>OX451736.1:363616424-364820505 GCA_948472305.1 Vicia faba
TTGAGATGCTACAATAACTCTCCTTACCTTATCATGAGTCAAATGATAATTAGAGATCTGTGTAACCGTTTCCTCACTATTACTAACTTCCATAGTATAAAACTTCACCTTAAACTGAGTTTTCGCCATTATAGTTTTTACCAGGTTTCTCCATTGGTTTTCACCATTCTCCCTTTGAAGAATTTCTCTAACAACTAAGTAAGTTGTTTTATCCTCAACTCTTCCCCAAAAACTCAATAATAACTCAGCGGTAACATGCACTTTTATCCCTTGATTTATGCAAAATTCATTATACTCCTCTGAAACTTTCTCAAGACATTCATAACGCATTAAATCCAAATTTCATAGTTCTTCCTTGTCATGAAAGCCTCCACTAGTTAATGATGAATGAATAACAACATTTGAACCTTCTAAAATATATAGACCACATATTTTAGATCCTTTAACAATAATCAATTCATCACATGAAATCTTCAACACTCAATGTTCAACTCTAGTACAATAGTCTAGATCATCAAACATACTTATAGATAATAAATTTTACTTGAGTTCTGGAACATACCTCACATTATGAATAAGAAGTTCACGATCATCAAACATTTTAAGTCTAACCATACCAATACTGTTAGTAACATGGTTTTGTGGATTGGCAACATTTTGCTAAAACATAGTTCTGAGCAACTATTGAATAAAATGTTATGACATCATGTTCTATTATACAACCGGCTTGTGCTACTGTATTTTAAACCTTGATATATTTGATTTGATTTTGTTATATTTCTTTTGGATATATTTCATATATTTTCGCAGGTCAAGAAGATTTGTTTTGGAACTCATTTGTATCTCCAATTGTGCAAAAGTTACTAAATTGGGATTTGAGACAATTTAGGAAACTATGTATTGGTAGTTCCAAAATTTAAGGAGATTTGCTACACAATTGGTGCATCACTCAGCTTATGGATCAAGAAATTTTTGGACTCAGAACATTGAAGCCCATGGACTGCATAGATGTATTTAAAGGAGAATCCTATCCTAATGTAATTTAAGTTTTTCACATTTGTAAATTCGGGGGAAGCATAAGTCTAACATTTTGAGAGTCTCTTGTGTAGTTTGTATGTTACCCATGTATCTTTTGATACTATATGGTCGATTGATTGTTACTTGACTATTAGTCAAGTTATTGTCCTCACTCATAAGCCTTTAGGAAATGAGTTGAGTATTATTCTCAGTCGAAGCTTTTAAGAAAGAGTTTGAGTTATTATAATGGAAATATGATCTTCCAAATTAAGTTGCATTTGTTGTAGTCACTGGGATTGGGACTGTTAGATATCACTGAGGTGATTTAGGAAGTGAGATGACGATTTCTCATATTTAAGAAGGACCTAGGTAGAAGTTGTATTGGGTGTGGATTAGGCGAGAATTTGTCAACGGGGGAGTTTAGCTTTAAATTAATACTGCTTATAGTGGATTTCCTTCCTGGCTTGGTAGCCCCCAGGGTAGGTGATATTACATCGAACTGGGTTAACAACTCTATGTGTTATTTATCATTCTGCAGTTTTATTTATGTATCACTTATAGCTTGATTGATCTGATCTTCTACCAGATGTTATATCATTTGTCTTACCATCATTCTGATGTTAGAATGTATGTATGTTGTCTGTACCAGAATTTCAATTGGTATTAGAGCAAGCACACTGGTCTATTTGGTGAGTTTTCAAGGAGATATATTTCTGGTATTATGTGTCTTTTGAGAAATCTAGAGTGATACCATTCTGATAATCTATGAACTATAGAACTGTGAAGTTTATCAGGTTGGAAGAATCCTAGTGATTTAGAAGACATAAGAAAAGAAAATGTGTTTGAAGTTATCAATACCACAATCGATGAAATTGATAAGTTTTTTCGGACTATACATCACTTGTATTCTGGCCAAAGATACTTGAGAAATCTCTCAAGTCCACTCATAAAGACATATCTAAATATCTAAGTGTGTTTCGAAGAAAAAGTTTCAGATGTGAGGCTGATCAAGAAGAAAACTCTCAGGTCTCTTCTCTAAGAGGTTTGACATGAAAGTGACAAGTCATTGAAGAAATACAAGAGCAATTTATTTTTGCTTTCAACTCTACAGAAACATGGTTTCTGGTCTCTAATCAAAGTTTTCTTATTTCTTTGTGCCCTTGGAAGGTGATCCAATCAGGAGTTAAGGAGATTAGACAGAATGTCGAGACCAAATGTCAAAGGCATTTGTACTGACTTCAGCATGTCTGTGATGCTAAAAAGAATGATGGAAATGGAGTAAAGATCATTTAATATCAAAAGCATTCATATGAATGTGGAGATCTTGGATCTTTGTGAAGCAAAATTCACTTCTTATCTCAATAACAATTGTGCAGGTTTTCTATATCTGGTTTGACTAGAAGATGGACTACTTATGAAGATTTCTAAACTGAAGATTTAATTTATAATGAGCTAGAGGTTTTGTTTATTCTATGATATGTATCTAGAATGAAAGGAGGGAGGTTTCAACTATGAAGAAATAGGAGGTGATTTATTTCTGATCTTATATCTTAAGAGAATGAAGAAGTATCTACTATTTATATTTTTGCAAGGTGAAGTGTCTCTATTTAATCCTAAAGTTTGATGTCTTGATCAAGTTTGTAAGGATAATCTGGATCAGTTGAAGGATGTTCTTCAAGAAGGAAGACCGTTGAAAGCTTAAGGAGGATAAGTTTTCTTCTAAGCTAATTAGCAAAGAGAAAACTCAAAGTGACAAAAGGTTGTTTTTATCAAAAGGAAAGTTGAGTCAAGGATGTCATAACATTATACTGGACATTCTGCTTACTCATTCTAAAAGGGATTTACTTGCACTAAAGATATCTCTTCTGTGTTGAGTTGATTTTAAAAGTGTTGGTTATTTTCTCAAAGGTCAAGTTCAATATTGTTTAACCAAGTTGTGATTAATACTCAGGGAAGGTGATTATTGTCTTATCTCTCATACCTTTCTTAGGTATCCAACTAAGATGACTCGTATTTTGACACTAACTGTTCCAGACACTTAACTGCAATAAAAGGGTTCCTGGTGATT
Organism: Vicia faba; assembly: GCA_948472305.1. Taxonomy (NCBI): domain Eukaryota; kingdom Viridiplantae; phylum Streptophyta; class Magnoliopsida; order Fabales; family Fabaceae; genus Vicia; species Vicia faba. The sequence continues at coordinate 363,619,510 of OX451736.1, forward strand.
TGTTTAAGTCTCATTCTAATCAAATGTTACTTTGTGGATGATGCTAAAAAGGAAGTTTAAGGACATTGGATAACTAAAGAATTCAGGATGAATTCTCTAAGTTTTGATAATTGGTTTTCTTCTTGCTCAAGGACTAGTGACTATTGTAATAAATACAAATCAATTGTGTGATCAAGATCTGAAGGTATATGTCATCAAGGATGAATTGTCTGTCACTATTGAGGTGTATGAAGTTCCTTTGAAGATTTAAGAACAACTACTATTTATGAATTTCATAAGTATTTAGTTATTTATCATTTTACTTGGTGGTCAAGAAAGAAGAAGTCAAGATGTCACACTAGAAGGTGCAACATCAGATAGTTGCAAAAGCTTCAGAACTTGTTCTATAGATCAGGTGGATGCAATGCAAAGTGAAGGGTCCTGATGGATAGAAAGATACATATGATTTTATTTTGTGTCTTTTAACAAATTAAATCTATTATCTGTGAAGTCTTCAAAGGTTCTTATCTACTCCTTGAATGAGAACAAGGTATGTTTTTGAGTTACTCTATTGAGAGAGGTACTTTTGGTGATGTTTTCAGGACCAGAATTAGTGATGTGTTCATTAAAAGGAACTGATGTTCAACCAGATGTTGGAACATCATTTCAGCAGTTTGATACTCTAGAAATTGAAGAATATTTCAAAAGGTCAGTTGACACTAAATAAGAAAGTTCTCAAGAAAACAAATTGTTTAAAAGGGAGCTCATTATTTGAATGTTATTTTAGTTTATGATCATTAGTTGTTTCAGAAATGAAATAGATAATGATGGTGATGCTTGGAGTAAAAGCTTGGCCAAGTCTGAAGAAGATTTTATAATTGGAGGATGTTTTAATCTTTGATCTTTGAGTCTGAAGAAGATTAGAATTAATTAAGTCCTGGTATGTCTTGAAGATTAGGTACTTTGCTGAAGAAATGTGTTTTCTATATTGGGTTGGTTACTAAAAGGGTACAATATCTAACCGGATGTCATGATATTGTAGTATAATATTCTACTGCAATTAAGGTACAAAGATTTTATTTTGCTTACAGAACAAAGTCATTGGGTATGTCATCACGATGTCAGGGATCTTGCTACAGAATATTGGTACTCCCAAACTTGGTCTGGCTAAGAAGCTTTGGGAAGGATTTTATCATAACTTGAGGTGTAAGTTATTTTGAGTATACAAGAGGTATTTTTGAAATTTTATCGTGGAAGAATTTTTGGTAGTAACTGTTTGGTCTGTGTTGCCAACTATATTCCTCCTTGTGTTATGTGCAGTCTCAGAAGAAGCATGATCAATGGCATGAAAAATGTCATTTTGAATATTGTAACATTTTCATCAGTCAAAGTTTTGAAAAGAGAGAAGTTTGAACAGGGCGTCTCTCTCTCTCTCTCTCTCTCTCTCTCTCTCTCTCTCTCTCTCTCATTGAATGGTACATTGTTACTAAAGAAGAGTTTATCTCCTTCCAATAACGCTTTTATTAACTGATTTATCATTACAAGCAAGGTTTTCGTTACAATCAAAGTAACTCAATTTATACTTATATGCTTTGCTTTCTCACGTGTCTCATGTATTGTGTTTCAACATGAGTAAATCTTTCAAAGATGTTGGTGTCAATAAGGTTCATTTGCTGGAATCCAACAAAGATAAAGACAGTGATCCAAAGAAGGTTGGGTTCAACATTGTAACAAATGTTGAAACATCAACTGGAGCATCCTGGACAGGGAGAATATTTGTGACAGTGATGAAATACTTGAAGAAGAATCAAGTTCATTTACATTATTCAGATTCAGATGTTGATGAAGACTGGATCACTTTCATTGACTCGGGAGGAAGAATTGGATAGTTGGTAACTGATATCTTGTATAAAAAAATTGTCAGTCCTGCTTGGGGGAGTTAGTTTTCCTTAAGTCAAGTTGATGTTTCTAGTCGTGCATCAAATTTTGTTTCTTATTTTGTTTTGGGGAGAAATTTAGACTTACTCTTTGTTTCTGTGAGATTTTTTTAGGGAGTTCTTTTCCCTTGATACAATTTGTGTTTTTATTGAGTCAATTTCTTTTGATTTTTTTTTTTTTGTGTCTTGACTCAATTCTTGTCCGTTTTGATTCTCTTCTTTTTGTTAAGTTCTGTTCAATCTATTTTTGTCAATTTTTAACTAAAAAAAATGAAAAAATAGAGAGATTTAAAGTGGTTTAATGATTTGATATATTGTCTAACAATTAAGTACACATGTGTTCAAATCTTAAATACACCAAGTGTCACTTTGAATAATTAAAAAATAACTTTAGAACTTAGCAAAGATAAGAGATACCCTAAGGTAAACTTAAAGAATTAAAAAAAAAAAAAAGATATTTTGTTTTTTAATTATAATATTGAATTTCTCAGAACCATACCTTGAAAGTTTTCTCACCATACATAGTCTTAAGCTATCAGTACCACTAGACAGCAATATTTTCCATCACTTTCTTCTTCACTCTTCATGGCTTCCCTCATAAGACTCTCCATTTGTGTCGACCCCTTCGACTCAAATCCAGTCCCCACCCGCACCATCACCTCCATTTCCAAACCTCACCTCCGTCCTTCCAAACCAACCCCACACAACCCCAAAACCGACTCCAAATCAATCAACACCACAATCCGTTCCTTAACCAACAACCAAGACTGGAAAACCGCAGAGCAACTGGTTCGCCAAATGATCCTATCTTCAAATTCTTCCCAGCCTTTAACCTATCACGTTTTCAACACACTTATCTACGCTTCTTCAAAACGGGGTTTACTCAAATTATCTTCCAAATGGTTCCGAATGATGCTGGAATGTAGCGTTACGCCAAACACCGCGACGTTCGGGATGTTAATGCGGCTTTACCAGAAGTGTTTGAGCATGGAAGAGGCGGAATTTGCTATGTCAATGATGAGAAGGTTTGGTGTGGTTTGTGAGTCTGCTTATTCTTGTATGATTACTATTTATACGAGGTTAGGGTTTTATGAAAAGGCTGAAAGTGTAATTGAGTTGATGAAATGTCAAGTTATGGTTTTGAATGTTGAGAATTGGTTGGTGGTTTTGAATTGTTATTGTCAGCAAGGGAAAATGGTGGATGCGGAACGGGTTTTTGAAGAGATGTTAGAGGAGGCTGAGTATGCAATTGAGAATATTGTTGTTTATAATACTATGATAACTGGGTATGGGAAGCAGTCCAATATGGATGGGGCGGAGAGTGTGTTTTCGAGTTTGAGTAGTCGAGGGATTGAGCCGGATGAAACGAGTTACCGGTCGATGATTGAGGGTTGGGGTAGAGCGGGGAATTATGAGAAAGCGAGGTGGTATTATGAGGAGATGAAGAGGTTAGGGTATAAGGCGAATTCGTCGAATTTGTTTACGATGATTAAGTTGTATGCGAATGAGGGAGATTTGGAGGGTGTAGTTGGGATACTTGATGATATGGTAAGATGTGGATGGAGTTATTCTTCGATAATTGCTACTCTTGTGAGTGTTTATGAGAGAGCGGGGAAGGTTTATGAGTTACCGCGTTTGCTTAAAGGTTCGTTTTATCGGTATGTTTTGGTTAATCAAAGCTGTTGTTCCACTGTGGTTATGGCTTATGTGAAGAACAAGATGGTGGATGATGCAGTTAGAGTGTTGAGGGATAAAAAATGGAAGGATTCAAAGTATGAGGATAATTTGTATCATTTGTTGATTTGTTCTTGTAAAGAGGAAGGTTTGCTTGAGGATGCTGTTGGAATATATGAGCAGATGCCGAAAAGAGATGACAACGACAAGAATCTCAACAAACACATCATTTGCACCATGATTGATATTCATAGTATGATGGGGCGTTTTAAAGATGCAGAGATGTTGTATCTCAAGCTGAAGAACTCTTCTTCGTCGCATTCATTGGATGTGATTGCGGTTAGCATTGTCGTGAAGATGTATGTTCGAGCTGGATCTTTGAAAGACGCTTGTTCTGTTTTGGATGATATTGACAAGCGGACTGATATCGTTCCGGATATGTTTTTGTTGCGTGATATGTTGCGGATTTATCGGAGATGTAATATGGTCGATAAATTAGAACAACTGTACTACAAGATCTCAAAAGATCGGTTGAATTGGGACCAGGAACTTTATAATTGTGTCATAAACTGCTGTGCTCAGGCTCTGCCGGTAGACGAGCTTTCCAGGCTTTTTGATGAGATGCTGCAGCGAGGCTTCATGCCCAACACGTTAACATACAACGTCGTGCTTAATGCTTTCGGTAAAGCGAAGCTTTTCAAGAAGGTAAGGAAGTTGTATTTCATGGCAAAGAAACAAGGCCTGGTAGATGTCATCACTTACAATACTATTATAGCTTCTTACGGGAAAAATAAGGACTTCACCAACATGTCAAGAATTGTTCACAAGATGCAATTTGACGGCTTCCCGGTTTCTCTTGAAGCCTACAATTCAATGTTGGATGCTTATGGAAAAGATGGTCAAATCGATGCGTTTAGGTCTGTACTGCAAAAGATGAAGGAATCAAATTGTGCTTCTGATCTCTACACATACAACACTATGATCAATATTTACGGTGAACAAGGATGGATTGAAGAAGTCGCCGGTGTGCTTGCTGAGTTGAATGAATGTGGACTTCGTCCTGATTTGTACAGTTATAACACATTGATCAAGGCATGTGGAATTGCAGGAATGGTTGAAGAGGCTGTAGATGTGATCAAGGAAATGAGAAAAAATGGAATAGAGCCTGACCAGAAAACATACACTACTCTTATCAATGCGCTGAACCGAAATGATAAGTTTTTAGAAGCTGTTAAATGGTCGTTATGGTTGAAGCAGATGCAACTATGATTTTCACAATCCTATTGACTTTTTTTCTATGGTCTTGGATTTTATATCCTTATACTTTGAAGAATAGCTTGACCTTTGAGTCCTATTTGAGTATAGTCACTAACATTTGCTTCTGGTGTACAATATTTCTGTATATTTGGAGAAGTAAAAATAAATCTGTATATTATGTGTTGGTGCAAAGGAAAATCATTTCTGTATTTGATCTCCATAACCGTAATTTGTCACGGTAGAATTTATGTGTTGGTGATTGTAAATTGTGAATCAAAGTCAGAGGTCATGGTTTTTATTATGTATCACCTTCAATATTTATGATATGGTGATTGTAAATTGTGAGTCAAAGTCGAGGTCATGGTTTTCAAAGAGCTCAAACAAAAATTAATATCTGAATGAGATTCATCAACCCTTGTCTCTACCTCTAGTGTTTCATGCAACCTGTTGGTGGTAGTATCTGAATGAGATTCATCAACCCCTTGTCTCTACCTCTAGTGTTGCATGCAACCTGTTGATGGTAGAAAGGAGAAGGGAAGAGATGACCTGTTGGTGGTAGATAAGAGATTATTGTATAAGACATAATCATAACTACAAGATTATACTCCCTCTGGCCATTATTAGAAGCAAAGATTCTCTTTTTTAAATTTATTGAATAATGAATGTATCTGATCTATTAGGTAGATAAGAGGGAGTAATTTTTTTCCATTTCATTTGTCTTTAGAGATTAACAAGAATAACTTAATCATAACCACAAGATCTCAATTATATGCCCAAAGAATACTTTCTCAATAATGACAAATACTCTTGCACTAAATAAAATACATTGATTGAGCCACTAGAGAAAAGAAGGCAATAAATTATATAATACAACAAAAAATTCAGCACAATTGCTTCATCCAATGTCTGTTCAAATCTCTGGAAGATTAACTTGAACTTTGTTCTTTGACACTAACTATACTGTATATGTAAATGTTGGATAATAGTAATAGTAAATGTTCAAATTAATTAATAAAATAATAAATAAAAGAAAACTGTCAGAATGACCAAGAAGCTTTGCTTTGCCGTGGTTGGATTTCACTCATGCAACCATCTGCTCCTGCTCTACGTACAGCTGCTCCACCCATGGTGGAAGCATTTCTCTATTCAGATCATACTGCTGTTGCTGCTGCTGCTGCCTGGTCTTCTCGGAGCCATACATGTTAGAATTCTCAGAGGGGACATCCTTGACCAATGAGTTAACCCAAGAGACATCAGGCTCACCCTGTTGGGATGATGCAGTTGATGGTGCCACGTTGTTTTTGAACCCGAAGGAAGCTGATTTCCTTAGCTTGTTGAGCTCGTCTCCGTTTACGCTCCAATTGAGTTTCCCAGTGGGGGAACCCCAATCTGAAAGGCCAGAGGACACCCTGCAGGAAGGGTTGGAAGGTGGAGAAAGCCCGAGATGGTGAGTTGAAGCGCCGCGGTCAATGAAACTCTGGCTGCGTTGCTTTGCAAAGGCGGCAGACCTGGAATTCATCACTGCAGCTGCCACTGCAGCTGATGAATCAAACCCATATGCTGAGGGTTTTCTTACCGGAGAGGAAGGTGTGTTATTGGATGGATAACTTGCGCGGAGGTGGTTCATGTTCATGTTTTGGCTCATGTTCATGTTTTGACGCATCTGCATCGCAGTTGGAGATTGCATTTGTTGTGTGGGTGTTGAAGGTTGCATGGAAAGTCCATGTAGTTGGGATAGTAAATTAGGATCAGCAGATGCTAACAGGTCATCAAGGTTAGTTGGATTCAAATCAACAATCCTACTGAATTCGTTGCTCCGGAAAGATGGGGAAGAGATTCTCGCAATCTCTTCGATTATTTGTTGTTGTTGTTGTTGGTGCTGTTGTTGACGACGGGGACTATCCAGACCGAGCAGTTCCATCTCAAGATCTAGATCCCTGGCGCTCAGAGCACTCTTCAATCGGCTACCTGGGAGCTGCAACGATGGTGGAGTGAGGTTTATTTTGTTCTGCCACAAGTTTCCACCCTTGGGAGATGATGCACCCGCCAAGGGAGACATGGGTGGCGTCAACACGGTTGACATAGGCATAGCTGAAGAACTAAGAGACAATGGACTCATCGATGTCATGTCAAGTGCACTAGCTGAATATGATTTCGGTGAAGGCATTGCAGACCCAGTGGAAGCATACACGGGACGCAACTCTTCAGGCTTGTGAGCAAAGAAGCAGACTTTTCTATTGCAGCCAGTCTCGTCCTTACAAAGCCTTGTTCGGTATTGTGCAGGATGTAGCCATGACTCAAAAACACCATGCGCATACTCACAAGAATCCCCTTTCTGGCAGGAACCTTTGCGAAACTCCGGGCAAGGAACACAGCTGTAAGGGTATTTCCTTGGGTCTCTCCTCCTTGCATTCTCACCCGGATGAACAAAAGGACACTCAGTCCAATCGTGAGAATAAGCCCTTGAGCACGGCTTCACCTTGAAACTATACATCCTAAACTCATCTGATCCATATACACCGTTGTTTATATCCGGCAACGATATATCAATAGGATATTCTTTCTTATCACCACCATCTTTTTTCAAAGGAAGATCCATCTCCCCTTGGACGATTTCGGCACTTACATCACCTCTAAGAAACAGCTCCAACGGCTTCCTGCGCGATTTGGACAAGGTATTAAAAGCAGGCACAATCAGATCAACCGGTTTATTCCCACCAGCATCAACACAATCAGCGTCGGCCCCAGCCTCAAGCAAAAGCTTGACAACCTCAAACGATAATTCCGAACCACCGGCAACAGCACAATGAAGAGCAGTAACCATATCAGAACCACAAACTCCATTGACATCAACCTTTCCAGTCAGAACAATATACTTAACCACCTTGATGCTTCCAAACAAAGAAGCAATCATGAGAGGAGTCCTCTTCTCAGCTCCCATCTCCTTCAACCCAATTCTTCTACCATACCAAAGCCCTTCTTCATTCACATCCAAACCCTTCTCTTCCACTTCTCTCACGAAAGCATCGAAATCATCAGAAGCAGCCAATTCAAGCAATATCGATGAGTTGTGAATACCCTTCTCAAGCTTACTCTCCATGGCGTAATCTGATGAAGAAATTTTACTTTTTGAACCACTGCACATAATCCAAATCCTGCACAATAATAAACCACCACAAACTCAATAAAAACTTCATTTCAAAAACTTCACTATTCACAAAAACCCATCAAAAAAATTATAAATTCCAACTCAAACAAAAATTACCCATTTCAATCAATATCTAAAAAAACAACCTTTGTCCCAAAATCCTAAGTTTTAGATCCATAAAAGTATTTTCAACTAACCAACACAACAACAATCTAGTATTCCAAAACCCAATCATGGTATTAAAAAAAAAAAAAAACACACATAAATAAAGAGACATAAATATACTAAATAAAAAGGGTACAAAAACAAGTAACAACCTAAACCTAAAATAAAAATTTGAATCTTTGATCTACCCACAAAATAATTTCCTCAAACCCACCACCAAAAACAACCTAAGATCAAACAAAAACACATACCTTAGTAAAACAACACAGTGAAACAGGCTTTTGTTGTTGATGTTGATGATGATGGAAGTAAGAGTAATGAAGAAAACAGAGAGAGAAGAGAATGGGTATATATTGTGTGTTGAAGAGGCACAACAATATGTACAATGAGAAGAAGAAAAAGGAACAAGATGGGAAAGTGTGACTTTTCTTCCTTACTCTTTCTCTTTGGTCAAAGTCAATTATTCAATGCCAATGCTAACAGTGGGACCCACAGGCAGCGTTTGCTTAATGTCTCTATCTTCCTCTAAATGTAAATGAACTCAAATGAAATTCAAATTCAAATTCAAATGAAATTCAAATGCATCTCAAATTTCTTGTGGACCTACCATCTTGAATTTCCAATACTATCCCTCAAGGAGCTTCGAGGCTCAACGGGTGTTTTTCACTTTTTAGTAATTTGCTTCCATAAAAAAAGAAAATTCTAACTATTACTCAAATTGAATATTCATTCAATAATATTATACTTATTATTTCCGTCAAAAAAATACTATATTTATTAAAGTAATATTCTATATTAATTTTTGTCATATGGATGATTTAGATGCTTTATTTGTTTTTTAAATCGTATTGATGGTAACAAATTCTAAATAATTAAGATTCTTCAATGTGTTTATTCAATATCTTCTTTAAGAGGTGATTTCTCTTCTTTGCCAACATGACAAGGTTTAAGAAAATGATGTAAGAGCCACTAATTTGTCTAGTTTGATTTCATAATATAATTATATTTTACTTTTAATATAGAACTTATATGTAAAAATTCAAATTTAATAAAATATAAATATAAAATAATCTAAAGAGAATATGATATTAAACAAAATGGTTAATTTATTAAAAATAATATTTCAAAAATAAAATTATTATTTAAAATGTAAAAAATATGGATATTAATATAAATTAAATAAATTAAATAAACTAAAAAGAAAAGAAAAGAATATGTTTTTGACGTATAAAAAAATAAAAAATAAAAAATAAAAGAATTGAAAAAAATTTCAAGTGGAAAGAAAAGAAAATAGACAAATTTCACGAAAAATAAAATGATATACCTAATTTACATGTGTATATAAATATATTTTATACCGTATCAAATTGGATAATCTATAATATAAGAAAATTAGATGTTCTAGAAAACACTAATTTAACCTTATCTCTTTGCCCTCCACCTCATCAATTTAAGGACATTTTATGTCCAAATATTACTTTTTACAACCAACTTGTACTATTGGTTCTAACTCAAACATACTTACTTTTATTAGTGTATAAATTGCAAACTCGTTTTGTCTTAATAGTTCAACTACAACTAAATGGTAATGGATAAAGTACTTTATTTGAATTGAAAATCAATATTTCGGTGAACAGTTGCCACCCTTCCCTCATGACTACATTTTTCTGATGACCAAAGCCTGCTATGAGAAACACACGCGACCTCTTTTCTCTCTCATCTGAACCCTCCTCTTTCTTCACATTCCTCATTCTTCAGCAAAACCTTCAGCTTTCATCTTCTTCATCGTCTACCTCTGATACTCACACAATATCCACAATCTTTTAACGAAGTTGCGGTGTCATTCTACTTCAAAATGGCAAGACCGTTTAAAATGTCAAATACATCAATGAAAGTATTGAGATTTGGAAAATAGTTTTTCGAATTCATCACAAATGGAGTGTTGTCTCAAAGAATAAGGAACACTTCAAAATGATTCTGATTGATAAAGAAGTAAGCTTTTTTTTCTTCCGAAAAGCTAACCAGACTCATTCGAATAAAAGCTTTTTTCTTTCCTGTTTTTAGGATCTACATGAACTGGTTTTCATTTCTGTTGTGTATGGGTATCCTGGTTTTTATTGCTTTTTCGTTTATGAGTTATGTTTGGTTTTATGATAGATGTTTGGTTTTATAACATATTTTTTGTTTTATGAAATAAGTTAGTTTTTATGAAATATGTTGTTGTTATGTTAACTTTTGTTGATGACTTATGATAACTTTGATGATATATGTTAATGCTTGTCATACACATCTTTTGTATTTTCAGGATTCTGATATACATTGCAAATTTTTCACTGCGTTTAAACAAGTATTTGATTCTGTCTTAACTGTCGATAAGACGTATATTATTGCCAACTTTCAAGTTTTGTTGAATGACCTATTATTCAAGCCGTTTGAACACAAATACCAGTTGACTTTCACTAGTGGTACATCTATTGATGATGAAAACAAACATGAGATACCATCCAAACCACTAAATTTCACTCCATTTACTGATATTATAAATGGAAAATGGAAAAGGGATGCGTTAATAGGTATGCATAACTTTATCTGATTTAAAAACATAATCCAATGAATACTTGTGTTATATGCATAACTTAATTTGTTTGTCTTTCCTAATTTATTTAGATGTGATAGGAATGGTCACAGATATTGGTTATACTCAAATTCAAATTGGAAATAAAAAATAGCAAATCAACTTGGTGTTGAAAGATTTAAGGTATGCTCACTTAAAAATCATGTTTACTATAAATTTTATTTTTCAATGCATAATGTAATATTTCATATTATTCATGTAGTAACAACATTGTCAACTGTACTCTGTAAGAGGGTTATGCCATGCAGTTCCATGATTACAATAAATAAAAGAAGAAAGGTCAATTTTGGTCTTCACCAATTGTTATTATTATGCAATATGCAAAGGTCAAAGAGGAAGGTCAAACTACTTTGCTCTTTGTAAACTTTGTCTATTTCTTCACATTATTTGTTTCTCTTGATTTTTGTTTATTATATTTACATTCACACATGTAAATATCCATTATATGTTCTAACACTTTCAATGTCACTAAGTTGCACATCAATGAAGATCTACCTCAAATAAAGAGTTTTGAGCAGGTTTCAGTTTCTTCACTTTTGTTGAACTTCCTTTATATCTTATTCACATTACTTCACATTCACTATTTCAAGTAATTTTAAATAAATTTACATAGCATACAAACACTTTGTTTGGGTGATGCAATAAGTCAAAGCATAACCATATTTTCCCAAGAAACTCAGGCATCTGATGATTCTTAACCTAGTCCATATAACAAATTTATGTATAAGGTTGTACTTATTCCTCTCAGTGAAATTGTCAAAATTAAATCTGTAAGAGGCTCTCTCCTTATTCTACTTGTCTATCCCTTTTTTCAACCCTTAACAGTCATTTGTTTTCTACAATTATGTGTTTCAAGCTACTCAGTGTGTCACTGACGCTAAAATTAAAAAAAAAAACTATTGCTGCTCCAGGAAGTTGGTATTACCAAGCATGCCATGAGTGTGCAAGTATTTCTAAAGGAGATAAACCCCCTTTATGTTTATGGTGTTGACCACAAAACTGAGACCGAAAATTTACATGTATTTCTTCGTATTCAATCACTGAGAATTACTTTTTGTCCATAAGTATAAAATTCTTATTGATATTGTAAATGATGGATGTCGCGTTACTTTTATTTTATGGGATCGGGAGTGTACACAGCTGTTAGAAGCTATTGTTGCTCAAATGCGCACCACCATGCTTGAGATCAGTTGATATGTTTGCAAACAACTTTAACATAACATCAATATATTAATTCTATTTACATATTCACTCTTTCCTGTCTACATTGTTAATTAGGATGGAATCACTGATCCCCTTGAATATCCATTGGCAGTTGATTCTTTAGTTGGGATTGTCACGCCATGAAAAAATAAACACAGAGTCGCCATCGAACTCTATTTATCCCGGAGGAAGGGAAGATATTGAGAGAATCTCAAAGAAATGGATAAGATGGTCTTGTGATCAATAGAAAGGGTACAAAAGTCGGTTACGTGAGGGGGAAGTATTAGCACCCCACGTGTCTGAGGTACTCCATAGGATCCACTTAAGTTTTCTTTAATCTAAGGGTGTGTAAAAATCAACGTATAAAGCTTAATTCTAAGAGAGAATGCATGCGAAAGAAAATACGGGGAAAAGAAGGAATATTTATAAAAATTTTGCGCGCCTAGACCCCGCGAACTAATGCCTATGTATCCCTTTTGAGGAATCAAAGTGTTGTAGTTTGACTCATATGTTTTAATTTGTTGTGTGTTTTTTACCTCGAAAAAAGGTTTTGAAAGAAAAGCCTAGCGGCAAAATGAAATTTGAATTGGTTGGTGTTTTTTACCTTGAAAGAGGGTTTTTGTATTTTTAGAATGTTTTGAAAGAAAAAAAGTTTTAGTTTTAATGCAAATACAAAAGAGAAAGAAAAAGGCCTAAGAGAAACAAGCAAAGTAAGCCAAGAGTTATCATGCATGGTTTGCAACCTAAGGTCTATCTCAATTTGCTTCCTAAGATTGAATCGAGAAATCCTACTGGAGCATGTAAACATGCAATGACAAGTAAACATACAAAGCTTAAGGAGTATCCACTCACTCAAGTAGCACACGCCTAACCGAGGTATTGCTGGAAACGATAAAGTGGCAAGCAAAAAGTAAGTTATTAATTTATCGGATGATATTAAGGTTATATTGTATCGTGTCCACAGAGATTGGTGTATTGAAATGTCGTTTGACAAATCTCTCGTTAATGAGTTTAAGGGATAAATGAGTTAAAAGGAAAGGTATCAATAGAAAATAAATCTATAAAAAGGAAAAAAGTAATAACTTATCAAGCATGCATATATACTACTTCTTAAAGACTTAAACCTATCAACATGTTATACTAAACCTACAATATTCATCAATGTCATCATGTTTCAAACACAACACCCACCATATCACCTCGGTAGCGACCTCTAAACCACCTCAATAACACATAAGTCAATCATGCTCGCTTATATCGACTATCTCTCAGAGCGACACAAGCAACACATAGGCATTAATCACAGAAACCCTAAGTGAGTGTCAACTCTAAATCTATCTCTAGAATCCAGAAACTAACAGATGATCATCCTAGATAAGAATCCGAGCAGTATATGTCTATAGCAACTCAAATCCCTAGCACAGAGTAAAAATCAAGGATAACAATCGACAAAGACTTGTAAAGCAAGTTTTATATAACGCCAAGGGCGAAAAATATACATAAGATCAAAGTAAATACATATACAAACCCAACTAAAAGAGAATACACATAGAAAAAGAGAAATGAACCATAAATCTATCAATTTTGCCGTGTCGATTGAAGAGCAATCCACCTCGGATCATCTGTATGCAAGCTCTATAGTTTTTATCTAAGCTAATCCTAAAAAAATTGGAGGTTGATGGAGTTGGGAGCAAAAACTTCCCCAAAACCATAACAAAAAGTAAAATGAAAACAAAGTTATAAAACAAATCTTAGCAGACCGCACTTAGCGGGCTACGCGATATTTACACATTAAATAAACTTAAAATGCACTAAGAGCACTATCTGCGCTAAGCAGGCTTCAAAATTAAGCTTCTGCCAAAATGTCAAAATGCAAGTAGCGCGCTACAAAATGCATTGAGCGCACTCGCGCTTAGCAGCCTTTTGTGCGCTAAGCAGACTCTCCTGGGTAAAACTTCTCAAAACTGGTCTTTTATTCTGAAAAAAACACGCATCTGGAGTTGTGCCTTCGACACCTTATTCCTCGATGCTCCAAAATGCAACAAATACCTACAAAATGAATGGAAAAACATCAAATTGTACACTATGTAAACAAAAACACAAATAAACATAAACTAAACGTATTTACATAAAAGTCGGGTTTATTCAATGATATTAACAACAAAGAGTCAATAAGTGCAACAAAAAGTATATGAAAAAATAACTACATTATGCACTTATCAAACTCTCCCCAACTTAAACTTGTTTGCCCTCAAACAAGGCCAAACAACTCAAAGAACCAAAAGTAATCAACCAAAGTATGATGAATCAAAAAGTTTTAAAAACGAAAAACAAATGTATGGTTCAAACAAAAACACACACGTAAGGTAAATACTTACCATTATCCTACCATAACAACATGTAAACGAAACTAATCCTAAGTATAAAAATCATACTAAACATTCTAAAATAAAACAAGCTCAATCATGAATCACACCTAGTATAAACTGCGGAGGGAGATAGCGGCTAGCAACGACTGGCCGAACCGATGAAGGTGGTTCGGTTTTGGAGGGAGAGAGGGTTTGAATATTCTTATTGCTTTTGAGTTTGAGAGAGTAGAGAGAATATTTGAGAGCTTTGGATGTGAAATTTAGCAAACAAATTGAGTGTTGTGAAAATAGAGAGGCAAAAACAATATATAGTCTTGACAATTGGGTCTTGGTTTGGGTCAAGAGAAAATCCAATTAATTTTGCAATAGTTGGATTTTCAATGTCAGCAAATGTATTCACACAAATGATTCATGAACTCAATAATAATCGGTGTGAAATCTCGATGTGAGACCAATAACAAAATTGTAGATGAAGAAATTTGTGACGTCATGCCGAAAGAATCGTCTCGATATGATGAAAAATGAGCAAGTTATGGATTTTCAAGTGGCGAGAAACTTTGGCTATGACACTGTATTTTTCAGTAATGCTGGATTTTCCACTGTTTAGTTTGAGACGCGAGCCATGAACCGAAGTCTCCGGAGTTGAATTCGAACTCGAACTTTGAAGCAAACTTATAGCCAACATCATTTGTGAAATTATTCTGGAAGAATCGTCTTGATATAATAAAAACCGAAGAAGTTATGATTTTTACAATATCGAGAAGTGGTGAAATAAAAATCCAGTTCAGCATAAAAATTTCTCTGGTAATTCGCATTTTCGGGGATCTTCCTCAAAGAATCAGCCCTCGACCCGAACATATGGAATGAATATGACACAAAGACAAATTTTTCACCCAAAGAACCACTCAAAAACGTCAAACCGGGCGAAAGTTATGAATTTTTGAATGTCTGAAAAATAACGGTTCAGCACACCATTTTCACTGTATTTTCACTGTTTCTTCTCAAAGTATGTGCATATTCAGAGATCTTCCTTACCAAATCAGCTTCCGCGCTGAACATACAAATTTAATATGGTATTAAGACGGTTTTAACACCTCAAGAACCACTCAAAAATAGTACTCCAATCAGAAGTTATGAATTTTTTATTACCCGCGAAACGACAGACCAACAATTAAACTCAATACACTGTCTTGTGGGAATTAAAATTCTCTGAGGTCTTTTTCACAAAATTAGGCTTCAATCTGAACACGAGAAATGATAAGAAAATCAAGATGGTCTCAATGCTTGAAGAATCAAATGAAAACACTGAATTGAATGAAAGTTATGAATTTCTGAACACCCGAGAAACAAATAACCAGATATTAAATTCAAATACCATTTCAGGGAAATCAAATTCTTTGGAGACTTTCCTCACTAAATTGGCTTCCGGTCTAAACAAATGAAATGAAGAAAATACTGAGACGGTTCCAATGCTTGAGGAACCATTTCAAAACAGTATCCTGATTGCAAGTTACGAATTTCTAAGCTCAAACTAGCAAAACATTATTTTTGGTTTGCATCGTCTCAAATTCATCGAAAAATCGGATTCCTCCGTAATTCAGAGTGTGTTGACATACATGAGAACTTTACATGATGATGACTCGATTGATTATCAATTTGATAGCCTGTAAAACATGTGGAACACATTTAAACCTTGGAAAACTGAAGTTTTTCCTTATTATACTGCCCGGTGGAACAATCTTTGTGTAGCTTCCGAAAAGAAATACCTCGATCCCATGACCATTTACAGATTAATGATGCATGCAATGCTAAATGACCTAATGAGAAGTATGTACACGAAAGATACAATATGCATAAGCCAGATGGTCCTTATAAAGGGGTAGGACAAATTTGGGGTATGACAGGGATGACTCTAGCTTTTAAAGCCAAATGGCAACCATCTTGGGATAATGCAATTGTTGTCTCTCTCTCTCTCTCTTTCATGATCAAGCTGTCGTAAAATTGATGCTCATATCATTGGGACAAGATTTGATTTTTTTTCCATCCTATTGTACTTTTCATTTCATATCATTTAAGTTGTTGTTTCACTTTATTCCCACTGTTTTCAGAATACTCTATCTGAACCTGTTTCCACTCCAAAACCATTACATGTAAGTAGTTATTTCACTAACATGTACCCTTATTCACCACTATTGTTTTATTCTTAAACTTTTCA
This sequence comes from Vicia faba, assembly GCA_948472305.1. Classification (NCBI taxonomy): domain Eukaryota; kingdom Viridiplantae; phylum Streptophyta; class Magnoliopsida; order Fabales; family Fabaceae; genus Vicia; species Vicia faba. Next base: position 363,636,092 of record OX451736.1, read on the forward strand.
TTATTATACTTTTTAGATTATTGAAAGTGTTGATGAGGTATTGGCAATTAAAGAATGAGATGTTATTCAGGTAATTTTAAATGCCTCATTTATCTAACACTATGTTTGACTATTGTCTATTTTTTTATACAATACAATCTTTGTTTGAGTACAACTTTTCATGCATTTTGAGTATCACGAAATAACTTCCAAGGTTTACTCCAAACCATTAACACCAACATCTGCTTCCAAAAGGGTAGCAACCCCTATGTCAGATGAACTTTCCCAAGCGACTGAGTTATGTGACGGAGAATAGTCCTCCACCAAAGTGAAAAAACTCATCAAATTGGAGAAGTAAACTGAAAGAGAAAATACATGTTTTTTGTTGGCCTTTGTGGCATCTATGTATTTATCATTTTGTAACTTATTTTATAATGGCCTTTCTTGATAACCATCATTGACAATTAGGTAATTCCCTCTGTGGCATCTATGTATTTATCATTTTGTAACTTATTTTGGAATGGCCTTCCCCAAGTACTTATCTCTGTAACATAGACATGTTTGGCATACAATATAAAACATTCTTTGTTTTGTTTGATGTTTATACCATTTGGCACAATACATTTGTCTGTCAGTATTTACCTCCTTAAGTTTTAACTTGGTTACAATACTAGAAAGTTGAAAAGCCATATAACAGTTATGAAACTTTTACGCGTTAAGATAACAGTTTCTTATGTTCACTCAATATATTTGTTTCTTTATACCAACAACTATGCAATTCAATATACCTTGTCCTATAGATTAAGCCTTGTTTCTAAGTGATGTAAACTAAAACATGTAAAAAAACCCATCGCATATTCCATTGTAATTGGTTTAAAATTTAGATTCTAATGTATAATGCCCTACTTTTCGATTCTACTCACTTCTATTATATTCCTTAAATCATTAGTTCTATCAAATAATGATTATAATATTCATTTCTACTTCTTACTTTACTAAAACATTAAACTTGATGTGACCACACATAATATATTAGTATTCTTTGTTGGGATACTTTATTATCTTTGTAAACTCAACATAACATTTGCCTATAACCTGTCATCTAACTTACACTAATATATCCTCATTTCCCCACTGCATTTTCTGAACTTTTCCACTTCCACCTAATAAGCTTGCACAGACTAAACCAGGTATGCAGTATGTGCAGACTGTTGTGTAGCTGCTTTGTTCCCAAATTTTGTTTTGCAAATTTTCATTTTTGGTTCCAAACACATTTTACAATACGCGCCTGTTGTACCCCAAAATTTTCCCTCTCATTTTATCAAGATTTCCCCTCACAAGACTCTTTGAACTCTAGACAGGATTAGGGTTTGCTTTGCTCAAGGCATCTCCTTGCACTGATGACCTAAATTAGGGTTTGAGTTTGCACAGGGATTCTTGGACTTTCAATGCTCAAAGTGACTTTCATATTTCATGTTGGACTTATAAGATTGCCTCTACCAAGTTTCAAGCCTTGAATCAAATTTTTGCCCAATCAATTGGATAGTTGACCCAAAAATCAATTGTATTGGGGAAAAAGTCAACTGTGACCAATTTACAGTCAAAACTCATAATTTTTTATCCACATCAACATCATAGGCTCATATGAACCATTTGATCAAGTTTGGACCATAACTCCTCAAGAAACTTGATCAGATCATCAAAAGGGCAAAATGGTCATTTTTAGGGTTTTGACTGTATAAGGGCAATTTCTAATTTTTTTTTCCACCTAGCCAATGGCAAATTGGGTTCAAGCATGGATTCAAGGACTCAATGGAATCTTATTGACCTATTCACAAGGTTCAAAAGATCTCAAATGCATTGGATTGACAGATGAATTTTTTCAGTCAACTGATCAAAATTTGACTGTACACTGAAAAGTCAAACTTTGACTTTTTGGTCAAAATCAAGTGCCAAGGGTCATTTTTCATTAAGATGTGTCAAAACATGAAACTTGTTCATCAAGAAACCTAATTTTTCAAATTAGGGTTTAAGATTGAAAAATTTCATAACTTAGAATTTTTCTAAGTTATGAAATTTCCTTAATTTTCCCCAACTTTTACCAACACTTTCACCATGATGCAATTAGATTCAAACAAAACTTACAACATGAAAGTTGTAGTCCTCCATAAAATATACAACTTTGATTCACAAAGTTTTATTAAAAGAAGCTTTTATCTCAAGTTATGATTTTTGGAACAAGGGTCCATGAAACTTTTAACTTAGTGAAATTTTGCCCTAGTTTAGGCAGGATTTTGACCTATCTTCATGGCAATTTTTCACCTAGTTCCACTTGGAATCTCAAAATGAATTTCAAAGATGGTTTGTAGAGAATGTTATAAGATTTCCAAAATGTCCAAGAACTCTCCAAAATCATTTATGGTTAGGGAGAATCGAAGATTTGAATTTGGCAAAAACTCACTTTGATCCATGGCATTTTCATGTTGACACAAGTTGCAAAATCTGTCCAAACTTGCTTTGTACTTCATTACAGGTCTCTAAACCCTTCCACACTCAAAAATTAAATGCAAATACAATGGAAATTAGTCTTATTCTGATCAATGGAGCTTGGCACAATGAATAAATCCATTTTTGGCAAAAAGGCAACAATGCCATTTACATAAAGCACAACTTTTGCAATTTTGTTTCTCTTGAGCATTGCACCAAGCCTTTTGCTGCAAACAAAGCCCCCTAATATCAGGAAAAGTTCACCAACTTTGTGCAGCTAGGTTACAGGCCTGTACAACCTTGGCATGGTCACTTCTCACTTTTTACTTCAAAACCAAGTAATTATGCAAAAGGCCAACAACACTTGAATCTGATATAACCAAGCTTTGCAAGCATTCCAAACAAGTTTTGCACATTTCCTTGAGCCAGAAACACGAGTTATTGAACCCTCAAGCCTTCCAAAACACAAAATCACATTCCTCTTGCAAAACAGGGCAGTTTCTGCACTTTGAGTTCCATAACAAAAACTACTCGTGCGTTTTGCCCCAAACTTGTTCCAATACACTCCATACAACCTATCTGAACTATCCCAACCATTGGCCATTGACTGTAACTCCATCTGCAAGCTTCACCATCTCAAATATAAAAATTTACTAAAAATATTTTCCTTAAATTTTCACATTTTTTATTTTTTATTTTATTTTATTTTGACACAATATTTAGTTTATTAGGTTTACTATATTTATTTTCACAAATAAAAAACTTGTAAATAACATATAAAAATATTTTATTTTTATCTTTTTTTTTATTTTTAGTATTTATATACTTAAATAATATTTTCTCATATATTATTATTTTCTAAACTTTGTATATATTTATATTTATTTCCTTGTACATAAAATAAATAATATAATATATATTATCCTAAAACAAAAAAAGCTAGGGTTTCCACCCTTATTAAAAATAATATTTTTCCTAATATATTTTATTTTTTGACACTTGAATATATTTCCCTTTTTTATTTATTTATTTTATTGTACATAAATAAATAATATTACAATTTTCATACATATTCTTAAACCTAAAATTAGGGTTTTACCCTTAACAAAAATACCTTTTTTTATTATTTTCTTTTTTACATTAAAAATTATATTTTTACATACATAGAAATAAACAAAAAAACAATTTTCTTGTATATTCATAATATATTGCCTATTTATATTTAATTGCTTATTTAAATATTGCTTATTTATTATTTGATGCAAAGAGTTCAATTTGGATGTAATAGTAATCTTAGGGTTTTATTTTCTTGTAAATACTCCCCATTCAAAATTGTATCCCCCTCCCCATATCAATGTTGTAATAACCTAGATTATTTTTACGCATTTATGCTTTCAAATATGCCATGATAGCGATTAGGGTTTGTATGCAATATCAAAAATTAAAACAAATAGTTAGACCTAATGCAAGACATAAATGCATGAAAATGACAACACAATGCACACATGCACCCCTAGGATTTCATCCACTTGTTGCCTTTAAAATGGCCATGTTATGCATGTTGAGTATCTTGGAAAAACAAAAACAAAACAAAGGATCATAGTCCCTCGATGACGCTATCTTAGTTGCCTATACAAAATGATCTAGTCCCTCAAAAATTTGCTAAAGATACTTAGCACAATTGCTATCATGGTCAATACGATGACCCGCGCCTGTCCCGTTTAACATCCAAACACAAGGTTGTTTACCAAATGCAATGGTAAAACAACACTGTCAAAAGGGTTAAAAATGTGTAGGAAAGATCTTTGAGTAGTTAGGGTAGACAACTCTTAGTTACTTGATCAAAACTTGCAAAAACATCCTTGCTATTTTCAAACACACCTCACAACACAATTTCAAAACATTTCCCAAAAACAACTTTCAAACAATCAAACATTGAAACATCTTTTCAAAAGACAATACACCTTTGTATACATTCAAACAAGAATCATTACAAAGGTTGCCACAATGATGGTCTCTTTTCAAAACATTTTTAAAACTACACACAAAGCACCATTTCAAACAATTGAAAAACAAAAGCAAGTGATCTAAACAAGTAACTAAGAGCCCATGGATAACCATGGATGAAAAGGGTGCTTGCACCTTCCCTTTTCATAATCTACCCCTCGAACCCAAGAAAACATCTCAAAGGTCTTTCCTGTGCTTTTTGACCTTTCCTTTGGATAAAATAAAAAGTCGGTGGCGACTCTTGCTAAACCAAAACATTTGCAAACACAAACGCAAAACCTCAAGTCAGTTCTTCCACTGTATCACAGAACTGGCGACTCTGCTGGGGATAATATCTAAAAGTGGGGTTACCTTAGGGTTTAGATCACCTTTACATGCTTACTTTGTTTGCTTTGAATGTTTTACATTTGGTTCTATTGTTTGGGTTTGAAATCCTCTACCTGGATTTGGGAAACATTCATAGGTAAATAGTAGTACGTTGTGGAAACTGTGCGGGGTATATCGACATGGTTGAAGCAATAACTATATTAGTGCGACATATTTGTGGGTACCGGTAGCCTTTAAGTCAATCAAAGAGAATACGGGGCCGCTGAGTGATGTCATGAAGCACTAATGAACTTTTAGAACCTTTACTTGACCATCTTGGCCTTTTTAGGGGTAGTGAGATGACCGGCTTTGGTGCAGTCTGAAGTTGGTAGATACTCGATACTACACTCATTGAGGGTTGTTTTCTTGGAATATTTCAGTCGCCAGTTAAGTGGCTAAACTGAAACAATGAACACATAAAATAATCCAGTGATATTGAGCTCCTTAGAACCCGGTTACTATTTATAGGACAGGTTGAGCCAACTAACTTCAAGAGGGTACTTACCTATGAAACCCCATGCAAGCCTGAAACTAAGATCTTGTGTGATTTGCTTGTACATATACTTGTGCATACACCATAAACATCATAAAGCATCATATGCATCCACTAACTATTTCAAGGGTTTGGATCTTCATCTTTGTTCCTGTTTTGTAGGTAATGGAATCTCTTCGCAAAAAAACTATCCAGGTCAACCTTGTGAGAATCCCTCCTCAACTTAAGGAGCTTACTTCCAAGATTCCATATAATTCTCCCTTTAGTGAAAGACATGGTAGACTTCTCAACTTGGTCAACTCCAACATTGAAGAAGACATGGTGAAAGTTCTCTTCCAGTTCTTTGACCCCCTACACCATTGCTTCACATTCCCTGATTACCAACTAGTGCCTACTTTGGAGGAATTTTCTTAACTCCAGAGGATTCCTATTCTCCATCAACCACCCTACAACGGTACGGAAAGAGAGCCAAAGCCTGAAGATGTTGCTCAAGCCTTACACTTGCAACCATCTGATATTAAGTGTCATTGGGAAACCAGAATTGGTGTCAAGGGTTTCTTGGCAAAGTTTCTGTTTGAGAAGGCACAAAACTGCTGGAACTCTCTAGATCTGCAAGCTTTTGAGGAGATTGTAGCACTTCTCATCTATGGGTTGGTCTTGTTCCCAAACCCTGATCAGCTTGTAGATGTGAATGCTGTCAAGATTTTCATATCTTAGAATCCTGTGCCTACATTACTTGGGGATATCCTCCACTCATTTCACACACGAACAATGAGGAAAAGAGGTGTTCTCATGTGCTGTACTCCTCTTCTAGCAAGGTTGTTTATTTCTCACCTTCCCCAATCAGTCTTGAAGAATGAGCAAGGCTTGAGGTGGTCACAACGATTTATGACTCTTACACATTCTGATGTTCATTGGTGTTCTCGGTCCAGAGAAAGTGTCATCATTATTGATCGTTGTGGGGAATTCCCTAATGTCCCACTACTTGGAATGAGGGGAGGCATTACATACAACCCCTGTTTGGCTCTGAGAAAATTTGGGTATGCTCGAAGGGATGGCCCTCATGACATGTTGATTCCAGACTTGATTTTTGACTTCGACAACGACGCTCAAGAACTTCGACAAAGGTTTATCCGAGCTTGGAGGATGCCTAACAAAGTGGAAAGTAAGACACTGAGACACAAGAATTCCACCCCTCTTGAGCCTTACCTCAAGTGGGTACGAACCCGCGCCCAGAGTCTTATGATGCCTTACCCCTACATTCTGCCTATGATCAAAGAGCCTGTTATGGAAGGAGAGGTTCCATACACCCTCCTACATCCTGACATGCCAACATCATTGGAGGATTTGCAAAAGAGTTGGATACAGCTCAAGGAAGAACGAAATACTTTTGAAGCCAGCTTCTACGCCAGTGAGAAGAAGGTTTTGGAACTTACTCCTCGACTCCATGAAGAGCAGACTCTCAACACCTACATCGCACCAAAGAGGATGCGCAACGTCTTTTTACATTAGAATTTTGTAATATTTTTCCCATGGGGCATTTATGTACTAACAAATTTCTTCTTATTAATATGATGTGTGTTCTTTTTTGTTTGCAACAACTTTGAATTTCTGAATCCTTGAATGCATTACATGAATACATATCATTCATCATATGCATAAACAGGTCTTCACACCAGGTTTCCTTATCTCTCTGCTGTTTATTTCAGCAAGATAGATATAGAGCAGACGGTCAAAGATCTACAAGCGCAGAATTCACAGTTCCAACAACTCCTCATGACCTTGGCAAAGGGTCAAGAGGATCTTAAAGCACTGTTAGAGAACGAGAAGGAAAAAGAAAAGGAGAAAAATAAAAAGAAAAGAGCGGGTGTAGCCATTATGGGAAGAAGATTTGAGAACCAAGCTAGAAGGGTCCTGGATTTCCCCTCGACATCTGATGAAGGGGTTGGCAAAGGAAAGGGAGTTGCAGTGCCCTCCGAGTCTGAAGAAGAGGATGAAGATTACTCTGAGCAGCAGTATCCTCCAGCAGGCGACAAGTATAAGAATCTGGAAGAGCGTCTAGCAGCCATGGAGGTACAAAGAGTGCCTGGGCTGGATTTCGAGGAGCTAGGGTTGGTTGCTGGGATTGTCATTCCCCCTAAATTCAAGGCCCCTACATTTGCTAAATACGATGGTTTGTCTTGTTCGAAGATGCATCTGCGGTCTTACGTCAGAAAGATCCAACCTCATTCTTCTAATAAGGATCTGTGGGTCCACTTTTTTCAAGATAGTTTGTCGGGTACGCAATTGGATTAGTTCTATCAGCTTGAGAGATCTGATGTACACAATTGGGAGGATTTGGCTGCTGCCTTCTACAGACAATATCAATATAATGCAGATTTAGCACCTACTCGTACTCAATTACAGAGTATGGGTATGGTCTCTAATGAAGGCTTTAAGGAGTATGCCCAGAAGTGGAGGGACTTGACTAGAAGGGTGCAGCCACCACTGTCTGAGAGAGAGGTTATGGATATGTTTTTGGGGACCCTGTCAGGTCCATTCTTTAATCACTTGATCGGGAGCTCATCTACAGGGTTCACCGAGCTAATTCTGACTGGTGAAAGAGTCGAAGTGGCATTAAGAGCGGTAAAATTCAGAAGGATGCATCTGCTCCGCTGTTATCAAGAAAACTTTTCCAGCCAAGAAAGAAGTCTCAACTGTTTACTCCCAGAGAAATCAAGGAAGAGTCGAGCGCCGACCAACGGTAGGGGCTGTGATGATTCAGAATTCCACAGTTGATCAACCTCGAAGCAGTCAACCCAGAACAAACCAAGCAAGGGTGGAAAGGCCAGCACAGAAATTCACCTGGATCAATATGACACCTGCTCTGGTTCTCCCTCATCTGTTGAAGTTAAACCTTACAAACTTGAAAGAGGCACCGAAGAATCCAAATACCTCTTCTCCCTACTATCATTCAAATGCAAAGTGTGCCTATCATTCGGACAGTGTGGGGCACGACACCAACAACTGTTGGGCCCTCAAAAATAAGATCCAGGATTTAATAGATGCCAAGGAGGTGGAGTTTGATGCCCCCGAAAAGCCTAATGTGATATCCGCTCTGATGCCAAAACATGGTCATAATGTTCATGCTATTGTAGAAGATCTTTATGTTACTGCTGTTGATGACTTAATGACTCCGTTGCCAATGATCAAGATGAATCTGTTGAAGGCCGGGATTTTCCTGGGCTGTGGAAAAGATTGTTACCTTTGTTCGACCTTGCAATCCGACTGTCCGCTATTGAAGTCAGGCATCCAACGCCTGATGGATAATCAAGAAATCCTCTTCAAGAAAACTCTTGTTACTCCTATTACTCCTGTTACTCCAATCAATGATGTTGCTATAATCACCATTTCCGACAATCTTTCTAAGGTCTCCAAAAGACCTGTTAAGATTACACCCAGTCCAAAGTTTGTACCTCTGAAGATAACAATGTCGGGGCCTATCCCATACAATTCCAACAAGACAATACCGTGGAATTATGGAGGAGAGATCTTCTACCACGATGTTAAGCAGATCAAATCAGTTGAAGAAAGTTTCGGCGAAGAGACTCCTGACATAGGAAATATTGCGGGGACAAGTAAGATCACCCGCAGCGGAAGAATCTTCTCTCCGGAGATTGCTCCTCCAAGGGCAATCTTAGGACCCTCAAGTGCTCCTAAAGTTACTCAGGTGCCCTTCAACACATCTGTACGAACTCCAGTGATTGAAGAAATTATTACTCCCGAAGCTATACCCTCTGCTGTTACTGTTGATAAAGGTAAGGGGATCCAAGAAGCGCCCGTCAGGACGAGGGCTCAGCCTTTGGTCATCCCCGAGACCACTCAAAAGGAAATGGAGGAGATTTTAAAAATAATTAAGAAAAGCGACTATGATGTCGTAGAACAACTGGGGCAAACCCCTTCAAAAATCTCTATGCTGGCCTTATTGCTCTGTTCCGAAGCTCATGTCAAAGCCTTGATCAAATTCCTGAAGACGGCCCACGTGCCTCAAGAAACCTCTGCGGACCAGTTCCAGGAGTGTGTAGCCATCCTAACCGCCGACAATGGTCTTGGCTTCTCTGATGCCGATCTAACATCTAAGGGAAGAAAGCATAATGATGCGCTGCATGTCTCGGTAGAGTGCAGAGGGACCACTCTTGCTCACGTTCTGGTTGATATCGGGTCATCTTTAAATATCCTGCCAAAGAAAGCATTGGACAGATTGGACTGTGAAGGTTTGAACCTAAAACCCAGTAGTATCATTGTAAGAGCCTTTGATGGTTCTAAGCGGATGGTCCACGGGGAGGTGGACATCCCAATTAAAGTGGGTACTAAAACTTTCCATTCCACATTTATGTCATGGATATTCGTCCCTCCTACTCTTGCTTGTTAGGAAGACCATGGATTCATCATGTTGGGGCCGTTACGTACACTCTGCATCAAAAGCTTAAGTACCCTGTCCAGGGGAAGATTGTGACAGTTCGTGGCAAAGAGGAGTATATGATAAGCCATCTGAATTCATTCCGCTATGTTGAATTAGATGGTGAGTTCATCGAGACCCCCTTTCAGCACTTTGAAGAGGTTTCTCCTGAAGTTGCGGTAGCCAAGACAATGACTTCTATGCCCATCATTACCAAACCTGTGTCCCGGATGTCATCCCTTAAATATGTGAAGGCTGTGATCAAGGATGGAGGAAGCACAATATGGGGTCGACTTCCAGATTTTCCTTACAAGATAGATAAGTTCGGCTTGGGTTTCACTGCTGCTAGTCAGAAGGCCGTGCGTCGCTCCCGGGATGGAGGACCACCATTAAAGATCACTTATCATGGAGTTCATTCCTTAGAGAATGATGAAGAAGAGAGCAATTTTGAAGGCTGGATCTTTCCAACTATTGAAGGAGGACTGAACAACTGGGAGGCGAAATACTTCGTTCCCATTACTTTCATCAATCAGTAATTTATCTTTCGAACATTTTCTGTTGGTCTGTAATAATTTTAAACAATTCGTACACTTTTTGCCTTATGCCTTACCCGAGGCATATAGGTCCATCTGTAAGGGCTTGATTTTTCATCTTCATATGCCATTTTTAATGAATCATGGATGTTTTCATATATAAACTTTTATGTTCATTTTCTTTCTTTTTACATTTTATTTGTTTAAAGGTGGCTATCCCTTACACACACACACACTCACAAAATGCAGGTACCCTTCCACTCCGGATTCCATGGGTAACAATTCTGCTATGGCCTTCAGTGACTCTGAAGATCTGGTCAATCATGCTGAATACGAAGGTGACAAAGATTGTGAAGTGCCTGGGGAGTTGGCTAGACTTTTTCAACAGGAAGAAAGGGCTATTCTACCTCACGAGGAGTTGTTAGAGACTATCAACTTGGGAACAGAGGAAGACAGAAAAGAGGTTAAAGTGGGTGCCAACCTAGAGCCGAATGTCAAAGAGCGTTTAGTTCAGCTGTTGAATGAATATGTTGAGATCTTCGCCTGGTCCTATGAAGACATGCCGGGACTTGATACAGATATTGTGGTTCACCGTCTCCCTACAAGAGAAGATTGTCCACCAATCAAATAGAAAGTCCACCAAATGAGGCCCGACATGTCCGAAAAGATCAAAGCTGAAGTGATGAAGCAGTTCAATGCTGGCTTTCTTGCTGTTACTTGTTATCCACAATGGGTTGCTAACATTGTGCCCGTGCCTAAGAAGGACGACAAGGTCAGAATGTGTGTGGATTACAGAGACTTAAACAGGGCTAGCCCTAAAGATGACTTTCCACTACCGCACATTGACATCTTGGTTGACAATACAGCTCAACATAAGGTATTCTCTTTCATGGATGGATTTTCAGGGTACAACCAGATCAAAATGGCCCCCAGAGACATGGAGAAGACTACTTTTGTTACGCAGTGGGGTACCTTCTGCTATAAAGTGATGCCATTTGGACTGAAGAATGCTGGGGCAACTTATCAACGCACCACGGTAGCTTTGTTTTATGACATGATACATCATGAGATTGAAGTCTACGTAGACGACATGATAGCCCATTCACAAACTGAAGAAGAACACCTCGACCATCTACAAAAGCTGTTTGTCAGATTGAAAGAGTACAAGCTCAGACTGAACCCTAACAAGTGCACTTTCGGAGTCAGGTCCAGTAAACTTTTGGGATTCATCGTCAGTAACAAAGGCATCGAGGTTGATCCTGCCAAAGTCAAAGCTATACAAGAAATGCCTTTGCCTGCCCCTCGCACTAAAAAGGAGGTCAGAGGTTTCTTGGGACGCCTAAACTACATTGCAAGGTTCATCTCTCACCTAACATCTACCTGTGAACCAATCTTCAAGCTGTTGAAGAAAGATCAGGTGGTTAAATGGAATGATGACTGCCAAGTTGCTTTCGATAAAATCAAGGAGTATTTCTTGGAACCTCCTATCTTGATGCCACCCATCGAAGGAAGGCCGTTAATCATGTATATGACTGTCCTGGAGAATTCAATGGGGTGCGTACTGGGCCAACATGACGAGTCTAGCCGAAAAGAGCATGTCATTTATTACCTTAGCAAAAAGTTTACCGACTGTGAGACTCGCTACTCACTGCTCGAGAAAACTTACAGCGCTTTGGTATGGGCTGCTCGCCGACTAAGGCAGTATATGTTGACACATACCACTTTACTGATCTCTAAGATGGATCCGATCAAGTACATCTTCGAGAAACCTGCTCTACCCAGAAGAATCGCTAGATGGCAGATGATCCTCACCGAATATGATATACAGTACACGACCCAAAAAGCTATAAAAGGGAGTGTGCTAGCCGATCATCTGGCCCATCAAGCTGTCGAAGATTACCAATCCATGAGGTTCGACTTTCCCGACGAGGATATCATGACTTTGAGCAACATTGAAGAAAACAGACCGTATGACGGACCTGAACAAGGATCCCGATGGACTCTGTACTTTGATGGTGCCTCCAACGCACTTAGAAACGGTATCGACGCGATACTTATCTCTCCACAAGGTTGCCATACACCTTTCACTGCTAGACTCTGCTTCGGCTGCACCAACAACATGGCCGAGTATGAAGCTTGTATCTTTGGTCTCAAGTCTGCTATTGATTTAGGAATCAAATCTTTGATTGTATTTGGGGACTCAGCTTTGGTTATCAGTCAAATCAAAGGAGAGTGGGATACTAAACACCCAAACCTCATCCCTTACAAAGAACATGTCTTGACATTGTTACCACATTTCGAGAAAATTACCTTCGAGCACTTCCCGCGAGAAGAGAATCAATTGGCAGATGCGTGATCGCACTAAATCGCACTATGTTTCTGACTCAAATATCACATGTTTTCCTTAGTTTTTATTGTCATTTTCTCGTATTATGTTCTTTTTTCCTTTGTTTTCAGGATTCTTGTCATTTCAGAGCCTTCTGTGAAGAAACGAGCCAAAACGCCAAGAAATTAGGGTTTTTCAAGATATTTTGCACTTATGGCGTTCAGCACCGCGCTGGCTACAGGAAACGCGATGACGTGGCCCACTTTCACCCAGAGATCAACTGCCACGTTCCCATGATGTGGCGGTTCCAGGCGCCGCGCCCGCGGCCACCCTCACCGCGCCCGCGGCCTTCACAAAAAGGCTCCCGCTCAAAAGAAGTTAAGGGGCATGCTGGTCCTTACGCACCTCAAAGTTCCTCTATAAATAGCCTTCGATTCTCATTCTTTAGTTTCATCCAAGCTTAGTACAATCTTAAGCCATATACTATCAGTTTCTATAAAGTAATAATCTCTTCACATCGGGGAGTTATTGCGGTGTAGATTGAGTTGTAATCGAGTCTTGGAGCACTTTGGTTGAAGTTCATCATACCGGCCTTACTTTTCCGTAGATTTGTATCAGATTCAAGTCTCCGACCGGAGCAAGGTTCTAATTTATTGCATTTCTTTATTTAATTGCTCTTATCATAGTCTACACGTTTTATAGACTTTAAATGCTCTTACCATAGTCTACACGTTTTATAGACTTTAAATGCTCTTACCATAGTCTACACGTTTTATAGACTTTAAATGCTCTTACCATAGTCTACACGTTTTATAGACTTTAAATGCTCTTACCATAGTCTACACGTTTTATAGACTTTAAATGCTCTTACCATAGTCTACACGTTTTATAGACTCGCACTTATTATGTCTGGCTAAACTATAAAGGTTAGGATGTAATGATTGTCATCGTGGTTGTGTTCCAATTATCATGCTAGTGAAAATACTCTGGGGATGTTTTGCTTCTAACTTAAGTCAATTGTGTTTTAATGTTTATTGGGTAAGATCGAAAGCCGTCCAAACTAATGATACGACTTGATTATTATTTAACCAAACAAAAAGAGCGACAGCCATTGATTGGTTAAATAGGAATCATTGACCTTTTTAGAAAACGATTTTGAAACTATTTTCGGACGCGTTTGTAGGTTTAAAATCTGGCTCTTGGTCAAAAGCCAAAAGTCTCTTTAAGTTAATCTTTCCGAGTAAGATCACTTTTCTGTTAAGTCAAAACTATCAATTTCTTAAAAATAAGTTTACCTCTTTAACGCGGAAGGCACCCTTTATATGTGACAATAAAGGAATTTAATTTAAAGAGTAAACTCGGTTCTTAGAAGTCAAAAGCTACAAGTTCCCGTTAAATTGATTCTTTGTTATCAATAGAAAATACTGCCCCATAAGTAGGTTCATCTACGCATGACCGGACCAATATCTGATTACATGATTTACATTCCAACCTGTCTTTTAAACTGTTATTTCCCTCGCATATTTACTTTGTGCACTGCACTCACATCAATATCCTTATTCGCCTTAGATAAGCACCTTAGCAATAGAGTTGATAGATTGACAATTGGTCTCTGTGGTTCGATAATCTTATATATTACTTCGATAGGCTGTACACTTGCAGTACTACATTTAGGTCATACGTTACAGAATAAACACCCATCAAGTTTTTGGCGCCGTTGTCGGGGATCAACTTCGTCAAATTTCGTACCCTATTGTTATCCCGTTTAGACTAAGGCTATTCTAGCCGGTAGATGCGTAGAAATCGTAGCACCGGCAACCTAATAAATCCTTTAGTAGAACCTGAACGTTACGCTCGTGCCCGTCTTTTTATTCGCAAGATAAGAAGAGCTATGGCAGAAGATCGTAACCAAAGACCGCTCAAGGAATTCGCCCAACCATCTAACGAGGAACCTAGTTCTAGTATAGTAAACCCTGTTATAACTACCAACAACTTTGAACTAAAGCCCTCGTTACTACAATTAGTACAACAAAACCAATTCGCTGGTCTCGCTACCGAGAACCCGAATCAACATTTAAAGGTATTTATCCAGTTAGCTGACACCCTTAAGGCAAATGGAGCCACGCCCGAAGCTATCCGATTAAGACTATTTCCTTTTTCCCTTAGAGGTAAAGCTCACGACTGGTTAGACGCCCTTCCAACTAACTCAATAACAACTTGGGAAGACCTTAGGAGAGCTTTTCTTGCGAGGTATTTTCCACCAAGCAAGACCGCTGTTCTTAGGAACCTGATCACTTGTTTCACCCAAAACCAAGGCGAATCACTTTTTGATGCCTGGGAGAGATATAAAGAACTTTTAAGAGCCTGTCCGCACCATGGCCTAGAGCAATGGTTAATCATACATACCTTCTATAATGGACTCCATTACAACACAAAGATGTCCATAGACGCTGCCGCTGGCGGAGCGTTGATGAACAAACCTTACCCTGACGCTTGTGCCCTAATAGAGGACATGGCCCAAAACCACGCCCAATGGGGATTAGAACGAGCGACAGTAGAGAAAAAGGAGAGCCATGGAGGAAAGCATGAGGTAAGTTGCATGGACATGATTAATGCCAAGATGGATGCCCTAGCCTTGAGAGTCGAGAACATGTCTCAAAACCCAACCACAGTAGCAGCAATCCAATCGGAGTGCGAACTCTGTGGAACTCAAGGACATCAAACCGTTGACTGTAACCTTTTGAACGAATCAAGCTCAGACCAAGTTAACTATACTCAAGGGAACCCTTTCTCGAATACCTACAATCCTGGATGGAGGAACCACCCGAATTTCTCTTACAAAAACAACAACCCTATCCAAAATCCCGGACCTTCGAGACCTCAAGGATTCCAAACGCAAAAACAAAACCAACCTATGCAAATAGTACCCCCAAGACCAAACCTTAAAGAAACCATAGACACCTTTATTCAAGCTCAAACCCAGCAAAATAAGGAGTTTATGAACCAACATATTCACACGAACGAACTGGTTACTCAACTAGCAACCAAGTTTGACCAGATAATAACCCACACCAAAATGCTTGAGACTCAGATTTCCCAAGTAGCACAAAACACCTCTGTACAAGTTGCACCTGGAGGACAATTCCCTGGACAAACTCAACCAAATCCAAAAGGCCAAGCAAATTCTATCACACTAAGAAGTGGAACCGCTTATGAAGGACCTAGAAATCCTGACTTAAGCACATCAGAAAAACCTATGGAAGATGCTACGCCCAAAGACCAGGTGGAGGAACCAGAGAAACCAGGAAAGCAATCAAAACCAGAAGTGGAGAAAAACACTCAACAACCTTATAAACCACCTATTCCATTCCCACAGAGGCTGAAA
Organism: Vicia faba; assembly: GCA_948472305.1. Classification (NCBI taxonomy): domain Eukaryota; kingdom Viridiplantae; phylum Streptophyta; class Magnoliopsida; order Fabales; family Fabaceae; genus Vicia; species Vicia faba. The sequence continues at coordinate 363,652,106 of OX451736.1, forward strand.
AACACCAAAGTAGAAAACCAGTACCAAAAGTTTATTAAGGTAATAGAGAAACTCCATGTTGAGATTCCTTTTACTGAAGCTATAACCCAGATACCATCATATGCTAAGTTTCTGAAAGATATTTTGACCAATAAACGACGACTCGATGATCCCAAGCCTTTAGAATGTCATTTTATATCTGAAAATAAACTCGCCAAGAAAGATAAAGACCCTGGAAGTTTTTCTATCCCTTGCATCCTAGGTAACCATATGATAGACAAAGCATTTTTAGACCTAGGAGCAAGCGTAAGTCTGATGCCTCTGGCCGTCTGTAAGAGGTTAAAATTAGGAGAACTTCAACCTACTAAGATGTCCTTACAACTAGCTGATAGATCTGTCAAATATCCCATGGGTATTTTAGAAGACATACCTGTCAAGATTGGTCAGTTGTACATTCCGACCGACTTCGTCGTAATGGATATCAAAGAAGATGAAGACATCCCAATCCTCTTAGGAAGACCCTTCCTATCGACCGCCGGAGCTATAATAGATGTTAAGAAAGGGAAACTGACTTTCGAGGTAGGAGATGAAAAGATTGAGTTCATTTTATCAAAATTTCTAATGGCACCAGTGATAGGAGATGCGTGCTATGCCATCGACATCATTGATGAATGTGTAAATGAGCTCGAACAAAACGAATTCTTAACCAAATTACCATCAACCCCTATTTTAGAGGATGACGGATTTGAGAGTATCGAACCGTACATTGACGACAACCTTTTCGAATGCTTAGCTCTTGCCCATAACCTTATGCCGCGTGCTGAGAAAACCACTATAGAACTTAAGGAACTACCCAAGAATCTAAGATATGAGTTTTTGGATGAGGAGATGAATAGACCTGTTATAATTAGCGCCACTCTAAACCAAATAGAAACAAATCAACTCTTAGATACCTTGCGAAAATATCCCTCAGCTTTAGGGTATAAAGTTTCAGATTTAAGAGGTATAAGCCCATCCGTATGCATGCATCGGATTATGCTAGAAGAAGATTCAAAACCCTCAAGAGAACATCAAAGAAGAATAAACCCTATCATGAGTGATGTAGTCAAGAAAGAAGTTCTTAAGTTATTAGAAGCTGGTATCATATACCAAATTTCGGATAGTGAATGGGTAAGCCCAGTCCATGTGGTACCCAAGAAAGGAGGTATCACTGTTCTGAAAAATGAGAAAGGTGAGCATGTGGCAAAACGTACAGAAGGAGGATGGCGAATGTGTATAGATTACAGAAGGTTGAATAAGGCAACAAGAAAAGACCATTTCCCTCTCCCATTTATAGATCAGATGCTTGAACGTCTAGCAAGACACTCATGTTTCTGCTATCTTGATGGATATTCGGGATTTTTCCAAATCCCTATTCACCCAGAGGACCAAGAAAAAACCACATTTACCTGCCCTTATGGAACATTCGCTTATAGACGAATGCCCTTTGGACTCTGTAATGCACCTGCCACTTTCCAACGTTGTATGATGTCAATTTTCGCAGACTACCTAGATGGAATTATGGAAGTATTTATGGACGATTTTTCAGTGTGTGGGTCTGATTTCAAAAACTGCCTCTCGAACTTGGAGAAAATCTTAAAAAGATGTGTGGAAGTAAACCTTGTGTTGAATTGGGAAAAGTGTCACTTTATGGTAAGTGAAGGGATAGTCTTGGGACACATTATTTCTGAAAGAGGTATAGAAGTCGATAAGGCCAAGATAGAAGTTATAGAAAACTTAAACCCACCTAAGACCGTTAGGGAAATAAGAAGTTTCCTAGGACATGCCGGGTTCTACCGACGTTTCATCAAGAATTTTTCCGCAATAACTAAACCTTTAACTAACTTATTGATGAAGGATGTCGAGTTTGAATTCGACCAAAAATGTCTTGAGGCCTTTGAAGTTTTAAAGCAAGCTCTTATTTCAGCACCTATCATAAGACCACCTGATTGGACACAACCCTTTGAAATCATGTGCGATGCTAGTGATTTTGCTGTAGGAGCTGTACTAGGGCAAAGAGAAGACAAAAAACTGCATGCAATTTACTACGCTAGTAGAATACTAGACGCTGCCCAGCTAAATTATACAACCACAGAAAAAGAATTGCTAGCCATAGTTTTTGCTATTGATAAATTTCGATCTTATTTGGTGGGAGCAAAAATAATAGTATACACAGATCACGCAGCAATCCGGTACTTGTTAAGTAAGAAAGATGCTAAGCCTAGATTGCTCAGATGGGTACTTTTACTCCAAGAATTTGACTTGGATATTAAGGATAAAAAAGGAGCTGAAAACTTAGTAGCTGATCATCTCTCTAGATTAGAACACCTTAAGCCTGAACTTATACCTATAGACGATCACTCTACTTATGAAAGATTAATAGCTGGGATAAACTCAACTGAAGAAGAGACCTATGAGGAAATCTCAACCATGAACAACATACCATGGTACGCAGATATTGTAAATTATCTAGCCGCTGATATCATACCCCCCGACTTAAGCTACCAACAGAAGAAGAAGTTTTTCAGAGATGTTAAACACTTCTTTTGGGATGAACCCCTCCTATTCAAAAGAGGAATAGATAATATATTCCGACGATGTGTGCCGGAGGAAGAAGTAGGCAACGTCATTAAACATTGTCATGCTTCACCTTACGGTGGACATGCAAGCACGTCTAAAACATGCGCCAAAATATTTCAAGCAGGTTTTTATTGGCCTACTGTATGGCGCGATGTCCACACTTACATTACAAAATGTGACCGATGCCAACGCACTGGGAACATCTCAAGACGTGATGAAATGCCTTTAAGAAACATCCAAGAAGTGGAAATATTTGATGTCTGGGGTATAGATTTCATGGGACCTTTTCCTTCCTCAATGGGTAACAAGTATATCCTAGTAGCTGTCGATTATGTCTCAAAGTGGATCGAAGCTGTTGCATCACCCACAAACGATACCAAGGTAGTTATCAAACTGTTTAAGAATATTATTTTTCCTAGGTTTGGAACCCCGAGGTTAGTCATAAGTGATGGAGGATCTCATTTTATATCTAAGATATTTGACAAGCTTCTAAGCAAATACGGAGTAAAACATAGAGTAGCATCACCATATCACCCGCAAACCAGTGGCCAAGTAGAGGTATCAAATAGGGAGATTAAGCAGATCCTAGAAAAAACTGTATCACTATCCAGAAAAGACTGGTCTGGAAAACTTAAAGACGCCTTATGGGCTTATAGAACGGCTTATAAAACCCCTATTGGAACAACTCCTTATCAATTGGTTTATGGAAAGTCCTGTCATTTACCCTTCGAACTAGAACATAAAGCCTATTGGGCCATTAAATCCTTGAATCTAGATTACCTGAAAGCCGGAGAAAAACATATCCTGGACATTCACAAGCTAGAAGAGCTTCGCTTGAATGCCTATGAGAATGCCATCATATATAAGGAAAGAACCAAGATGTGGCATGATAAAAAAATCATCAAGAAAGATTTCAACATTGGTGATCCTGTTCTCCTATTTAACTCAAGGTTACGACTTTTTCCTGGTAAGCTTCGTTCAAGATGGACAGGTCCATTTGAAGTGTCAAAAGTTCTAAAATCTGGAGCAGTAGAAATCAAAAACAATTCATGTGCTCCATTTGTGGTAAATGGACAAAGACTGAAGCTCTACAAAGGAGGCGATTTGCCTGTTGACTACTCTAGTCATATTCTTATAGACCCACCAATACCCACATAAAGTAAGATCTAATCGTCAAGCTAAACGACGTTAAACAAGCGCTGCATGGGAGGCAACCCATGGTTTATTCTTTATTTTATTTTATTTTATTTTAGTAATTTATATATTTTATCTGGACTAATTTCTTGTGTTTATATTTTCAGGATGCATCACCCCGATGGTATGGTTGTGATTTTCAGAGATGAAGCGCAAAAGGCCCGATTTGCTACCTTATCTGCTAGACCTATGGTACCCACTAGGTACCCCGATCAGAGCTGCATGGAGGCACTCGGGATTGAGCCAAGTATTCGGTATCTATGCAACCAACTTAGCTGGGATTCTTATGCCGATGATGTCCACAAAACCTACAGGAACCTTACTCTGGAGTTTCTTAGCTCTATGGACTATAATCCACGAGTAGGTGAAGGAGATGAGCGAGGACGCCTGAGTTTCAGATTGTTTGGCACCGAGTATACCCTGACCACCAAATAATTTGGGGATTTGCTTGGTTTCCAAACTGGACCGACCGCTATAACTGAGTTCCCATTGAGTTGCTACATGGACAGAGACATTGACAAATTTTGGCAGGACATTACTGATAGAGCCAGTCTTGACCCCTCTACCCAGCTGTCCCGGAAGATCCATAACCCGGCCTTCCGATACTTCGAGATGATCCTATGCCACACTTTCTTTGGGAGGAGTTACTGTGACCACTTGGTCACCGCTGAGGAGATCCTTTTCTTATACTGTGCTAGTCAGTCCAGACCTATAGCTAGTGGAGGTTTTCTGATAGAGAGCCTCGAGCAGACTGCTCGATCCGCTGTAGGGCTCATTCATTCCGGAGGGAATGTGACACAGATAGCTTCTGCTTTGGGTTTAGACAGTATGATAGCACAGCTGACCCCATACTGTGGATATACTTTTCTGGATTTAGACTTTTGCATGGATCGTGGATTCATGAGGAGGGCCTCTTTCCACCCATATCGGTACAGATTGCTTATCAATGACCAGACAGTTTACACCTTCACCATGCCAGACCCTCAGATGACTTGTGTTTCCAACTCTGCTAACTGGAACTATTCTGTAGAAGGTTGGGGTGAGATATCAGAGTACACTCCAGAATACACTCCTGCCTCCGAAGAGTACACCCTAGAATACACTCCTGCTTCCGAAGATCTCACTCCAGAATACACTCCTGCTTCTGAAGATCCCACTCAGGACTACACTCCTGCCTCCGAGGACTCCGCTCCAGATCACACATCCCGACCCGAGGTTACACATACTACTGTTCTTACTAATAACCTCAGCTTGCAGGAACCTGATATTCGCACTCTATTGACTGCTATGCGCACTGAGATAACCACTCTCCGCAATGAGGTGGCTGACCTTCATTTGCAGTTGGAAGTGAATGATGTTGAAGGGGTGAAAAACACAAGAAGGGGGGGTTGAATTGTAAAACTGGAAACTTAAAGCAAATGACAAGGTATTTTTATCCTGGTTCGTTTGATCTCAAACTACTCCAGTCCACCCGTTCAAGGTGATTTCGCCTCTCTCCAACGAGGTCTTAATTCACTATATTCAACTGAATACAAATCTGCTTTAGCAACTGCTAAAACCTTCTTGATGCAAACCACAATCCGGTTTGTCAAGGCAACACTTTCTTACAAAGGAATGAACAAGTGTGTATGAATGTTTTCTACAAAAACTATATCACAACTGTGATGTTTACACAAATGAAGCTTAGAATACTAAGATGCTAAACGCTAATAGAGTATCAGAGTTTGGTGATTTAGCAAAACTTGTAGAGTGAAGATTACTGTTCAGCTTTGTGCGTGTAGATAGTTTGGAAGCATTAGCCGTGATAATCTTCAAAGCTTGGTTTATATAGCACTTGAGAAGATGAACGTTGAAGCAAATATTCTTGATTCAATGCTATTAACAAGCTTTCCTTTTTGAGCAGATCTTGTCTAGAATGATGCCGTTGGTATTGATTAGCTTTCAATGCACAGTACCGTTGCTTCTTCAATGCACGATCTGGCTTGGCTCATTCTGATTCTGCTTCGCTGCTGATGAACTAATTTGTTTCTGTATCAGAGTGTTTTACGCGCAGTTCTGTTCATCAAGCTTCAGCATGTGCAAGCGTTGATCATCTGATCTTGACGTTCTGATTCAGCAACTTCTGATGCTGATGTGCAAACTCATATTCTGATGCTGAAAACGTGATCTTGCTTATTTTAATCAGCATATCTGCAAGTCAGAGCATAGTAATTTTAGGCAGCATATAATTCAATCATAAAATATTTAACTACTATATCTTTTCACTTTGTTATCATCAAAACTTAAATATAGGGTACTAGATTCAAACATTGTTCTAACAATCTCCCCCTTTTTGATGATGACAAAAACTAGATATTTTAAATGAAAAATAACGTGAAAAGTTATCAGATCTATGTATCAGAATAAGAAGTACGGAGAAGTCAGAGTTAAGAGATACTCCCCCTGAGTTTGTTACTTCCCTTTGATATGTGTGTTCTTCAGAGTCAGATCTTTTTCTATCTTTGAGCATCAGATTGTAAGTCTTTGACTTATCAGAGAGCAGAGCTTCAGAGCTTTTCCTGTCAGAGCTTTGCTTCGGATCAAAGTGTTAGGTCGATCAGATCTTCATATATCAGAACTTCATATTTGATCAGAGCAACATGAGCTTTTATATTTTGATCAGAGCTTCTAGTTCTTAGTCTTCATAGTGTTCAGAGCTTCCTTGTGCCTGTAGACTTAACAACAAAACAGAAAAACATTTCAAGTAATAGAGTTAGAATGTTTGAGAATTTCTGTCTAGTTAGCCGTTATTGATTTTAAATATCATTCTTGTTCTCCCCCTTTTTGTCAGCAATCAAAAAGTGTTAGTGATGTGCTAAAACAATTTAGATCAGAAAAACAAATTATATTAAAAATAGTTCAGAGGAAAGAACAATACACAAGCATAGTCAAAACATAGTCAAAAGTACATCAGAAAATGACGAAAATATAGAGAATGTCATGCATGAAAAAATTTCAAGGTTGTGGGGGCATGCGTGAGAACAGGCTTTCCAGCATTGCTTGAATCTTTTCAGAAGTTGCATTCTGCTTCTGAACCATGGTGACAACAGTATCAATCTTGCTGTCCTGGACATTCATTCTTGCTTCCATCTTCTGATCACTCTCTTCCATCCGCTGCTGTAGACGCAAGTCATTCAACCTTAATTCTTCCAGAGCCTGCCTGTCCAAGGCAGCTTGAGAACTTTCAGCAGGAGGAAGCTTCTCAGAACTTTCAGCTACATCTTCTGCTGGATTCTCTTCCTGAAGAGTCTTGTCTTCTTCTGAAGGTTGCACCTGTGTAGCTTGTTCTTTCTCAGACCACGATTCAGAGTCCAGAGGGAGCACAACTTCTTGAGGCAGCTGACTCTCAACTTCCTTCAGCAGCTTGCTAAAGTTCTGTTGAGCCTGCTCATAGTTGACGTCCTGCAGCTTGAGTGCTTCAGCACGAACCCATACTCTGAACTGTGACCAGAGCTGATCAGAAGCAGCTGGGTCGATCATCCCGGGACAGACTTGCTTCAGAGAAGCAATCCACTGCAGCATACCTGTTTCAAAGTCCAAAATACCAGAGCCAACATCTAGTTGCTTTGGTTTGGGAATGGCCAATTTGTGTCTTAAATCAGCAAGACGTTCAAGACTTGTTAAGTCAATGAATGTTCTGCTGGGGTTTTCAGATGATTGGTTTTCAGAGGTGTGCTGAGGTGCTGTTTGTTTTGGTGGATGGTTATCAGAGTCAGAGGATATGTCTATTGGAGTGGTTGGAGTTTTTGGAGGTGTTGATTCCTCTGATGATGGTAATTGGGGTCTGACAATGGTGGTTCCACATGGCAACTGTATTGCCAGCGGTGAAGGTTGAGGTGAGTGGGGATCAGAATGATGAGGAGATGGGGTTTCATAGCGATGAAACTCTGTTTGAGGTGAGGGAGGATTATTTTCTGGTTGAGGAGGTGGAACTTCTGATTGTTCAGGGATCAGAGGTTCTTCTGTGATAGGTTGTTGTTGTTCTGGTTCTGGTTGTGGTTCTGGTTGAATTTCTGGTTCAGAGTGAGGTTGAACAGAAGTATGTTCACGCTCAATGTCAGCTAGCACTCTATCAAGTGCTGGTGTTGTTGAAACAGTTGGTTGTTGTTTGGTAATTTTGAGGGGAATTTTGATTCTGGTTCTTCTGAGTTGTAAGGCCTCAGAAGGGTCTTCTGGTATTGTTTCATCAATAGTGGGGATTGGAATGGAAATTCTGTGAGAGGTTGGAGGCGGAGCAACAGATGTTGGAATAGTAGAGGAAATTGAAATAGGAGCAGCAGATGAATTACCTCGTTTCTTTGGAGTCTGGTGAGATGATCCTTCTGCTTTCCTCTTCTTTGACTTCTTCTGAGTCACTTCAGGTTGAACTTGACTCAGATCTTTGATCTTCAGCTTTGAACCTGCAACTTCTTCCTTGTGAGAATCTGGATACTTGGCAAACACATCAGGATGGGATTCCATTTCAGAAAATCTTGGGAAATCACTCAGAGGCACTCTTCTTCTGGAGATGTCAGCAGTTGAAGAAGCTCTGGGTTCCTTCCTGATATTGTCTATCAGCTTCATCTTTTTCAGATTCTTAGCATTCAGCGGTTTTCCAACAGTTGGTTCAAAATTGCCCAGTACTTTAGCTTCGCTCAGATAATCTATCAGCTTATTCTCTGTCAGAATATCTGATATGAGCCTCCCAAATGGTATCCAGTCTCTTTTCGTCCTTTCTTCTTCTCTAGTCTCTTTCACACTAGTCTTCAGATGATTGAACAGGAAGTGTGCCAAATTGATCTTCACCCTCTGATTAATAAAGTAGATCAGAAATTGCTGATCCACGTTTATATAGTCAGGAGAGCTTGTGGGCTTCCTGTGATTGAAACAGCCTAGAACAATCTTGGCCCACACTCTGCAGTGATCCTTCAGATCCTTGATTTTGCTGCTGGGAAAACCAAGAGTGAAAATACAGTTGGCTACCACACCAATATCAGGGCACCTATCAGCCATGTCCACACAACGGACTCCACCACCACTTTGACCAATTAACCTAGCAATGAGGTCTTCAGAAATTATTATCTTCTTTCCCATGACAGAAGAGATGACTAGATGCTTATCAATCTTGGCATGAATCCAAAATTCTTTGACAAGCTCTGGGAAGGTTGGTCCAACCAATCTATCAAAGTACCTCTCCCACTTTTGAGCTTTGACTTCCGCAGTTAGGTCAAATCCATTATCCTTCAAACTTTCGAAATCGATGATTAATTCAGAGAGAACCTCAAGATTCTTAACCGGTGTGAGAAGAGTTCTGGTAGGCGCTTGATATTGCTCAGAGGTTTCCTTCTTCTGATTTCCTGCAGAAATGCTGGAGGATGCCATTGTTCTCACACAAAAAGCTTGAGAGTGATTTGAGAAAAGCTAGGGTTTTGAAGGAGATATGCAGAAAAATTCTTAAGAGATTATGAGTAAGCGTAAAGAATAAACATGAAGAGTAATATGCTTAAATAGGATTTTCAAAAATTATTTTGAAAAATAAAACGTTTTTTTAAGAGAGAGAAAAAGATAATGATTGCCATTAACAGGCGTGATTACTTTTGCATTTAATGCTTGCTGATTTTGGGGGATTTGAGAAAGATACTTAAAAACGGTTACCAGACATGTGTCTCAATGCACCCAATCAGCGCTTTGCCTTCTCAGAAACGTGCACGCGTTCTGCTTCAGGGATTTGCTGATGATTGGATGACACTTGTTTGATGTAGTGATCAGCACGTCTGTATTTGAGATTAGACTCTCAGATCTTTAGACTTGCCTCTGATACAATCTGCATGTTCTTACTTTCTGAAAGAAGATTGATCAGAAGTTCACAGTAATATAAATACATTCTGAAAGATAAAAATATGGAATTAAAGCATTTTCATTCTGGGCATACTTTCATGCTGAGATGTTTCAGAATGAAATTAAACCTATCTTCTGAAAGGGGTTTTGTAAAGATATCAGCCCATTGATGGTCTGTATCTATAAATTTCAAGTTTAAAATTCCTTTCTGAATATAGTCCCTAATGAAATGATGTTTTATTTCTATATGCTTAGCTCTAGAATGTAAAATAGGATTCTTACTTAAGCAAATAGCAGAAGTATTATCACAAAGAATAGGAATGTTACTCTCAAAAATCTGGAAGTCTTCAAGCTGACTTTTCATCCAGAGCATCTGTGTGCTACATCCAGCTGCTGCTATGTACTCAGCTTCTGCTGTTGACAGAGCAATAGTTGATTGCCTTTTGCTGGACCATGAGATCAGATTTTCTCCCAGAAACTGGCAGCTTCCAGAAGTACTTTTTCGTTCCACTCTGTCTCCAGCAAAATCAGCGTCGCAGTAGCCTACTAAACTGTAATCACTAGATTTTCTATAAAACAAACCCAGATTAGTAGTACCTTTCAGATACTTGAAAATTCGCTTAACAGCTGTTAAGTGAGATTCTCTAGGATCTGATTGGAATCTAGCACAAATACATACGCTGAATAGAATATCAGGTCTTGAAGCAGTCAGATAAAGGAGAGAACCAATCATACCTCTGTAGACCTTCTGTTCTACGCTTTTGCTTACCTCTTCTCTTTCCAGAATGCACGTGGGATGCATTGGAATCTTTGATGGCTTACATTCTGAGAGGTCAAATTTCTTCAGAAGATCTCTGATGTATTTGCTCTGATGAATGTAAGTTCCCTCTGGAGTTTGATTGATCTGAATTCCTAAAAAGAACTTCAGTTCCCCCATGAGGCTCATCTCAAATTCTGCCTGCATACACTTAGCAAATTTTCTTCCAAGAGAAGGATTAGTAGAACCAAAGATTATATCATCAACATAAATTTGACAGACTAAAATGTCACTCTTAACTGTTTTACAGAATAGAGTGGTGTCCACTTTCCCTCTGGTGAACTCATTTTCAAGCAGAAAGTTACTTAGCCTTTCATACCAAGCTCTGGGAGCTTGTTTCAGACCATACAGTGACTTTTTCAGTTTGAAAACATGTTCTGGATGTTTTGTATTTTCAAAACCTGGGGGTTGGTGAACATACACTTCTTCTTCTATATAACCATTTAAGAATGCACTTTTGACATCCATCTGATACAGAGTGATGCCTCTGTTAACAGCAAATGAAATTAAAAGTCTGATAGATTCTAACCTGGCGACTGGGGCAAAGGTTTCTGTATAGTCTATCCCCTCTTGCTGACTATAACCTTGTGCAACCAGTCGTGCCTTGTTTCTGACGACTTCACCTTGTTCGTTGAGCTTGTTTCTGAACACCCATCTTGTTCCAATGACGTTGAATCCTTTTGGTCTTGGAACGAGATCCCAAACGTCGTTTCTGGTGAATTGATTCAGCTCTTCTTGCATTGCCAGAATCCAGTCATTGTCCAGAAGTGCTTCATCAATAGAAGAAGGTTCAATCAGAGACACAAGTCCCATCAGAGTTTCTTCAGAGTTTCTGAAGCTTGCTCTTGTTCTGATTGGATCTTCCTTTCTTCCTAGGATAGTCTCTTCTGGGTGATCCAAACTGCTTCTGGGTAATCTCTTCTGAGGTTGATCAGCAGCAGTTGTAGGATTCTTAGCATTGCTTCTTTCAGACGTTGAAGGAATGTCTGTGTTGAGAGCTTCTGATGACTTGTCTTCAGAACCTGCAAATTCAATTTCTATACCTGCAAGATTTTCATTCTGCTTTGACTTTTCAGAGTCAAGCTTGTCATCAAAACGAACACTGATTGATTCTTCCACAATCTGTGTTTCTGTATTGTATACTCTGTACCCTCTTGAGCGTTCAGAGTATCCTAACATAATACACTTCTGTGCCTTAGAATCAAACTTGTTCAAATAATTCTTAGTGTTTAACATATAGCAAGTACATCCAAATGGATGAAAATACGAAATGTTGGGCTTTCTGTTCTTCCACAATTCATATGGAGTCTTTTCCAGAATAGGTCTTATTGAGATTCTATTCTGAATGTAGCACGCTGTGTTTATTGCCTCTGCCCAGAAAGTCTTAGCAACGTTTGTCTCGTTGATCATGGTTCTGGCCATTTCTTGCAATGTTCTGTTCTTTCGTTCTACAACTCCATTTTGTTGGGGGAGTTCTAGGACAAGAGAAATCATGCAGAATGCCTTTGTCATTGAAGAATGACTCAAAATCTTTATTTTCAAATTCTCCACCATGATCACTTCTGACTTTAACGATTCTAAGATCTTTTTCATTCTGAACTTGGTTACAGAAGGTAACAAACACAGAGTGTGACTCGTCCTTGTGTCTTAAGAACTTTACCCATGTCCATCTGCTATAGTCATCTACGATTACTAACCCATACTTCTTGCCACTGACAGAAGCAGTTTTAACTGGTCCAAATAAGTCAATGTGCAGAAGTTCTAATGGCTTAGAGGTAGAAACAACATTTTTGGATTTAAAAGAGGGTTTTGCAAATTTGCCTTTCTGACATGCTTCACACAGAGCATCTGAATTGAACTTCAAATTTGGAAGTCCTCTGACCAGATTGAGTTTGTTAATCTGAGATATTCTTCTCATACTAACATGTCCCAATCTTCTGTGCCAGATCCATTGCTCGTTGTTAACAGACAGAAGACATTTTACGTTCTGACTCTTAAGTTCAGAAAGTTTGATTTTGTAAATGTTGTTTTTCCTCTTACCATTAAATAGGATAGTCACATCTTTCTGACTAACAGCTTTACATGATTTTTGATTAAAGATTATATCATAACCGTTATCACTTAATTGACTTATGGATAACAGGTTATGCATCAATCCATCAACAAGCAGAACATTATTAATAGAGGGAAGATTTCCGTTACCTACAGTTCCAGAGCCAATTATCTTTCCCCTCTGATTGCCTCCAAAGCCAACGTGGCCTCCAGGCTTAAGTTCCAGGCTTTGGAACATATGCCTTCTTCCCGTCATGTGACGTGAGCAGCCAGAGTCCAGGTACCATGACTGGTGTTTCTGACTTGCTGCTAAAGATATCTGCAACATGTATTATTTTATCCTTAGGTACCCAGATCTTCTTGGGTCCTGATTTGTTAGTTTTACCAAAACTCTGGTTGAATTTTGGTTTCACAAAGTGATTACTACTAGTATATTTGATGTCATGTGTGTGACCATACACAAAGTGTGAATTTAGAGGAGTGTATTTAATTGTTAAATCCATGACATTTTTAGGTGTAGGAACCTTACCTAGGTATCCTATTCCTTTCCTGCCGTTTCTGCTAACTCCATAGATCATTGAAGCCATTCTGCTTCTATCTATGCTTTTAGCAAGGAACTTCTGGAAACTATGATCATACTCCTTGATGATCTCATCAGCGTTGCTGGGAGTTTCAGCAATTGGTTCCTTCTGAGAGTTTTGTAAAGAGTTTTCTAATTTTAAAATTTTATCTCTCAGCTCAGAGTTTTCCAATTTGAGACTCTCAGACTTATTAGAGTCAGATTCAAGAGTTCTTTTCAGATCTCTGAATTTAGCTCTAATCTGCTGATAACGTTCCAGAATTTCATTGAGGCTTTCAGCAAGTTCAGCCTTTGTAAAATTAACAGCGAAGTTAGGGAATACCTCTTCTGTGTCTGATTCAGAGTCTGAGTCAGAAGCTTCACTGTCATCTGGAATGTTAGCCATAAGCGCTATGTTCGCCCTTTCATCATCTGATTCTGAGTCAGCTTCAGACGAGTCAGAGTCATCCCATGTGGCCATGAGACTTTTCTTCTTCTCTCTTCCAAACCTCTTTTTGGGCTTTTCCCTCTGAAGCTTTGGACAGTCACTCTTGTAGTGTCCTTGCTCATTGCACTCGTAGCAGATGATGTCTTTTGTATTTGGCTTCTTGCTACCTGAGGAGCCTTCTGATCTTCTGTATCCAGAGGAAGAATCTGTCCTTCTGTATCTGGAAGAAGACTCGTTCTGATCAGATCTTCTGGGATTCCTGAACTTCCTTTGTCTTTGCTTCCACAGTTGATTTACTCTTCTGGAGAGAAGAGAAAGCTCGTCTTCTTCTGATGAGGATCCATCAGATGTTTCTTCAACTGCCTGCAAAACTTTAGATTCAGATTTTCTGTTAGATTTTAAAGCTATAGGCTTACCTTGCTTCTGAGGCTCGTCAGCTTCCAGCTCTATCTCATGACTTCTGAGGGAGCTTATAAGTTCCTCCAGAGTGATTTTGTTGAGATCTTTCGCCAGCTTCAGAGCAGTAACCATAGGCCTCCACTGCTTGGGTAAACTTCTGATTATCTTCTTGACATGGTCAGCAGTAGAGTACCCCTTGTCCAGAACTTTGAGACCAGCTACCAGAATCTGGAATCTGGAGAACATAGTTTCAATGGATTCAGATTCTTCCATTTTAAACGCCTCATACTTCTGAATGAGCGCCAGAGCCTTTGTTTCCTTGACTTGGACGTTGCCCTCATGCGTCATTCTGAGAGAATCAAAGATGTTCTTAGCTGTGTCTCTGTTGGAGATCTTCTCATACTCAGTATAGGAGATAGCACTGAGGAGGATGGTTCTGGCCTTATGGTGATTCTTGAACTCACGCTTTTGTTGATCAGTCATTGATTTTCTATCAATCTTCTGACCAGTTGCATTAACAGGGTGCGTGTATCCATCTGTCACCATATCCCACAGATCAGCATCATGTGCTAGAAAGAAGCTTTCAATTCTGTCTTTCCAGTAGTCAAAGTTTTCTCCATCAAAGACTGGAGGTTTGCCGCTGAATCTGTCTCTATCCTCATTGTTGTCATTGCTGAAATGAGAGTTGTTTCCTGCCATAGTGTTTTTCTGACGCTGGATCTTTTACTGACACGGTTAAGTGTTTTAGCTCAGAACCAGGCGCTCTGATACCAATTGAAGGGGTGAAAAACACAAGAAGGGGGGGGGGGGGTTGAATTGTAAAACTGGAAACTTAAAGCAAATGACAAGATATTTTTATCCTGGTTCGTTTGATCTCAAACTACTCCAGTCCACCCGTTCAAGGTGATTTCGCCTCTCTCCAACGAGGTCTTAATTCACTATATTCAACTGAATACAAATCTGCTTTAGCAACTGCTAAAACCTTCTTGATTCAAACCACAATCCGGTTTGTCAAGGCAACACTTTCTTACAAAGGAATGAACAAGTGTGTATGAATGTTTTCTACAAAAACTATATCACAACTGTGATGTTTACACAAATGAAGCTTAGAATACTAAGATGCTAAACGCTAATAGAGTATCAGAGTTTGGTGATTTAGCAAAACTTGTAGAGTGAAGATTACTGTTCAGCTTTGTGCGTGTAGATAGTTTGGAAGCATTAGCCGTGATAATCTTCAAAGCTTGGTTTATATAGCACTTGAGAAGATGAACGTTGAAGCAAATATTCTTGATTCAATGCTATTAACAAGCTTTCCTTTTTGAGCAGATCTTGTCTAGAATGATGCCGTTGGTATTGATTAGCTTTCAATGCACAGTACCGTTGCTTCTTCAATGCACGATCTGGCTTGGCTCATTCTGATTCTGCTTCGCTGCTGATGAACTAATTTGTTTCTGTATCAGAGTGTTTTACGCGCAGTTCTGTTCATCAAGCTTCAGCATGTGCAAGCGTTGATCATCTGATCTTGATGTTCTGATTCAGCAACTTCTGATGCTGATGTGCAAACTCATATTCTGATGCTGAAAACGTGATCTTGCTTATTTTAATCAGCATATCTGCAAGTCAGAGCATAGTAATTTTAGGCAGCATATAATTCAATCATAAAATATTTAACTACTATATCTTTTCACTTTGTTATCATCAAAACTTAAATATAGGGTACTAGATTCAAACATTGTTCTAACAGATGTTACCTTCGCTGGTGAGTTAGATGAATTAGCTCACGAGGTGGCAGAGATTCGACGCCAGCTGACTGAGCTGCGTGGCCCAGACACTCCTGCAGAGCATCCTACCGGTTGGCAATAGATCTGTATTGTTCACAAGATATCTAGTTTCAGTATTATTCGTATTATGTTGATTTACTTTTCAGACTCATTTTTATTTTTGCATTATCTGTTTCCTGAGTTGTTAATATTTATTTTGATGACCCAATGTCCGTACCTATATCTATATATATATATGCATATGTTTTATTTATTTACTAATGTTTTTGTTTTTCTAGGTCACCATAGTTTTAATATAAAAATAAAATAAATAAACATGTGTATATGTATTCACGTACATATATGCACATTTATAAGAAAAATAGGTACACCTCCAGAAATTGAAGATAATGGCGAGGAAGAAAAAGCCCAATGGAAAGAAAGCCAGGCCAGCCCAACTGACCTCGACCTCACCGCGCCCGCGGTAGGCCCTGCCGCGCCCGCGGTGACGCAACGGTCACCTAACGGCTAGTAGCTCGTTTTCCCCCCATTTTACCACTTTTTCAATTCCCAATCCCATTTTCTTCCAATTTTAACCCACTTTATTACCCATACCAACCCACTACATTTATTTCCATTATTTTTATCATAAATCTTTACAACCACCATTTTCTTTCTTCCCTTCCTATAAATACCCCCTACTATATTATTTTCTTCCTCACACCTTCATTACTTCTACATCCCATTCTTTCTCTCTTTTTACCCACAAGAAAATCCTATGGAATATCACGGTTACATTTTACGTGGTGGTCAAGCCGGAGAAAGGCAACTAAAGCGGCTTGAAAAATTGCTGACAACACCAATACACTCTACCAGGTATATCGATGAAAACTGTCTATATTCATTAGGTATATACCATAGTGTATTCTTCCTTCTAGATAAAATAGGTATGCATGATATTTTTGCTACTCAAGCACCAACCTACCCTAGGCTGACGTTCGAGTTTTTAAGTTCTTTAATTTATAACGTCTCCCCTAACACTGCTAGCACCATAGGTGGTGTCAAATTTAGAATGTTTAATGTCGAATATGATTACTCCACTGACGGTCTAGCCGCCATGTTAGGATTGCCTTATGGGGATGGTGCCATTTGTGAAGCACCTTTAGACACGGATTGGGCATTTGAAGCATTTTGGGCCAGAATTACTAAACAAAATGCAACATCTTTTGATGGCCTTCTTGCTTCTCACATCCACAATCCTGCCCTTCGTGTCTTTAGATTTCTTTTAGCATCCACCATCTTTGCTCGGGAAAACCCAAACAAGGTGAATGCTAAAGAATTAATTATCATGTAGAGCTGCCTCACAGACACCAAAGTTAATCCCGTCCCATTCATGATTGCCCACATGCACCATGTTTTAAGGAAAGGTGGGCCGATTTCCTTTAGTGGACTGATTACCACTATTGCCCGTGCCATAGGATTGGATACGGAACTTGCCACCCTAGAACCACTTCCTCCTCGGATTGCAAATCTTAAATTTTTCAGGGATATGCGTTTATGCAAGACGAGGAAGGAAGGTGGTTACTTCCTCATGGTTGGAGGTGCTGCTATACCCAGTGTTGTTATGCCTTGCACCCGTCGTACTGATATTAGATTTGAGCGTAACTGGACCTACGATCTCAACGCTCCTGCTTTTATTGGTCCGTTGCCCCCAAATCTACCTTTAAATGAGGGTAACAACACTGATGATGAGTACGATTTCCAAACAGAGGAACCACCCCATTTTTCACCTTCACACACGGCACCTTCTACCTCTAACCCACATGCAGGTACAGCTCCTAGCTTCCATGTCACTGAGGACATGTGGCATGAGCATATGGCCCGAGAGGCCCAGAGGGACACCCTCCTTGCTACCTTGCAGCAACAGGCGGCCGACAACATGGCCTTCATGCAAGCGTCCCAAGAACAAAATGCTAGCTCTCTGCGCACTATTATGGAAAGTCAGCTGGCTTTTCAGAGAGAACAACACCTACACCAGACCACATACGCTCGTCACTTCCAATTGATGGAGGCAACCCAAGGCAC
This sequence comes from Vicia faba, assembly GCA_948472305.1. Lineage (NCBI taxonomy): Eukaryota > Viridiplantae > Streptophyta > Magnoliopsida > Fabales > Fabaceae > Vicia > Vicia faba. The sequence continues at coordinate 363,669,874 of OX451736.1, forward strand.
CCTCATTGGTCGGACCCAAGAGCTACAAGCGGCAAATGCCGCCTTGTTAGAGAGACTGGAGCAGCTTGTTTTGGACCGAGATAGCCGCCGTCGCAGCCGTAGCCGCCGTTCCGGTCGTACCAACCAGGATGGTGAAGGTCCTAGTGGCCCCCACTAGTGTTTTCAGGTACCTCCTCCTACCTTATTTTGGAACATTGAGGACAATGTCTGATTTAAGTGTGGGAGGAGCATTTATCGCTTTTATTTCCCATTTTTCGCTTTTATTTTTCGCTTTTATTTTCCGTTTTTCCTGCTTTTATTTTCCTTCCGCATTTTTCCTTTTTTATTCGTAGTTAATAAAATGCATGTGATAGGCGAGTCTTTCTGCGTAGTGTACCCTTTCATTTCCCCCACCTTTTAGCCTTACAAAATTTTTATTTTTCAAAAATTTATGGTTGTTTTTAAGGATTTGGGCTATGAGACAGGTCCTAGATAGGGTCTGTTTCTCGGACACTCACTTTTTGAAAAATTCGTTATCATTTTTACACCATAAGCCTTTTTGAATATTTAGATTAGATCCTTTCTCCCCAATATGCTATGATTTTGAATAAAACTGTACAAATAGGTCTTCAAGTAGTTTATCTTAGCAGTCAGCTCCGGCCTAAGCATGCTCTAAGTGTGGGATCGATGAATATAAGTGGATGATCTCTATTTTTGCCTTAAAAGTTACAAAATAAAGTATGAATATGACTACGAGTTGGGTGATCCTCACAAAGATTACTTAACTCAAGAAAGTTGTAAACACTAACAAAAACAAAGAAAAAAATATATAAGGCATATCTGTTGTAGTTGGTTCAGAGGTATCTGGTGCTGAACTTGGTAGGGCGGACTACGGTCCGATCCCCCGCAACTGCAAATGGGTAAAATAAAAAGGGATTAAACCAACTCTTGTACCAGAATCCCATCACTTGAGATCAGAGTCACTAACCGGTCACTACACCATGAGTATGTACGGATAACGGGCTTAATGTGATTGCGCCTGAATGAAAAAGGACCTCGTACAAAAAGAAGTCTTAGCATAGTAAGGATATTTGGATCAATCTGTATACTTATGAGGTTTATGTCCGCATTTCTGCGAGTAGTGTAATTACGATACCCTTGATTCAGATAGTTAGTGCCTGACAACACACCCTTACTCGGACTTAGAAGCCCTCTTTGCCCAAAACCTGTATACCCCATAAATTTCTTTCATCCACTTTTAAGAGTTGTTGCTTGAGGACAAGCAAAGGTCTAAGCGTGGGAGGATTTGATCACACTAAATCGCACTATGTTTCTGACTCAAATATCACATGTTTTCCTTAGTTTTTATTGTCATTTTCTCGTATTATGTTCCTTTTTCCTTTGTTTTCAGGATTCTTGTCATTTCAGAGCCTTCTGTGAAGAAACGAGCCAAAACGCCAAGAAATTAGGGTTTTTCAAGATATTTTGCACTTATGGCGTTCAGCACCGCGCTGGCTACAGGAAACGTGATGACGTGGCCCACTTTCACCCAGAGATCAACTGCCACGTTCCCATGATGTGGCGGTTCCAGGCGCCGCGCCTGCGGCCACCCTCACCGCGCCCGCGACCTTCACAAAAAGGCTCCCGCTCAAAAGAAGTTAAGGGGCATGCTGGTCCTTACGCACCTCAAAGTTCCTCTATAAATAGCCTTCGATTCTCATTCTTTAGTTTCATCCAAGCTTAGTACAATCTTAAGCCATATACTATCAGTTTCTGTAAAGTAATAATCTCTTCACATCGGGGAGTTATTGCGGTGTAGATTGAGTTGTAATCGAGTCTTGGAGCACTTTGGTTGAAGTTCATCATACCGGCCTTACTTTTCCGTAGATTTGTATCAGATTCAAGTCTCCGACCGGAGCAAGGTTCTAATTTATTGCATTTCTTTATTTAATTGCTCTTATCATAGTCTACACGTTTTATAGACTTTAAATGCTCTTACCATAGTCTACACGTTTTATAGACTTTAAATGCTCTTACCATAGTCTACACGTTTTATAGACTTTAAATGCTCTTACCATAGTCTACACGTTTTATAGACTTTAAATGCTCTTACCATAGTCTACACGTTTTATAGACTTTAAATGCTCTTACCATAGTCTACACGTTTTATAGACTCGCACTTATTATGTCTGGCTAAACTATAAAGGTTAGGATGTAATGATTGTCATCGTGGTTGTGTTCCAATTATCATGCTAGTGAAAATACTCTGGGGATGTTTTGCTTCTAACTTAAGTCAATTGTGTTTTAATGTTTATTGGGTAAGATCGAAAGCCGTCCAAACTAATGATACGACTTGATTATTATTTAACCAAACAAAAAGAGCGACAACCGTTGATTGGTTAAATAGGAATCATTGACCTTTTTAGAAAACGATTTTGAAACTATTTTCGGACGCGTTTGTAGGTTTAAAATCTGGCTCTTGGTCAAAAGCCAAAAGTCTCTTTAAGTTAATCTTTCCGAGTAAGATCACTTTTCTGTTAAGTCAAAACTATCAATTTCTTAAAAATAAGTTTACCTCTTTAACGCGGAAGGCACCCTTTATATGTGACAATAAAGGAATTTAATTTAAAGAGTAAACTCGGTTCTTAGAAGTCAAAAGCTACAAGTTCCCGTTAAATTGATTCTTTGTTATCAATAGAAAATACTGCCCCATAAGTAGGTTCATCTACGCATGACCGGACCAATATCTGATTACATGATTTACATTCCAACCTGTCTTTTAAACTGTTATTTCCCTCGCATATTTACTTTGTGCACTGCACTCACATCAATATCCTTATTCGCCTTAGATAAGCACCTTAGCAATAGAGTTGATAGATTGACAATTGGTCTATGTGGTTCGATAATCTTATATATTACTTCGATAGGCTGTACACTTGCAGTACTACATTTAGGCTATACGTTACAGATTAAACCCCCATCAATGCGCTAGCTACAATGTCATCCATGTTTAAACTTAACTGGGATAATGAGGCTCCTCAAATCACCATTGAACGAATGGACGAACCTACACATTGTCACGAGATTAATACCGAAGAAGTAGTGGACCGACCTTGGGACGTCAAAAGGTATCTCGAAGCACAAGAATACCCTGAAGGAGCTTTAGTCAACGACAAAAAGTTCTTAAGGAGGTTCGTGGCCAAGTTCTTTCTGAGTAATGGTATCCTATACAAGCGCAATCTTGATTGTGTCCTACTCCGTTGTGTGGATAAGGTTGAAGCTGAGCAGATCATGGCTGAACTACATAATGGCACCTTTGGCACCCACTCGAGCGGTCATACGATGGCTAAAAAGATTCTACGGGCAGGCTATTACTGGTCTACCATGGAAGTTGATTGTCATCAACATTCCCGTACTTGTCACAAATGCCAATTCTACGCAGAAAAGATACATATACCTCCAGTTCCTCTCAATGTCTTAACAGCTCCTTGGCCGTTCGCGATGTGGGGAATTGACATGATTGGAGAGATCAAGCCTACAGCATCCAATGGACACCGTTTCATCCTGGTGGCCATTGATTACTTTACCAAGTGGGTCGAAGCAGCTTCCTTCGCCTCTGTTACAAAGAATGTTGTTGCCCGCTTCATCAAGCAGAACCTCATATGCTGGTATGGTATCCCCGACAGGATCATCACTGACAACGGTACAAATTTGAACAATACTATGATCACCAATCTGTGCGAGCAGTTCAAGATTCAACATCACAATTCATCTCCCTATAGGCCTAATATGAATGGTGTTGTCGAAGCCGCGAACAAAAATATCAAGAAGATCATTCAAAAGATGACAGTCACCTACAAGGACATGCATGAGATGTTACCGTTTGCTCTGCACGGGTACCGTACCACGGCACGCACTTCAACTGGGGAAACACCCTATTCTTTGGTATATGGCATGGAAGCTGTTTTACCTATCGAGGTTCAGATTCCCTCCTTGAGAATCATGAAGGATGTTGGTTTGAGTGAAGACGACTGGATTCAGACCCGGCTTGATCAACTTAACTTGATTGATGAAAAGCGACTTACTGCTGTTTGCCATGGTCAGGCGTATCAAAAACGTATGATCAAGGCCTTCAACAAGAAAGTCAAGAGATAAGTATATCAAGTCGGGGATCTTGTAATCAAGCGGATCATCTTGCCGCAAAGTGATCCCAGGGGAAAATTGACTCCTACTTACGAAGGACCATTTATGATAAAAAACATCTTTTCTGGTGGGGCAATGATCCTGACCACCATGGACAGTGATGACCTGCCGCACCCTGCGAACGCAGACATAGTTAAAATATACTACGCATAAACGACCCGACAAGTTGAAAACCCGAAAGGGTGACTTGGGCAAAAATGGGCATCCCGGTGAATCGAAAACCCGAAAGGGCGGTTCAGGAAAAATTTAGGGTTAAATAATAAAAAATCTGTACACCCGGCAAGTTGAAAACCCGAAAGGGCAACTTGGGCAAAAAAGGGTTTCCCGGTGGATCGAAAACCCGAAAGGGCGATTCAGGCAAAAGTTAGGGAATTAAAGCGTATGACTATGTTTCGTCCGATCACTTTAAGGATAATCTCTTCATAAACAAGCTCCAAGCTTCTGATCAATCCAATCATCTGCAGACGAAGCAACGAATGGACAAGATACTCAGAGTTATGAAGGCTATAGCAGAATGGGAACCCCATGGGATTGTTACACATAGCTATCTTTCTTTGTATAAATTTTTCTCAATTTTATGACAACATTCTCTTACTAGGATGTTTGTCCCCTTTGTACAAAATACTTACACAAAGTTAATGCAAAGATACTTCAAAGTGCAGAAATTTGTTTGCTTTTTCTTTCTTTTTACGCTTATGTTTTATTTGAAAACGTCCAATGATTTATTAAATGAGCATATGCATTTGAATATAATCACTACTTACAAATAAAACGAAATGAGAAAGAATAATTACTGACAAATTGAAAGTATGGGAAAAGTCTTTAGGCCATTCCAAGAGAAATCCCCAGCAGAGCTATAGCCTTAAAATACATATCCCCGACGGAGTTAAGTTTCAAAATCCCCATCAAATTGGAGTTTTCAAGACTCCCAATCCTCAGTGGAGCAAAACTTTGAACTGTAGACCCTCAGTGAAGATTGAACTTTCTTCCCCAACGAAGTCCAAAACTTCAACCCTTAAACCCCGGTGGAAGACCATCCAGTTTTCTCCAATTCCCCAGGGAGTTGTCTTAAAGCCAAAAAATTCCCCTACAAGTTATCTTAGAAACCAGACAACAACTTCGGATAATTCCTCAGAAGATTGGCATACAACCCAAGCTCTTGAAAACTCTTCCACAGAATAAACATTCTCCCCACAGAGTTATTTCCCAGCAGATCGAAAGATTCTCATTCTCATCTCTCCAGTGAAGCCTCCAAGGTTTCAATTCCCTAGTAGAGATCGTCAGATTTTTCTTTATCCCCAGGAAAGTCATAAAGGATTCTCACATCCCAAAAATTTGCCAAGGATTTTCTATCTCCAACAACGGTCAAGGGTTTATTTTCCCCGGCAGCAGTCAAAGATTTCATTATCTCTAGCTATCAAGGATTTATTTTCCTCAGCGAGACAGCTAATCAGCTTACGTGCGCATACGTTACATTCATATATCATAAACATTGATAAAGCACATTTTATTTCATCATACATGTCATGCAACATAACTTTGTGTTTCAGCTAACAATTTACCCTTTTCAGGATAAGATTAAAAGTTATCAATAACAACTATGTCCAGATCCCAGATACAGTACGGATACACTCCAAGACATGGAAGTCATTATGCTAATCATTCGGATCTCTTGTTCAGATACATCATGGATACACCCCAGACACGGAGGTCATTCTACTACTCATTCAGACTTCAGCAATCAGATACAGACTAGATACGCTCCAGACACGGAAGCCATTCTATTTCTTATTCAGATTCAACTATCAACCTCAGGTTCAGATACACTCCAGGCACATGAGTCATTCTGTCACTTGTCCAGATCCCAGTTACAGTACGGATACACTCCAGACACAGAAGTCATTCTGCTACTCATACAGATCTCAACTTCAGATACAATCCAGATACGCTCCAGACACGGTTGCCATTCTGTCACTCATTCAGAATTTATCCCCAGCCCAGAGATGCCCCATACACAGATGTTTCTCTGTCGCCCATTCATAATTCAGATACAATACAGATACACTCCAGACATGGCAGTCATTCTGATATTAATTCAAGAATCAAATACGGTTACAACTCAGATACGCTCCAAATACGAACGCCATTCCTTTGCTCATACGAATCCAATCTCCAGATACAACTCAGATACGTTCCAGATACAGATACCATTCTGGTGTTCATTCTCCTGATTTTCAGCAAACAGTCTTGGATGGCATCTCTAAGCCCATCTCCAACAAGATTCTACCATCTCCAAATGGCATCTTTAAGCCCATTCCCTCATTTACATTTTGACGAGTGCAAATTTACAGGCACTCTAGTGTCCAATCATCTTTTACCCTCGAGTCACGAAAGGCAAACTCGCCAATCTAACTCTCCAGGTTCAAGAAGATTGAACAGGGGCAGCTGTTGTACCCCAAAATTTTCCCTCTCATTTTATCAAGATTTCCCCTCACAAGACTCTTTGAACTCTAGACAGGATTAGGGTTTGCTTTGCTCAAGGCATCTCCTTGCACTGATGACCTAAATTAGGGTTTGAGTTTGCACAGGGATTCTTGGACTTTCAATGCTCAAAGTGACTTTCATATTTCATGTTGGACTTATAAGATTGCCTCTACCAAGTTTCAAGCCTTGAATCAAATTTTTGTCCAATCAATTGGACAGTTGACCCAAAAATCAATTGTATTGGGGGAAAAGTCAACTGTGACCAATTTACAGTCAAAACTCATAATTTTTGATCCACATCAACATCATAGGCTCATATGAACCATTTTATCAAGTTTGGACCAAGACTCCTCAAGAAATTTGACCAGATCATCAAAAGGGCAAAATGGTCATTTTTAGGGTTTTGACTGTATAAGGGCAATTTCTGAATTTTTTCACCTAGCCAATGGAAAATTGGGTTCAAGCATGGATTCAAGGACTCAATGGCATCATCTTGACCTATTCACAAGGTTCAAAAGATCTCAAATACATTGGATTGACAGATGAATTTTTTCAGTCAACTGATCAAAATTTGACTGTACACTGAAAAGTCAAACTTTGACTTTTTGGTCAAAATCAATTGCCAAGGGTCATTTTTTATCAAGATGAGTCAAAACATGAAACTTGTTCATCAAGAAACCTAATTTTGCAAATTAGGGTTTAAGATTGAAAAATTTCATAACTTAGAATTTTTCTAAGTTATGAAATTTCCTTAATTTTTCTCAACTTTGCCCAACATTTTCACCACGATGCAGTTAGATTCAAACAAAACTTCCAACATAAAAGTTGTATTCCTCCACAAAATCTACAACTTTGATTCACAAAGTTTTCTTAAAAGAAGCTTGGATCTCAAGTTATGATTTTTGGAACAAGGGTACATGAAACTTTAACTCAGTGAAATTTTGCCCTAGTTTAGGCAGGATTTTGACCTATCTTCATGGAAATTTTTCACCTAGTTCCACTTGGAATCTCATTATGCATTTCAAAGATGGTTTGTAGAGCATGTTACAAGCTTTCCAAAATGTCAAAGAACTCTCCAAAATCATTTATGGTTAGGGAGAATAGTAGATTTGAATTTGGCAAAAACTCACTTTGATCCATGGCATTTTCATGTTGACACAAGTTGCAAAATCTGTCCAAACTTGCTTTGTACTTGATTACAGGTCTCTAAACCCTTCCACACTCAAAAATTAAATGCAAATACAATGGACATTAGTCTTATTCTGATCAATGGAGCTTGGCACAATGAATAAATCCATTTTTGGCAAAAAGGCAACAATGCCATTTACATAAAGCACAACTTTTGCAATTTTGTTTCTCTTGAGCATTGCACCAAGCCTTTTGATGCAAACAAAGCCCCCTAATATCAGGCAAAGTTCACCAACTTTGTGCAGCTAGGTTACAGGCCTGTACAACCTTGGCATGGTCACTTCTTACTTTTTACTTCAAAACCAAGTAATTATGCAAAAGGTCAACAACACTTGAATCTGATATAACCAAGCTTTGCAAGCATTCCAAACAAGTTTTGCACATTGCCTTGAGCCAGAAACATGAGTTATTGAACCCTCAAGCCTTCCAAAATACAAAATCACCTTCCTCTTGCAAAACAGGGCAGTTTCTGCACTTTGAGTTCCATAACAAAAACTACTCGTGCGTTTTGCCCCAAACTTGTTCCAATACACTCCATACAACCTATCTGAACTATCCCAACCATTGGCCATTGACTGTAACTCCATATGCAAGCTTCACCATTTCTGTTTTCAGCTTGTGCATGTTGAATTCTACAAGCTTGTTCAAGCACATCCAAAGCAAACTAAGCATTGGGGAAGGTCAGAGGAAGTTCAAGCAAGCTCCCAAGCATCTCAAGCCTCACTGAAAAGCTCCACATTGCCATACACGAGTTCATCTGAAACAGGTATTTGTCAACTTTCTATCTCTTTATTTAGGAATCATTAGGCTTAGGTTTGTGAATAAAAAATGTAGTACTCATAGCCTTTAAGCTGTACATATGCTTAGTTTTCATTTAAGTTAAGTGTGCTGAGAGAATTTGATTGATGAACATCCTGAAAAAGTTAGGTTAAAAATTAGAGCCAGAGAAATTCTCTCTGGTCTTTGAGAGTTAGATTAAGTTTCTTATATGGTTGGAATCGTTTTGAAAAATGCTATGACTTTGGTGTTATGAGTTTTTGCTTTAGAGCACGTATGCAGGATCTGGACATTTGTACAGGCGCGCGTATTTTTGAATCAGAGGTTGAAGATGAAGCTGATCTGAGCTGGGCCTTGACTTGGCTTGCTTTTGACACCTCCCCCTTTGCTGACTGCACCCCCTGGCCCATTTTTTTTATATTTTCATATTATTTTCATTTTTTTTATTTCTAACTTTATTTTATTTTTTTCCAAATATAAAAATTTACTAAAAATATTTTCCTTAAATTTTCACATTTTTTTATTATTTATTTTATTTTATTTTGACACAATATTTAGTTTATTAGGTTTACTATATTTATTTTCACAAATAAAAAACTTGTAAATAACATATAAAAATATTTTATTTTTATCTTTTTTTTTTTACTTTTAGTATTTATATACTTAAATAATATTTTCTCATATATTATTATTTTCTAAACTTTGTATATATTTATATTTATTTCCTTGTACATAAAATAAATAATATAATATATATTATCCTAAAACAAAAAAAAAGCTAGGATTTCCACCCTTATTAAAAATAATCCTAATATATTTTATTTTTTGACACTTGAATATATTTCCCTTATTTATTTATTTATTTATTTTATTGTACATAAATAAATAATATTACAATTTTCATACATATTCTTAAACCTAAAATTAGGGTTTTACCCTTAACAACAATACCTTTTTTTTATTATTTTCTTTTTTACATTAAAAATTATATTTTTACATACATAGAAATAAACAAAAAAACAAATTTCTTGTATATTCATAATATATTGCCTATTTATATTTAATTGCTTATTTAAATATTGCTTATTTATTATTTGATGCAAAGAGTTCAATTTGGATGTAATAGTAATCTTAGGGTTTTATTTTCTTGCAAATACTTCCCATTCAAAATTGTATCTCCCTCCCCATATCAATGTTGTAATAGCCTAGATTATTTTTACCCATTTATGCTTTCAAATATGCCATGATAGAGATTAGGGTTTGTATGCAATATCAAAAATCAAAACAAATAGTTAGACTTAATGCAAGACATAAATGCATGAAAATGACAACACAATGCACACATGCACCCCTAGGGTTTCATCCACTTGTTGCCTTTAAATTGGCCATGTTATGCATGTTGAGTATCTTGGAAAAACAAAAACAAAACAAAGGATCATAGTCCCTCGATGACGCTATCTTAGTTTCCTATACAAAATGATCTAGTCCCTCAAAAATTTGCTAAAGATACTTAGCACAATTGCTATCATGGTCAATACGACGACCCGCGCCAGTCCCGTTTAACATCCAAACACAAGGTTGTTTACCAAATGCAATGGTAAAACAAAACTGTCAAAAGGGTTAAAAATGTGTAGGAAATATCTTTGAGTAGATAGGGTAGACAACTCTTAGTTACTTGATCAAAACTTGCAAAAACATCCTTGCTATTTTCAAACACACCTCACAACACAATTTCAAAACATTTCCCAAAAACAACTTTCAAAAAATCAAACATTGAAACATCTTTTCAAAAGACAATACACCTTTGTATACATTCAAACAAGAATCATTACAAAGGCTGCCACAACGATGACCTCTTTTCAAAACATTTTTAAAACCACACACAAAGCACCATTTCAAACAACTGAAAAGCAAAAGCAAGTGATCTAAACAAGTAACTAAGAGCCCATGGATAACCATGGATGAAAAGGGTGCTTGCACCTTCCCTTTTCATAATCTACCCCCCGAACCCAAGAAAACATCTCAAAGGTCTTTCATGTCCTTTTTGACCTTTCCTTTGGATAAAATAAAAAGTCGGTGGCGACTCTTGCTAAAACAAAACATTTGCAAACACAAACGCAAAACCTCAAGTCAGTTCTCCCACCGTATCACAGCGCCAAACTTTTTGTTTCCCTTCAACCTGCAGTTTTGCAATGTAAACACATATTTGCTTAACAAAACGAAACATATGAACTGAATAGCTATCAATGATAAAAAAATACATCCACTGCTAACATTTTCAACTACATCACTTAGTTCTACTTCGTTTCTAACAATACATGGATTTCAAATACGTTCAACCAGTTTATCCTATTAATCTTTATTAAGGTATGGGTTCACACTTTCTTAAGCAGTTATTCACAACTAGCAGGTTTTAAAATTGATTATCTAACTGTCTAACCAGGTTATACACTTTCTTTTGCTAATATGAATTATGGAAATGGGAAAATCAACGACATCACAACTGTAGCTGCTAGAAAAAGCAGAAGACTCATGGTGCTGAACAAAAAAAAATCGGTTATAACTATGCCAACAAGGAAAATGTCAATCCCTTATAGACATGCCTGCAGTTTTGAAATGCCATTCCTTCAACTCAGCATACACCTCAAATTCCTTTAACTAAGCATACACCTCAAATTCCTTCAACTCAACATACACCTCTTGCAGCCATTGCATCAAATATACCTAATACTGCTTCTTCTGGTCATCATCACAACAACAAAAAGTCTTTAAAGCGTTCAAGATATGATGTCAACCATCATCAAAATCTCTTCAACAAATTCAACTCAACCTCAATTTTAAACACACCTCGCTTCAATATACCTCTTTCTCCTAACCATTATATAAGTAATCTTGAAAACAACATTAACAATGTTTCTTATTCTTCAGATGACAGTAGCAACCACTCCAACTCAGACAATGAATCCGATCATAATTCTGACTCAGATGATTGTGATAACTTTGTTCCATTAAAAAATGTGCATCTTCAATGTATTACTTTTCATTCTTTTATACTATGTTATTACTCTATTGTATATTTTCGATCATACTATCCTACTGATTAATTCCCTTATGTATAGTTTGCAACATATTCAGATATTGGAGATCCTTCATGGGAATGCGAACAATGTAATGCTTGCATGTGGTATGTTGAACATAAAGGAAAATCTAGACATGCAAGTATTCCAAAGTTTTAACTATGTTACAAGGGTGGAAAAATTATGCTTCCACTACTAGAGACTCCATCATCTATTCTAAACACCCTTTTGTTTGATCACAAACTCACTGACTCAAAGAATTTTCAGGCAAACATTCACACTTACAACCCAATATTATCATTTACTTCACCTGGAATGAAATTTCACACTACGCATTCTAAGAATAGAGGTCTTCCAACTTTGCGATTACATGGACAAACATGCCACAAAATTGGTTGTCTTCTTCCTCAAGAAGGACAACCTCCTAAATATGCACAATTGTATATATTTAACACCGACAATAAAGTTCACAATAGAATAGACTGCTTCATGTTTTTGTTTTTTCATATATGTTTCTTTTTCATATGTGACTACATTTTTGTCTTCTTATCCTGTTGTACTCCATATTACAGGGACAACAAACATATTGATAAGACAATTGTGAGCAAGTTGAAGTAAATGATGCACGAATATAACCCTCGTGCTAAGGATTTTAGAATGGCAAGGGATATGTTGAAAATAATAGCTACCAAGATTTGAAGCTGAAACTTATTTCAAAAAGATCCACAAACGGTCGTGTCTATAACCACCCAACTATATCAGAAGTGGCTGCACTAATAGTTGGGGACATAAATACTGCATCAAAAAGAGACATCATTCTTCATCACAATAATTGTGAATTGCAGAGATTTGATAAATGCCATCCAGGTTACCTTGCCTTTTAGTACCCTTTAATTTTCCCATATGGTGAAGATGGATATAAAGATAATATACTCCACAAGTATAGAACTGAAAAGGTTGTGACAAAGCAAAATCTTCAAATCATAAAATATTGGTTATGTTTTCGATTGCAAGAACACATGAATGAGGCTAAAACTTTGATACACTCCAGAAGACTCTTCTAATAGTTTTTAGTTGATGGCTACATAATGATGGAGACGAAACGTCTCAATTTGTTTCATAGTAATCGATCGAAATTAAGAGTTTAGAAATACTATAAGTTTAATCAAGAAAGTGAAAGTAGTCAACAAAACTAGGGGAACAAGCAAGGTAAGATATTTTTATTGCCTTCTTTATTTGTGGGAAGCAAGAGATACATGGACTATTGTACTTTGATGGGATGTTTATTTCAAGTGCTATTGGGTTTCCTGATTTATTTATAACATTTACATGTAACCCTAACCGGCCTAAGATTACCCAACTATTGTCCAATAAAAATTTAAAGCCTCATGATTGCTATGATATCATATATAAAGTCTTCAAAATGAAGTTTGACAAACTCATGACTGATTTAACAAAATGACATGTTCTTGGAAAGGTGTTGGCATGTGAGTTTCTTAATTCTTTCACATGATTTCTTGACGGCATTTCATATTTATTATATTTTTTTCAAAATTATGTTAATATTACATGTTTGCCTATAACTTGTAGTCATTTATACAATTGAATTCCAAAAATAAGGGTTGTCACATGCTCACATTCTTATTTTCTTACATCCACAAAGTAAATATCCAACACCGTGTGACATAGACAACATCATCTAAGAAGAAATTCCAGACCCTTCCTATTGTACCCTAAAACTTGCCATCCCTTTTATTCAAGACACTCTCATTGGGTTCTCAAATGATCAAGGTTGCTCAAGAATTGATCAGACAAATTATCCTCCTAAGCAATGGGTTTATAACTAGGGTTTCACTTTTCTCAAGGAAGATTGGGTTTTTAAGGTGTCAAGTGGTTTACATGGTCTCTTGTATGTCTCTAAGAATGCTCATACTAAGTTTCATGCTCTGCATCACAAGTTTGCTCAGTCAATGGCTCAGATGACTAAAAGTCAATTGTATTGGACAAAAGGTCAATTATGGTCAACATACAATCAAACTTCAAGATTTTTGGTCAACATCAACATTTTTAAGTCATATTGATCATTTGATCAAGATTTGATCATGATTCATCAAGGAAAACTCTCAAATCATCAAAAGTTAAAAGTTGCCAAATTAGAGTTTTCTAAGGAGAAGTCAACTAAACTTTGACCAAGCATAACTTTCACATGCTCCATCAGATTTACCTCAACCAAAGCTCACTTTTAAGGAAATTCAATTCCCTACACCTTTGTCTCTCTAATATCAAGTCCAAAAAATGCTTGATTTGAGAGATATGGGTCAATACATTATAGGTCATTTCAAAAGTCAACAAAAAGACACTTTTTGTCAAGGCAACTTACATCAAGATAAAGTCTTCAAATGCAAAAATGGTAAACATAGAGATTGTATAGGACATATTGAGCTTTCCAAAAAGTCCAAGATTACCTTCAAATGATGAAAATTGAGATAGAGTTATGACCAGTGCAAGTTGGGAAATTTTGAGCAAATGCATGAAGTTCAAATTGAGCAAACTTGATTTTTTGGCTAATGGGCTATTGTTTCAGAGTCCGACGTGTTTTATACTCCATATGCACCCCAAGACTTGTTCATACACCTCCCTTTGATTTATTATATTTTATTTTTGATTTTATTCATTTAAAAGTCAAAATAAGATAAAATAAGACAAGCCTTATTACACAAGTCCAAGCCCATATTATTTGACCTAAACTCAACCTATATATTGCATGTATTAAGACATCAAAAGGGACGAAAAACCTGGTGCAAAAAAGCCATCTAAAAATCACAAAAATTATCAAACAAGGGCAACTTGTAATCCTAGCTTGCAGCCAATTTCAAGGCCTCATAACCAGTCCATTCACTTCCAGGGACACGAGAGGGAATGACCTATTATGAGAGTCCCATAATGGCTGGATAGTGCAAAGACATGTTAGCACTGATCCATGCAATTTTATTTGTAGCTCCTAAACCCTTGCGATTCAGGCCAAGGGGATAGTCTCATTGAACCCACATACCTTGATTTAGGGGGGTAGGGCCCCCTGGATCTCTAATATGTATTGTTTTATAGGAACAAGAAATATTTTCACCGGAGAAGACCATCGAAGCTAGAGCTTTGGCGTCTCTGTGATCTATGCGTTTTTGTTTAATATTTGTTTTAACTGTTTCAATTTATACAACAGATGTATTACCACCCCAGTGGTTAAACGCGCGCACTAAAGACACTACTATATCAAGGCATGGGTTTGATCCCAGCCTTTTGGCATTTTGAGTTTTTTTTCTTCATATTTTCCTTGTTTTGTAGATTACAAAACACATTGACTTGCATTCCTTGACACAGGCGCGCGCCTGGCTTGGTGGTGAAAGTGTTGGCTGGAAGGGTTAAGGGCGTGGGTTCAACTCCCAGCCCTGGTAAATATTTTTAAAATTTTTTTTAATCATTATTTCCTTACAAAACCCTAAATTCACCAAACCAAAAACCTTTCTTTAAATTTAATTTTTTGCAAAACCTTTTCATAAACCCTAATCAAAATTAGGGTTTAGTTTTTTTTATTTAATTAATAAATTATTTTTTAATTAAAATTAACTAGGGCTTTTTTAGGTTAATCATTAAAACTTTTTTATCAAAAAATCACCAAAAATACGTTTGCTTTCCCTCTTTCCTATTTTTACATTTACCATGGTTTACTATTCTCACATTTTCTTTTCTTTTATGATTATTGTAATTGCTCACAATTTGTAATAGCAATTAGGTTTACTTACCCGCACTGTTATTGTTTTTGTACTTCCCCCAAAGCCATGTAATAGTCTAGGATTTTATTTTCTGCTTTTACTTTCCGCTCATTTATTGCTTTCCTATTTTGCTCTATTATTGTTAGTAATTAGGTCATGTATGGCAAGATAAAAATAAAATGGTAGAAAACCCTAATTTCAAAGATTAAGATAACTGAATCAAAACACAATTCTCACACTCGCACCTCTAGGGTAACCTCCCTTGTTGCCTCAGAAAAAACAGTCATGTCCCTCGAGCGGGGGACACTTTAGCAAAGTCCCTCGAAAACAAGATCAAAGTCCCTCGATGACCCTTTCGATGTTACCTTCAGTAAACGATCTAGTACCTTAAACGATAAATTGCTAAAGTGTCCCTATCAGTTACCTTCGATGACTGTACGATGACCCACGCATGTCCCTTCACATCCAACGATAGGGCTTCCTACTAACTAATGGTAGGGCAACATTATCTAAAGGAAAGGAAAATACAAGAAAGACCTCAAGTAGGTAGAACGCTCGTAGTCACTTGCTCATAAATATTTCAAAACAAAACATTTCACACAAGACACTTTCAAAAATATTTTTGAAACAAACACTTTGTATGCATTCTCGAGAACAGAAACGAGAATCATTACAAAGTTTTGCCTTACAATTGGCATTTTCAAAATATTTTTCAAGCACACATTCACAAAGAAAATTTCAAAATAAAGTGAGCAAGCGATTAAGATCCTGTAGATAACTACGAATGAAAAGGGTGCTAACACCTTCCCCTTTCAAAACCTACCCACCGAACTTAAAAAAATATCGAAGGTCTTTCATGTTCTTTTCACCCTTTCCTTATTGGATAAAAGAAAAGTTGGTGGCGACTATTGTTATCCGCATATTTGTGATAAAATGCAAAACCAAGTCAGTTCTCCCACCGTATTACAGAATTGGCGACTCTGCTGGGAAGATATAAAAAGAAGGGTACCTTTAGAGTTAGATTAATTTATCTGCTTTGTTTGATTTGTTTGCGTTATCTTTATTGGGTTTGCTCGGGTTTACTTTTTTTCAAAGATCCTACACTCGAATTTGGGATACCCTAGGTAAGTAGCTATAGATCATGGAAACTTTACAGTGTAGACTAATATGGTTGAACTGATGGCTACGTTAGTGCGACACTTTGGTTTGTATTGGTGTCCCTTGATCCAGTCGGGGAGAATACTAGGCTTCCGCGTGGTATCATAAGCACTAACTGACCTTTAGAACATTAATTGACTCAACTTGACCATTAGAAGGTAATGAGATATCTGGCTTTGGTGTAGTACGAAGTTGGTTGATACTCCATTCTACGCTCATTGAGATTCGGCTCTCAGGGTTTTTTTTGTGGCAAGTCAATTGCAGTGCTAAACTAAACCTGTGAGAAAAATTAGTGATATTGAGATCCCTAAAACTCAGTTACTATTTTAGGACAGGTTAAGCCAACTAAACTTCAAGAGGGTACTTACCTACGGACCCCATGTAAGCCTTAAACCTAAGGCTCTTGTATGCTTTGTTTGTGTCTGTTATCTGTTTAAACATGACATCATAACATCATAACATCATAACATCATATCATGACATTTTCACTAACCATTTAAAGGATCTAGGGGATTTATCTTTGTTCTTTACTGTAGGGTCATGGCTTCCAATCACATAAATGCTATCTGAATCAACTTTGTAAAGGTACCTTCCAAGCTTGGGGAATTAGTCTCAAGGGTTCCTGAAAATTCTCAATTCACCAAGAGACATGGTCATCTACTCAATTTGGTTACTACCGGTTTCAAAGAAGACAAAATGAGTGTTCTTTTCTAGTTCTTTGATCCTAAGCATCACTATTTTACCTTCCTGGATTATCATTTGGTGCCCACAATGGAAGAATTATCTAAATTAATCGGAGTGCCTATTCTTGATCAGATACCTTTCACTGGTCTAGAGCAAGTTCCAAAACCTGAAGACATTACAGTAGCCTTACATCTGAAATGACCGGACATCGTATCTAATTGGGAAATAAGAAATGGAGTCAAGGGTTTTCTTCCTAAATTTCTGATAGAGAAGGCTCGTTGGTTTCTAAATGCCATGAGTTTTCGTGCTTTTGAGGACATTTTGGCTTTGTTGATCTATGGTTTTGTGCTTTTCCCTAAACCAGGCCAACTCATAAACGTAAATGCCATCAAAATATTTCTTACCCATAATCTGGTGCCTACTTTGCTTGGAGATATTCTGCATTCTCTTTACACTTGTACTATGAGGAAGCGAGGGACTCTCATGTGTTACATACCTCAACTTTCCAGGTGGTTTATTTCGCACTTCCCCTGATCAGTAATGAAGAATGAACAAGGCTTGAGGTGGTCTCAAAGGATGATGTCACTCACCCATTCAGATATCCATTGGTGTCCCGATCTTAGGAGGACATCACTATTATTAACCGTTGCGGGGGATTCCCTAATGTGCCACTCCTTGGCATAAGGGGAGGTATCACTTACAACCCTTCCCTAGCTCTACGTCAGCTTGGTTATGCTCGAAGGGACGGTCCTCATAATATGCTTATCCATGGTATATTATTCGACTATGAGAACAATCCTCAAAGTTATCAATAAAGGTTTATACGTGCTTGGGGCATGATCAATAAGATTGAAAGCATGGCTTTGGGGTATAAGAATTCCGTTACTCTGGAGCCTTACCTCAGATGGGCTCGATCTCGTGCTCAAAATCTTATGATGCCATATCCTGCTATCCTACCAGTGATCATAGAAGCTATTGTTGAAAGAGATGTTCCTTATAATATTCTTCATCCTGATATGCCTACCAACTTTGAAGAGCTACATAAGTCCTAGATTTAACTCAAGTAAGAAAGGGATACCTTTGAGACTCAGTTCTATGCTAGTCAGAAGAAAGTACTGGAGCTGACGAAACAACTCCACAAAGAACAAAGCCTTAATGCATATGTAAACTCAAAGAGGAATCGCCCATGGGAGACTTGAGTTCATATTTTGCTTCTTTGTAACTCTTTTTGTTATCATTATAAGCCTATAAGGCAATTATAATTTGAGCTTGTTACTAAAACTTCTTTGTTTCCTTTTGTTTAACAAATTTAAATCCCACAAAGATCCTTGAAAACATTGCACTTGCATTTACATATCATGCATATCATCACATAACAGGTACTTTCTAGACAGGTTTTCTCATTGTCTTGTTGTTTATTTCAGTAAAAGATTGACCTCGAACAAACCGTGAAAGAACTTCAAGCTCAGAACACTCAGTTTCAGCAAATGTTCCTGGACTTAGCTAAGGGACAAGACGAGTTAAAGAATCTCATCATAAAAGGGAATAAAAAGAAGACCAAGAAGCCAACAATATTTCTTAATATGGGTAGAAGATTCAATGGTCCGGTCAGAAGGGCTCTAGATTTTGAGGTCTCACTAAATGAAGATGATAACCAAGAAGAAGATGACAAGAGTGTGAAAGCTGAAGAGAATAACAACCTTGGTTCTGACCAAGATTATGATAAAGACTATTCTACTTAAGAATATCCTCCCACTGATGACAAATACAAGCAGTTGGAGGATCGACTTAATGTTATGGAAATCCAGAAAGTACCTGGGTTGGATTTTGAAGAGTTGGGATTAGTTTCAGGGGTTATTATCCCTCACAAGTTCAAGGTCCCCGTCTTTTCCAAATATGATGGTATTTCTTGTCCCAAGATTCATCTACGGTCCTATGTTCGAAAGATCCAACCCCATACTACTGACATAAAGTTATGGGTTCACTTCTTTCAAGAGAGCTTATCTGGGACACAACTGGAATGGTTCTATCAATTGGAAGGAACCAACATCCGCACTTGGGAAGACATGGCTACTTCTTTTTACAAGCAGTATCAATATAATGCTGATCTTGCACCAACTCGTGTGCAACTACAAAGTATGACTATAGGCTCAATTGAAGGGTTTAAAGAGTATGCTCAGAAATGGAGAGATCTGGCTGGAAGAGTGCAACCTCCTTTGTCCGATAAAGATCTAGTTGATATGTTCATGGAAACTCTGACAGGGCCTTTCTTTAATCATCTGATCGGAAGCTCCTCCTCTGGTTTCATAGAGTTGATATTAATTGGGGAACATGTCGAAAGTGGTATCAAGAGTGGAAAGATTCAAGTGGTTGTGTCTTCGAGTACTATCAAGAAGACATTCAGCGATAAGAAGGAAGAAAATGTTGTTTATGGCCAGACAGGTCGTACTAAAAATGATCGTAACTAATCTGTAGGAGTTATGCTAATTTCCAATCATGTGCTTGTACAACAACAACATGGCAGTCAGCGTAGGTCAGATATGCCTAGAAGATAGTTCACCAAGATCAGCATGCCACTATCTCATGCATTATAACACTTACTGAAATCGAAACTAATAACATTGAGGGATCCCCCTCAGAGTCCCAATACCTCTTCTCCCTGTTATAATCTCAATGTGAAATGTACTTACCATTACAATAGCCCCAGACATGACACCAATAGTTGATGGGCCTTGAAAAACAAAATCCAAGATATGATTGACAACAAGGAAATTTAGTTCGATCCTCTTGAGACCCCCAATGTAATTACTGCAAGCACGACAAAGGCATCAGTGCTATTGATGATGTTCTTTATGTTTCTACTGTGAGTGATTTGGCTACTCCCCTCCCAATTATCAAGAAGAATCTGTTACAGGCTAGTTTATTTCTGGGTTATATTGAAAGATGTTACTGCTATGCAGCCCAACCCAATGGCTGCAAGTTGCTGGAAGTAGGTATTCAGCGTCTAATGGACAATCACATAATTCTGGTTGAGAAGATTCCGTCTGTTGAGAATTTGTTGCAAGACTTAGAGCTGGAAGAGGTATTTGTAATATCTGGCACTCCTATCAGGATCACTTCTAAGGGTCCTGTAAGGATCACTGCCAAACCCAAAGCTGCTCCCCTGATAATCAATTCACCCAGACCAATTCCATATTTATCGGACAAAGTTATCCAGTGGAATTATAAAGCTGACGTCTACCACCATGGCATCAAACAAGAACTATTGACTACTGAATATGAAGGTACTGAAGTTGTTGATCCCACTATTGACATTATTTCTAGGACCAGTAAGGTTACTAGAAGCGGAAGGTTTTTCTCTCTGGAAATCTCTCCGAAGACTGTTGCCATACCAGTTCTAGTTACTGCTATCGAGTTAACTGCTGAGACTCAGGGAAAAGAACAAATGGCGGAGCCTGTCAGATGGAGGCACCTAGAGAAGTTACCATTGACGATACCTCCAAGCAAGAGTTAGAGGAGGTATTAAATATTATCCACAAAAGTGATTATAAGATTGTTGAAAAGTTGGGACAGACACCCTCTAAAATCTCCATGTTATCCCTATTACTGTATTCTGAATCCCATGCACAGGCTTTACTAAAGTTCTTAAAGTCTGCTCACGTGCCACAAGAAATCTCCACCGATAAATTTAGAAGTTATGTTGCTAGCCTAACTACTGGCAATGGGCTAGTTTTTCAGATGCCGACTTGACCCCTGAAGGAAGGAACAACAACAAGGCCATGTATGTCTCTATTGAATCCAGGGGCACTACTTTAACTCATGTATTGGTTGATACTAGTTATTTTCTAATTGTTCTACCAAAATATGCCCTTTACATACTGGATTGCGAAGGGCTTATACTGAAACCTAGTGATATTGTATTGAGAGCCTTTGATGGTTCGAAGAGTATGGTACAGAGAGAAGTGGATCTTCAGATCAAAGTAGGTTCGCAAGTCATTGAATGTACCTTTTATGTGATGGATATTCGACCAAATTATTCGTGTTTGTTGGGACTCCCCTGGATCCATGGGGAAGACGTTGTTACCTCAACCCTACGCCATAAGCTAAAATATCATGTGAAAGGAAAGGTTGTTACTATTTATGGTGAATAGGAGTATATGGCGAGTCATTTAAACTCATTCAGATATGTAGAGATGGAGGACAAAATCATCGAAACCCCCTGTCAGACTTTTGAAGTTATCCTTCCTACCGCTACTGAAGATGTTTCCGCTATTCCCAAGGCCATCAGGGTTCCTCCCAGAATGGCTTCTTTGAAGGATACTAGAGATGTCGTAGAAGAAGGTGGTTGTACTACTTGGGGTCAGCTTCCTGACATTCCGTATAAATCTGACAAATTTGGTTTGGGTTTCACTGTAGAGGCTCAGAGGGCTATTCGTCACGCTCGTGCTGGAAGACCACCATTCCGTGTTAGCAATAATAAAGTCAATGCTATATAAGATGCTGACAGTGACTATGACCTTGACAGCTGGATCTTTCCGACCATCGACAACAGTGTGATACGGGGGCAGAACCGACTGTTAATACTGGTTTGCGTTTTTTGTTCGCAAAATGTCGCGGTAAGCAAGAGTCGCCACCGACTTTTATTTTATCCAATCAGGAAAAGGAAAAAGAACAGAAAAAACCTTTTTCGAGATGTTTCTGAGTACGTGGGGGGGGGGGGGGGGGTAGATTATAGAAAGGGAAGGTGTTAACACCCTTTCTATCCATGGTTTTCCATGGGCGCTTAGGTACTTGCTCATTTTGAAATTTCTTGTGTATGCTTATTTTGAAATTTTTTTATTTTACTTCGTTTTAACCCTTGTTTTTGTCCTCAAGAGTGTTACGAAGTTGTTTTTGAAAACCTTGTTTGGGAAAGTGTTGGTGTGAAAAAAGTTTGTTTGTTTGAGCAAGTACTTAAGAGTTTTCTACCTACTCGAAAAAGACTGTTTGTTTTCCTTTTAGACAATGCTATCCCATTATTGAGAAATAGGTAGCACCGTTGTTGGCGTTTTTTAGGGACATTCGAAGGGACAAATACGATTACAAAAGCAATGTTAGGAAAGGTTAGTAGTCATCCTAAAGCCTTAAAGATCTTTTTCCGAGGCAACATCCGAATGTGTCATTTTAGATCTTTCGGGGCAGGGGGATAACCACTAATAAACCCTATACTTCATGACCGTTTAACCGAAGGCAACCGGAGTGGAGTAAACCCTAGGAGTGAGCATGTGCAAGTGTAATTTTCAGTTAATTTATCTTTGCACATTTAGGATTTTCTACCGTATTAATTTTCAGTTTGTCTTTCCATACAATCCTATTAACATACATTTAAGCAGTTTATAGTTTACGGAAATTAAAATGCAGGAAAGTTTAAAGTCCTAGCTATAACAGGACTTTCGCAAATACATAATTATCTTGACTTTAAATAAAGATGCGGAAATTTAAAACCCTAATTAGATCTATTACAACCCAAAGCAGTTATAATAATAGAAAAAAGAATTAAAATGCGTGCGGCAAATTAAATGCGAGAATGAATTAAGAAACCTAAAAATCTAATTGAAAAAATATAAGTTATTTTTGAGAAAAGGTTGAATTATGTACAAAATTAAACCCTAATTCTAATTATTTTAAATTATGAAAAGAATTAAATTTTCCCTAAATTAAATTAAACTAATTAGTTAAGGAAATAAAATATTTTTATGAAAAAAATGATTTTTATGTTTTTTGATGATTTTTTGATTAAATAAAAAATAATGATTTTTTGGTGTTATTTTAATAAAGGGAAATAATTAAAAAATAAAAATAAGAAAATAAAGAGGAAAGAAATTAAACTGGGCCTGTATTTGGTGAAAGGGGGGGGGGGGGTGATATTGAATTGTTTAGGCCCAATAATGCTCAAGCCCAGTCCTTGCGTTAGATTCCATGTGATGCTCTTCCTGATGTCCATGGTATGCCCTGAGCGTTAGGCGTTGGATCTGGATTAATCATGAATCCATTGGTTGGATATTGTGGTGCATGGTGGGCTCCTGGTTGGGTAATGTATAGAACCTACAATCAATTAATTGGAAAATAACAAAACGCTGGGACCTGGGATCAAACCCAGGTCCTCCCACTCAATCCAATGCACGTCTGGCCATCTGGGCTATCTGTTTTACTTGTCAATATAGTAACACTAATTAATAATATATGAAACAAACATGGATAACAAAAATGCGCGCCAGATTTCAAATGGACCAGTGGGGTGGTGACAAATCACCGTCTTCTTCCCTGTCCGTCGTCTTAGGCCAGGATACTTATACCTACAGACAAGTTGCCATAGCTACAACACTGCAAGTTTCAAAAGTCAATAGCATGCAATATAAATGCAATGTAAGACCACAAATCAATTTGTTTTGACCTCACGAGTATGATGGTACCCTTTTCCTGGGCCAATTTAACCTGTATGACAAAACCCTAAAACGCAAGAACAAACCCTAATAATGGCAAATATGCATACAAGCATCAAAACACAAAATTGATTAAACCAAAATGTTCCAAATGATGATACAAACACAATGCTATGCTTAAAAGTAATTAATCATGCGTAAATTGTAAAATCAGATTCAAGATTATATGAGCAAACTGTGGGTCTGTAGCTCGCGATTCTGGCCGTGAAAATGCTTGCAATGGATTGAAACACGTTCTGGAGATGTCCAGGAGTCTATTGGTAGTCTTAGAATGCTTTGAATTGCCCTCTAAGCTTGAAATCGATCCACCACCTTTTGACAATTTTGTAGTTTTTGTTTGATGCTTTCACGACCTCAAAACCTTGTTTTCTTGGCTTGGTTATGTTCTGTATTTGTACTAGAACGAATTAGGTCAACAAAAATGCTTTGTATCTTTGAATATCATCAAGATTTGATTTTATTTTTCTCTTGTATGATAAGTTTCCAAAACAAGCATAATCATGCCAATTTTGATTCAATTTGCCTTGCACGATTAGGATATGATTTTTCGGCCTGATTGGATTTGATTCCTACAAAAAATCAGATCAAAAATCAATCTTTTGTATTTTTTGCTATTTATTTGATTTAATTTGAATTTTAAATAATAAAAAATAAAAATAAAATAAATAATGAAGCAAATAAAGTGTATATGTTGATTTGGGTCATGGACCATGTCACAAGCAAGATGCAATCATGAAATGCTAGGCCCATTTGACAAAAAAATGTATTTTTGAGCACATTTGACTTTTGGTAATTTTGCAAAAATGGTCAACTTTGATAATGCATATCTCCTCCAATTTTAACCATAGAGAGGTGTTCTTGGACTTTTTAGAAAGATTAGGATGTCCTTTAAACAACCTTTTTGTTTTAATCTTAATTGGGTCTTCCATGTTAATGTAAGAAGCTTTGACCCAAAAGGTGTTTTTTGTTGACTTTTCAAAAGGACCTATAATGTAGAAATTCATATCTTTTGATGAGTGCATATTTTGAACTTGTGGGATGAATATGAGTTGTAGGTAATTGCATCCTCTTCAAAATGAGCCTTGGATGGAAAGTTTCTGATAAAGTATGAAAAAGTTATGCTTGGTCAAAGTTTGGTTGACTTTTGCTAAGAAACCCTAATTTAGCAGCTTTTGGGTTTTGATGAATTTGGGGCATTCCTTGGGGAATCATGATCAAAACTTGATCAAATTATGAATATCACTTCAAAATGTTGATTTTGACCAAAAATCTTGAAGTTTGACTGTATGTGGGCCACATTTGACTTTTGACCTAATATAGTTGATTTTCAGGCATCTGAGTAGTTGACTGAGAAAAATTGTTGTGAAAGGCATGAAACTTGACATGGATGATCTTGAGAACATATTGGGACCATGGAGGGAATTTGGGACCTTTGGAGTTCCCACACCCCGATGAAAATGGAAACCCTAGTTTGAGATACATTGCCTTAGGAGGGAGTTTGTCTGGTCAACTCTTGGGCATCCTTGAGCAAGTTGAGGACCTCAATGGGAATGTGTTGAGTAAAATGAGAGGGCAAATTTTGGGGTACAACAGTTGCCCCAGTTCAATCTTCTTAAACTTGAGGATGTATATTGGATGTCTGCCTTTCGTAATTTGAAGGTGGAAGATGATTGAACACTAGAGTGCCCAGAAATTTGCACTCGTCTGAGATGGTGCTGGACTGTGTAGGTAGTATCGGGAATGGGCTTACAGATTCCATTTGGAGGATATGACAGAAGGTCAACGGAGATGGGCTTAAAGATGCCATCTGGAAGATATGACAGAGAATCGTCGGAGATGGGCTAAAAGATGCCATCTAGAGGATGTTGATTTCCCAAGACATTCCTTTGATGAGAATTCATGTTCCTGTTGTTGAGGAGGAATCTGCTAAGGAATGTTGGTCTCTGTCTTGGGAGAAATATAATTTTAGGAGCTTCAATTGTCCGTTACTCTACTGAGGAATCATCTCTTAGTCGAGGAGATGAAAATGAACTGCTATCCGGTCGTGCTCCAGGCTTTACAGTGATTTTGCTGAGGATAATAAGATTAACTGCTATCTGGTTGTGCTCCAGGTTTCACAGTGACTTACTGGGGATATGAGATTATACTTGCTATCTGGTCGTGCTCCAGGCCTTGCAATTTCTCAATTCTTATCTGGTCGTGTTCCAAGCTTCAGAAGGAATTAAGTGGTTATCCGGGAATCTGGGTTTCAAATTGAATTTAAGGCATACTAATATCCGTTCGTTTCCAGGCTTCAATAGTAATTGGCCGAGTAAACTGCTATTGGTCGAATTCCAAGCTTCGTAGTACCTCATACTGTTATCTGGTTGTGATCCAAGTTTCACAATGTCTCTTGCCGCTATCTGGTCGTGCTCCAGCCTTCACAACATCTTATACCGTTATCTGGTCGTGCTCCAGGCTTCACAGTGTCTTATATCACTATCTGGTCGACTCCATGCTTTGTAGTATTTTGGAGAAATCAAGATATTATCCGGTTGATTTCCGGGCTTCAGAGCTTGAATCTGAGATATACCACTATCTGGTCGATTCCAGGCTTCATAGTATCTTGTACTGTTATCCGGTCAATTTCCAAGCTTCACAGTATGATGGGGGAATTAAGCTGTTATCCAGTCGATTTTCGGGCTTCATAGCTTGAATTTGAGATATACCACTATCTGATCGATTCCAGGCTTCATAGTATTTTGGAGAAATCAAGATATTATCCGGTCGATTTCTGGGCTTCATAGCTTGAACTGGAATAGAAATCTTAGTATCGATTTGACTGAACCAGGGAAAAATTGTGAGAACTTCAATTGGGAGAGAAATCTTAGTATCGATTTGACTGATCCCGAGAGAGATCTCAGATTAACTTTGACTGGCATAGAAATCAGGGGAATCTTAGCGGCGATTCAGCTGACCCAGACGAAAGTCTTAGAACATCTTCAACTAGAATAGAAACCTTAGTGTCAGTTTGACTAAACCAGAGAAAATTTGTGAGAACTTCAACTGGGAGAGAAATATTTGTATCAATTTGACTGATCCTGGGAGAGATCTCGGATTAACTTTGACTGGCATAAAAATCAGGGGAATCTTAACGGTGATTCGGATGACCCAGACGAAAGTCTTAGAACATCTTCAACTAGAATAGAAACCTTAATGTCGGTTTGACTGAACCAGAGAAAATTTGTGAGAACTTCAACTGGGAGAGAAATCTTAGTATCGATTTGACTGATCCCGGGAGAGGTCTCAGATTAAATTTGAATGGCATAGAAATCAGGGGAATCTTAGCGGCGATTCGGATGACCCAGACGAAAGTCTTAGAACATCTTCAACTAGAATAGAAACCTTAGTGTCGGTTTGACTGAACCAGAGAAAATTTATGAGAACTTCAACTGGGATAGAAATCTTAGTATCGATTTGACTGATCCCGGGAGAGGTCTCAGATTAAGTTTGACTGACATAGAAATCAGGGGAATCTTAGCGGCGATTCGGTTGACCCAGACGAAAATCTTAGAACACCTTCAACTAGAATAGAAACCTTAGTGTCGGTTTGACTGAACCAGAGAAAATTTGTGAGAACTTCAATTGGGAGAGAAATCTTAGTATCAATTTGAATGATCCCGGGAGAGGTCTCAGATTAACTTTGCCTGGCATAGAAATCAGGGGAATCTTAGTGGCGATTCGGCTGACCCAGACGAAAGTCTTAGAACATCTTCAACTAGAATAGAAACCTTAGTGTCGGTTTGACTGAACTAGAGAAAATGTTGGATTATCTTCAATTGGAGTAGAAACCTTGGTGTCGGTTTGACTGAACCATAGAGAACTTGATTGCATCTTTCCCTGAAAGGTAAAGAGTTAGTCGTATGTAATGTCATGATGTATGAAATGTATTGAGTAATGATGTTCTCAAAATTAATGAGATTGTGTTGTATAATATGTATGCACATGCCATGATGTATGGATATGCAATGCTATTGTGATATTCTCTAGATGGGGAAAATAAATCATGGACTGTTGCTGGAGAGTATTAGTAGTTGAGTTCTTCGTTTCCGCTGGGGATAGTGACCGAAGATGATTAGTTGGGGATTTACATCCATTATGCTTGAGAATATTCTGCCGGGAGAGACTCTGTCTGAGAATAATCCTGCGAGGGAATGACTCTGTAAGGAAGAGAGATACTCTGTTGGAAGATCCGCTGATTTGGAGAAATAAACTCAACTGGGGATGAACTTCCATTGTTGGAGAGAAGAGCTTTGTTGGAGATTGATCTTCCACTATCAGAGAAATAAACTCTGCTCGGGAGATGGCTTTATAAACTGCTCATAATTATAAAACTCGACTGGGGAATGCAGATATCAGCTTTCTGAAGGAACCTGCTGGGGAAGGAATTCCTGCCTGGGGATACAGAGGTCTGTCCTTGGTTATCTTGGATCTATGGGGAATATAGGTATCACTGGATTTTATGTGATAGTGACTTCGCTTCCAACTATATTTTCCCCTTGTACCATGCTGGAAAAAGTACATGCAGAGATTTTGTGGATGGAGCTATGTCGTGATTGTACTTGAACATGTATTTAATGAGTGTCAGGATGACATCCGTCTCTGGATTGTATCTGAACTGTACTTTAAACATGTGTTGAATGAGTGTCAAAATGAAATCCGTCTCTGGATCGTATCTGAACTGTACTTGAAACATGTGTTGAATGAGTGTCAGAATGACATCTGTCTCTGGATCGTATCTGAACTGTATCTGAAACATGTGTTGAATGAGTGTCATAATGACACCCGTCTCTGGATTGTATCTGAACTTTATCTGAAAGTTGAATTTGAATGAATAGCATAATGGCATCCGTATTTGGAGCGTATCTGAACTATATTTGAAAGCTGAGTCTGAATGAGTATCAGAATGGCATCTGTATCTGGAGCGTATTTGAACTTTATTTGAAAGCTGAGTCTGAATGAGTATTAGAATGGCATCTGTATCTGGAGCATATCTGAACTGTATCGGAAAACTGAATCTGAATGAGTATCAGAATGGCATCCGTATCTGGAGCGTATCTGAAATGTATTGGAAAGTTGAATCTGAATGAGTATCAGAATGTCATCTATATCTGGAGCGTATCTGAACTGTATCTGAAAGTTGAATCTGAATGAGTATCAGAATGACATCTGTATCTGGAGCGTATATGAACTGTTTCTCGATTCTGGTGCTCTTGATGAATGCTGATCAAGGTATAAGTTTTCCACTGATAGACAGGTGACGGGACATATTCGTACGTTTTAAATCCCTAACTTTTTCCTGGACCGCCCTTTCGGGTTTTCAGTCCACCAAGATACCTTTTTTTGCCCAAGCCGCCTTTTCAGGTTTTCGACTTGTTGGGTGTACATATTTTTTTTATGTATATCCCTAACTTTTTCCAGAACCCTTTTGGTTCGCCAGGATTCCCTTATTTTTGCCTAGATGTGTCAACCTAGCGGGTCCTTTTTTTCATGCGTAGTATTTTCTGACTATGTCCATGCTTTCAGGATGTAGAGAGTTGTCACTGTCCATAGAGTTGTTTTGTAGTACTGTTAAAAATGTTTTCTTGATGGAACATGATTCGTTGCTGGAATGCATGCGTAATGCCCCAAGCGATTCAGATGGAGATCTGCCCCTGGTTATTTGGAACTTTTAGAGAGACTGCCCCAGGTGTGTTTAGACATCATGCCATGCCCCTTGCTTATGGAAGACCTGTTATTGGAAGTGTCTTTCCCAATGAGGTGATTCTGTCCATTGAGAGGATGTTTATTAATTGAATATCCATTGCACGGATTTCTCTGCTGTCAAACAATTAGTCATATGCAAACAATGTCATTTAAAGAATGCAAAACTCATGTATGTCTTGAAATTTTTTTGAAAATGTGTTTTGTGTAGTAAAACAAAATTTGCAAGAATGTGCTATCAACTCAGGATTTGTAACAAAGCCTACAGGAGTCAGGATACCTTTGTAACAGTATGCTCTCAAACTAACCCATGCTTCACCTAGGACTTTTAAGGGTTATAACGTGGCCTGGTTCACTGTTCAAGAAACAAAGGATAAAGGCTCAAATTTTATTTGTACCCAACCCGCTCTTCGTGATGTTCTTCAGTCTTATGCTCAGTTAATTGCGCGTTTAGATCCCGATTGAGTTTGGAAACTTTGCTCTGATACTTGGTGATGATTCAGAAATTGAACATTTGTTTTGAAAAGGAAATCATTTTTGTAATCTTCTTTTTGTAGAGGATTTTTAGTAACCTCTTTTTTTTTGGTTTTCGTTATCCCTTCTTTTGCCTGAACTGTTTCTTTTGTGATTACAGTCAGCGAGATGCCCTAATTTTTCTCTTAAGTCTCCTTCATAAGTTTTGACTTAATGGGATTTTATTTTGAGAGATAATGACTGCCTTTCTTGACGATTATATGGAACCATCACCGTCTTTTGTTTTGGAAGGACGTCTTTGATGCCATTCATTGTGTATGAAGCGACAGATTGTGACTGAACGCGCCTCTGAATTAACTGAGCAAACTACCCTTCCCCTAGGTTATGATTAAGGGTTTTAATTTGTGTGAAAATAAAAACTCCTAGTTCTTTGGCTCGAAGGGGTTGACTAGGGATTATCTTCCTTATAACTCCACTGTTTAGGATTTGGAACAACACCTGTACATCGTCAGCAAGGTCTACTCACAAGCATACTGTAGAGATTGCGGTATCATTTTTGTCATCCTCCCTCTAAGGCTTAGAGTTTTTAATCGAGAGTTGAATATCACAAAAGGAAATAAGAATGCATTTTTGAAATAGTGAATACGAATGAATTGATTCAAGACAAACATGTGCAATGCATTGATGAAATAACGAGGTTTGATATGAATAAATGTTCAAACAAATCAAAAGAAAATTACACATTGAAAATTCTAATGAACGAAAAGTCTTCTAGTGAGAACTTGTCACTTCAGATGGTATGCCTTGGAGGGATGGCAGAAGAACTCAACCTGACCGTCTTGTGCGAATTCTAGCGCTCCTTCATCAATCAGGTCTTGAATTTTATTTCTCAACGCCCAGCAACTGTTGGTGTCATGTCCAGGACTGTTGGAGTGGTACGCACCTCTTGCATTTGGATTGTACCTTGGGGAGGCTATGTTAGGATTTTGAGGAGGGTCCCTTAACATAACCAACTTGGCCTTCAACATGCATTGCAATGCTTGAGCCAATGACATGTTGATTTCGGTGAAGCGTCTTTCGGATGTATTCTTCTTATACTGATTGCCCCGTTGTTGTTGGCGAGGTTGTGGTTGGGCTTGTGATGTAGTAGCAATTTGGAAAGGTATGTTCCTGACCAAACCAACCTCTTCTCTCACTGGGGGCTGATTAATGCCTTGATCCATAATTTTAACTGTTTGTTTCATGGATCTGCATCCATCTTGGTGAAGCTTGTTGAGGAAGGCTCTTAGCCCTTCTTATCCTCGAGCTAAGTTTTGGATAAGAGCCATCTTCCCCAGCATCTGGATTCTCATTGCTTCTACCTCAGCTTGTAGTTGTTCCAATTGTTTATCCTTGTTGTTGTCAGGATGTTCCTTGGTCAGATTCCCGACGAAGATTGTTTTCAGGTCATCTTGCCCCTTGGATAAATTCAGGAGAAATTCCTTGAACTGGGCATCTTGAGCTTGGAGATCTCTGTTGTCTTGTTGGATATCCATTGCTGAAAAAAACAGCGAGAACATGAGAGACCTTCTTTGAAACCTGCTTATGCAATGATATGTATTATATATGTATGCAATGTTTTTAAGGATCTCGCGGGGTAAATAAGAAAATGTCAGAAGTTGAATTTTGCAACTTTGATTGAAGAACTTTGTATCGTTGAGAGTCCTTCTACGAGAGTCAAGCTCACCATATCAAGTGGGTCATAGCCCCTGACTCAAGTTGTTGAGTTTTGATCTTCTGATGACATTGGCTAGAGGAAAATAAATCCCCTTGCCCCTTGCTAGACGTTTGGTTCATCATAACCTGCACCACAGGCCCTTGAGATCCTTGAAATGGTTAAGGAAATTCTATGGTATGATGTTATGATGTATATGCTATGCGTTTAAGCAAAGGTGCAAAGTGATGTAAGCAAGTAAACCCTGCAAGAAATCCAAGTTATTGGAGAATAACTGTAAACAAAATCTGCAAGGAACTCATGTTGTCAGGTAATAAAACTCTGCAAGTAGTTCAAGTTGAAAGTACACAAGTCACACAAACAACCTTAGGTTTGTGCTTGCATGGGTTTTAAGGTCATACCCTCTTGAAGCTGGATTGGTTCAACCTGTCCTATAAATAGTAACCGGGTTCTAAGGGATCTCAATATCACTGATCTTTCCCCCAGCTTCGTTCAATAGGCGATTGACTCACAACCAAACAAAACTCAAGATTAAAACCTCAATGAGTGTAGCATCGAGTATCTGTCGACCTTGGGCATACACCAAAGTCGGCCATCTCGCTACGTCCTACTGGCCAAGTTGTGCAATTAAAGGTTTTAAGGTCAGTTGATGCTTTATGACACCACGCAGCGGCCTCGTACATCTCCCTGATTGACTCAAGGGTTACAAGTACCAACCAAAGTGCCATATCAATGTAGCTAATGCTTTAACCGTGTCGGTATACCCCAACACAAATCCCTCACAGTTTATTGCTACTTACCTAAAAGGTGTTTCCCGATTTGGGTGTAGGATCAAATAACCCAAACAATTCCCATAAATATAAAGCAAGCAAGACAATCAAGAGAAAGAAATTAAATATGACCTAGATCCTAAGGTTTACCCCACTTTATGAGTTATTCTCCAACAGAGTCACCAGTTCTGTGATACGGTGGTAGAACCTACTGTTAATACTGGTTTGTGTTTTTTGTTCGCAAAATGTCGCGATAAGTAAGAGTCACCACCGACTTTTATTGTATTCAATCAGGAAAAGGAATAGAAAAAACCTTTTTCGAGATGTTTCTGAGTACCGGGGGGGGGGGGGGGGGGGGGGTAGATTATAGAAAGGGAAGGTGTTAGCACCCTTTCTATCCATAGTTTTCCATGCACTCTTAGGTACTTGCTCATTTTGAAATTGCTTGTGTGTGCTTGTTTTGAAAAGTTTTTGTTTTACTTCGTTTTAACCCTTGTTTCTATCCTCAAGAATATTACGAAGTTGTTTTTGAAAACCTTGTTTGGGAAAGTGTTGGTGTGAAAAAAGTTTCTTTGTTTGAGCAAGTACTTAAGAGTTTTCTACCTACTCGAAAAAGACGGTTCATTTTCCTTTTAGACAATGCTATCCCATTATTGAGAAATAGGTAGCACCGTTGTTAGAGTTTTTTAGGGACATTCGAAGGGACAAATACAATCACAAAAGCAATGTTAGGAAAGGTTAGTAGTCATCCTAAAGCCTTAAAGATCTTTTTCCGAGGCAACATCCGAATGGGTCATTTTAGATCTTTCGGGGCTAGAGGATAACCACTAACAAACCCTATACTTCATGACCGTTTAACCGAAGGCAACTGGAGTGGAGTAAACCCTAGGAGTGAGCATGTGCGAGTGTAATTTTCAGTTAATTTATCTTTGCACATTTAGGGTTTTCTACCGTATTAATTTTCAGTTTGTCTTTCCATACAATCTTATTAACATACATCTAAGCAGTTTATAGTCTGCGGAAATTAAAATGTGGGAAAGTTTAAAGTCCTAGCTATTACAGGGCTTTTGCAGATACATAATTACCTTGACTGTAAATAAAGAGGCGGAAATTTAAAACCCTAATTAGATCTATTACAACCCAAAGCAGATACAATAATAGAAAAAAGAATTAAAATGTGCACGGTGAATTAAATGCGAGAATGAATTAAGAAACCTAAAAATCTAATTGAAAAAATATTTAAGTTATTTTTGAGAAAAGGTTGAATTATGTACAAAATTAAACCCTAATTCTAATTATTTTAGATTATGAAAAGAATTAAATTTTCCCTAAATTAAATTAAACTAATTAGTTAAGGAAATAAAATATTTTTATGAAAAAAAATGATTTTTATAATTTTTGATGATTTTTTGATTAAATAAAAAATAATGATTTTTTGGTGTTATTTTAATAAAGGGAAATAATTAAATAATAAAAATAAGAAAATAAAGAGGAAAGAAATTAAAATGGACCTGTATTTGCTGAAAGGGGGGGGGGGTGTGATATTGAATTGCTTAGGCCCAATAATGCTCAAGCCCAGTCCTTGCATTAGATTCCATGTGATGCTCTTCCTGATGTCCATGGTATGCCCTGAGCGTTAGGCGTTGGATCTGGATTGATCATGAATCCATTGGTTGGATATTATGGTGCATGGTGGACTATTGGCTGAGTAATGTATAGAACCTGCAATCAATTAATTGGAAAATAACAAAACGCTGGGACCTGGGATCGAACCCAAGTCCTCCCACTCAATGCAATGCACGCCTGGCCATCTGGGCTATCTGTTTTACTTGTCAATATAGTAACACTAATTAATAATATATGAAACAAACATGGATAACAAAAACGCGCGCCAGATTTCAAATGGACCAATAGGGTGGTGACAAATCACCGTCTTCTTCCCTGTCCGTCGTCTTAGGCCATGATACTTATACCTAAAGACAAGTTGCCATAGCTACAACACTGCAAGTTTCAAAAGTAAATAGCATGCAATATAAATGCAATGTAAGACCACAAATCAATTTGTTTTGACCTCACGAGTACGATGGTACCCTTTTCCTGGGCCAATTTAACCTGTATGACAAAACCCTAAAACGCAAGAACAAACCCTAATAATGGCAAATACGCATACAGGCATCAAAACGCAAAATTGATTGAACCAAAATGTTCCAAATGATGATACAAACATAATGCTATGCTTAAAAGTAATTAATCATGCGTAAATTGTAAAATCAAATTCAAGATTATATGAGCAAACCATGGGTATGTAGCTCGCGATTCTGGCCGTGAAAATGCTTGAAATGGATTGAAACACGTTCTGGAGATGTCCAGGAGTCTATTGGTAGTCTTAGAATGCTTTGAATTTCCCTCTAAGCTTGAAATCGATCCACCACTTTTTGACAATTTTGCAGTTTTTGTTTGATGCTTTCACGACCTCAAAACCTTGTTTTCTCGGCTTGGTTATGTTATGTATTTGTACTAGAACGAATTAGGTCAACAAAAATGATTTGTATCTGTGATCGGTGGATCTGGAACTGACTGTTTAACGCTGGTTCGCGAAATGTCGCGGAAGCAAGAGTCGCCACCGTCTTTTATTTTCTCCAAATGGAAAGGACAAAAGCACAGAAAAATTCCTTATAGAGATTGCTCTCGGTTCGGGAGGTAGGTTATAGAAAGGGAAGGTGTTAGCACCCTTTATATCCATGGTTATCCATGGGATCTTTACAAGACTAACTTGAATTGTCTTTCTGCGAACAATTTCCATGCCCTACAAAACAAGAACAAAGATGAAAATTCGAACCCCTGAAATGGTTAGTCAATGTATATGATGCTGGATGATGTCATGATGCTATGATTAAACACACCACAGATATTTACAAAGACAAACATGTAAGGCACACAAGGCACACAAGACAAGCCCTTAGGGTTTAAGGCCAGCATGGGGTCTGGGTAGTACCCTCTTGAAGTTGGTGGGCTCAACCTGTCCTATTAGAAGTAACCGGGTTCTAAGGGTCCCAATATCACGGGATTGCTTTCATTGTTCATCGTTTCGATTTAGCCACTGAACTGGCGACCGAAATATTCCAGGAAAGCAACCCTCAATTGAGTGTAGTATCGAGTATCAACCAACCTCGAACTGCACCAAAGTCAGTTATCTCACTACCCTAAAGAGGCCAAGATAGTTCAATTAAGGTTCCTAAGGTCTGCTGATGCTTCATGACACCACGCGGAGGCCCCGTACTCTCCTTGACTGAACTCAAGGGTTACCGGTACACACCAAAGTTCCACATCAACGTAGCAGACTGTTTCAACCATGTCGGTATACCCCGCACAGTTCCCTCACAACCTTGTTGCTACTTTCTAAGAAGGTATCCCCAGATCCGGGTTAGGACCTATAGAACTCCCAAGACAGTCCCACAATTTAAGCAAACAAGGAATACAATTGAAAACACAGTTATGAACTAGCCCTAAGGTACACCTCACTTTAAGTTAAGTCCCCAGCAGAGTCGCCAGTTCTGTGATCGGTGGATCTGGAACTGACTGTTTAATGCTAGTTCGCGAAATGTCGTGGAAGCAAGAGTCGCCACCGTCTTTTATTTTCTCCAAATGGAAAGGACAAAAGCACAGAAAAATTCCTTATAGAGATTGCTCTCGGTTCGGGAGGTAGGTTATAGAAAGGGAAGGTGTTAGCACCCTTTCTATCCATGGTTATCCATGGGCTCTTAGATACTTGCTCATTTGTGTTTTCAAAATGGTTTGTTTGCTTTTCAACTGTGGGTTTAAAAAAGTTTCTTTGAAAATTCCAGTTCGACTCTTGTATCGGTCCTCAAGAGTGTTTGAAAAATTGCTTTCGAAAGCTTTTTGAAAATGTGTCGGTGTGAAAAGTATCTTTTGATTTGTTTTGAAGTATGAGCAAGTATCTACGAGAACCTACCTACCCTAAGGAATTCGTCTGTGTAAATGTCCTTTAAAGTAGTGCCATCCCACCATTGAGAGGTAGGTAGCACCACCGTTGGAGGTGTTCGGGTCAATTCAAAGGGTCGGGACATGGTGATCACCAGAGCAATAGGAAGACACCTTAGAAGCTACCCTCATGCCAGGTTCCCGGATCATGAGGACTTACTAAGACATCCTCTACTCGACGATCACCTTTCGAGGCAAGGCAACAGTGAGGCGTACCCTAGGGGTGGTGTGTGATTTGTGTGTCATGTTCATTTGTATTTATCTTGTCATGGTATAGGTGATCTAGCGTTTGTTTTTATTTATTGTCATTCATTCTTGCATGCCTTGATTAACAGTTAAAAGTGCGAGAAAAGTAAAGTTCTAAAGCTATTACAAAAGGCGCGGGTCCACATCGCCAAAATTTCCAGAACCCGATTTGACAGAAAGTAAATAGAGAATTAAAATAAAAGTAAAGTGCGAGAAATATGTTACACGGCTTTGGGAGAGGTACATGAATATTATACGAAAAAGAAATAAACACGCGAATTAAATAAGAATTAAAAACGAGGGCGTTGGACCCTTTTTGCAAAATTAAATTAAATGATTAAATTAATTAAAATTAAAAGAAAAAAAGAAATTATTTTTTAGTTTTTGTATTTATGAGGATTTAATGAGATTAATTGGAATTAAAATGCTAACCCTAATTCTAATTGTTTTTTAGTTTATTAAGAAAGAATTAAATTTTGACCTAAACTTAATCTAATTATTTACATGCAATTTAATTACAAAAATAAATAATAGGAAATATTTAATTATCATGAAAGAAAAGAAAAAGGGATAAAAATGATTATAAACCCTAATTCTGCCAATTTTAGATTTTATTAAAAAGTTAAGGTTAAAACCTAATTTAAAAACTGAGTTAAAAAATACTAATTAAATAAATATACTTAATTTTTGTCTTTTTCTGATTTTTTATGTTTTTTTATTATTGTGAAAATATTTAAATTAAGAAAACTAATTAATTGAAAAGGATAATAATTGAAATAAAAAAAGAATGAAAAAATAATATAAGAGATAACAAACCTAGGGGGGTTTCTGTCCCCAAAGTGGAGGCGTTAGTCAGTAATTCAGGCCCATTTACCCTTTGGCCTCTTTGACTTTTTCACTAGCGTGCAACGTTCTTGACTCATGTCCATGGTAGACTTCCAACGACAGCCCTTGGATTGATCTCATCATGTGCGTGAAAGGCTTGATCTTGAGGATGTACGGTACACCTTGACGCTGAAACTGCATATGAATGTTATATGAAAAATAATATGAAAGGGGGTGGGGACCTGGGGCTCGAACCCAGGTCCTGAACATTACCACTAACAAGCCTTGCCACTGAAGCACTCAACGCGTTTTGTATCTAAAATAACACAAATGAAAATAAGGGTTAGTGGAAGCCTGGCGCGAAAATTCAAAACCAACCACTTGCTGCCTGCCACCAAATCATCGTCTTCGTGGGTTGTTTATTTTCCTGAAATACAAAAAACATAGGCAACGGTTTTGAACCGTTCTAAAAGGCATTATTCCAGAAAATAGCGAATAGGCCATATGGCCTCATAAATTAGGCGCGAGGGTTGGTTTCTCTTCGTCCAAGCATGCTTGATTCAATGGTCCAGGTCTTGAGTGCTAATTTTTCCTTAAATGAAAAACCCCAATTCACAGTTTGGAAAACCCTAATGTCCAACAATGGTGAAATCGCATAGAGGTGATAAAAACACAATTAAGTTACACAGTTAGCATCAGAATGACATAATAAGCAAAAATCCAATATTAGATTTCACAAATAATGCATGAATGATGTTTCAAGAAAACTGAAAAAAGCTTGAACCGGCCATGGTCGTGCTACCTATTCCTTGTGTTAGGGGCGATGATTTTAATCTGTATGTGTTCCTTGAACTCTCAGCAAGCCAATGGAATAAGTATTGAGGCTTGAATCGACCTGGAACTTGGTTTTCAGATTTGAGTTTTCAAGCAAAAAGTTCAAATTGGTTTCTTGGTATATGGCGCAGCTTAGAGTCTGTATGCATTAGGGTTGCACTTGGTACTTATGTGTGAAGGTTCTAGGGTTGAGAAACTGATCACAAATCCATGAATTGATGAAAAATATATTTGATTTTCAAGCCATTATTTTGCAATCTTTTTTCACATGTTTTTGATACAAATCATGTCCAATTCCATTGATTCTTTCTATATTTGGTTAGGCACGAAATCTTGGAGATATTATATGCATAAAAAGATTGAAAAACCTAGGTTTAGTATTTTCCATGTATTTTAATTAATTAAATGAATTATTAATAATAAAAATCCAAATAAATAAATAAAAAATGAAGAAAAACTTCCCTTTGGGCCAAATGGTCGTGCACATGCCTTGGATAATGAATTGTGGAAGAAAAAGAGGCCCATTAGCAATTTTAGGTCATTTGAATCAATGTTGACTTTTCAAAATATCCAAAAATTTCCCAACTTCCACAAGGCATAACTTGCTCAATTTTTAAGCTTTTCTTATGTTCTTGGACATTTTGGAAAGGTCCTTGAGTCCTCTAACCAATGTATTTGGTCCCATGTCATTTTGATTTACCAATATCAAGTTATGGCCTTTGACTTAAAGCCCCTTTTTGTTGACTTTTGAAAATGACCTATAATGTTGAAATTGATAACTTTTTGTGAGAGAATTTCTTGGACTTGAAGTATGAAGAGGAGTTTTAAGAAATGTCTTTCTCTTCAAAATGAGCTTTGGATGGAATTTTTCTGATAATCCATGTGAAAGTTATGCCCTGGTCAATTTACAGTTGACTTTTTCAACTGTCCAAATAAGGAAACTTTTGCATCTTGATGATTTTTGAGCCTAGCTTTGAGAATCATGATCAAGCATTGATCAAATGATGTTTGTGGCTTCAAAATGGGATGTTGACCAAAAATTTGAACTTTTGACTGTCAAATGACCATTTTGCCCCTACAGTTGACTGTAGTGCAATTAGGGTTTTTGACTGTGCAATTTTGTGCTGAAAGTCTTGAAACTTAGTATGAGGATGCTTGACCATGTTTATAAGCATATGGGACTTGATTGGACCCTTGGAAACTTCATTTTCTTTGCCAGAACCAAAACCCTAATTTTGACTGTTAGGAGGCCCTTACACTGTGCAACCCTTGGGGAATTTTGAAGCAGGACTTGGCAATTTCTTGAAGAATATGGGAGGGCAAATTTTGGGGTACAACAGTTGCCCCTGTTCAATCTTCTTAGACCTGAGGATGCAGATTGGCTGACGTGCCTTTCGTAATCCGAAGGTGGAAGATGATTGAACACTAGAGTGCCAAGAAATTTGCGCTCACATAGTAGCAGTGTGATGGTGGAATGGGCTTATAGATGCCATTTAGAGATTGATGGATAGGCTGATGGGCTTATAGATGCCATGCTAAGAGATGATGGAATGTGGATGGGCTTATAGATGCCATCTGGATGTTGATCGCGTAAGAGATTCCTTAGCGAGAACTTGTATACCTGCAAAAGAAAAATGAGTACCTGACATGTTGCAGGAGCTGGTCTTCAGATGCTTGGTATAGATGCGTCCTGACTGGTTACAGGAGCTGGATCTGGATCTTCAAACGGTGGTGAATGAACCAGGGACGGTTACTACCTCAACAGGAACGGTGAGAGAACCTTGGGTGACTTTAACTTCAACAGCAATCGTTGAGAAAATCTTGGGATTACCACCTCCGCAGGATCGGGGAGAGAACCATAGGCGACTACAACCTCAACAGCAAACATTGAGAGAATCTTGGTGGGAATTATCATCTCCGCAGTATCGGGGAGAGAACCATAGGCGATTACAATCTCAATAGCAATCATTGAGAAAACCTTGGATGGAATTATCATCTCCGCAGTATCGGGGAGAGAACCATAGGCGATTACAACTCAATAGCAATCATTGAGAAAACCTTGGATGGAATTATCATCTCCGCAGTATCGGGGAGAGAACCATAGGCGATTACAATCTCAATAGCAATCATTGAGAAAACCTTGGATGGAATTATCATCTCCGCAGTATCGGGGAGAGAACCATAGGCGATTACAACTCAATAGCAATCATTGAGAAAACCTTGGATGGAATTATCATCTCCGCAGTATCGGGGAGAGAACCATAGGCGATTACAATCTCAATAGCAATCATTGAGAAAAACCTTGGATAACTTCTACTGAGTCTTCATCAGAAAAATCTGTTTGGGGTCGATTTAACTGGACTAGAGAAGGCCTCAGACTGGATAAGAAATCTTTGGAGTTGATTAACTGAACCGGTCTAGGTCTTGAATGTCTTCAACTGGGTAAGAAACAGGGAGATCTTTGGAGTCGATCTGACTGAACCAGAGAAGGCCTTTGACTGGATAAGAAACAGAGAAATCTTTGGAGTCGATTTAACTGAACCGGTCTAGGTCTTGAAATATGGCTGAGAACTTAACTGAATCTTTTCCTGAAAGGTAAAGGTCAGTCATATGCAATGCAGGATATGAATCAAGTAATGATGTTCTCAACATAAATGAGATTTGTAAGATATGATGCGTATATGCATGCTATAATGATGGATGTTTATGAATGTATCTTCGTTGTCTAGGAAAGTAAATCCTTGACGGGTGCCGGGGAGTCACTCCTCGGCTGATGTTGGCAAGTAGATCTTTGCTTCCGCTGAGGGTGATGATTGCAAGAATACCGGTAGGAGAAGATAACTCCGTTGGGGAATAAACTTGGCGAATGGATTATTCTGCGGGGGGAGAAGTACTCTAACGGTCTTGCTGGGGAGCAATACTCTGTAGGGAGAGAGATACTTTGCTGGAATGTTGATAATAACTTGATGGGGATACCATTGTTGTGTTGGAAGTGTTAATAGACTTCGCTGGGGATAGGAAGACTTCGCCGAGGACGATCTTTCCGTGGCTTTTGGCTGAGGATAACCCAGTTATATCCTGGTAAGGAAATAACTCTTTGAATAAAACCGGGCGACGCGTTCGTGCTTTGCGAGGATAAGCTTCCAGAATCTACTGGGGATAAGCTTACTGCTTGGGGAGATGGATTCCAACTTTCTGGGGAGCTAGATTGGACTCTCCTGGGGAAGTTCTGAATTGTATTGGAAGTAACTCCACTGAATGTTTGAAATACCTCCGGGGAACAATCTTTAGACCAAGACTGCCGGGGATGCTTGTTAAGAATATCCGTACATTGCTAGGGAATGTTGAGATCTGCGGGAGGATATTCAACTTTCTTTAAGATTTGATAACTTTTGCTTGGAGAGTGTACTGACTTGCTGGCTCACTCTCTGGGGAATTAAGATATCTGGTTCTGTTCTTCAGCTGAACCTGCCTTAGTACCTTAGTGGATAGAACAATTAGATTGCGCAGACAACTCTTTATTGCCCCTGTTTCTAATGTTACATGTAATTAATCCTTTGTTTCGTATGCAAATATTCATGAGTTAACAAATTATTGTCAATGCATATATCACAAATTGAACCTTGGACGTTCTTCGCAAAACAAAACAGAAAAAGGAAAAACAATTGGCCATTTTAACTGAAAAATATATTTGTATTGATTTTTGAATAGCCTGAAAATAGGCGTTTACGTACAAGAGGCTGACGTCCTAGTAAGAGAACGCCGCCGAACAAACGAGTTTATACAAATTTTGTACAAGAGAAAATAAAACAACTGTGTGAAATGAATGATCCCACTGGGTTTCAATTCTGCTATTGCCTTTATAACTCCGAGCGTCTCATCACTTGATGACCTTAACAAAGAATGAAACTGACTGATCGATGCCGTCTGAACTTGATGTAGATACCGGATTCTGGATGCAAAGTAATCCAATGAGACATAGTATTACGCTTTTATCCCTAACTTTTGCCTGGACCGCCCTTTCGGGTTTTCAGTCCACCGGGATACCCATTTTTGCCCAAGCCGCCTTTTCAGGTTTTCGACTTGCCGGGTGTACAGATTTTTTCATTTTCATCCCTTCATTTTTCCCGAACCCTTTTGGTTCGCCGGGAAGCCCTAATTTTTTCCTAGGCATGTCAGCCTAGCGGGTCTTTTTTCATGCGTAGTATCTTTTTACTATGTCTGCATTGGCGGGGTGAGGAAGGTCGTCACCATCCATATTGGTTAGAATCATGGCTCCTCCT
The DNA here is from genome assembly GCA_948472305.1 of Vicia faba. Lineage (NCBI taxonomy): Eukaryota > Viridiplantae > Streptophyta > Magnoliopsida > Fabales > Fabaceae > Vicia > Vicia faba. Next base: position 363,712,563 of record OX451736.1, read on the forward strand.
GAGAACACATGTTTAACCACAAATGGCCCTTCATACGTAGGGGTCCATTTGCCCCTTGGATCACTCTGAGGAAGGATGATTCGCTTGATTACCAGATCCCCAACTTGATATTCCTGTGGTCTGACCTTTTTGTTAAATGCCCTGATCATCCGTTTCTGATACGTCTGGCCATGACAGATAGCAGCAAGTCTCTTTTCATCAATAAGGTTTAACTGATCAAGTCGTGTCTGGATCCAATCATCTTCGTTCATATTTGCATCCTTCATTATCCGGAGAGAGGGTATTTGCACTTCGATCGGTAAGACTGCCTCCATACCATAAACCAAAGAGAAAGGAGTTTCCCCGGTTGACGTCCTGGCTGAGGTACGATACCCATGTAGAGCGAACGGTAACATCTCGTGCCAATCTTTATAAGTCACTGTCATCTTCTGCACGATTTTCTTGATGTTCTTATTTGCTGCTTCTACAGCCCCATTCATCTTCGGTCTGTAAGGAGAAGAATTGTGGTGCTGTATTTTGAACTGCTCGCAGAGCTCAGTGATCATCTTATTATTGAGATTGGTACCGTTGTCTGTAATGATTCTTTCAGGGACACCGTATCGACAGATCAGGTTGTGCCGAATGAACCGTGCCACAACAGTCTTGGTTACCGTAGCATAGGAGGCCGCTTCAACCCATTTTGTAAAATAATCAATCGCCACTAGGATGAAGCGATGCCCATTAGATGCCGTAGGTTTAATCTCACCGATCATGTCTATGCCCAACATTGCAAACGGCCAAGGCGCAGTCAGAACATTCAGAGGAACTGGGGGAACATGCACCTTGTCTGCATAAATCTGGCACTTATGGCATGTCCTAGAATGTTGGTAGCAGTCAGCTTCCATTGTGGACCAGTAATACCCTGCCCGAAGGATCTTCTTCGCCATTGTATGTCCACTGGAATGTGTACCAAAGGTCCCCTCATGCTCTTCCATGATCCTTTCTGCTTCAGTCTTATCCACACAACGCAGTAAGGTTGAATCATGGTTTCTCTTGTACAAGATGCCGTTGCTAAGGAAGAACTTTGCCGCGAACCTTCTCAGAAACTTTTTATCGTTGACAGATGCACCTTCAGGGTATTCCTGAGCTTCCAGATATCTCTTCACCTCATGGTACCAAGGCTTCTCAGTCACCAACTAAGTCCCGAGATCCCAACAGTATGCCGGTTCGTGCAGTTTCCAGATGATGATCCAGGGAGCCTCATTATCCCATTTAACCTTAAACATAGAAGACATTGTAGCTAACGCGTCCTCCAACTGATTCTCTTCTCTCGGAAAGTGTTCAAAGGTTATCTTCGTGAAGTGGGGGATCAAGGTCAACACACATTCTCTGTAAGGAATAAGATTCGGATGTTTCGTATCCCACTCTCCTTTGATCTGATTGATCACGAAAGCGGAATCTCCGAAGACACTTAGAAAATTGATCCTTAGGTCGATCGCAGCTTGAAGACCCATGATGCACGCCTCATACTCCGCCATGTTGTTGGTACAGTTGAAACATAGCCGGGCAGTGAGCGAAGTATGAGTACCTTGAGGGGATATGATTACAGCGCCAATTCCATTTCCTAAAGCGTTGGAGGCTCCGTCAAAGTGCATAGACCATCGGGATCCTTCCTCAGGTCCTTCATCCGGTCCAGGTACTTCACAATCAGTTACTATCATGATGCTTTCATCCGGAAACTCGAAGTTCATTGACTGATAGTCATCTACGGCCTGATGTGCCAAGTGGTCTGCCAATACACTTCCCTTTATGGCCTTCTGGGTCGTGTACTGAATGTCATATTCCGTCAAGATCATTTTCCATCTTGCTATTCTCCCAGACAGAGCAGTCTTTTCGAATATGTACTTTATAGGATCCATCTTTGAGATCAACAAGGTAGTATGAGTCAGCATATACTGTCTCAGCCGGCGAGCAGCCCATACCAAAGCGCAGCAAGTTTTCTCAAGCAGTGAGTATCGGGTCTCACAGTCGGTAAACTTTTTGCTAAGGTAATAAATGGCATGCTCTTTTCGGCCAGACTCGTCATGCTGCCCCAGCACACACCCCATCGAGTTGTCAAGTACTGTCAGATATAGTATCAGAGGTCTCCCTTTAACCGGTGGCATAAGGATGGGTGGTTCTTGGAGATACTCTTTAATTCTATCAAAAGCAGCCTGACATTCATCGTTCCAACGTACTACCTGATCTTTCTTCAGCAGCTTAAAGATTGGCTCGCAGGTAGCAGTTAGGTGTGAGATGAAGCGAGCAATGTAATTCAGGCGTCCTAAAAAGCCTCTGACTTCCTTCTCTGTCTTAGGAATTGGCATCTCTTGAATAGCTTTAACCTTAGCAGGGTCCACTTGAATACCCTTATCACTTACAACGAAGCCTAGCAATTTCCCAGATCTTACCCCGAAGGTGCACTTGTTCGGGTTCAATCTCAGCTTGTATAGTTTCAACCGGTCAAACAATTTCTGCAGATGATCTAGGTGCTCTTCCTCAGTCTGGGACCTTGCGATCATGTCGTCAACATATACTTCTATCTCATGATGGATCATGTCATGAAATAAAGCAACCATGGCACGTTGGTAGGTTGCCCCAGCGTTCTTTAATCCAAAAGGCATGACCTTGTAACAGAAGGTGCCCCACTGAGTAACAAATGTAGTCTTTTCCATGTCTTCGGGTGCCATCTTGATCTGATTGTAACCTGAAAAGCCATCCATGAAAGAGAACACTTTATGCTGAGCAGTATTATCCACAAGGACATCAATGTGAGGTAGGGGGAAGTCATCTTTGGGGATGGACCTATTCAGATCCCTGTAATCAACACACATTCTGACCTTACCGTCTTTCTTCGGTACCGGCACCACATTAGCAACCCACTGAGGGTAAGAAGTTACTGCAAGGAATCCGGCATCAAACTGTTTCATAACCTTGGCTTTAATCTTCTCCGACATCTCTGGACGCATACGGCGGACCTTTTGCTTCACCGGAGGGCAGTCTTCCTTAGTAGGCAAATGATGGACCACAATATCGGTATCCAACCCGGGCATGTCTTCGTAGGACCAGGCAAATATCTCCACATAATCATGTAGCATCTTAGTCAACCGTTGCTTCACGCTGAGCTCTAGGTTGGCACCAATCTTTACCTCTTTCCTGTCTTCTTCAGTACCCAAGTTTATTATTTCCACTGGCTCTTCATGTGGTTGAATTGCCCTCTCTTCCTGAAGCAACATTCTTGCAAGTTCGCCAGGCACTTCACAATCATCTTCACCTTCGTCTTCGGCTAAGTTGATCGGATTTTCGAAGTCATAACTGGCAGTAGCAGAGTTGTTACCAGTGAGATCCAGAGTGGAATGAAACTTGTATGAGTGAGTGTGTGTAAATACAACTGTTTTGAAAAATATGTACAGGAAGGAAAGACAGAAAAGGAGCATAAGATTTGAAATGCGAGAAAATGTCCAAGATTTTCATTTATGATATATGAAATGACAATTTATATGCCCTCACAAATGAAGCCACGGTGCCTCGGGTAAGACACCGGGCCCTAGAGTTTATTTTATTGTTTATTACAAATAACAAAACAAAGAAGTTTATTACTGCGTAACAAAAGTAACAGGAGTATGGTCTTTGACAATCCAATTGGTCAATCCGCCTTCGGTCGTCGGGTAGATCCAGCTATTGAATTCTGCTTCATCCACTTCATTGTCTTCACCAACAACATTCACTCCTGGATTTGTAATGAGCACAGGAGGTCTTCTGGTCTTTGCCTTCCGCATAGCTTTCTGACCCTCTGCAGTAAAACCCAGCCCAAATTTGTCAGTTTTCTGTGTAAAGTCGGGAAGCCTGCCCCAGTTAGCACATTCACCTTTTTGAACCACAGCCCGGGCATCCTTCAGGGAAGCCATCTTCAAAGGAACATTCTCCTCTACTGCTGTTTCTGCTGCCGCTGAAATTGGAAGCACCTCCTCGAAATGCTGAAAGGGGGTTTCGATAAACTCCCCATCCATCTCAATGTATCTGAAGGAATTCAGATGGCTCACCATATACTCCTCCTCCCCCTGTACAGTGACGATCTTCCCTCTGACAGGGTACTTCAGCTTCTGGTGTAAGGTAGAGGTCACTGCCCCAGCTTTATGGATCCAAGGCCAACCCAGTAGACAAGAGTACGATGGACGGATATCCATCACATAAAAAGTAGAGTCAAACACCTGAGATCCCACGCGAATAGGAATGTCAACCTCTCCATGAACCATCCTTTTTGAACCGTCAAAGGCCCTGACGATGATATTGCTGGGTTTCAGTTCCAGGCCTTCACAATCTAAACAGTCTAAAGCCTTCTTGGGTAGCACATTCAAGGACGAACCAGTATCCACCAATACATGTGCCAGAGTAGTGCCCCTGCATTCGATAGAGACATGCAGGGCATCATTGTGGTCTCTTCCTTTTGCAGTCAGGTCAGCATCTGAGAAACCTAAGCCATTGTCCGCTGTCAGATTTGCTACGCAATCAATGAACTGGACTGCAGATGTCTCCTGTGGCACATGGGCCGTCTTGAGAAATGAGATTAAGGCCTTAGCATGGGCCTCTGAACACAGGAGCAAGGAGAGCATGGAGATTTTGGAGGGCGTATACCCCAGCTGTTCCACAACATTGAAGTCACTCTTTTTTATTATTTTTAGAATCTCCTCCATCTCTTGTTGGGAGGCCTCAGCATTTATAGGTATCGGTGCCTCCATCCGGGCGGGCTCATCTTCAATTCCCTTGCCCCGAGCATTGAATGACTCAGCAGCAGGGGAAACAACTTGGTCAGCAACAGGAACGGGTACACTTGTAGGTGTTATAAGGAGGGGTCTTCGAGTAGCGGGCGGTGCAATGTCAGGCGAGAAGAGCCTGCCACTGCGGGTAACCTTGGCTGGGCCAGTGATATCGCAGATACTGGCGCCAGTGTTGAACTCTTGTTTGATCCCATTCACATATACATCTGCCCCATAGTGCCAAGGGACAGCTTTATCAGATACATAGGGGAGAGGCCCCAGAACAGTAATAACCACAGGTGCAACAGTCATGATTTGGACAGGCTTCTTCGGGAGAGCCTTGATTGGATTATTGAAGATGGTAACCACAGAAACTTCTTCTACCGGAACCAACTGAACAACAAACTTCTTAAACAGAATCTCCTTGCTATCCATTAGGCTTTGGATGCCTAACTTCAGCAAGGGACAACCAGATAGGGAAACAACGCAGAACAGGCAACCCTCACTGCAACCCGGAAATAAACCGGCCCGCAGTAGGTTCTTCTTGACAGTCATTAAGGGAGTGGCTAGATCATCCACAGAAACATCGTACACTTCTTCATCCACAACATTTACCCCATGTTGAGGCATAGGAGCAGTAACCACATTCGGCCTCTCAGGCGCTTCGAACTGTATCTCCTTCGCGTCGATAAGGTCTTGCACCTTATTCCTTAATGCCCAACAGTCATCAGTGGAATGCCCCGGGCTATCAGAATGGTACGCACAGCGGGCATTTGGGTTGTACTTGGGGGAAGCAGTGTTTACACCCTTGGGTGCTTCTCTAACAATCACTAGATTGGTGGATAGCAACTGTGGTAAGATCTGCCATAAGGTCATGCTCAAACGGGTAAACTCTCTCCGGGGTCTTTCAGCCCTTTGAGGATTGGTTGGCCGAGGAGCGGCAGCAGGCTTGGCAATCATTACCGCACTGACAGATTGGCGGCGCTCAGATTTTTCTTGTCTTCTAGAGCCATATACAGCACTAGCCTCCTTCTTGAAGGGTTTCTTCTCAGAACTAGACGATACACCCTTCAGAATCTTTCCAGACTTCAACCCAACCTCAATTCTCTCTCCAGTCAGAATCAGATCAGTGAACCCTGCAGACGAATTCCCGATAAGATGGTTGAAAAATGGCCCAGATAGGGTCCCCAAGAACATGTCTACTAACTCCCGATCAGTCAACGGAGGCTGCACCCTGCCAGCCAGATCCCTCCACTTCTGAGCGTACTCCTTAAAACCTTAACTTGAACCTAACGACATACCCTGGAGTTGGGTACGCGTAGGGGCAAGGTCGGCATTATATTGATACTGCTTATAGAAAGCAGTAGCCAACTCCTCCCAGTTACGAACCTTGGTCCCATCCAGCTGATAGAACCATTCGAGACGAGTCCCTGAAAGACTCTCCTGGAAGAAGTGGATCCACAAATTCTTATCCGCTGAGTACGGTTGAATCTTCCGAACATAGGACCTGAGATGTAGCTTGGGACAAGACGCCCCGTCGTACTTAGTGAAAGATGGTGCTTTGAACTTCCGAGGAATAATCACACCAGTAGACAAACCCAGATCTCCAAAATCCAGCCCAGGCACCTGTTGTATCTCCATAGCATTCAACCTGTCTTCCAACTGTTTGTATCTGTCTTCTGCAGGAGGATATTGCTCTTCATCAAAATCAGTCTCGTTGTCGGAGACTACCGGACTAGGACCTTTTTCTGCTTGAGGAGTACTCTTGCCAATAGAAGAACCAGCCTCTTCGTTCTGTAGAGTATTGCCAAACCTTCGGCCTGAGCTGAACAGAACAGTCCTTCTCTTCTTCTTCTTTTCCTTCTTCAGGAGCAGAGCCTTCAGCTCCTCTTGGCCCTGAGCCAAACCCATGATTAATTCCTGAAATTGCACATTCTGCGCCTGAAGAGCCTTGATGGACATCTCAGTTGATGACGAGTCAGGATTCATGATGCTGAAATAAACAGCGAAGAACTGTAAGCAACCTGAAAAGAGGAAAACCTGCTATGCACATGATGAATGATATGTGTTTATGCAATGCATTCAAGGGTTTGAAAGTTCAAACTTGTTGTAGACAAAAAGGAACACACGTTATCATTAAGGAAATAATTGTTCAGTACATCAAAGCTTCATGGGCAAAATAATACAAAAGCAAATCAATCCCAAAATATACTACGCATCCTCTTTGGAGCTATGTAAGTGTTGAGATTCCTTTCCTCATGCAACAGGCGGGTGAGCTCTAAGACCTTCTTTTCACTAGCATGTAGACTGGTCTCAAGAGAATTCCGTTCTTCCTTAAGCTGGATCCAGCTCTTCTGCATCTCTTCCCAGGATGTGGGCATATCAGGGTGCTGAATGGTGTAGGACACTTCTCCTTCCAAGACTGGCTCTTTGATTACAGGGAGCATATGGGGATAAGGCATCACTAACTTCTGGGAGCGGGCTCGTACCCACTTGAGATAAGGTTCCAACGGGATGGAGTTCCTGTGCCCCAGTGTCTTACTGTCTATCCTACTTGGCATCCTCCAGGCTCTGATAAATCTCTGGCGAAGTCCTTGAGTATCGTTGTCGAAGTCAAAAACTATGTCAGGAATTAACATGTCATGAGGACCATCCCTCCGAGCATAACCAAACTGTCTCCAAGCCAGGCATGGGTTGTAAGTAATACCTCCTCTGATTCCAAGTAAAGGAACATTAGGGTACTCTCCGCAACGATCAATGATAGTGACATCCTCTCTGGACCTAGGGCACCAATGTATATCTGCATGTGTGAGAGTCATCAACCGTTGTGACCATCTCAAACCCCGCTCGTTCTTTAAAACTGATTGTGGAAGGTGCGAAATAAACCACCTTCCCAGGAAAGGAGTGCAACACATAAGGACACCTCTTTTTCTCATGGTTCGAGTGTAACATGAGTGAAGGATGTCCCCCAGCAACGTAGGTATAGGATTCCTGGACATAAAGATCTGGACAACACTGATGTCTATAAGCTGATCTGGGTTAGGGAACAACACGAAACCATAAACAAGGAGGGCCACAACCTCTTCAAAAGCTTGCAAGTCAAGGGAGTTCCAACATTCATGGGCCTTTTCAAACAGAAACCTGGCTAAGAACCCTTTGATACCACTTCTAACTTCCCAATGTCCCTTGAGGTCAGATGACTGTAGGTGCAAGGCTTTAGCAATCTCTTCAAGCTTAGGTTCCTTTTCCGTACCGTTGTAGGGTAGTTGATCAAGGATAGGGATCTTCAGGAGCCGGGAGAACTCCTCCAATGTAGGTACCAGCTGATAGTCCAAAAAGGTGAAACAGTGATGCAGAGGGTCAAAGAACTGGAACAGGACCTTTATCATGTCTTCCTCAATGTTGGTATTGACCAAGCTGATGAGACTTCCATGTCTTTCACTGAATGAAGAGTTCTCGGGAATCCTGGATATAAGTTCCTTAAGCTGAGGAGGGATCTTTACAAGACTAACTTGAATTGTCTTTTTGCGAACAATTTCCATGCCCTACAAAACAAGAACAAAGATGAAAATTCGAACCCCTGAAATGGTTAGTCAATGCATATGATGCTGGATGATGTCATGATGCTATGATTAAACACACCACAGATATTTACAAAGACAAACATGTAAGGCACACAAGGCACACAAGACAAGCCCTTAGGGTTTAAGGCCAGCATGGGGTCTGGGTAGTACCCTCTTGAAGTTGGTGGGCTCAACCTGTCCTATTAGAAGTAACCGGGTTCTAAGGGTCCCAATATCACGGGATTGCTTTCATTGTTCATCGTTTCGATTTAGCCACTGAACTGGCGACCGAAATATTCCAGGAAAGCAACCCTCAATTGAGTGTAGTATCGAGTATCAACCAACCTCGAACTGCACCAAAGTCAGTTATCTCACTACCCTAAAGAGGCCAAGATAGTTCAATTAAGGTTCCTAAGGTCTGCTGATGCTTCATGACACCACGCGGAGGCCCCGTACTCTCCTTGACTGAACTCAAGGGTTACCGGTACACACCAAAGTTCCACATCAACGTAGCAGACTGTTTCAACCATGTCGGTATACCCCGCACAGTTCCCTCACAACCTTGTTGCTACTTTCTAAGAAGGTATCCCCAGATCCGGGTTAGGAACTATAGAACTCCCAAGACAGTCCCACAATTTAAGCAAACAAGGAATACAATTGAAAACACAGTTATGAACTAGCCCTAAGGTACACCTCACTTTAAGTTAAGTCCCCAGCAGAGTCGCCAGTTCTGTGATTGGTGGATCTGGAACTGACTGTTTAACGCTAGTTCGTGAAATGTCGTGGAAGCAAGAGTTGCCACCGTCTTTTATTTTCTCCAAATGGAAAGGACAAAAGCACAGAAAAATTCCTTATAGAGATTGCTCTCGGTTCGGGAGGTAGGTTATAGAAAGGGAAGGTGTTAGCACCCTTTCTATCCATGGTTATCCATGGGCTCTTAGATACTTGCTCATTTGTGTTTTCAAAATGGTTTGTTTGCTTTTCAACTGTGGGTTTAAAAAAGTTTCTTTGAAAATTCCAGTTCGACTCTTGTATCGGTCCTCAAGAGTGTTTGAAAAATTGCTTTCGAAAGCTTTTTGAAAATGTGTCGGTGTGAAAAGTATCTTTTGATTTGTTTTGAAGTATGAGCAAGTATCTACGAGAACCTACCTACCCTAAGGAATTCGTCTGTGTAAATGTCCTTTAAAGTAGTGCCATCCCACCATTGAGAGGTAGGTAGCACCACCGTTGGAGGTGTTCGGGTCAATTCGAAGGGTCGGGACATGGTGATCACCAGAGCAATAGGAAGACACCTTAGAAGCTACCCTCATGCCAGGTTCCCGGATCATGAGGACTTACTAAGACATCCTCTACTCGACGATCACCTTTCGAGGCAAGGCAACAGTGAGGCGTACCCTAGGGGTGGTGTGTGATTTGTGTGTCATGTTCATTTGTATTTATCTTGTCATGGTATAGGTGATCTAACATTTGTTTTTATTTATTATCATTCATTCTTGCATGCCTTGATTAACAGTTAAAAGTGCGAGAAAAGTAAAGTTCTAAAGCTATTACAAAAGGCGCGGGTCCACATCGCCAAAATTTCCAGAACCCGATTTGACAGAAAGTAAATAGAGAATTAAAATAAAAGTAAAGTGCGAGAAATATGTTACACGGCTTTGGGAGAGGTACATGAATATTATACGAAAAAGAAATAAACACGCGAATTAAATAAGAATTAAAAACGAGGGCGTTGGACCCTTTTTGCAAAATTAAATTAAATGATTAAGTTAATTAAAATTAAAATAAAAAAAGAAATTATTTTTTAGTTTTTGTATTTATGAGGATTTAATGAGATTAATTGGAATTAAAATGCTAACCCTAATTCTAATTGTTTTTTAGTTTATTAAGAAAGAATTGAATTTTGACCTAAACTTAATCTAATTATTTACATGCAATTTAATTACAAAAAATAAATAATAGGAAATATTTAATTATCATGAAAGAAAAGAAAAAGGGATAAAAATTATTATAAACCCTAATTCTGCCAATTTTAGATTTTATTAAAAAGTTAAGGTTAAAACCTAATTTAAAAACTGAGTTAAAAAATACTAATTAAATAAATATATTTAATTTTTGTCTTTTTCTGATTTTTTATGTTTTTTTATTATTGTGAAAATATTTAAATTAAGAAAACTAATTAATTGAAAAGGATAATAATTGAAATAAAAAAAGAATGAAAAAATAATATAAGAGATAGCAAACCTAGGGGGGTTTCTGTCCCCAAAGTGGAGGCTTTAGTCAGTAATTCAGGCCCATTTACCCTTTGGCCTCTTTGACTTTTTCACTAGCGTGCAACGTTCTTGACTCATGTCCATGGTAGACTTCCAACGACAGCCCTTGGATTGATCTCATCATGTGCGTGAAAGGCTTGATCTTGAGGATGTACGGTACACCTTGATGCTGAAACTGCATATGAATGTTATATGAAAAATAATATGAAAGGGGGTGGGGACCTGGGGCTCGAACCCAGGTCCTGAACATTACCACTAACAAGCCTTGCCACTGAAGCACTCAACGCGTTTTGTATCTAAAATAACACACAAATAACATAAATGAAAACAAGGGTTAGTGGAAGCCTGGCGCGAAAATTCAAAACCAACCACTTGCTGCCTGCCACCAAATCATCGTCTTCGTGGGTTGTTTATTTTCCTGAAATACAAAAAACATAGGCAACGGTTTTGAACCGTTCTAAAAGGCATTATTCCAGAAAATAGCGAATAGGCCATATGGCCTCATAAATTAGGCGCGAGGGTTGGTTTCTCTTCGTCCAAGCATGCTTGATTCAATGGTCCAGGTCTTGAGTGCTAATTTTTCCTTAAATGAAAAACCCCAATTCACAGTTTGGAAAACCCTAATGTCCAACAATGGTGAAATCTCATAGAGGTGATAAAAACACAATTAAGTTACACAGTTAGCATCAGAATGACATAATAAGCAAAAATCCAATAATAGAATTCACAAATAATGCATGAATGATGTTTCAAGAAAACTGAAAAAAGCTTGAACCGGCCATGGTCGTGCTACCTATTCCTTGTGTTAGGGGCGATGATTTTAATCTGTATGTGTTCCTTGAACTCTCAGCAAGCCAATGGAATAAGTATTGAGGCTTGAATCGACCTGGAACTTGGTTTTCAGATTTGAGTTTTCAAGCAAAAAGTTCAAATTGGTTTCTTGGTATATGGCGTAGCTTAGAGTCTGTATGCATTAGGGTTGCACTTGGTACTTATGTGTGAAGGTTCTAGGGTTGAGAAACTGATCACAAATCCATGAATTGATGAAAAATATATTTGATTTTCAAGCCATTATTTTGCAATCTTTTTTCACATGTTTTTGATATAAATCATGTCCAATTCCATTGATTCTTTCTATATTTGGTTAGGCACGAAATCTTGGAGATATTATATGCATAAAAAGATTGAAAAACCTAGGTTTAGTATTTTCCATGTATTTTAATTAATTAAATGAATTATTAATAATAAAAATCCAAATAAATAAATAAAAAATGAAGAAAAACTTCCCTTTGGGCCAAATGGTCGTGCACATGCCTTGGATAATGAATTGTGGAAGAAAAAGAGGCCCATTAGCAATTTTAGGTCATTTGAATCAATGTTGACTTTTCAAAATATCCAAAAATTTCCCAACTTCCACAAGGCATAACTTGCTCAATTTTTAAGCTTTGCTCATGTTCTTGGACATTTTGGAAAGGTCCTTGAGTCCTCTAACCAATGTCTTTGGTCCCATGTCATTTTGATTTACCAATCTCATGTTATGGCCTTTGACTTAAAGTCCCTTTTTGTTGACTTTTGAAAATGACCTATAATGTTGAAATTGATAAATTTTTGTGAGAGCATTTATTGGACTTGAAGTATGAAGAGGAGTTGTAAGAAATGTCTTTCTCTTCAAAATGAGCTTTGGATGGAATTTTTCTGATAATCCATGTGAAAGTTATGCCCTGGTCAATTTATAGTTGACTTTTTCAACTGTCCAAATAAGGAAACTTTTGCATCTTGATGATTTTTGAGCCTAGCTTTGAGAATCATGATCAAGCATTGATCAAATGATGTTTGTGGCTTAAAAATGGGATGTTGACCAAAAATTTGAACTTTTGACTGTCAAATGACCATTTTGCCCCTACAGTTGACCGTAGTGCAATTAGGGTTTTTGACTGTGCAATTTTGTGCTGAAAGTCTTGAAATTTAGTATGAGGATGCTTGACCATGTTTATAAGCATATGGGACTTGATTGGACCCTTGGAAACTTCATTTTCTTTTCCAGAACCAAAACCCTAATTTTGACTGTTAGGAGGCCCTTACACTGTGCAACCCTTGGGGAATTTTGAAGCAGGACTTGGCAATTTCTTGAAGAATATGGGAGGGCAAATTTTGGGGTACAACAATATCTTTGAAGATCAGCAAGATTTGATTTGATTTTTCTCTTGTATGATATGTTTCCAAAACAAGCATAATCATGCCAATTTTGATTCAATTTGTCTTGCACGATTTGGATATGATTTGTCAGCCTGATTGGATTTGATTCCTACAAAAAATCAGATCAAAAATCAATCTTTTGTATTTTTTTCTATTTATTTGATTTAATTTGAATTTTAAATAATAAAAAATAAAAATAAAATAAATAATGAAGCAAATAAACTGTAGATGCTGATTTGGGTCGTGGACCATATCACAAGCAAGATGCAATCATGAAATGCTAGGCCCATTTGACAAAAAATGTATTTTTTGAGCACATTTGACTTTTGGCAATTTTGCAAAAATGGTCAACTTTGACAAAGCACATCTCCTCCAATTTTAACCCTAGAGAGGTGTTCTTGGACTTTTTAGAAAGCTTAGGATGTCCTATAAATAAGCCTTTTGGTTTCATATCAATTGGGTCTTCCATGTTAATGTAAGAAGCTTTGACCCAAAAGGTGTTTTTTTTTTTTACTTTTCAAAAGGACCTATAATGTAGAAATTCATATCTTTTGATGAGTGCATATTTTGAACTTGTGGGATGAAGATGAGTTGTAGGGAATTGCATCCTCTTCAAAATGAGCATTGGATGGAAAGTTTATGATAAATTATGAAGAAGTTATGCTTGGTCAAAGTTTGGTTGACTTTTCCTAAGAAATCCTAATTTAGCAACTTTTGGGTTTTGATGAATTTGGGGCATTCCTTGGGGAATCATGATCAACCCTTGATCAAATGATGAATATAACTTCAAAATATTAATGTTGACCAAAAATCTTGAAGTTTTATTGTATGTGGGCCACAATTGACTTTTGACCTAATACAGTTGATTTTCAGGCATCTGAGTAGTTGACTGGGCAAACTTGTTGTGCAAGGCATGAAACTTGACATGGATGATCTTGAGAACATATTGGGACCATGGAGGGAATTTGGGACCTTTGGAGTTCCCACACCCTGATGAAATTGGAAACCCTAATTTGAGATACATTGCCTTAGGAGGGAGTTTGTCTGGTCAACTCTTGGGCATCCTTGAGCAAGTTGAGGACCTCAATGGGCATGTGTTGAGTAAAATGAGAGGGAAAATTTTGGGGTACAACAAACAGGCTCAGCAACTGGAAGACTCAAGACATTATCTCAATCTCCTTTAGTCAGGAGTAATAGCTACTTTTTGTTTATGGCTTTCAAAGTTTTGGTTATGTAATTTGTTTTAAATAATGAATTTAAGCCTTGTGCCTTACCTGGTGGCGCAATGGTCCATTTGTTAAGGATTGTCATTTCATAAACATATCTTTATTTAATAAAGCATTGGATGTTTTTCATTAAAATTTTGTGCTCTTTGTCCTTCTTTTATTTTTATCACTTCCAAAATAGCTATGTGTTCTTACACATACCCACATAATAAATTGCAGATCCACATCCACTCTGGATCCCGTTGACGATAATTCTACTATTGTCACTTAGGACTTTGAAAATTCGATCTACCAAGCCAAGGACAAAGGTGAGGAAGATTATGAAATACCTGAAGATCTTGCCAGACTTTTGGTGCAAGACGAAAAGGCTATACAACCGCATGAAGAGCCGGTTGAGGTTGTAAACTTGGGTACTGAAGCAAACAAGAAAGAAGTCAAGATAGGTGCCAACCTAAAAAATGGTATCAAGAATAGGTTAATCTAGATGTTGCATGATTATGTTGAGATCTTTGCCTGGTCGTACAAAGACATGCCAGGGCTCGATACTGATATTGTGGTTCACCGTGTGCCGATGAAAGAGGGTTGTTCTCCAATAAAGCAGAATGTCCGTCGTATGCGTCCTGAGATGTTCGAGAAGATCAAGGATGAGATTATAAAACAATTCAAAGCAGGTTTCTTAGCAGTTACATCATATCCTCAACGGGTTTCACATATGGTGCCAATACCCAAAAAGGATGTCAAAGTACATAGGTGTGTAGACTACAGGGATCTGAACAGAGCGAGCCCTAAAGATGACTTCCCACTTCCACATATTGATGTTCTGGTTGATAACACTTCCTAGCACAAGGTATTCTCCTTCATGGATGGTTTCTCGGGTTATAATCAGATCAAGATGGCACCTGAAGACATGGAGAAAACAACCTTTGTCACACAGTGGGGCACTTTCTGCTACAAGGTTATGCCTTTTGGTTTGAAGAACGTTGGCGCAACATATCAGCGTGCCATGGCAGCTTTGTTCCATGACATGATCCATCACGAGATAGAGGTCTACATCGACGACATGATAGCTAGATCTTAGACTGAAGAAGAACATCTTGACAATCTACACAAGTTGTTTGAGAGGCTGAAAAAGTACAAGCTCAGGTTAAATCCGAACAAGTGCACTTTTGGGGTGAGATCCGTTAAACTCCTGGGTTTCGTTGTCAGTATGGTAAAAGTATTAAAGTTGATCTCGCCAAGGTCAAATCCATTTAAGAAATTCCAGCTCCCCGCACTGAGAAGGAAGTCAGAGGTTTCTTGGGACGACTAAATTATATTCCCAGATTTATTTCTCATTTGACTGCTACTTGTGAACTGATCTTCAAGTTGCTAAAGAAAGATCAAGTAGTAAAGTGTAATGATGATTTCCAGATATCCTTTGACAAAATCAAGGATTATCTCCAAGAACCTCCAATTTTTATGCCACCAGTTGAAGGAAGACCTCCGATCATGTACTTAACAGTATTGGAGAATTCAATAGGGTGCATACTGGGCCAACATGAAGAGTCTGGTCGAAAAGAGCATGCAATATACTACCTTAAAAAGTTTACTGACTGTGAAACAAGATACTCACTGATCGAGAAAACTTGCTACGCTTTGGCATGGGCTGCTCGCCGACTAAGACAATATATGTTGACTCATACCACTTTGTTGATTTCTAAAATGGATCCCATAAAATACATATTCGAGAAACCCGCTCTCTCCGAAAGAATATCCCGATGAAAAATGGTCTTAACATAATACAACATTTAGTATACCACTCAGAAGGCTATTAAAGCAAGCATACTGGCAGATCATTTGGCGCATCAAGCCGTAGACGACTACCAATCTATGAATTTCTAGTTCCTGGATGAGAATAGTATGCTAGTTACAGATTGTGAAGAACCTGATGTACTATGGTTTTTGATAGAGCTTCCAACACGCTTGGTAATAAAATCAGGGTTGTGATTATCTCTCTCCAGGGTTTCCATACGCCCTTCACCGCTAGATTATGTTTTGATTGTACCAACAACATGGCAGAACACGAAGCGTGCATCATGGGCATCAAAGCTGCCATTAATTTAAGAATTAAGTTCTTGAATATATATGGGCACTCGTCCCTGGTAATCAGCCAAATAAAGGAGAATGAGATACGAAGCACCTGAATCTCATTCCTTATCGGGAGCATGTGTTGACCTTAATCCCGTCCTTCGAGGAAATCACTGTTGAGCATATCCAACGAGAAAAGAATCAACTGGCAGATGCATTGGATACCATGTCATCTATGTTCAAAGTCAAATGGGACAATAAAGCTCCTCAAATTACTATCAAAAGACTAGATGAACCGACACATTGTTATGAAGTTTACACCGACAAAGTAGAAAAGAAGCCTTAGTTTCATGAATTAAAGAGATACCTCGAGGATCAAGAGTTACCTAGAGAGGGCGTCTATCAATGACAAGAAGTTACTTCAGAGGTTCTCTTCCAAATTCTTCCTGAGCAATGGAATTTTGTACAAGCGTAACCATGATTCGACTTTGCTTTGTTGTATGGACAAGAGAGAAGCCGAGAAAATTCTTGAAGATATTCACGAAGGAGTCTTCAGTACTCATTCCAGTGGACATACTATGGCTAAGAAGATTCTGAGAGCGGGATATTATTGGTCGACCATGGAAACTGATTGCCATTATCACTTAAGAACTTGTCACAAATGCCAGATCTATGCTGGAAATATACATGTGTGTTTTTCCCTAAAAGTTTCGTCCCTTTTCTTCAAGATATTCTCCTAGAGTTTCTTAAATGCTCAGGGTGGCTCAAGAATTGATCAGACAGATTCTCCTCCTAAACATTGGGTCCACAACTAGGGTTTCGTATTTCTCAAGCAAGATTGGGTTTCCAAAATCTCAAGTAGCTTTCATGGTGCTTCACATGTATTCAAGAACGCTCATATCAAATTTCATGCCTTGCATCACAAGTTCACTCAGTCAATTGCTCGGATGACCGAAAATCAACTGTATTGACCAAAAAGTTAACATTTTCAAGATCAAGTTCAAACGATTGTAACTTCTTCATTATTCAATATTTTTGAGTGGTTCTTTTTGCGTATGATTCTAC
Organism: Vicia faba; assembly: GCA_948472305.1. Taxonomy (NCBI): domain Eukaryota; kingdom Viridiplantae; phylum Streptophyta; class Magnoliopsida; order Fabales; family Fabaceae; genus Vicia; species Vicia faba. The sequence goes on from OX451736.1 coordinate 363,729,725, forward strand.
TTGACGTCATCACCAACTTCTCTTTACAATTCAAGAGCTGATTTTGTGCGAAAGATCATCAAAAATTCGAAAACTTTAGATGCGGTGTCATCTAAAAGTTCTCTTCAAGGATCAAAGGAAAATTGTGTTTAGAAGACCTTGAAAATTATCGAATTGTCATAGGTCATTTTCTTGATTTGGAATGTTCTTAAATTATAATTTCAACTCATACCATTATTGTTTTCTCAGGACTATGATTCTCATGTTGAGATCATTCATGGAACAAAGTGTTGAGTTCAGAGATTCATGTTTGAGTTCGTACAAGATGTTGCTTATAATACAAGTCACCATGTTGGAAATGGATTTAGGATCTTGGTGAAAATGATTTGAGTATTCATTCGAATAATGTCTTTGATTTCAATTCAAATTAGCAAAGCATTACACGATATCACAGGTTTCATCCAAATTTTCTATGGTTCATTCGCGTGAATTATTTTGAATTCAAGGTATCAAAGACGAGTTAACTTAAATTTTCTCAAATTAATTCAAGATTCCAATATTCAAGCCTCATTGGAATTCAAACATGATAAAGTGGTACTTTGATTCATGGGTTCTCTAAGTTACAATTCTCATGAACCAAATCAAGTTGACAAACCTAATTCAAAGTTCATGGTTATTAATCTATTTTCAAGCATATCATTATTCAAATTCAAGAATTTTCAACATGAGGGTTCTTACATCTATTCAAACATTCAAGTTCCATGAGATAAATCCACATTACTTCTTAAAAGTTGCAAGAACAAAGTGCAATACTTTTTCTTAGTTGCATTACAATTCAAGATAATTCAAGTTTTTACAAGTTTTCAAGTTACAACAAAAGGAAAATAAATCTCATGCCTAAACCAAATTCATCCATATAATTACAAAAAGAGGTCGAAGGAGTTACAAAAAATCATAAGTCTATGCTAATTTGTTTCTAATCTGCTAGGCCTTTACTTAAACTTCATACTCCAAAATTATGCTACATCATGCTAAAGAGTCCAAAATGACTGCTGCCCTATGCAAACAAACAGCCCCTATACCGCTCCAAAACCTGTTGTAAACCTGTTAAAATAGCCTAACAAATTTCACAAAAACAGCCCTGTTACTGCTGCATAAAACCTTCATCAAAGCCCTTGTGTTACTGCTCCAAAACCCGTCCAAAACTGCTATGAAACAGCCCTGCAAAATAGCCCTGCCATGCTGCCCCTAAACCTGCACCATATTAGTACAATATTTGCACAAACTTAACAAAAATAGAAACTGCATTCAAAAAGAAATAAGACAGTGCATCAAACTAGTTCAAATGTTATTCCATCCCCCCCTCCCCCCAAAATCTCATCTTTCTCACCTATAAATTCAGCAAGAGATGACAACATAAAAACACACATGAATACACTTCCCTATCACAAAAACCACACCCTCTAAACTCCCCCCAAATTTCATTCATCCTCTCTATTTTACATAGCTTCATAAACCAATTCAGAAAAAATAGGCCGGAAGAACTAACATAAAAAACCAAACACAAAAAACTCCACAACATCTTACAACAACCTTTCACAAACTGCACGAACACGTCGCACACGGTAAAAACAACTACAACTCACGCACACGCAACAATCAGAGAAGAAGAAGTTCAAAACAGAAGGAGACAGAAATTAAAGCGCGAATTTAAACTCAGCATTTTCTTTGGAACGTTGTTGGAGAGACCCCAATAGGTGCTATTTTTTCTCTCATCTTTGCATAGACATGTTTGTTCACTTTATGATTTGTTTATCATATGTGATTCACTGTTGATTGTTACTTCTCTTTAATCCCGTGATCTTGTGAACTCAAGCATATAGCCAAAAAAACTCTTCTGCTCTTAAACCCCAACTTTATTCTCGAACCTCACTGATATAAAAAATGAGAAGGCTTGGTAGAATTTTAAAAAAGTGAGAAAAATAGCAGTAAAAATGGAAAACCTTCCTGCTTGGCAGTAGAATAAAATTTGAGGATGGCGGAGCATAATTTCCTCACTCAAATTGTTCCGCACTTAAAAAAACACTATTAAAACCTATGAAGGAGACTTAAGGAAAAAAAAACGGGGGCATTATCTCTCGAAATAAAATCCCGTTAAGTCAAAACCTTTGAAGGAGACTTAAGAAAAAAAACTAGGGCATCACGTGACAGTAATCACAAAAGAAACAGTTCAGGCAAAAGACAGGGATAAGAAAAATAAAAAAAGAAAGAGGTCCTACAAATCCTCGACAAAAAATATGACTGCCTATTCAAAATAAACTTCCAGTATCTGAACCATCATCGGAACATCAAGGATAGTACTCCAGGACTCAACTGGGATTCTAAACGCGCAATTAACTGAGCATAGGATTGAAGGACATCACGAAGAACAGGTGGGTACAAATAAATTTTGAGCCTTTATCCTTTGTTTCTTAAACCGTGAACCAGGCTACGTTACAACCCTTAAAAGTCCTAGTTGAAGCATGAGTTAGTTTGAGAGCATACCGTTACAAAGGTATCCTGACTCCTGTAGGACTTATTACAAATCCTGAGTTGATATCACGTTCTTGCAAATTTTGTTTTACTATACAAAACAAATTTTAAATTTTTTTTCAAGACGGACATGAGTTTTGCATTCTTTAAATGACATTGTTTTCATATGACTAATTGTGTGACAACAGAGAAATCCGCACAATGGATATTCAATGAACAGACATCCTCTCAATGGACAGAATCACCTCAGTGGGAAATACACTTCCAATAACAGGACTTCCATAAGAAAGGGGTATGACATGATGTTTGTTGTACCCCAAAAATTTCCCTCTTATTTTACTCAACACATGCCCATTGAGGTCTCCAACTTGCCCAATGATGCCCAAGAGTTGACCAGACAAACTCTCTCCTAAAGCAATGAGTCTAAAACTAGGTTTTCCATTTTTATCAAGATGTGTGAACTCCAAAGGCTCCAAATGATTTACATGGTCCTAATGTGTCCTCAAGATCAGCCATGTCAAGTTTCATGCGTTGCACAAGAAGTTTGCTCAGTCAATTGCTCAGATGCCTGAAAATCAACTATACTAGGTCAAAAGTCAACTGTGGCCTACATACAGTTAAACTTCAAGATTTGTTGTCAACATAAACATTGTGAAGTTATATCCATCATTTGATCAAGGGTTGATCATTATTCCTCAAGGAATGCCACAAATTCATCAAAACCCAAAAGTTGGTAAATTAGGGTTTCTTAGGAAAAGTCAACCAAACTTTGACCAAGCATAACTTCTTCATACTTTATCAGAAATTTTCCATCGAAGGCTCATTTTGAAGAGGATGCAATTCCCTACAACTCATTTTCAACTCTCAACTTCAAAATATGCACTCATCAAAATATATGTATTTCTACATTATAGGTCCTTTTGAAAAGTCAACAAAAATACCTTTTGGGTCAAAGCTTCTCACATGAACATGGAAGACCAAATTGATATGAAACCAAAAGGGTTGTTTAGGGGAAATCCTAAGATTTCTAAAAAGTCCAAGAACACCTCTCTATAGTTAAAATTGGAGGAGATATTCCTTGTCAAAGTTGACCATTTTTGCAAAATTGCCAAAAGTCAAATGTGCTCAAAAATACATTTTTTGTCAAATGGGCCTAGCATTTCATGATTGCATCTTGCTTGTGACATGGTCCACGACCCAAATCAGCATCTACACTTTATTTGCTTCATTATTTATTTTGTTTTTATTTTTTATTATTTAAAATTCAAATTAAATCAAATAAATAGCAAAAAATGCAAAAGATTGATTTTTGATATGATTTTTTGTAGGAATCAAATCCAATTAGGCTGACAAATCATATCCAAATCGTGCAAGGCAAATTGAATCAAAATTGGCATGATTATGCTTGTTTTGGAAACATATCATACAAGAGAAAAATAAAATAAAATCTTGATGATCTTCAAAGATACAAAGCATTTTTGTTGACCTAATTCGTTCTAGTACAAACACAGAACATAACCAAGCCAAGAAAACAAGGATTTGCAGTGAAAAAACGCCATACCAAAACTCAAAATGTCGGACAAAAGTGCTGGATCGTTTTTCTACTTAGAGGGCAATTCAAGCCATTCCAACGCTTCCAATCACTTCATGGATATCTCCTGAAGCTAACCGGACCAGTTGCACGCCTCAAAGCTCCAGGAATCATCACATATTACTCTCACGATTTATCACTTCTTCCAAATTCATATCTCTTCATTCTTGCATTGTTAACATGTTTTGATTGCATGTTTGTGTTCATATGAATGCATGGAATCTTTCTATATATTTAATTCCCATCTTTGATGCATAAATGATGAATTGCCATTATTAGGGTTCATGCTTGCATTTTAGGGCTTTATTGTACAGGTAAAATTAGGGTCAAAGAAGGATGCCATCATACCCGTGAGATCAAGACGAGTTGATTGGTATATCTGGAATTAATTTATCATGCTTGTCTGAGATTTTTGAAAGATGCAGGGCTATGGTTACAAACACAGGCCGTAGGTAAAAGTGTTGGTACCTAAGACGACGGACAGGAGAGGAAGATGATAACGTGGCTGAACACCATTGGCTTGTTTGAATCACACATATTTTTTTGTTTTATTCAGTTACCCACCTTTGTTTTATATATTATTTATTATTGTTATTATATTAACAACTAATCCATGCAGCACATATGACAAGGCGCGTTGTATTGAGTGAGAGGACCTGGGATCATTTTTCTATTTTCACAATGCTTAAATGCATATTCTATACTCCATGTTTCCAGGCATCCACCATGTGCTCCAGCAATCCAGCCAATGGATTATCACCATCACCAATCCAACGCCCATTAGGGAAGGACCATGGTACACCATCAGGAAGAGGCTATACAGGATCAAGCGAGGGAATGGGCTTACCAGTATAATGGGCCTACCAAATTCAACATTGCACCCCCCTTTCAGCTTATAACACATGCCCAATTTCAATTTCTTTCTTTTATTTTAATTATTCACTAATTATTTTCTTTACAAAATAACCCAAAAAATCATTTTTTTATTAAATCAAAAAACCACAAAAACATCAAAAATTATTTTTTCATAAAATATTTTATTTCTTCAATTAATTAGTTTAATTAAAACTAGGGCAAATTTAATTCCTTTGTTATAATTTAAATTAATTTGAAATTAGGGTTTTAATTTGTACATAACCTAATTGATATTCTCAAAAAATAACCTAAATATTTTTTTCAATTAGATTTTTAGGTTTCCTAAATTATTCTCGCATTTAATTCGCCACGCACATTTTTTAATTTCCTTTTTTATTATTATTGTAATTGTTCTGAGTTTGTAATAGTAATTAGGGTTTCAATTCCGCATCTTTATTTTCAGTCAAAATAATTATGTATCTGCAAAAGCCCTGTAATAGCTAGGACTTTTAACTTTCTCGCTTTTAATTTTCGCAAACTATAAACTGCTTAGATGTATGTTAATAGGATTATATGGAAAGACAAACTGAAAATTAATACGGTAGAAAACCCTAAATGTGCAAAGATAAATTAACTGAAAATTACACTCGCACATGCTCACTCGTAGGGTTTACTCCACTTTGGTTGCCTTCGGTAAACGGTCATGAAGTATAGGGTTGGTTAGTGGTTGTCCTCTAGCCCTGAAAGATCTAAAATGACCCATTCGGATGTTGCCTCGGAAAAAGATCTTTAAGGCTTTAGAATGATTACTAACATTTCCTAACATTGCTTTTGTGATCGTATTTGTCCCTTCGAATGTCCCTAAAAAACTCCAACGACGATAGTACCTATTTCTCAATAATGGGATAACATTGTCTAAAAGGAAAACGAACATACTTTTTCGAGTAGGTAGTTTAGTTCTTAAGTACTTGCTCAAACAAATAAATTTTTCTCACACAAACACTTTTCAAACAAAGTTTTCAAAAACAACTTCGTAACACTCTTGAGGACAGAAACAAGGGTTAAAATGAAGTAGAACAAAACTTTTCAAAACAAAGCACACACAAGCAGTTTTCAAAATGAGCAAGTACCTCAGAGCCCATGAAAAACCATGGATAGAAAGGGTGCTAACACCTTCCCTTTCTATAATCTACCCCCATACTCAAAAACATCTCGAAAAAGGTTTTTTCTGTTCTTTTTCCTTTTCCTGATTGGATACAATAAAAGTCGGTGGCGACTCTTGCTTACTGCGACATTTTGCGAACAAAAAACACAAACCAGTATTAACAGTCGGTTCTGACACCGTATCACAGAACTGGCGACTCTGCTGGGGAATAAAATAAAGTGGGGTAAACCTTAGGATCTAGGTCATATTTAATTGCTTTCTCTTGATTGTCTTGCTTGCTTTATATTTATGGGAACTATTTAGGTTATTTGATCCTACACTCGGATCGGGGAACACCTTTTAGGTAAGTAGCAATAAACTGTGAGGGAGCTGTGCTGGGGTATACCGACACGATTGAAGCAGTAGCTACGTTGATGTGGCACTTTGGTTGGTACCCGTAACCCTTGAGTCAATCAGGGAGATGTACGGGGCCGCCGCGTGGTGTCATAAAGCATCAACTGACCTTAGAACCTTTAATTGCACAACTTGGCCAGTAGGACGTAGTGAGATGGCCGGCTTTGGTGTTTGCCCAAGGTCGATAGATACTCGATGCTACACTCATTGAGGTTTGACTCTTGAGTTTTGTTTGGTTGCGATTCAATCATCGATTGAATGAAGCTGGGGGAAAGATCAGTGATATTGAGATCCCTTTAGAACCCGGTTACATATTTATAGGACATGTTGAACCAATCCAGCTTCAAGAGGGTATGGCCTTAAAACTCAAGCAGGCCTTAAACCTAAGGACTTGGTGTGATTTATCTATGTTTGCTATACCTATGATTTATCATGACATCATAAACATCATACCATAACATATCATACTAACTGTTTCAAGGGTTTCTAGGGCTCATCTTTGTTCTGTTTTGTAGGATATGGCATCCGCCCGTAGGAACACTATTCAGATTAACCTAGTGAAAGTGTCTCTCCAACTAAAAGACCTGACATTAAGGGTTCTTGAAAGTTCTCATTTCACTAAAAAGCATGGTCAGTTGCTCAACTTGGTCACTACAAAACCTGATGAAGATTTATTAAAAGTGTTGTTTCAGTTCTTCGATCCTGTGCACCATTGTTTCACCTTCCCGGATTACCAGCTAGTACCTACTATGTAGGAATTTTCTCAGTTATTAGGAATACCCATTCTTGATCAGCTACCTTTCAATGGTATGGAAGAACATCCAAAGCCTGAAGAGATTGCTAAAGCCCTATACTTACAACGCTTCGACATAGTGACAAATTGGGAAACCAGAGGGAGTGTCCAAGGAATTCCGGTTAAGTTTCTATTCAAGAAGGCTTACCATTTTTGGAATACCTTAGATTTACAAGCTTTCGAAGAGGTTCTGGAACTTCTCGTTTACGGGACGGTACTTTTCCCTAATGCGGATCAACTCGTAGATATGAACACTATTAAGGTTTTTCTATCTCATAATCCGGTACCTACATTACTCGGGGATATTCTACACTCTTTGCATACTCGCACTCTAAAAAGAAGAGGGACCCTCCAGTGTTGCACTCCTATATTGGCTAGGTGGTTTATTTTGCACCTACCCAGATCTACTTTGAAGAATGAACAGGGTAAAAGATGGTCTCATCGACTGATGTCCCTTACGCATTCAGACATTCATTGGTGTTCACGGTTCTTGGAAGATGTTACTATCATTGATCGCTGTGGTAAATTCCCTAATGTCCCTCTCTTAGGCATTATAGGAAGAATCACTTATAACCCTTGCTTAGCATTACGACAGTTTGGTTATGCGAGAAGGGATGGTCCTCATGATACACTTATTTAAGGAATCGCCTTCAAATATGAGAATGATGTTCAGGGTTACTGCAAAAGGTTCATACAAGCTTGGAGTATGGTACATAAGGTTGACAGTAAGACGCTTGGACATAAGAATTCCATACCTCTCGAGCCTTATCTCAGATGGGTATGGTCTCCGGGGTTGTCATCCCCCCAAAGTTCTAGGCACCGATATTTGCTAAGTATGATGGGGTATCTTGTCCTAAAATGCATCTTCGTTCCTATGTGAGAAAGATGTTAGAACATAGTTTGACTCTACAACCCTCAATTAGAGTTTTGATGATAACAAAATACAAGAATAAATAAATTGTAAGATTTATATATAAGACATATATGCTACTTAAAATTATGTTGTGTATTTACAGAAGTTCTGATAGAACCAGCATCAGAAGATCAATATCAACATCAGCATCAGAAGATATGTCAACATCAGAAGATCAATAACATATGCTACACGCTGAAGCCTGATGACCAGAATCTGCGCATCAACATATACACTCTGACTCTGATCAAGATCCTTACCAAGTCATCAGCACTCAGAAGCGTCAGCATCAGTTAAAGCAAAAGAACACTCTGATTACCACAAGCAGAGAACACTCTGAAGCGTTACTATGCATTCAAGACAAATTAATTACCAATGGCTTTATTCAAAGACAAGATCTTCTCAAAAAGGAAAGAACGTTATTATCATTGAAAGTGATTTATGGACAACAACGTATCTTTGCCTTGGCTATATAAACAAGTCAGTGTGAGAAAAGAAAAGGCTAATAATCTTCACGCACGCATATACACGCCTACGAAAACGCACGCACTCATACAATTTGCTAAGCTTTCCAACCACGCTTACTCTACTGCTCTAGAAAATCCAGTTTCATTCTAAGCTTAATATTGTGTATTATCACAGTTGTGATATATAGTTTTGTTAGAAAACATTAACACACATTTTGTTCAATTATCTGTAAGAGAATTTCCTTGAGATAAATCGATCTGTGGTTATACTCAAGAAGGCTTTAATAGTTGTTAAAGTAGTTGCGTAATCAGTTGATTATAGTGGATTAAGACCTCGTTGGAGAGAGGAGAAATCACCTTGAAGGGTGGACTGGAGTAGTTTGAGATCAAACGAACCAGGATAAAAATACAGTGTTGTCTAAGCTTTCGTTTTAAGATTTATAATTCAACCCCCCTTCTTGTGTTTTTCACATCTTCAATTGGTATCAGAGCGCCTGGTTCTGAGCTTATAACACTTAACTGTGTCAGTACAAGATCCAGCGTCAGAAAAACACAATGGCAGGACCACATCAAAACATCAGCAATGACAACAATGAAGAAAGAGACAGATTTAGTGGCAAACCCCCTGTCTTTGATGGAGAGAAATTTGACTACTGGAAAGACAGAATTGAAAGTTTCTTTCTGGCCCATGATGCTGATCTGTGGGACATGGTGACTGATGGATACATGCACCCAATGGATGGAAATGTTCAGAAGATTGACAGGAAAGCAATGTCTGATCAGCAAAAGCGTGATTTCATAAATCATCACAAGGCCAGAACAATTCTTCTCAGAGCCATATCTTATTTAGAATATGAAAAGATATCAAACAGAGACACTGCAAAAAATATGTTTGACTCTCTGAGAATGACGCATGAAGGCAACATTCAAGTCAAAGAAACCAAAGCCCTTGCACTCATTCAGAAGTATGAGGCATTCAAGATGGAAGAGAGTGAATCAATAGAAACTATGTTCTCAAGATTTCAAATTCTGGTTGCTGGTCTCAAGGTTCTTGACAAAGGGTATTCTACTGCTGATCACGTTAAGAAGATCATCAGAAGCTGGCCAAAACAATGGAGGCCAATGGTCACAGCGCTTAAGCTAGCCAAGGATCTCAACAAAATCTCTCTGGAGGAACTTGTCAGCTCTCTCAGAAGTCACGAGATAGAGCTAGAAGCAGATGAATCTCAAAAGCAAGGTAAGTCATTAGCTTTAAAATCTAACAGAAAATCCAACTCCAAAGTTTTGCAGGCTGTAGAAGAAACCTCTGATGGGTCTTCATCAGAAGAAGATGAACTATCTCTCCTCTCTATAAGGGTGAACCAATTATGGAAGCAGAGGCAAAGGAAGTTCAGGAATCCCAGAAGATCAAAAAATCAGAATGAATCTTTCTCCAGATACAGAAGGTCAGAATCCTCCTCAGGACACAAAAGATTTGAAGGTTCTTCAGGAAACAGAAAGCCAAACAACAAAGACATCATTTGCTATGAATGTAACGAGCAAGGGCACTACAAAAGTGATTGCCCAAAGATTCAGAAGGAAAAGCCCAAAAAGAAGTTTGGCAAGGAAAAGAAGAAAAGTCTCATGGCTACATGGGATGATTCTGACACATCTGAAGCTGACTCAGAATCAGATGATGAGAGAGCAAACATAGCTCTCATGGCAAACATAACAGAAGACAGTGAAGCTTCTGAGTTAGACTCTGAATCAGATACAGAAGAGGTATTCCCTGACTTTGCTATAAACTTTACTAAGGCTGAACTAGATGAAAGCCTTAACGAAATCTGGAAAGATATCAGCAGATCAGAGTCAAATTCAGAAACCTGAAAAGGAATCTTGCTTCTGACTCTGATAAGACTGAGAGTCTCAAATTGGAGAATTCTGAGTTAAAAGATAAAATTTCAAAATTAGAAAATCTATTGCAAAACTCTCAGAAGGAAACAATCCCTGAAACTCCCAGCAGTGCTAATGAGATCATCAAGGAGTATGATCACAGCTTTCAGAAGTTTCTAGCTAAAAACATAGATAGAAGAAAAATGGCTTCAATGATCTATGGAGTTAGCAGAAATGGCAGAAAAGGGATAGGATATCAAGGTAAGGTACCTACACCAAAGAATGCCATGGATTTAGTTATAAAACGCACTTCACTTGATTCACACTTCATATATGGGCACACACATGACATCAAATATACAAGTAGTAATTATTCTGTCAAACCAAAATTCAACCAGAGTTTTGGTAAAACTAACAAATCAGGACCCAAGAAAATATGGGTACCTAAGGATAAAATAATACATGTGGCAGATATCTTTAGCAGCAAAGCAGAAACACCAGTCATGGTACCTGGACTTTGGCTACTCACGACACATGACGGGAAGAAGGCATATGTTCCAAAGCCTGGAAATTAAGCCAGGAGGCCACGTAGGTTTTGGAGGCAATCAGAGAGGAAAGATCATTGGCTCTGGAACAGTAGGTAATGGAAATTTTCCCTCTATAAGTAATGTTTTATTAGTAGATGGATTAATGCATAACCTGTTATCCATAAGTCAATTAAGTGATAACGGTTATGATATAATCTTTAATCAAAATTCATGCAAAGTTGTTAGTCATAAAGATGGGACTATCCTATTTAATGGAAAGAGGAGAAACAACATCTATAAAATAAAACTTTCTGAACTAAAAAGTCAGAATGTAAAGTGTCTTCTGTCTGTTAACAACGAGCAATGGATCTGGCACAGAAGATTGGGACATGTTAGTATGAGAAGAATATCTTAGATTAACAAACTCAATCTGGTCAGAGGACTTCCTAACCTGAAGTTCAATTCAGATGCTCTGTGTGAAGCATGTCAGAAAGGCAAGTTTGCAAAACCAGCTTTCAAATCCAAAAACGTTGTTTCCACCTCTAAGCCATTAGAACTTCTGCACATTGACTTATTTGGACCAGTTAAAACTGCTTCAGTCAGTGGCAAGAAATATGGGTTAGTAATTGTAGATGACTATAGCAGATGGACATGGGTAAAATTCTTAAGACACAAGGACGAGTCACACTCTGTGTTTGTCACCTTCTGCAACCAAGTTCAGAATGAAAAGGATCTTAGAATCGTCAAAGTCAGAAGTGATCATGATGGAGAATTTGAAAACAAAGATTTTGAGTCATTCTTTAATGACAAAGGCATTCTGCATGATTTCTCTTGTCCTAGAACTCCCCAGCAAAATGGAGTTGTAGGATGAAAGAACAGAACATTGCAAGAAATGGCCAGAACCATGATCAACGAGACTAACATTGCTAAGATCTTCTGGGCAGAGGCAATAAACACAACGTGTTACATTCAGAATAGAATCTCCATAAGACCTATTTTGGAAAAGACTCCATATGAACTGTGGAAGAACAGAAAGCCCAACATTTCCTATTTTCATCCATTTGGATGTACTTGCTTTATTTTGAATACAAAAAATTTATTGAACAAGTTTGACTCTAAAGCACAAAAGTGTATTATGTTAGGATACTCTGAACGCTCAAGAGGGTACAAAGTATACAATACAGAAACACAGATTGTGGAAGAATCAATCAGTGTTCGTTTTGATGATAAGCTTGACTCTCAAAAGTCAAAGCAGAATGAATTACTTGCAGGTATGGAAGTTGAATTCATAGGTACTGAAGACAAATCATCAGAAGCTCTCAACAGAGACACTTCCTCAACATCAGAAAGAGCAACTGCAAGCAATCCAGCACCTTCTGTTGATCAACTTCAGAAAAGACTATCCAGAAGCAGCTTGGATCACCCAGAAGAAACAATCCTAGGAAGAAAGGAAGATCCAATCAGAACAAGATCTAGCTTCAGAAACTCTGAAGAATCCCTCATGGGACTGGTTTCTCTAATTGAACCATCAACAATTGATGAAGCACTTCTGGACAATGATTGGATTCTAGCAATGCAAGAGGAGCTAAATCAATTCACAAGAAATGACGTATGGGATCTAGTTCCCAAACCAAAAGGATTCAACGTCATTGGAACAAAATGGGTGTTCAGAAACAAACTGAATGAACAAGGTGAAGTCATCAGAAACAAAGCCCGATTGGTAGCACAAGGTTATAGTCAGCAAGAGGGGATAGACTATACAGAAACCTTTGCTCCAGTCGCCAGGTTAGAATCTATCAGACTCTTAATCTCATTTGCTGTTAATAAAGGCATCACTCTGTATCAGATGGATGTTAAGAGTGCATTCTTAAATGGCTATATAGAAGAATAGGTATATGTGCACCAACCCCCTGGTTTTGAAAGTTCCAAAAATCCAGAATATGTTTTAAAACTAAAGAAGTCACACTATGGTCTGAAACAAGATCCCAGAGCTTGGTATGAAAGACTAAGTAACTTCCTATAAGAAAAGGAATTCACCAGAGGGAAAGTAGACACAACTCTATTCTGTAAGACAGTTAAGAATGACATTTTAGTATGTCATATTTATGTTGATGACATCATATTTGGATCTACTAAACCTTCTCTGGGAAGAAAGTTTGCTAAGTGTATGCAAGCAGAATTTGAGATGAGCCTAATGGGGGAACTGAAATTCTTTCTGGGCATTCAGATCAATCAAAACCCAGAAGGAACTTACATTCATCAGAGCAAATATGTCAGAGAACTTCTGAAGAAATTTGATCTCTCAGAATGTAAGCCATCGAAGATTCCAATGCATCCCACGTGCATTCTGGAAAGAGAAGAGGTAAGTAAAAAGGTAGAACAGAAGGTCTACAGAGGTATGATTGGTTCTCTTCTCTATCTGACGGCTTTAAGGCCTGACATTTTATTCAGTGTATGCATCTGTGCTAGATTCCAATCAGATCCTAGAGAATCTCACTTAACAGCAGTTAAGCGAATTTTCAAGTATCTGAAAGGTACTACTAATATGGGTTTGTTTTATAGAAAATCAAGTGATTACAGCTTAGTAGGATACTGTGATGCTGATTTTGCTGGAGACAGAGTAGAACGTAAAAGCACTTCTGGAAGCTGCCAGTTTCTGGGAGAAAATCTGATCTCATGGTCCAGCAAAAGACAATCCACAATTGCTCTATCAACAGCAGAAGCTGAATACATAGCAGCAGCTGGATGCAGCACACAAATGCTCTGGATGAAAAGTCAACTTGAGGACTTTCAGATATTTGAGAGTAACATTCCTATCCTCTGTGACAATACTTCTGCTATTTGCTTAAGTAAAAATCCTATTATGCATTCTAGGGCTAAGCATATAGAAATAAAACATCATTTTATTAGGGACTATATTCAGAAAGGGATTTTAAATTTAAAATTTATTAACACAGACCATCAATGGGCTGATATTTTCACAAAACCTCTTTCTGAAGATAGGTTCAACTTCATTCTGAAATATCTCAGCATGAAGCTCTGTCTAGAATAAAATTGTTTTGATTTTATATCTTAACCTTCAGAACTTTGTTTATTTTTCTGTGAACTACTGATCAATCTTCTTTCAGAATTTTAGAAGTGCAGATTGTATCAGAATCTATCCATGAAGATCTGAGCGCTTCATTTCAAGGATAGAAATATGCTGTTCACTTAAGCAAACAAGTGTCATCCAGTCATCAGCCATTTTCTGAGGCTGAACACGCGTTCACGTTTCTGAAAAAGGCAAAGCGCTGATTGGATGCATTGAGACACATGTCATGGGTAACCGTTCCAAATATCTTTCTGAATCCCCTAAAATCAGCTAACATTAAATGCTAATAATCATTATTAATTTCTATCTCTTAACGTTTATGTTTTCAAAACCTTTTTAGAAATCTATTTAAACACACTTCACACCATTTACACTCTTTTACCTTCACTTTCATTTTCTCTCAAACTTACTGATTTCAGCGTTCTTACTTTCTCAAGAAATCCTTTCAATCTTTTTCACAAAAACCTCGTGTGAACATGGCTTCTTCCAGCATTCCTTCTTCAGGTTCTCAGAAAACTGGTTCATCTGAACAATACGAAGAACCTTTCAGAACGCTTCTAACACCAGTCAAAAACCTTGAGGTTCTGTCAGAATTAATCGTGGATTTCAACAGTCTCCAAGAAAATGGGTTTGATCTATCTGAAGAGGTTAAAGCTCAAGGTTGGGAAAAGTATTTTGACAGACTGGTGGGTCCAACACTTCCTATTCTGGTAAAGGAATTTTGGATTCACGCTTCTTCTTCAAACCATCAAGTCACGTCTTACATCATGGGGAAGAAGATTGTTATCACTGAAGACCTCATTGCACGCTTAATAGGGTACAGTGGTGGTGGTATTCATTGCATTGACATGGCAGAAAGGTGTGCAGATGCTGCCCTAATTGCAAGGGAAATCTTTACTCTGGGGCTTCCCTCCAGCAAGATAAGGGATTTGAAAGACAAACACAAAATTTGGGCCAATATCATTCTGGGGTGCTTCAACCACAGGAAGCCTACCAGCTCTCTTGATTACATTAATATTGATCAGCAGTTTCTGATCTATTTCATCTCTCAGAAGGTCAAAATAAATCTGGCTCATCTTCTGTTCAACCATCTCAGAACAAGTGTCAAGGAAACAAGAGAAGATGAACGTACAAAAAGGGATTGGATACCCTTAGGAAGACTGATATCAGATATTCTAACAGAGAATAGGCTGATTGATCATTTGACAGAGGCTCAAGAAATCAGCACTCTGGAAGCTGCTGTTGGCAAGCAGCTGAATGCCAAAAATCTGAAGAAGATGAAGTTGATTGAGAACATCAAGAAGGAGCCCAGTGTCACTCCCTTTGATGCAATCTTCAGCAGAAGAGTCCCTCTGGACGACTTTCCTCTGTTCTCAGAAATTGACTCTAAACCTGAGATCATTCTGAGATATCTGGATGCTTGTAAAGCTGACGGTACAACACCAAATCTGAATATTCAAGATCTTCAGAAGAAGGCTCCAGAGGTTGTTCTGAAGAAGACAAAGAAAAGAAAAGCTGCAGCAGAAGGATCATCTCAGCAGACTCCTAAGAAGAGAGGTAATCCTTCTTCTGTAACTGTTTTAGATTCAACTGTTGTATCAACATCTATCCCAATTCCAACTCCATCTGAAAACCCAACACCTCAAACTTTCGATGATTTTGACCTTGACTTTGACCCTTATGAATCATTAACCCTCAGAAGATCTCGCTCCCAACCTCAAAATCCAAATATTGTTGAAACCCAACAAGAACTTGTAAAAGTTCTTTCTGATATAGACCAACACACTTCTGCTCCCATACCAGATAATCCAAATCCTGAAACCCACACAAAAGCACAACCAGAAATTCCCGTCTCACCAATACCAGAAATTCCACTCTCTCCAGAACCAGAAATTCCACTACCTCCCTCTCCTCAACCTGAACAATCTCCACAACCTGAGACTCAAACCTCTGAGGCTCAACCCTCTGAATCCCCTGAACCACAACCTCTGGCCATTCAATTGCCCTTTGGCACCATTGTGAATATTCTTCAACTTCCCTCTTCACCAGAATTAACTCCACCAAATTCCCCGTCAAGTCCAATCATAATTCCCGACTCTCCCACTCCCTCACCAAAAGACAATTCAAATGACCACAACAAGACTGTCATTGACTTAACAGTCCTTGAACGCCTTGCTGCAATAACCAATAAAACTGCTATTCCAAAACCTAAACATCCAGATGTTGGTTCCAGCATATTGAACTTTGAAACAGAAGTACAGAAGTGGATCACTTCTTTGAAACAAGCAAGTCTGGAACTGGTTGATCCTGCTGCATCAGACTACCTCTGGACAAAGTTCAGAAGATGGGTATGCTCTGAAACCTTTAAGTTGCAAGAACAGAGCTATGGACAAGCTCAACAGAACTTCAGCAATCTGCTGAAAGAAATTGAAGGTCCAGTTCTGAGCAAGCTGCTTAAGGAAGAAGTACTCCATCTGGACATTGCCCCTTGGTCTGAACATCGTCAACCAGATTCAGAAGAACAGATGATTCCAGCTAAAGACATGGGTCAAGAAGAAGATATTGCAGAAAGCTCTAAGAAGCATCCTGACTCTGAAGATCCTCAAGCTTCCTCTCTTGACAGGCAGACTCTGGAAGATCTGAAAAGATCTGATATGCTGATGAATGAAAGAATGGATAAGCAGGACATCAAAATTGATGCAATAGCGAACATGTTAACTCAGCAATAGGAAACCAGCACCCAAATCAAGAGCATGTTGGAAGCTCTGTTCACACGACTTCCTCCTCCTTCTTAGAAATTTCCTTGTTGTTTTTTTTTCTAACTCGCTTATCTGTAATATTTTTACATGTTCTGAACTTATCATTGCTTTTGTTTTTAATATAAACGCCTTTAAAGCTCTGATCATTTTAGCTCTGATTATTTGTGCTTTTTGATAACTGACAAAAAAGGGGGACAAAGAATGATATTTTTCAATAACGGATTACTGAGACATAAGTCTCAAACATTCTGATCTACTTAATTTTCTCTCTTCTGAAAAGCTTACAGGTACAAAACTTTGATGAATCTGATGAACCTGATGAACTCCGATACAGTAAAGTTCTGATGCTCAAAGTCTCATGGAATTAAAGGGAAGTAATCAACTTAGGGGGAGTTTTCTCTTCTTAGCTCTGATACCTTTATTCCTTATCTTTAATCTCTGATACCTTTTATTCTTTATTTTTAATTGAAAAAATCTGGTTTTTGGTATCATCAAAAAGGGGGAGATTGTTAGAACATAGTTTGATTCTACAACCCTCAATTAGAGTTTTGATGATAACAAAATACAAGAATAAATAAATTGTAAGATTTATATATAAGACATATATGCTACTTAAAATTATGTTGTGTATTTACAGAAGTTCTGATAGAACCAGCATCAGAAGATCAGTATCAACATCAGCATCAGAAGATATGTCAGCATCAGAAGATTAATAACATATGCTACACGCTGAAGCCTGATAACCAGAATCTGCGCATCAACATATAAACTCTGACTCTGATCAAGATCCTTACCAAGTCATTAACACTCAGAAGCGTCAACATCAGTTAAAGCAAAAGAACACTCTGATTACCACAAGAAGAGAACACTCTGAAGCGTTACTATGCATTCAAGACAGATTAATTACCAACAACTTTATTCAAAGACAAGATCTTCTCAAAAAGGAAAGAACGTTATTATCATTGAAAGTGATTTATGGACAACAACGTATCTTTGCCTTGGCTATATAAACAAGTAAGTGTGAGAAAAGAAAAGGCTAATAATCTTCACGCACGCATATACACGCCTACGAAAATGCACGCACTCATACAATTTGCTAAGCTTTCCAACCACGCTTACTCTACCGCTCTAGCAAATCCAGTTTCATTCTATGCTTAATATTGTGTATTATCACAGTTGTGATATATAGTTTTGTTAGAAAACATTAACACATATTTTGTTCAATTATCTGTAAGAGAATTTCCTTGAGATAAACCGATCTGTGGTTATACTCAAGAAGGCTTTAACAGTTGTTAAAGTAGTTGTGTAATCAGTTGATTATAGTGGATTAAGACCTCGTTGGAGAGAGGCGAAATCACCTTGACGGGTGGACTGGAGTAGTTTGAGATCAAACGAACCAGGATAAAAATACAGTGTTGTCTAAGCTTTCGTTTTAAGATTTACAATTCAACCCCCTTCTTGTGTTTTTCACATTTTCAAAAGATACAACCTCATACTACTGACAAAGACTTGTGGGTTCACTTCTTCCAAGACAGTCTGTCTGGAACACAACTGGATTGGTTCTATCAGCTGGAAAGAGCTAATCTTCATAACTAGGAAGACCTTACTGCCGTATTTTATAAGCAATATCAATATAATGCAGACCTCGCTCCCACCCGTACACAACTCCAAAATCTGTCTATGGGTTCGAACGAGGGTTTCAAGGATTATGCTCAGAAGTGGAGAGATTTGGCTGGAAGAGTTCAACCTCCCTTGGTTGACAGGGAACTCGTGGATATGTTTCTGGGAACTTTGATTGGGCCATTCTTCAACCATCTGATTGGAAGTTCATCGGCGGGTTTTACTGAACTGATCTTAACAGGAGAAAGAGTGGAAGATGGAATCCGAAGTGGAAAAATTCAGAAGGATGCCTCTTCTACTGCTGCAAGGAAGCCGTTTGCAGGTAAAAAGGAAGTCAGTGTTGTCTATAACCAAAAGAATCAGAATCGGACCGAGCGCCGTCCAGCGGTAGGGGCTGTTATGATTCCCAACCCTGCATCTTCTCAGCAAAGAAACAATCAGCCAAGAGCAGAAAGGCTAGCTAGACAGTTCACTCAGATCAACATGACGCTGTCTCAGGTTTTACCTTAGATGCTGAAGTCTAATCTGGTTACTCTGAGGGAATCTCCGAAGAATCCGAACACCACCTATCCCTACTATAAACCGAATGCTCGTTGTGCTTACCATTAGGAAAGTCCAGGCCATGACACTAATGACTACTGGACTTTGAAGAACAAAGTACATGATCTGATTGATGCTAAGGAGATTGAATTTGATCCCCTGGAGACTCCCAACGTTATCACTGCTCCTATGACAAACATGGTCGGGGTGTTAATGTCGTTGAAGAAGATGTGTTTGTGACTTCTATGGAAGAATTGGTGACCCCACTCATGATTATCAAGGGGAATTTGTTGAAGGCTGGTTTATTTCTGGGTTGTGGTAAAGGTTGCCACTTTTGTTCATTTCTACCGACTGGGTGCCCTTTGTTGAAGGCAGGTGTTCAGCACCTGATGAATGACCAAGAGATTCTATTCGAGAAGACCCATGTTCCGACTATTTCTTGTAAAGACATTGCTATCATAACCATTTCCGCCAATCCTCCCGGGCTTCCGCTAAGAGACCCGTCAGGATTACATCAGTTCCAAAGGTGACTCCGTTGATCATAACCATGCCTGGGCCAATCCCATACTCCTCGTACAAAGTTGTTCCTTGCAACTATGGGGCCGACATCTATTACCACGGCGTCAAGCAAGACATGCTAGCCATTGAAGACAAGATTGCTGAAAATGCTGATTCCGACATTGTAAATATTGCCAGAATCAGTAAAATAACAAGAAGTGGAAGGGTGTTCTCCCCTGAAATTTATCCCCTGAAGACTGTTACCGGACCTGTGATCATTCCCGCTGTGGTTCCACCCAAGACTACTACTGCAATTCCAGTAATCACTCCTGTTGACCCTCCCATCACCGAGTCGGCTGAGACTCGAGGCAAAGACATACTGATTGAGCCTGTCCTGACAAAGGCTAATTCAATAACCATACCAGAAGCTTCCAAGAAAGAAATGGAAGAAATTTTGAAGATAATAGAGAAGAGCGCCTACAACATGGTCGAGCATCTGGGGAAGACCCCATCCAAAATTTCTATGTTGGCTTTGTTGTTGTGTTCCGAGGCCCATGCGAAGGCTTTGGTTAAGTTTCTGAAGACGGCTCACGTACCACAAGAGACATATGCTGATCAATTTGAAGATTGTGTGGCTAGTCTGACTGTTGATAATGGTTTGGGTTTTTCTGACGCAGATCTGACACCAAAGGGGAGGAAACATAATGATGCTCTTCATGTTTGCGTTGAATGCAGGGGCACGACTCTGGCCCATGTTTTGGTAGATACTTGCTCCTTGTTGAATGTGCTACCTAAAAAACCTTTAGACAGATTGGACTGCGAAGGCTTGACCTTGAAGCCTAGCAATATAGTAGTGAGAGCTTTCGATGGTTCGAAGAGGATGGTGCACGGGGAAGTGGATGTCCCTATCAAAGTTGGTTCCCAGACCTTCGACTCCACTTTCTACGTGATAGATATCAAACCATCATATTCTTGATTGTTGGGATGCCCTTGGATACATGGGGCTGGGGATGTTACTTCTACCCTCCACCAAATGTTGAAGTACCCAGTAAGAGGAAAGATTGTCACTATGTATGGTGAAGAGGAGTACATGATCAGTCACTTGAACTCCTTCAGGTACGTAGAAATGGATGGCGAGTTCATCGAGACTCCTTGCCAGAACTTTGAAGAGGTACCTCAGATTATGGCTACAGCAGAAACTACCGACGGTCCTCCGAAGGTCACCAAATCTCCCTTGAAGATGGCTTCTCTCAAGGATGCATGAGCAGTGGTTGAAGAAGATGGGTCTACCATTTGGGGTTAGCTCCCGGTTATTCATTACAAGTCTGACAAATCTGGTTTGGGCTTTACTACAGGTGCTAAAAGGGTTGTTCGTCGTGCTCGGGATTGAGGACCTCCCCTACGCATCAGCAATTCTGGGGTCAATGCACTAGAAGACAGTGATGGTGATTCCGACATTGACAACTGGATCTTCCCGACTACCAACGGTGGCCTTAGTAACTGGACTGCTAAGGACTTTGTACCGATTACGTTTGTTCAGGAGTAATTTTCTTTTTGATTTTTCAGATATGTAATTTAAAAACAATATAAACTCTATAGCCATGTGTCTTACCTGGGGCACAATGGTTCTATTTGTGAGGGTTATCATGTTTCATTTTCATATGACATTAATAAAGAATTGGACGTTTGCATACAAATTTTGTGCTCTTTGTCTTTCTTTTCTTTTATTCTGTCTATACAGCTATGCTCTTACACACACTCACGTATCCAAATGCAGATCTATTTCCACTCTGGATACCATTGATAACAGTTCTGCTACTTCTCATTATGACTTTGAAAATCCGATCAACCAAGCCGAGGACGAAGGTGAGGAAGATTGTGAGGTACCCGGAGAACTTGCTAGACTATTACAGCAGGAAGAAAGGGCCATACAGCCTCATGAAGAGCCGGTTGAGACAGTGAACTTGGGTACAGAGGAAGACATAAAAGAGGTTAAGATATGTGCAAATTTGGAGCTTAGTGTCAAACATCGGTTGGTACAGATGTTGCATGAGTATGTTGAAATCTTTGCCTGGTCATATGAAGACATGCCGGGACTAGACACAGATATAGTGGTTCATCGTCTGCCGACTAAAAAAGACTGCCCTCCGGTAAAGCAAAAGGTTCGTCATATGCGCCCTGAGATGTCAGAGAAGATTAAAGCAGAGGTTATGAAGCAGTTTAACACAGGGTTCATAGCTGTCACCTCCTATCCGCAGTGGGTTGCTAATGTGGTTCCAGTACCTAAGAAATATGGTAAAGTACAAATGTGTGTGGATTAGAGACCTGAACAGGGCAAGCCCCAAGGATGACTTCCCGCTTCCCCACATCGACGTTCTGGTTGACAACACCGTACAACACAAAGTCTTTTCCTTCATGGACGGTTTCTCTAGCTACAATCAGATCAATATGGCACCTGAAGACATGGAGAAGACAACCTTTGTTACACAGTGGGGCACTTTCGGCTACAAGGTGATGCCGTTTGGGTTGAAGAATGCCTGGGCAACTTATCAGCGAGCTATGGTAGCTCTGTTCCATGACATGATTCACCATGAGATAGAGGTTTACGTCGATGACATGATAGCCAGGTCTCAAACTGAGGAAGAACATCTTGATCATCTATAAAAGCTGTTTGATAGGTTGAAGACGTACAAGCTGAGGTTAAATCCGAACAAGTGCACTTTCGGGGTAAGGTCTGGTAAGCTGCTGGGATTCATCGTCGGTGACAAAGGTATTCAAGTAGACCCTGCAAAGGTGAAGGCCATACAAGAGATGCCGGCTCCCCGTATTGAGAGGGAAGTTAGAGGTTTTTTGGGATGCCTAGATTACATTGCCCGATTTATTTCACATCTGACTGCTACTTGTGAGCCAATATTCAAGCTTCTGAAGAAAGATCAAGTGGTAAAGTGGAATGACGAATGCCAGGTATCCTTTGACAGAATCAAACAATATCTCCAAGAGCCTCCTATTCTGATGCCTCTGACTGAAGGAAGACCTTTGATAATGTACTTAACAATGCTAGATAATTCAATGGGGTGTGTGCTGGGGCAGCATGACGAGTTTGGTCGAAAAGAGCACGCAATATACTACCTTAGCAAAAAGTTTACCGATTGGGAAACGCGATACTCACTGCTTGAGAAAAATTGCTGCGCTTTGGCATGGGCTGCTCGCTGACTGAGACAGTATATGTTGACCCACACTACTTTGTTGACATCTAAGATGGATCCGATCAAGTACATTTTCGAGAAGCCCGCTCTCTCCGGAAGAATAGCGAGATGGCAGATGATCTTAACCGAATCTGATATCCAATACACAACCCAAAAAGCAATCAAGGGAAGTGTGTTAGCTGATCATTTGGCACATCAAGCCATGGATGACTACCGGTCCATGAATTTTGAGTTCCCGGATGAGAACATCATGTTAGTAACCGACTGTGAAGAACCTGGACCGGATGAAGGACCTGAGGAAGGATCCCGATGGTCTATGTTTTTTGATGGAGCCTCAAACACACTAGGCAACAACATTGGCACTGTAATCATATCTCCCGAGGGCTATCATACTCCGTTCACTTCCTGATTATGTTTCAACTGTACCAACAACATAGCGGAGTATGAAGCGTATATGATGGGTCTTAGAGCCGCTATTGACCTAAGGATCAAGTTCTTGAGTGTATTCGAGGATTCCGCTTTGGTAATAAGTCAGATCAAAGGCGAGTGGGATACGAAACACCCGAACCTTATCCCTTACAGAGAACATGTACTGACAATGCTGGCGCATTTTGAAGAGACCACCTTTGAACATTTCCCACGAGAAGAGAATCAGTTAGCGGACGCGCTAGCTACTATGTCGTCAATGTTCAAAGTCAGGTGGGACAATGAAGCTCCCCAAATCACTATCGAGAGGTTGGATGAACCGGCATACTGCTGTGAGATCGATACTGAGGAGGTAGCCGACAAACCTTGGTTTCATGAGGTGAAAAGGTATCTCGAGGCTCAAGAATACCCAGAGGGGGCATATGTCAATGACAAGAAATTTCTGAGAAGGTTTGCTGCAAAGTTCTTCCTCAGCAATGGTATCCTCTATAAGCGCAATCATCACTCTACCTTACTGTGGTGTGTAGGCAAGAGTGAAGTAGAGAGGATCATGGAAAACCTACACGAAGGTACCTTCGGCATTCATTCCAGTGGACATACCATGGCAAAGAAGATCTTACGGGAAGTATACCACTGGTCCACTATGGAAGCCAACTATTATCAACATTCTCGAACCTGTCACAAGTGCCAAATCTACACTGATAAGGTGCATGTACCTCCAGTTCCCTCGAATATTTTGACGGCTCCCTGGCCCTTTGCAATGTGGGGAATTAACATGATCAGAGAGAACAGACCTACCGCGTCCAACGGACATCGTTTCATCCTAGTGGCCATTGATTACTTTACGAAGTGGGTTGAGGCCGCCTCCTTTGCTACGATTACCAAGAATGTGGTGGCACGGTTCATCAAGCATAACTTGGTTTGTCGTTATGGTATCCCTGAGAGAATCATCACGGATAATGGTACTAATCTCAACAACTCGATGATCACTGATCTCTGTAAACAGTTGAAGATTTAGCATCATAACTCTTCTCCTTACCGGCCGAAGATGAATGGGACTGTCGAAGCTGCTAATAAGAATATTAAAAAGATTATACAGAAGATGACAGTGACATACAAAGACTGGCACGAGATGTTACCATTTGCTCTTCATGGGTACCGTACTTCAACGCATACGTCAACAGGGGCAACACCCTATTCTCTAGTATATGGCATAGAGGCTGTCCTACCCATAGAGGTCCATATCCCTTCTTTATGGATTATGAAGGATGCAGGTTTAAGAGAAGACAATTAGATCCAGACTCGACTTGATCAATTGAACTTAATCGACTAGAAAAGACTTACTCCTGTCTGCCATGGTCAAATGTATCAAAAACGGATGATCAAGGCCTTTAACAAGAAATTCAGACAACATGTGTATCAAGTGGGGGATCTAGTAATTAAGCGCATCATACTGCCGCAAGGTGATCCCAGGGGAAAATGGACTCCCACCTATGAGGGACCATTTGTAGTCAAGAACATATTTTCGGGTGGAGTCATGATTCTGACCACCATGGATGGTGACGACCTTCCACACCCTGTCAATGAAGACATAGTGAAAAAATACTACGCATAACAAAGACCCGCTAGGTTGACATACCTAGGCAAAAATAAGGGCATCCCGGCGAACCAAAACGGTTCAGGCAAAAATTAGGGATAAAAAATAAAAAAAATCTGTACACCCGGCAAGTCGAAAACCCGAAAGGGCGACTTGGGCAAAAAAGGGTATCCCGGTGGAACGAAAACCCGAAAGGGAGGTCCAGGAAAAAATTAGGGATTAAAGTGTATCACTATGTCCCATTGGATCACCTTGCGATCAGACCTCAATAATCAGATATCAAGCTCAAATGATACCGATCAATCCAGTCGGCTTCAGATAAGCAGCAGAGTGATGAGATGCTCGAAGACATAGGGACAATAGCAGAATTGAAACCCAATGGGACACTACACATGGTTGTTTTCTTTTGTACATAATTTCTGTAATACCTACCATTTTTACAGCGGCGTTCTCTTACTAGAGCGCCAGCCTCCTTGTAAAAAACGCCTGTTATATGTAAATTTCAAATCAATACAAATCGTCTTTTAAGTACAAAACTCTGTGTTTGTTTTTTCCGTTTTCTATTTTTTTTGCAAAAAACGTCCAATGTTTTATTCTTGACATATGCATTTGAATATGATTACCATTCACAAATATCTGCATATAAAACAGAAAGACAGTCGCTAAGAACTCAAAGAAACTAGTACAAAACCTAAATACCGACAGTTACCCCGTCCATCATGGTACAAATGGCAGAGACAGTTGCAAGCAAAGTCACTATCACATGTAAGCCAGTGATACCTATATTCCCCACAGAACCGAGGCAACCAAGGTCTGACATCCACATCCCCAAGCAGGAATTCCTTCCCCAGTAGGTTCCTTCAGAAAGCTGATATCTACATTCCCCAACTGAGCTTTATAATCATAAACAGTTTATAAAGTTTTCCCCTGAGCATAGTTTATTTCTCTGACAACGGAAGCTCAATCTCTAATAGAGCTCTTCTCTCCAGCAATGGAAGTTCATCCCCAGCTAAGATTATTTCTCCAAATCAGCAGACCTTCCAACAGAGTATCTCCCCTCCCTACATAGTCATTCCCCCGCAGGATTATTCTCAGACAGAGTCTCTCCCGGCAGAATATTCTCAAGAAGAATGGATGTAAATCTCCAGGTAATCATCTTCGGTCACTATCCCCAGCGGAAATGAAGAACTCAACTCCTTATACTCTCCAGCAGCAGTCCAGGATTTATTTTCCCCAGCTAGAGAATATCACAATAGCATTGCATATCCATACATCATGGCATGCACATACATATTATACAACACAATCTCATTTATTTTGAGAACATCATTACTCAATATATTTCATACATCATGACATTACATACAACTAAATCTTTACCTTTTAGGGAAAGATGCAATCAAGTTCTCACAAATTTTCTCTGGTTCAGTCAAACCGACACTAAGGTTTCTATTCTAGTTGAAGACATTCCAACACTTTTCAAGATTTTCTCTGGTTCAGTCAAACCGATACTAAGGTTTCTATTGTAGTTGAAGATGTTCCAAGACTTTCGTCTGAGTCATCCAAATCGCCGCTAAGATTCCCCTGATTTCTATGCCAGTCAAAGTTAATCCGAGACCTCTCCCGGGATCAGTCAAATCGATACTAAGATTTATCTCCCAGATGAAGTTCTTACAAGTTCTCTCTGGTTCAGTCAAACCAACACCAAGGTTTCTATTCCAGTTGAAGATACTCCAGCACTTTCTCTGGTTCAGTCAAACCGACACTAAGGTTTCTATTCTAGTTGAAGATGCTCCAAGACTTTCGTCTGGGTCAGCCGAATCACCACTAAGATTCCCCTGATTTCTATGCCAGTCAAAGTTAATCCGAAACCTCTCCCGGGATCAGTCAAATCGATACTAAGATTTCTCTCCCTATTGAAGTTCTCACAAGTTTTCCCTGGTTCAGTCAAATCGATACTAAAATTTCTATTCAAGTTTAAGCTATGAAGCCCAGAAATCGACCGGATAATATCTTGATTTCTCCAAAATACTACGAAGCTTGGAATCGACCAGATAGTGGTATATCTTAAGTTCAAGCTATGAATCCCGGAAATCGACTGGATAATAGCTTAATTTCCCCATCATACTGTGAAGCCTGGAAATCGACTGGATAACAATACAAAATACTATGAAGCATGGAATCAACCAGATAGTGGTATATCTCAAATTCAAGCTATGAAGCCCGTAAATTGACCGAATAATATCTTAATTTCCCCAAATTACTGAAGACTGGAGCACGACCAGATAACGGTATAAAACGCTGTGAAGACTGGAGCACGACCAGATAGCGGCAAGAGACATTGTGAAACCTGGAGCACGACCATATAACAATATGAGGTACTGCGAAGCTTGGAATTCGACCAAATAGCAGTTTACTTGGCCAATTACTATGAAGCCCGAAAATAGACCAGATATTAGTATGCCTTAAATTCAAATTGAAACTCGGATGTGACCGGATAACCACTTAATTCCTTCTGAAGCCTGGAACACGACCGAATAAGAATTGATAAATTGAAAATCCTGGAGCACGATTGGATAGCAAGTTTAATCTCATCTCCCCAGTAAGTCATTGTGAAACCTGGAGCACGACCAGATAACAGTTAATCTTATTATCCTCAGCAAATCACTGTAAATCCTGGAGCACGACCAGATAGCAGTTCACTTTCACCTCCTCGACTAAGAGATGATTCCCCAGTAGAGTAACAGACAACCGAAGCTCCTAAAATTCTATTCCTCCCAAGATAGAGACCAACATTCCTCACCAGATTCCTCCTCAATTACAGGAACAGGAATTCTCATCAAAGGAATATCTCGGGAAATTAACATCCTCTAGATGGCATCTTTAAGCCCATCTCTGACGATTCTTTGTCATATCTTCCAGAGGGCATCTTTAAGCCCATCTTCGTTGACCTTCCGTCATCTCCTCCAAATGGAATCTGTAAGCCCATTCCCGATACTACCTACACAGTCCAACACCATCTCAGACGAGTGAAAATTACTGGGCACTTAGTCTTCAATCATCTTCCACCTTCAGACTACGAAAGGTAGACAACCAATCTACATCCTCAGGTTTAAGAAGATTGAACAGGGGCAGCTATTGTACCCTAAAATTTGCCCTCTTATTTTAATCAAAACATGCCCATTGAGGTCCCCAACTTGACCAAGGATGCCCAAGAGTTGACCAGACAAACTCTCTCCTAAAGCAATGTGTCCTCAAGATTAGCCATGTCAAGTTTCACGCCTTGCACAAGAAGTTTGCTCAATCAATTGCTCAGATGCCTGGAAATCAATTGTACTAGGTCAAAAGTTAATTGTGGCCTACATACAGTCAAACTTCAATATTTTTGGTCAACATCAACATTGTGAAGTTATATCCATCATTTGATCAAGGGTTGATCATTATTCCTCAAGTAATTCCCCAAATTCATCAAAACCCAAAAGTTGCTAAATTAGGGTTTCTAAGGAAAAGTCAACCAAACTTTGACCAAACATAACTTCTTCATACTTTATCATAAAATTTACATACAAGGCTCATTTTTAAGAGGATGCAATTCCCTATAACTCATCTTCAGCTCTCAAGTTCAAAATATGTACTCATCAAAAGATATGAATTTCTACATTATTGGTCTTTTTGAAAAGTCAACAAAAATACCTTTTGGGTCAAAGCTTCTCAAATGAACATGGAAGACCCCATTGAGATGAAACCAAAAGGGTTGTTTAGGGGACATCCTAAGATTTCTAAAAAGTCCAAGAACACCTCTCTAGGGTTAAAACTGGAAGAGATATGCCTTATCAAAGTTGACCATTTTTGCAAAATTGCCAAAAGTCAAATGTGCTCAAAAATACATTTTTTGTCAAATGGGCCTAGCATTTCATGATTGCATCTTGCTTGTGACATGGTCCACGACCCAAATCAGCATCTACACTTTATTTTCTTCATTATTTATTTTATATTGATTTTTTATTACTTAATTCAAATTAAATCAAATAAATAGAAAAAAATGCAAAAGATTGATTTTTGATCTGATTTTTTTGTAGGAATCAAATCCAATTAGGCTGACAAATCATATCCAAATCGTGCAAGGCAAATTGAATCAAAATTGGCATGATTATGCTTATTTTGGAAACATATCATACAAGAGAAAAATCAAATCAAATCTTGATGATCTTGAAAGATACAAAGCATTTTTGTTGACCTAATTCGTTCTAGTACAAATACAAAACATAAATAAGCCAAGAAAATAAGGATTTGCAGTGAAAAAATGCCATACCAAAACTCAAAAAGTTGGACAAAAGTGCTGGATCATTTTCCAACTTAGAGGGAAATTCAAGCCATTCCAACGCTTCCAATCGCTTTCTGGATATCTCCTGAAGCTAACCGGACCAGTTGCACGCCTCAAAGCTCCAGGAATTATCACATATTACTCTCACGGTTTGTCACTTCTTCCAAATTCGTATCTCTTCATTCTTGCATTATTAACATGTTTTGATTGCATGTTTGTGTTCATATGAATGCCTGGAATATTTTTTGTATATTTAATTCCAAACTTTGATGCATAAATGATGAATTTCCATTATTAGGGTTCATGCTTGCGTTTTAGGGCTTTAATGTACAAGTAAAATTATGGCCAAAGAAGGATGCCATCATACCCGTGAGATCAAGACGAGTTGATTGGTATATCTGGAATTAATTTATCATGCTTGTCTGAGATTTTTGAAAGATGCAGGGCTATGGTTACAGACACAGGCTGCAGGTAAAAGTGCTGGTACCTAAGACGATAGACAAGAGAGGAAGATGATAACGTGGCTAAACACTATTGGCTTATTTGAATCACGTGCATTTTTTTTGTTTTATTCAGTTACCCACCTTTGTTTTATATATTATTTATTATTGTTATTATATTATCAACTAATCCACGCAGCACAGATGGCAAGGCGCGTTGTATTGAGTTAGAGGACCTGGGTTCGATCCCAGGTCCCAGTATTTTGCTATTTTCACAATGTTTAAATGCAGATTCTATACTCTATGTTGCCAGGCGTCCACCATGTGCTCCAGCAATCCAGCCAATGGATTATCACCATCACCAATCCAACGCCCATTAGGGAAGGACCATGGTACACCATCAGGAAAAGGCTATATAGGATCAAACGAGGGATTGGGCTGACCAGCATAATGGGCCTACCAGATTCAACATTACACCCCCCTTTCAGCTTATAACACTGGCCCAATTTCAATTTCTTTCTTTTTATTTTGTTTCTTTTATTCTAATTATTCACTAATTATTTTCTTTACAAAATAACCCAAAAAACCATTTTTTTATTAAATCAAAAAATCACAAAAACATCAAAAATTATTTTTTCATAAAATATTTTATTTATTTAATTAATTAGTTTAATTAAAATTAGGGAAAATTTAATTCCTTTGTTATAATTTAAATTAATTAGAAATTAGGGTTTTAATTTGTACATAACCTAATTGATTTTTCTCAAAAAATAACCTAAATATTTTTTTCAATTAGATTTTTAGGTTTCCTAAATTATTCTCGCATTTAATTCGCCGCGCGCATTTTTTAATTTCCTTTTTTTTATATTATTATTGTAATTGTTCCGAGTTTGTAATAGTAATTAGGGTTTCAATTCCGCATCTTTATTTTCAGTCAAAATAATTATGTATCTGCAAAAGCCCTGTAATAGCTAGGACTTTTAACTTTCTCGCTTTTAATTTCCGTAAACTATAAACTGCTTAGATGTATGTTAATAGGATTGTATGAAAAGACAAACTGAAAATTAATATGGTAGAAAACCCTAAATGTGCAAAGATAAATTAACTAAAAATTAGACTCACACATGCTTACTCCTAGGGTTTACTCCACTTCGGTTGCCTTCGGTAAACGGTCATGAAGTATAGGGTTTGTTAGTGGTTGTCCTCTAGCCCCGAAAGATCTAAAATGACCCATTCGGATGTTGCCTCGGAAAAAGATCTTTAAGGCTTTAGGATGATTACTAACATTTCCTAACATTGCTTTTGTGATCGTATTTGTGCCTTCGAATGTCCCTAAAAAACTCCCACAACGATGCTACCTATTTCTCAATAATGGGATAGCATTGTCTAAAAGGAAAACGAATAGACTTTTTCGAGTAGGTAGATTAGTTCTTAAGTACTTGCTCAAACAAACAATTTTTTCTCACACAAACACTTTTCAAACAAAGTTTTCAAAAACAACTTCGTAACACTCTTGAGGGCATAAACAAGGGTTAAAATGAAGTAGAACAAAACCTTTTAAAACAAAGCACACACAAGTAGTTTTCAAAATGAGCAAGTACCTAAGCGCCCATGGAAAACCATGGATAGAAAGGGTGCTAACACCTTCCCTTTCTATAATCTACCCCCCGTACTCAGAAACATATCAAAAAAAGGTTTTTTCTGTTCTTTTTCCTTTTCATGATTGGATAAAATAAAAGTCGGTGGCGACTCTTGCTTACTGTGACATTTTGCAAACAAAAAACACAAACTAGTATTAACAGTAGGTTCTGCCACCGCATCACAATGTCTAACACACCCGGGTTCCTTCTCGGTTCAGATACATGTTTACCTAAACTCCTCACGAAGCAACCTTACCCAGTTTCCTTCTCGGTTCAGATGCAGTCTTACCCAAACTCGTCACAAAGCAAACTTACCCAGGTTCTTTCTCAGTTCAGATGCAGTTTTACCCAAACTCCTCATGAAGCAACCTTACCCAGGTTCCTTCTCGGTTCAGATGCAATTTTACCCAAACTCATCACAAAGCAACCTTACCCAGGTTCCTTCTCGGTTTAGATGCAGTTTTACCCAAACTCATCACGAAGTAACCTTACCCAGGTTTCTTCTCGGTTCAGATACAATTTTACCCAAACTCCTCAGGAAGCAAACTTACCTAGGTTATTTCTCGGTTCAGATGCAGTTTTACCCAAACTCGTCATGAAGCAACCTTACCCAGGTTTCTTCTCGGTTCAGATACAGTTTTACCCAAACTCCTCACAAATCCACCTTACCCAGGTTCCTTCTCGGTTCAGATGCAGTTTTACCCAAACTCCTCACGAAGCCACCTTACCCAGGTTCCTTCTCAGTTCAGATGCAGTTTTACCCAAACTACTCACAAAGAAACCTTACCCAGGTTCCGTCTCGGTTCAGATGCAGTTTTACCTAAACTCATTACGAAGCAACCTTACCCAGGTTCCTTCCCATAAGCCCCACTATCCATGCTTTCACCTCGAAGTAACCCTACAACCCAAGTTCCTTCTCATAGCCCTACTATCCAGGCTTTCACCTCGAAGTAACCCTACGACCCAGGTTCCTTCTTATATCCCTACTATCCAGGCTTTCACCTTGAAGTAACCCTACTATCTAGGTTCCTTCCCATAAGCCCTACTATCCAGGCTTTCACCTCGAAGTGACCCTACTATCCAGGTTCCTTCTCGTATCTCTACTATCCAGGCTTTCATCTCGAAGTAAACCTACTATCCAGGTTCCTTCCCATAAGCCCTACTATCCAGGCTTTCACCTCGAAGTAACCCTACTATCCAGGTTCCTTCCCATAAGCCCTACTATCCAGGCTTTCACCTCGAAGTAACCCTACTATCCAGGTTCCTTCCCATAAGCCCTATTATCCAGGATTTCATCTCGAAGTAACCCTACTATCCAGGTTCCTTCTCATAACCCTACTATCTAGGCTTTCATCTTGGAGTAACCCTACGACCCAAGTTCCTTCTCATAAGCCCTACTATTCGGGATATCATCTCGAAGTAACCCTACGACCCAGGTTCCTTCCTATAAGCCCTACTATTCAAGCTTTCATTTCGAAGCAACCCTACTATCCTGGTTCCTTTTCTCTTATCTCCAGACAACAGTTTACAACACTGTAAGACCTGGACCCGACCAGATACGATCAATTTCACATTTCTGCAGTAAGTCACTGTGCAACCTGGACCCTGACCAGACATGCAGTTTACTTTCACTTCCTCAATCAAGAGCTAATTCCCCAGTAGAGTAGCAGAAAACCGAAGCTCCTAGTCTCTATTTCCCAAGATATAAATCAACATTCCCCGATGAAGTCCTCCTCAATGACAGGTACATGAATTCTCCCAAAGGAATCTCTTATGCAACCGATATCTTCTCTAGATGGCATCTTTAAGCCCATCTCCGATGATTCTTCATCACCTTCCAAATGGAATATGTAAGCCCATTCCCAATATTATCGATCAACATTCACTTCATAAGAGTGTAAATTTCTGGGCACTCTAGTGTTCAATCATCTTCCACCTTCAGATCACGAAAGGCAGAAAAGCCAATCTACATCCTCAGGTCTAAGAAAATTGAACAGGGGCAGATGTTGTACCCTAAAATTTTCCCTCTCATATCACTCAACATATGCTCATTGAAGCCCTCAATCTGCTCAAGGATGCCCAAGAGTTGACCAGACAAACTCTCTCCTAAAGCAATGAATCTCCAATTAGGGTTTCCATTTTCATCAAGATGGGTGAGCTCGAAAGGCCTAAAATCTTTTCCATGGTCCTAATATGTTCTCAAGACCACCCATGCCAAGTTTCATGCCTTGCACTACAAGTTTGCTCAGTCAACTGCTCAGATGCCTGGAAATCAACTATGTTAGGTCAAAAGTCAACTGTGACCCTCATACAGTCAAACTTCAAGATTTTTGGTCAACATCAACATTTTGAAGTAATATCCATCATTTTATCAAGGGTTGATCATGATTCCTCAATGAATTCTCCTAATTCATCAAAACTCAAAAGTTGCTAAATTAGGGTTCCTATAGGAAAAGTCAACCAAACTTTTACCGGGCATAACTTTCTCATACTTTATCAGAAATTTCTCATCCAAGGCTCATTTTAAAGAGAATCCAATTCCCTACAACTTATCTTCAGCCCTCAAGTTCAAGAAATGCACTCATGAAAATATATAAATTTAGACATTATAGGTCTTTTTCAAAAGTCAACAAAAACACCTTTTGGGTTAAGGCTTATTACATGAACATGGAAGATCCAATTGAGATGAAACCAAAGAGGTTGTTTAGAGGACATCCTAAGATTTCTAAAAAGTCCAATAACACCTTCTTAGGGTTAAAATTGAGGGAGATATGTATTGTCAAAGTTGACCAATTTTGGAAATGTGCATGAAATCAACATTGATCAAAATGACTTTTTTTCCAAATGGGCCCATGTTTTCTTGTTTTAAACTTGTTCCTAAGAGGACCCACGACCCCTGAGCTTATCCACCTATTATTTTAATTTATTTTCATTATTTATTTTGATTTTTTATCCATTTAAATCAAAATAAATCAATTTAAATAGTAGAATAATGAAATAAAATCCAAGATTTGATTTTATGAGCATATTATGAGTCAATGAACAACTAGCAAATCATCCAAATTCTTGCAAAAGCTAATTGATTGGAAAAGATCTTAATTTGGTCTATTTTGGAAATAAATCATACAAGGAAAAGAATGAAATCAAATCTCCATAATTTGCAAAGATATGATCAGTTTTTGTTGACCTAAATCATTCTATGATATATACATAACATTCCTAAAGCATAAGCACAAGGATTGGGTCGTGTAAATTGAGGAACCAAGTTGAAAATTTTGGAAGAAAAGTGTTGATCATATATTCCTCCACAGGCTGATTCAAGCCATTCCAAGATCATAAACAGCTTCAGTGAGTTCCCTTGATCGATTCGAGACCTTCACAGGTGACCACAACATTAAGAATCGTAAAATTGATAATTCGATTCTCCAACCTTTTTTGATTTTCGATTACATGCATACATGCGGTTTCAATAAAATTTAACCATGCATTGTTGTTTATCAAAAGGTTTCGATGCTTCCTGATTTGTTTGATTGAGTTTTAAGTGCAGGAATCAAGGAATACCATTGCTAGGGTTCCAAACATCAAATTAGGGCTTTCCGATTTAGACATAATTGGGACAAACCAATGCCATCATCGTGTTCAGGGGACCAAAACGAGTTGATTCATAGCCTCACCATTAATTTATATTGCATATTTTGAATTTTGATTTTTTACATGGGGCTTTAGTGACGCTTAATCCGTTGCTATAAGCTATAGTAACTGATGCAGTCTATAGGTAAAAGTGTGGCAAAAAACAACAGTTATGGGGAAGAAGACAATTAGGTGGCAGAATCCCATTGGGTGATTTGAATCACGCGCGCGTTTTTGGGAAAGACCACTTTGCTTGCTTTATGTTTTATTTGTTTTATTATATTAACAAATGAATAGCTAGCGCAGTTGGTCAAGGAAGAGAGGTATAAAGCAAACGTCATGGGTTCGATCCTAGGCATGTGCTTTTATGTTTTTCTTATTATTTCTCAGCAGATTCCATGTGCTGCACGCCCTATTCCATACTATGCACCCAAGATCCACGCCATCAGATCATGTCCTGGCCAGATCTCACGCCTCCAAGAAGCAGTCACATGGTGGACCTCCTGATGATAAGCTACACTGAATCTCACGCTGGATACTGGGCTAGCATCTTGGGCCTAAAAATTCAGCTTCACACCCCCAGGCTGGAAACAGCATCAAGCCCAATTTATTTCCTTCTTTTATTTTCTTTGGTTTTAATTATTTTTAATTAGTTTTCCAAAAACAAAAATCATTTTTTTAATCAAAAATCACAAAAAATAGAATTAGGGTTTTTTATAATTAAAACTAATTTTTGAAAATTAATTATTTTAATTATTTCAACATTGATTATTTTGTTAAATAAAATTAATTAGAAAATTAGGCTTAACTTGCAAATTTCAACTATTTTTCTCAATAAAAAAACAACAAAAATATTTTCTTTGATTCCCTTTGAATTTAGACTTTGATTCCCGTATTTAATTCTCACGCGCAATATTTTATTTTCCAATTATTGTATTTGCTTCGGGTTTGTAATAGTTTTTAATTAGGGTTTACCGCATATTATTTACTGTTTGATCCCCGGTTTTTGGTTATGTAACCCCCTCCCCAAAGCCTTGTAATAGCGTAGATTTACTTTTCCGCTTTTAATTTCCTCAACTATAAACTACTTAGACTAATAGGCTTGTATGGAAAGAATACTGATTAAAACGGTAGATAACCCTAATTGTGCAAAGATGAATAAACTAAAAAATAACACATGCACATGTTCACTCTTAGGGTTTATCCCACTCCGGTTGCCTTCGGTAAACAGTCATGAAGCATATGGAATTTTAGTGGTCATCCTCTAGTCCCAAAAGATCAAAATGACCCATTCGAATGTTGCCTTGGAAAGATCTTTAAGACTCTAGGGTAACTACTAAGGTTTCCTAACCATTGATTTTATGACCACAATTGTCCCTTCGAATGTCCCTTTAACTCCAACGATGGGGCTACCTACTCTTTAATAGTAGGATAGTGCTGTCTAAAGGAAACAAGAAAGCGAACAATCTTTTTCGAGTAGGTAGAAACTCTTAAGTACTTGCTCAAAACAACAAAAATTCTTTCACACGAACACTTTCAAAACAAATTTCAAAAATAAATTCGTCACACTCTTGAGGACAGATACAAGGGTTACCACGAAGTTAAACAAAAACTTTTTAAAACACACACATGCAATTTCAAAATGAGCAAGTACCTAAGAGCCCATGGTAAACCATGGATAGAAAGGGTGCTAACACCGTCCCTTTCTATAATCTACCCCCCGTACTCAGAAATATCTCAAAAAAGGTTTTTTTTCTTCTGTTCTTTTAACTTTTCATTTGTTGGATGAAATAAAAGACAATGGCGACTCTTGCTTACCGCGACATTTGCAAACAAAAAACTCAAATCAATATTAACAGTCGGTTCTGCCACCGTATCACAGAACTGGCGACTCTACTGGGGATGATAAAAGTGGGGTTTACCTTAGGATCTAAGTCATTCTTAATTGCTTCTTTGGCTTGTCTTGCTTGATTTATTTTTAAGGGTATCTGTTTGGGTTTGTTTGGATCCTAAACCCGTATCGGGGAATTCCTTTTAGGTAAGTAGCAATAAACTGTGAGGGAGATGTATGGGGTATACCGACACGGTTGAAACAGTAGCTATGGTGATGCAATACTTTGGTGTGTACCGGTAGCCCTTGAGTAATCAAGGAGAATACGGGGCCACTGCGTGGTATCATAAAGCGTCAACTGACCTTAGCACCTTAATTGACCAACTTGGCTTTTAGGACCTAGTGAGATATCCGTCTTTGGTGTAAACCCAAAGTCGGTTGATACTCGATGCTACACTCATTGAGGTTTGACTCTCGAGTTTTGTTTGGTGGCAAGTCAATTGTCTACCGGAACGAAATTTTGGGGTAAGATTGGTGATATTGAGATCCCTTAGAACCCAATTACTATATTTAGGACATGTTGAACCAATCCAACTTCAAGAGGGTATACCTTAAAACCCATGCAATCCTTAAACCTAAGGTCTCTATGTGATTTGTTTGTGTTTGCTATATCTTCTATACCTGAGCATAATCATGACATCATAATATAGCATATCATATTAACTACTTCAAGGATTCTTAGGGTTTACTTTTGTCTTATTTTATAGGACATGGCCCTCGCCCGTAGATTCACTATCCAAGTCAGTCTGGTAAAGGTACCTCCTCAGCTTAAGGAATTGGTATCAAGGGTTCCTGAAAGCTCTCCCTTCACTGAAAGACATGGCCTACTTCTCAGATAGGTCACCTCAAACCCTGAAGAAGAAATGCTAAATGTTCTCTTCCAGTTCTTTGACCCTCTATATCACTGCTTCACTTTTCCGAATTACCAGTTAGTGCCTACTATGGAGGAGTTTTATTTGTTACTGGGGGTGCCTATCCTTAACAAGGTACCTTTAAATGGCATGGAAAGAGACCCTAAACCTGAAGATATTGCTAAAGCTCTGTCCATACAACGGGCTGACGTAGTGGAAATTGGGAAACCAGGAGAGGTGTCAAGGGTTTTTTGGCTAAGTTCTTGTTTGAGAAAGCTCATCATTTTTGGGATACCCTGGACCTACAAGATTTTGAAGAGGTATTAGCCCTTCTCATATATGGGTTGTGTTGTACCCCAAAATTTTCCCTCTCATTTTTCAAGATTCTCCTCACAAGACTTCTTGGAATCAAGACCAGATTAGGGTTTGCTCAGCTCAAGACATCTCCTTGCACTGATGACCTGAAATTAGGGTTTGAGTTTGCACAAGTATTTTTGGACTTCCAATTCCTCATGTGACTTTCATACTTCATTTTGGACCTCTAAGATTTCCCATACCAAGTTTCAAGCCTTGAATCAAATTTTTGCCCAGTCAATTGGACAGTTGACCTAAAAATCAACTGTATTGGGGAAAAAGTCAACCATGGCCAATTTACAGTCAAACCTCATAATTTTTGATCCAAATCTACATTATAGACTCATATGAACCATTTGATCAAGTTTGGACCACAACTCCTCAAAAAATTTGATCAGATCATCAAAAGGGCAAAATGGTCATTTTTAGGGTTTTGACAGCAGAAGGGCAATTTCTAATTTTTAACCTAGCCAATGGAAAATTGGGTTCAAGAATGGTTTCAAGGAATCAATGGAATCATATTGACCTAATCACAAGGTTCAAAAGATCTCAAATGCATTGGATTGACAGATGAATTTTCCAGTCAACTGATCAAAAATCAACTGTATACTGAAAAGTCAAACTTTGACTTTTTGGTCAAAATCAAGTGCCAAGGGTCATTTTTCATCAAGATGTGTCAAAACATGTAACTTGTTCACCATGAAACCTATTTTTGGAAATTAGGGTTTAAAATGGAAAATTTTCATAACTTAGAAATTTTCTAAGTTATGAAAATTTCTTATTTTTTCCCAACCTTTCCCAACTTTTTCACCATGATGAAATTGGATTCAAAGAAAACTTCTGACATGAAAGTTGTAGTCCTCCACAAATTATACAACTTTGATTCACAAAGTTTTCCAAAAAGATGCTTGGATTTCAAGTTATGATTTTATGAATAAGGGTCCATAAAACTTTTAACTTAGTGAAATTTTGCCCTAGTTTAGGCAGATTTTTGACCCAACTTCATGGCAACTTTTCACCTAGTTCCAAGTGGAATCTAAAAATTCATTTCAAATATGGATTGTAGATCATGTTACAAGCTTTC
Organism: Vicia faba; assembly: GCA_948472305.1. Classification (NCBI taxonomy): domain Eukaryota; kingdom Viridiplantae; phylum Streptophyta; class Magnoliopsida; order Fabales; family Fabaceae; genus Vicia; species Vicia faba. The sequence continues at coordinate 363,768,763 of OX451736.1, forward strand.
CAAAATGTCAAAGAAATCTCCAAGATCATTTATGGTTAGGGAGAATCAAAGAAAAGAAAATGGCCATTTCTCACTTTTGTCCATGGCATTTTCCACATTGGCACAAGTTGCAAATCAGTTTGGATCATGCTTGTACTTGTTTTAAAGGACTTAATCCTTTCCACACTCCTTAATTAAATGCAAATACATTGGACAAAGGCATTGTTCTGATCTTTGAAGCTTTGCACAAAGAATTATTCCAAAAATGGCAAAAAGGTTACATTGCTACTTTGATAAAGTTAGCTTTTACAAACTTTGTTTATCTTGAGCCATGGACCTAATAAACTTCTGCAAACCAACTCCACAAATACTAGGCAAAGTTCACCAACACTATGTAGACCTTGAGCTAGCCTGTACAAGCCTTTGCCTTTGTCAACTCACCTTTTCTTCAAAAACAAGCCAACTTGCAAAAGTGCACATAACTTGTGCATCTGTTAAAACCAAGCATTGGCATAATTTCAAACGACCTCAACATATTGTCTCAAGCCAGAAACATGAATTACCAAGATCTCAAACACCCTTAAACACAAAATTACCAAGTTCCTTCCCAAAAAGGGCATCTCCTGCAAATCTCAAGCCAAAACCAAATTGGCTCGTGCGTTTTATCTTGAACCACTTCAGACACATTCCATATAACCCACCTGAACTATCCAAGCACCTGTCCAGCAACTGTAACCTCATTTTCACACTTCACCATTTTCATTTTGAAGCTTTGCAGGTTGACTTCTACAGGAACATTCATGCAAGTTCAAGGCAAGCTAAGCATTGGGAAAGGTTGAGGGAACATCAAGCAAGCTCAAAAGACCTTCAGGCCTCACTCAAAATTGCTACATTGCCATATTCGACTTCAACTGAACAAGGTAATTTCCAACTTTCTATCTCCTTATTTAGACGTCCTTAGGCTTAGGTTTGTGAAGCAAAAATGTAGTCTTTAAGTTGCTTGAGCTGTACATATGCATAGCGTGTATTTATATTAACTGAGCTAGGAGAATTTGGATGTTGAATATGTTGAAAAAACTAGGTTAGAATTTAGGGCCACTGAAATTCTCTCTGGTCTTTGAGAGTTAGATCAAGTTTTTTATATCATTGAAATCGTGACTAAAAATGCTACAAGTTTTGTGTTGCAAGATTTTATTTTCATGTACGTATGCAAGAGATACAGTTTGAGCTGAACAGGGCGCGCGCGTGGTTGTCTCAAGGACAGGGATGAAGTGAACTTTGGCCTGGCACTTGCGTTTGTTGCTGTTTGCACCCTCCATTTTGTTTTCTGCACCCCCTTGGCCCATTTGTCTTATTTTTGTATAGTTTTCATTTCTTTTATATTTTCTGACTTTATTTATTTTTTCTAAATATTAAAAAATCTCAAAAATATTTTCTTAATTTTTTGCATTTTTATTTTATTATTTTTATTATTTTTTAGACATAAAAATAGTTTATTAATAATAATATACTTTATTTTCTTAAATAAAAATTGTAAATAATATAAAATATTATATATTTTTATTATTTATACACTTAAAATAATATTTTCATACAATATTTTAATTTTCAACATTTTTGTATATATTTTTATTTATTTTCTTGTACATAAATGAAATAAATAATAATAGAAATATATTATCTTTTAAAACAAAAAATTAGGGTTTCCACCCCTTCCAAAAAATAATCATTTTTATTTTTTTATTTTTAGGACATAAATAAACTTATTTTCTCATGAATAAAATTAATACAAAAACAATTTTGCATATTTACATTTATTTGCATATTTAAATATTTGCCTATTTATTTATTTGTACAATAAATTCAATATGGTTGTAATAGTTTTAGGGTTTTATTTTGTGCAAATACCCCCTATTCAAACTTGTACCCCCTCCCCATAATATTGTTGTAATAGTCTTAGATTTACTTTTACGCAATTTATTGTATTATATGCATGATAGTAAGATTAGGGATTTGTATGCAAAGACCAAAATCAAAACAAATAGCATGACTTAAATACAAGACAAAAATGCATGAAAAATGACAACACATTGCACACAAGCACCCCTAGGGTTTCATCCACTTTGTTGCCTTAAAATGGCCATGGTATGCATGCTAGGTATCTTGGCGAAATCAAACAAAACAAAAAGATCATAGTCCCTCGATGACGCTATCTTGGTTGCCTAAACAAAAATGATCTAGTCCCTCAAAAACTTGTTAAGATACTTGGAAATATTGTTATCATGGTCATACACCTGTCCCGTTTAACATCCAAAGGTAGGGTTGTTTACCAAATACAATGGTAAAACAACAATATCCAAGGGTTAAAAATGTGTAGAAAAGACTTTTGAGTAAGGGTAGACAACTCCTAGTTACTTGATCTCTTGCAAACCATCCTTGCTATTTTCAAAAGCACACACACAATTTCAAAACATTTCCCAATAAACTTTCAAACATTGAAACATTTTTCAAAAGACAGACATCTTTGTATATATTCTTCAAACAAGAATCATTACAAAGATTGCCAAAACGATGGCCTCTTTTCAAAATACTTTCAAAACCACACAAAGCACCATTTCAAACAATTGGAAAAGCAAAGCAAGTGATCTAAACAAGTAACTAAGAGCCCATGGATAACCATGGATGAAAAGGGTGCTAGCACCTTCCCTTTTCACAATCTACCCCCCGAACCCAAGAAAACATCTCAAAGGTCTTTCCTGTGCTTTTTGACCTTTCCTTTGGATAAAATAAAAAGTCGGTGGCGACTCTTGCTAAACTGAAACATTTGCAAACACAAACGCAAAACCTCAAGTCAGTTCTCCCATCGTATTACAAAACTGGCGACTCTGCTGGGGATATAAGAAAAGTGGGGTTACCTTAGGGTTTAGATCACCTTTACATGCTTATATTGCTTGACTTGTTTGCTTTACACTTTGGTTATATTGTTTGGGTTTGAATCCTCTACCCAGATTTGGGAAACATTCATAGGTAAATAGCAATACATTGTGGAAACTGTGCGGGGTATACCGACATGGTCTAAGCAATAGCTATATTAGTGCGACATATTTGTGGGTACCAGTAGCCTTTGAGTTAATCAAAGAGAATACAGGGCCGCTGAGTGATGTCATGAAGCACTAATGGACTTTTAGAACCTTTACTTGACCATCTTGGCCTTTTAGGATGTAGTGAGATGACCGACTTTGGTGCAGTCCGAAGTTGGTAGATACTCGATACTACACTCATTGAGGATTGTTTTCTTGGAATATTTCGGTCACCAGTAAAGTGGCTAAACTGAAACAATGAACACAGAAAATAATCCAGTGATATTGAGCTCCTTAGAACCCGATTACTATTTATAGGACAGGTTGAGCCAACTAAACTTCAAGAGGGTTGGTGTGGCTACCTTGGGCAGAAGATTTGAAGGTCAAGCCAGAAGGGTCCTAGATTTTCCATCAACCTCTGAGGAAGGAGAAGGAAAGGGTAAAGGAGTTGCAGTGCCATCTGAATCTGAAGTTGAAGAAGAGGAAGATGAGGATTACTTTGAACAACAGTATCCTCCTGAAGATGACAAATACAAGAACTTGGAAGAGCGTCTAGCTGCCATGGAGATACAGAGAGTGCCTGGGCTGGATTTTGAGGAGTTAGGTTTGGTCTCTGGAATTGTAATCCCTCCTAAATTCAAAGTTCCACGGTTTTCTAAGTATGATGTGGTGTCTTGCCCAAAGATGCACCTGCGATCTTATGTCAGGAAAATTCAACCACATTCTTCTGACAAGGACCTGTGGGTCCACTTTTTCCAGGACAGTTTGTCGGGTACGCAGTTAGATTGGTTCTACCAGCTAGAGAGGTCTGATGTGCATAACTGGGAGGATTTGGCAGCTGCATTCTACAAACAGTATCAATATAATGCGGACTTAGCACCAACCCGTACTCAATTACAGAGTATGGGCATGGTCTCGAATGAAGGTTTCAAAGAGTATGCCCAGAAATGGAGAGACTTGGCGGGACGAGTACAACCACCTCTATCTGAGAGGGAGCTAGTAGACATGTTCTTGGGGACACTGTCAGGACCTTTCTTCAATCACCTGATAGGAAGCTCTTCTGCGGGGTTCACTGAGTTGATTCTAACTGGTGAGAGAGTTGAAGCCGGCATAAAAAGCGAAAAAATTCAGAAAGATGCATCTGCTTCCGCTGCCATCAAAAAGCCTTTTCCAGCAAAGAAAGAAGTATCAGTTGTCTACTCCCAAAGAGGTCAATGAAGAGTTGAGCGCCGGCTATCGGTGGGGGCCGTAATGATTCAGAAGTCTGCAGCTGATCAGCTCAGAAACAATCAACCCAGAACCAACCAAACAAGGGTGGAAAGGCCTGTATGACAATTCACCCAGATAAACATGACTCCTGCTCAGGTTCTACCCCATATCTTGAAGTTAAACCTTGCAACTTTGAAAGAGGCTCCGAAGAACCCGAATACAACTTCTCCGTTCTACCATTCGAATGCCAAGTGTGCTTATCATTCAGGGAGTATAGGGCACGACACCAACAATTGTTGGGCCCTGAATAATAAGATTCAGGATTTGATAGATGCTAAAGAAGTTGAATTCGACGCCCTTGAAAAGTCGAATGTAATCTCTGCTCCAATGCCAAGGCATGGCCACAATGCCCATGTTGTTGAAGAGGATCTTTTTGTTGCTACTATTGATGATTTGATGACTCCGCTACCGATAATCAAGATGAATTTGCTGAAGGCTGGGATTTTCCCAGGTTGTGAAGAAGATTGCTACCTTTGTTCATCCTTATCAACTGACTGTCCATTGTTGAAGTTAGGCATCCGACGCCTAATGGATAACCAAGAAATACTTTTTGAAAAGACTCCTGTTACACCGACTCCTATCAATGATGTTTTAATAATAACCATATCCTCCAATCTTTCCAAGGTCTCCAAAAGACCTGTTAAGATTACATCCGCTCCGAAGACCGTACCTTTGAAGATAACCATGCCTGGGCCCGTCCCATACAAGTCCGACAAATCAATACCGTGGAACTATGGTGGAGAAATCTACTACCACGGTGTTAAACAAATTGAATCAACTGAAGAGAGTTCTGATGAAGAGATTTCCTACATTGGAAACATTGCTGGAACGAGCAAAATCACCCGCAGTGGAAGAATTTTCTCTCCGGAGATTGCCCCTCCAAAGGCAATCTTCGGACCCTCAACTGCTCCTAAGGTTACCCCTGTAACGTTAAACATATCTGCGCAAACTCCAATTATTTAAGAAGTTGTGACTCGTGTGGTTGTCCCCTCTACTGCTGCTGATGATAGAGGGAAAGGGATCCAAGAAGCACTCGTCAGGACAAGGGCTTAGTCGTTGGTCATCCTTGAGACCTCTCAAAAAGAAATGGAAGAGATTTTGAAAATAATCAAGAAAAGCGATTATAATGTTGTGGAGCAACTGGGGAAAACCCCCTAAAAGATCTCTATGTTGGCCCTACTGCTTTGTTCAGAAGCTCATGCTAAAGCTCTGATAAGATTCTTAAAGACGGCCCAAGTGCCACAGGAAATCTCCGCAGATCAGTTCCAGGAATGTGTAGCTAGCCTAACATCTGACAATGGTCTAGGATTCTCCGATGCTGATTTAACTTCAAAAGGGAGAAAACATAATGATGCACTACATGTCTCAGTGGAGTGTAGAGGAACCACCGTAGCTCATGTTTTGGTTGATACTGGGTCGTCTTTAAATGTCTTGCCGAAGAAAGCCTTGGATAGACTGGATTGTGAAGGCTTAACCCTGAAACCCAGCAATATAATTGTCAGAGCCTTTGATGGTTCTAAAAGGATAGTCCACGGGGAAGTGGACATCCCGATTAAAGTGGGAACTGAAACCTTCAACTCCACATTCTATGTGATGGACATCCGTCCTTCCTATTCTTGCTTGTTGGGAAGAACCTGGATTCACAATGCTGGAGCCGTCACTTCTACTCTGCATCAAATACTCAAGTACACTGTCCAGGGGAAAATCATAACTGTTCATGGCGAAGAGGAATACATGATAAGCCATCTAAATTCTTTTCGCTATGTAGAATTGGATGGTGAATTCATAGAGACCCCTTTCCAACACTTTGAAGAGGTTTCTCCTGAAGTAGCAGCGGCCAAGATAGTATCTTCTGTACCCTTGATTACCAAACCTGTGCCTCGGATGTCATCTCTCAAAGATGTGAAGACTGTGATTGAAGAAGGAGGATCCACAATCTGGGGGCAGCTTCCCGACTTTCCTTTCAAATCAGATAAATTCGGCCTAGGGTTTACTTCGTCTAGTCAGAAGGTTGTGCGCCGCTCCCGCGCCGGAGGGCCGCCAGTGAAGATCACCGATCATGGAGTCAATGCTTTGGAGGATAGTGAAGAAGAGAGCAACTTGGAAGACTGGATTTTCCCTACTGTTGACGGAGGACTGTGCAACTGGGAGGCAAAAGACTTTGTTCTGATTACTTTCATAAATCAGTAATTTATCTTTCAAACATTTCTGTTGGTTTGTAATAATTCTCAAAAAATTCGTACACTTTTAGCCTTGTGCCTTACCCGAGGCATATAGGTCCATTTGTAAGGGTTTGATTTTTCATCTTCATATGCCATTTTAATGAATCATGGACGTTTTTACATATAAACTTTTGTGTTCATTGTCTTTCTTTTTACATTTTATTTTTTTAAAGGTGGTTATCCCTTACACACACCCATACTCACAAATGCAGGTACCCTTCCATTCAGGATTCCATGGGTAATAATTCTGCTATGGCCTTCAGTGACTCTGAAGATCTGGTCTACCATGTCGAATACGAAGGTGATGAAGATTGTGAGGTGCCGGGAGAATTGGCTAGGCTGCTACAACAGGAAGAAAGAGCAATTCTACCTCATGAGGAGCTGTTAGAGACAATCAACTTGGGTACTGAGGAAGATAGAAAAGAAGTTAGAGTGGGTGCCAACCTAGAGCCAAGTGTCAAGGAGCGCTTAGTTCAGCTGTTGAATGAATATGTTGAGATCTTTTCCTGGTCATACGAAGACATACCGGGACTCGATACAGATATTGTGGTTCACCGTCTCCCTACAAGAGAAGACTGTCCACCAATTAAACAAAAAGTCCGCCGCATGAGGCCCGACATGTCCGAAAAGATCAAAGCAGAAGTTATGAAGTAGTTCAATGCTTGATTTCTGGCTGTTACTTCCTATTTACAATGGGTTGCTAACATTGTGCCCGTGCCTAAGAAGGACGGAAAAGTCAGAATGTGCATGGATTACAGAGACTTAAACAGGGCTAGCCCTAAAGATGACTTTCCACTACCGCACATTGACATCTTGGTTGACAATATAGCTCAGCACAAGGTATTTTCTTTCATGGACGGATTTTCAGATTACAACCAGATCAAAATGGCACCTGAAGACATGAAGAAAACTACTTTTGTTACACAATGGGGTATGTTCTGCTACAAAGTGATGCCATTCGGACTGAAGAATGCCGGGGCAACCGATCAACGCGCCATGGTGGCTTTGTTTCATGATATGATACATCATGAGATAGAGGTCTACGTAGACGACATGATAGCCCGTTCACAAACTGAAGAAGAACACCTCGACCATTTGCAAAAGCTGTTTGTTAGGTTGAAGGAGTACAAGCTCAGATTGAACCCGAACAAGTGTAATTTTGGAGTCAGGTCCGGTAAACTCTTGGGTTTCATTGTCAGCAACAAAGGCATCGAGGTTGATCCTGACAAAGTCAAAGCTATACAAGAAATGCCTGCCCCTCGCACTGAGAAGGAGGTAAGAGGTTTCTTGGGACGCCTAAATTACATTTCTAGGTTCATTTCTCACCTAACATCTACATGTGAGACAATCTTCAAGCTGTTGAAGAAAGATCAGGTGGTTAAATGGAATGATGACTGTCAAATTGCTTTCGATAAAATCAAGGAGTATTTGCTAGAACCTCCTATCTTGATGCCTCCGGTCGAAGGAATACCGCTAATTATGTATCTGACTGTCCTAGAGAATTCAATGGGGTGCGTACTGGGCCAACATGACGAGTCTGGCCAAAAAGAGCATGCCATTTATTACCTTAGCAAAAAGTTTACCGACTGTGAGACCCGATACTCACTGATCGAGAAAACTTGATGCGCTTTGGAATGGGCTGCTCGCCGGCTAAGGCAGTATATGTTGACTCATACCACTTTGCTGATATCTAAGATGGATCCGATCAAGTACATCTTTGAGAAGCCTGCTTTTTCTGGAAGAATAGCTAGATGGCAGATGATCCTGACAGAATACGATATACAGTACACGACCCAAAAAGCTATAAAGGGGAGTGTACTAGCTGACCATCTGGCTCATCAAGCTGTCGAAGATTACCAATCCATGAAGTTTGACTTCCCCGACAAAGACATTATGACATTGGACAATATTGAAGATTTTAGACCATATGACGGACCTGAACAAGGGTCCCGATGGACCCTGTACTTTGATGGTGCCTCCAATGCACTTGGCAACGGTATCGGCGCGGTACTCATCTCTCCAGAAGGTTGCCATACACCTTTCACCGCCAGACTTTGCTTCAACTGCACCAACAACATGGCCGAGTATGAAGCTTGTATCTTTGGTCTCAAGGCTGCCATAGACTTAGGAATCAAATCTTTGATTGTATTTGGGGACTCAGCTTTGGTCATCAGTTAGATCAAAGGAGAGTGGGATACTAAGCATCCAAACCTCATCCCTTACAAAGAACATGTCTTGACATTGTTACCACATTTCGAGCAGATTACCTTCGAGCACTTCCCGCGAGAAGAAAATCAGCTAGCAGATGCTCTAGCTACAATGTCATCCATGTTTAAACTTAACTGGGATAACGAGGCTCCCCGGATCACCATTGAACGGATGGACGAACCTGCACATTGTCACAAAATTAATATCGAAGAAGTTGTGGACCGACCTTGGTTTCACGAAGTCAAAAGGTATCTCGAGGCTCAAGAATATCCTGAAGGAGCTTCAGTCAATGACAAAAAGTTCTTGAGGAGATTCTCTGCCACGTTCTTCCTGAGCAATGGTATCCTATATAAGCGCAATCATGATTGCATTCTGCTCCGTTGTGTGGACAAGGTTGAAGCTGAGCAGATCATGGCTGAACTGCACAATGGTACCTTTGGCACTCACTCTAGCGGACATACGATAGCTAAGAAGATTCTATGGGAAGGCTATTACTGGTCTACCATGGAAGCTGACTTCTATCAACATTCCCGTACTTATCACAAATGTCAAATCTATGCGGACAAGGTACATATATCTCCAGTTCCTCTCAATGTCTTAACAGCTCCTTGGCCATTCGCGATGTGGGGAATCGACATGATTGGAGAGATCAATCCTAAGCATCCAATGGACACCGCTTCATTTTGGTGGCCATTGATTACTTTACCAAGTGAGTCGAAGCAGCTTCCTTCGTATCCGTCACAAAGAATGTTGTTGCCTGCTTCATCAAACAGAACCTCATTTTCCGGTACGGCATCCCCGAAAGGATCATCACCGACAACGGTACAAACCTGAACAACACTATGATCACCGCCTTGTGTGAGCAATTCTAGATTTAACATCACAATTCATCTCCCTATCGGCCAAAGATGAAAGGTGTTGTCGAAGTTGCGAACAAAAATATCAAGAAGATCATACAAAAGATGACAGTTACCTACAAGGACTGGCATGAGATGTTACAGTTTGCTCTCCACGGGTACCGTTCCACGACACGCACATCAACTGAGGCAACACCCTATTCTTTGGTATAAGACATGGAAGCTGTTTTACCTATCGAGGTTCAGATTCCCTCCTTGAGAATCATGACGGATGCTGGTTTGAGTGAAGACGATTGGATTCATACCCGGCTTGATCAACTTAACTTGATTGACAAAAAGTGACTTACTGCTGTTTGCCATGGTCAGACGTATCAAAAACGGATGATCAAGGATTTCAACAAGAAAGTCAGACGCCAGATATATCAAGTCGGGGATCTTGTAATCAAGCGGATCATCTTGCCGCAAAGTGATCCCAGGGGCAAATGGACTCCTACCTACGAAGGACCATTTGTGATAAAAAACATCTTTTCTGGTGGGGCAATGATATTAACCACCATGGACGGCGATGACTTACCGCACCCTGCGAAAGCGGACATAGTCAAAAGATACTATGCATAAATGACCCGCTAGGTCGACACACCTAGGCAAAAAAGGGCATCCCGGTGAATCGAAAACCCGAAAGGGCAGTTCAGGCAAAAGTTAGGGATAAATAAAAAATCTGTACACCCGACAAGTTAAAAACCCGAAAGGGCGACTTGGGAAAAAAAGGGTTTCCCGGTGGATCGAAAGCCCGAAAGGTAGGTCCAAGCAAAAGTTAGGGAATTAAAGTGTATGACTATGTCTCATCGGATCACTTTAAGGACAATCTCTTCACAGACAAACTCCGGGCTTCTGATCAATTCAATCATCTTCGGACGAAGCAACGAATGGACAAGATATTCAGAGTTATGAAGGCTATAGCAGAATGGGAACCCATGGAATTTTTACACATAGCCATCTTTCTTTGTAGAAATTTTTCTCATTTTTTTGACAACATTCTCTTACTAGGATGTCTGTCTCCTTTGTACAAAATACTTACACAAAGTTAATACAAAGATACTTCAAAGTGCAGAAAACTATTTGCCTTTTCTTCTTTTTTACACTTGTGTTTTATTTGAAAACGTCCAATGATTTAGTAATGAGCATATGCATTTGAATATAATCACTGTTTACAAATAAACGAAATGGGAAAGAATAATTACTGACAGGTTGAAAGTATAGGAAAACTTCTTTAGACTATTCCAAGAAAAATCCCCTGCAGTACATCATCTAGATCCCCAACGGAGCTAAAACCTTGAAATACATATCCCCAGCGGAGCTAAATTTCAAATCCTTAATCCACCATCAGAGTTAAAACTTCAAACTCCCAATCCCCAGCGGAGTAAAAACTTTGAACTACAGACCCTCAGTGGAGATGAAACCTTCTTCCCCAGTCGAGTTAAATCTCCAACTATCAATTCTCAGTAGGAACCATCCAGTTTCTCCAAATTCCCCAGCAAGTTGTCTTGAAGCCTGGAAGTCAACCAGATAACAATTAACTTTTGTTTTATCCCCAAACTAGGATAATTCCCCAGTAGATTGGCATACAACCCAAACTCCTGATATCCCCAACAAAATGAAGATTCTCATTCTTGACTCCCCAGTAGATTGGCATACAACCCAAACTCCTGAACTTTTTTCCAAACATGAATAAGCTGTTCCCCCAGAGTCCTGAACTTACTCTCCAGCAGGATAGCTACTCCCCACAGAGTTTTTACTCCCCAACAGAATGAAGATTCTCATTCTTGATCTCCCAGTGAAGTTGCCAGAGTCTTCATTACTCCCCAGCATGAATTTGTCAGAATTTTTAATCCCCTGCAGATCGAAGATTCTCATTCTTGACTTCCCGGCATGAAGTCCCCAAGGATTCAAATTCCTCAATAGAATGAAGATTCTCATTCTTAGTCCCCCGCAGAAATCATCAGAGTTTTCCCTATTCCCCAGCCGAGTAAGGATTCCCATTATTTAACCCCCAGTAGAAGTCTTCAAAGTTCTCTAGATTTCCCAAGCATATTTCTCAAGCAGTTTGACATTACTCTCACAACAGATTTTGTCAACCACTCCAACTTCAAGACATGAAGGATCCTCACATCCCCATAGAATTTGTCAAAGATTTCAAATCTCTAGCAGCGGTCATGGATTTATTTTCCCCGACAGCAGTCAAGGATTTCGTTATCTCCAGCTGTCAAGGATTTATTTTCCTCAACAATGCAGCTAATCAGCCTACATGCGCATACATTACACTCATATATCATAAACATTGATAAAACACATTTTATTGCATCATACATTTCATGCAACATAACTTTGTGTTTCAGCTAACATTTTACCCTTTTCAGGATAAGATTAACAACTATCTTTAACAAATATTCAAAGATTTCAGATACAGTACGGATACACTCCAGACTCGAAAGTCATTCTGCTACTCATTCAGATCTCTTATTCAGATATAGTAAAGATACACTCCAGACACGGAAGTCATTCTGCTACTCATTCAGAATTCAAAGTCAAGATACAGTACGAATACGCTCCAGACACGGATGCCATTCTGTCACTCATTCAGACTTCAACAATCAGATACAGACTAGATACGCTATAGACACGGAAGCCATTATATTTCTCATTCAGATTCAACTATCAATTTCAAGTTCAGATACACTCCAGACACGGAAGTCATTTTGTCACTTATTCAGATCCCAGTTACAATTCAGATACACTCTAGACACGAAAGTCATTATGATACTCATACAGATCTCAACTTCGGATACAGTCCAGAAACGCTCCATACAAGGCTGCCATTCTGTCACTCATTCTAACTTTTTCCCCAGCCTAGAGATGCTCCAGACACGGATGCTTTTCTGACGCTTATTCAGATTTCAGATTCAGATACAATACGGATACACTCCAGACACGGAAGTCATTCTGTTATTCATTCAGATTCAAATACAGTTACAGCTCGGATACGCTCCAAACACGGCGGCCATTCCCTTGCTCATACAGACTCAGTCTCCAAATACAGTTCAGATACGTTCCAGACACGGATACCATTCTGATACTCATTCTTCTGACTTACAACTCAACAAATATTCTTGATGGAATCTACAAGCCCATCTCTGACAAGATTCTGTCACCTCTCTAAATGGAATCTTTAAGCCCATTTCCTCAACCACATTTTGACGAGTGCAAATTTACGGGCACTCTAGTGTCCAATCATCTTTTACCTTCGAGTCACGAACGACAAACTCGCCAATCTAACTCTTCAGGTTCAAGAAGATTGAACAGGGGAAGCTGTTGTACCCCAAAATTTGCCCTCTCATTTTATCAAGATTCTCCTCACAAGACTTCTTGGAATCAAGACCAGATTAGGGTTTGCTCAGCTCAAGACATCTCCTTGCACTGATGACCTGAAATTAGGGTTTGAGTTTGCACAAGGATTTTTGGAATTCCAATGTCTCATGTGACTTTTATACTTCATTTTGGACCTCTAAGATTGCCCATACCAAGTTTCAAGCCTTGAATCAAATTTTTGCCCAGTCAATTGGACAGTTGACCTAAAAATCAACTGTATCGGGAAAAAAGTCAACCATGGCCAATTTACAGTCAAACCTCATAATTTTTGATCCACATCAACATTATAGACTCATGTAAACCATTTGATCAAGTTTGGACCACAACTCCTCAAGAAATTTGATCAGATCATCAAAAGAGCAAAATGGTCATTTTTAGGGTTTTGACTGCAGAAGGGAAATTTCTGATTTTTAACCTAGCCAATGGAAAATTGGGTTCAAGAATGGTTTCAAGGACTCAATGGCATCATCTTGACCTAATCACAAGGTACAAAAGATCTCAAATGCATTGGATTTACAGATCAATTTTCCAGTCAACTGATTAAAAATCAACTGTATACTGAAAATTCAAACTTTGACTTTTTGGTCAAAATCAAGTGCCAAGGGTCATTTTTCATCAAGATGTGTCAAAAAATGTAACTTGTTCACCAAGAAACCTATTTTTGTAAATTAGGGTTTAAAATGGAAAATTTTCATAACTTAGAAATTTTCTAAGTTATGAAAATTTCTTATTTTTTCCCAACCTTTCCTAACTTTTTCACCATGATGAAATTGGATTCAAAGAAAACTTCCAACATTAAAGTTGTAGTCCTCCACAAAATATACAACTTTGATTCACAAAGTTTTCCAAAAAGATGCTTGGATTTCAAGTTATGATTTTATGAATAAGGGTCCATAAAACTTTTAACTTAGTGAAATTTTGCCCTAGTTTAGACAGATTTTTGACCCAACTTCATGGCAACTTTTCACCTAGTTCCAAGTGGAATCTAAAACTTCATTTCAAATATGGATTGTAGATCATGTTACAAGCTTTCCCAAATGTCAAAGAACTCTCCAAGATCATTTATGGTTAGGGAGAATCAAAGAAAAGAAAATGGCCATTTCTCACTTTTGTCCATGGCATTTTTCACATTGGCACAAGTTGCAAATCAGTTTGGATCATGCTTGTACTTATTTTACAGGACTTAATCCTTTCCACACTCCTTAATTAAATGCAAATACATTGGACAAAGGCATTGTTCTGATCTTTGAAGCTTTGCACAAAGAATTATTCCAAAAATGGCAAAAAGGTTACATTGCTACTTTGATAAAGTTAGCTTTTAGAAACTGTGTTTATCTTGAGCCATGGACCTAATAAACTTCTGCAAACCAACTCCACAAATATCAGGCAAAGTTCACCAACACTATGCATACCTTGAGCTAGCCTGTTCAAGCCTTTGCCTTTGTCAACTCACCTTTTCTTCAAAAACAAGCCAACTTGCAAAAGTGTACATAACTTGTGCATCTGTTAAAACCAAGCATTGACATCATTTCAAACGACCTCAACATATTGTCTCAAGCCAGAAACACGAATTACCAAGATCTCAAACACCCTTAAACACAAAATTACCAACTTCCTGCCCAAACACGGCATCTTCTGCAAATCTCAAGCCAAAACCAAATTGGCTCGTGCGTTTTGTCTTGAACCACTTCAGACATATTCCATATAACCCACATGAACTATCCAAGCACCTGTCCAGCAACTGTAACCTCATTTTCACACTTCACCATTTTCATTTTGAAGCTTTGCAGGTTGACTTCTACAGGGACATTCAGGCAAGTTCAAGGCAAGCTAAGCATTGGGAAAGGTTGAGGGAACATCAAGCAAGCTCAAAAGACCTTCAGGCCTCACTCAAAATTGCTACATTGCCATATTCGAATTTAACTGAACAAGGTAATTTCCAATTTTCTGTCTCCTTATTTAGACATCCTAAGGCTTAGGTTTGTGAAGCAAAAATGTAGTCTTTAAGTTGCTTGAGCTGTACATATGCATAGCTTGTATTTATATTAACTGAGCTAGGAGAATTTGGATGTTGAATATGCTGAAAAAACTAGGTTAGAATTTAGGGCCACTGAAATTCTCTCTGATCTTTGAGAGTTAGATCAAGTTTTTTATATCATTGAAATCGTGACTAAAAATGCTACAAGTTTTGTGTTGCAAGATTTTATTTTCATGCACGTATGCAAGAGATACAGTTTGAGGTGAACAGGGCGCGCACGTGGTTGTCTCAAGGATAGGGATGAAGTGAACTTGGGCCTGGCACTTGGGTTTGTTGCTGTTTGCACCCTCCATTTTGTTTTCTGCACCCCCTTGGCCCATTTGTCTTATTTTTGTATATTTTTCATTTCTTGTATATTTTCTGACTTTATTTATTTTTTCTAAATATTAAAAAATCTCAAAAATATTTTCTTAATTTTTTGCATTTTTATTTTATTATTTTTATTATTTTTTAGACATAAAAATAGTTTATTAATAATAATATACTTTATTTTCTTAAATAAAAATTGTAAATAATATAAAAATATTATATATTTTTATTTTTATTATTTATACACTTAAAATAATATTTTCATACAATATTTTAATTTTCAACATTTTTGTATATATTTTTATTTATTTTCTTGTACATAAATGAAATAAATAATAATAGAAATATATTATCTTTTAAAACAAAAAATTAGGATTTCCACCCCTTCCAAAAAATAATCATTTTTATTATTTTATTTTTAGGACATAAATAAACTTATTTTCTCATGAATAAAATTAATACAAAAACAATTTTGCATATTTACATTTATTTGCATATTTAAATATTTTGCCTATTTATTTATTTATTTATTTATTTGTACAATAAATTCAATATGGTTGTAATAGTTTTAGGGTTTTATTTTGTGCAAATACCCCCTATTCAAACTTGTACCCCCTCCCCATAATATTGTTGTAATAGTCTTAGATTTACTTTTACGCAATTTATCGTATTATATGCATGATAGTAAGATTAGGGGTTTGTATGCAAAGACCAAAATCAAAACAAATAGCATGACTTAAATACAAGACAAAAATGCAGGAAAAATGACAACACATTGCACACAAGCACCCCTAGGGTTTCATCCACTTTGTTGCCTTAAAATGGCTATTGTATGCATGCTAGGTATCTTGGCAAAATCAAACAAAACAAAAAGATCATAGTCCCTCGATGACGCTATCTTGGTTGCCTAAACAAAAATGATCTAGTCCCTCAAAAACTTGCTAAGATACTTGGCAATATTGTTATCATGGTTATACGATGACCCACACTTGTCCCGTTTAACATCCAAAGATAGGGTTGTTTACCAAATACAATGGTAAAACAACAATATCCAAGGGTTAAAAATGTGTAGGAAAGACTTTTGAGTAAGGGTAGACAACTCCTAGTTACTTGATCTCTTGCAAACAATCCTTGCTATTTTCAAAAGCACACACACAATTCCAAAACATTTCCCAATAAACTTTCAAACATTGAAACATTTTTAAAAAGACAAACATCTTTGTATACATTCTTAAAACAAGAGTCATTACAAAGATTGCCAAAACAATGACCTCTTTTCAAAATACTTTCAAAACCACACAAAGCACCATTTCAAACAATTGGAAAAACAAAGCAAGTGATATAAACAACTAACTAAGAGCCCATGGATAACCATGGATGAAAAGGGTGCTAGAACCTTCCCTTTTCATAATCTACCCCCCGAACCCAAGAAAATATCTCAAAGGTCTTTCCTGTGCTTTTTGACCTTTCCTTTGGATAAAATAAAAAGTCGGTGGCGACTCTTGCTAAACCGAAACATTTGCAAACACAAACGCAAAACCTCAAGTCAGTTCTCCCACTGTATCACAGGTTGGTACCGTTCCCCAATCTGGACCAACTCATAGACGTGAATGCGGTTAAGGTTTTCTTGTCACAGAATCCGGTACCTACTCTGCTTGGAGATATCCTACATTCTCTGCATACTCACACTATAAAGAGAAGAGAGACCCTTATATGTTGCACTCCTATTTTGGCTAGGTGGTTTATTTCGCACCTACCCCAATCCGTCTTGAAGAATGAACAGGGTTCGAGATGGTCTCATTGGCTAATGACTCTTTCACATTCATGTATTCATTGGTGTCCTCGATCCTCAGAGAATGTTACCATCATTGATCGATGCAGAGAATTCCCTAATGTCCCTCTATAAGGCATTAGGGGAGGAAGCACTTACAACCCTTGTTTGGCGTTGCGACAGTTTGGATATGCAAGAAGGGATGGTCCTCATGACACACTTATCCAAGGAATTATCTTCGACTACGAGAATGATGCTCAGGGTTACCGTAAAAGGTTCATATGATCTTGGGGAATGGTACATAGAGTTTATAGCAAGACACTGGGGCATAAGAACTCAATCCCTCTTGAGCCCTATCTCAAATAGGTACGAGCCCGTGCTCAAAGTCTTATGATGCCTTACCCTGCTATCCTACCAATGATTATGGAACCGGTTGCTGAAGGAGACACTTCTTATCTTGTTCTTAATCCTGACATGCCAACTGATCATGAGTGTTGTACCCCAAAATTTGCCCTCTCACTTATCAATAATTTGCTCACAAGATCTCTTTGGGCTCAAGATTGCACTATGGTTTGATCAGCTCAAGACACCTCCTTAGGCACTGATGACCAAAATTAGGGTTTGAGTTTGCACAAGTATTTTTGAACTTTCAATGCTTCATATGACTTTCATGGATCATTATGGACCCTCAATATTACTCATGTCAAGTTTCAAGCCTTGGATCACATTTTTGCTCAGTCAATTGAGCAGTTGACCTAAAAATCAACTATATTGGGGAAAAAAGTCAACTATGGCCAATTTACAGTAAAACTTCATAATTTTTGATCCACGTAAACATTTTAAACTCATATGTATCATTTCATCAATTTTGGACCACAACTCCTCAAGAAATTTGATCAAATATCCAAAAAGGCAAAATGGTCAAAATTAGGGTTTTGACTGGGAAAAGGCAATTTCTGGTTTTTGATCTAGCAAATGGTCAATTGGTTTAAGGCATGATCTCAAGAGTCTAATTGCATCATTTTTAACTAATGACATGGTTCAAAACATTGCAAGTCCATTGGATTGACAAATGAATTTTGCAGTCAACTGATCAAAAGTCAACTGTATACTGAAAAGTCAAACTTTGACTTTTTGGTCAAATTCAAGTGCCAAAGATCACAATTCATCAAAAAATGTCAAAATATGAAACTTATCCATCAAGAAATCAAAAAGTCAAGATTTCATTTTGAAAAGTCAAAAATTTCTAAACTTAGAAATTTTTCTAAGTGTTGGAAATTTCATGTTTTTTCATAACTTTGAGCCAAATTTTTACCATGATGCAAGATGATTCAAGAGAAACTTCCAACATGAAATTTGTAGATATCCATGAAATATACAACTTTGCTTCACATAACTTCTTCCAAAAGTGCTTGGATCTCAATTTATATTTTGAAGAACATAGGGTCATAAAACTAAACACTTAGTGAAATTTTGCCTTAATTTGGCCAGGATTTTGACCTAACTTCATGACACTTTTTCATATAGTTCCAATGGTAATATTCAAAAGCAATTCAAATATGGGTTGTATAGCACATTTCAAAATTTCCAAAATGTCCAAGAACTCCTTGAGATCATTCTTGAGTAGGGAGAATCGAAGAGATGAAGTTAGGGTTTTGTCACTTGAATTACAAGCCATTTTTGATGAACACATGAACCAAATCCATGCTAGGCTGCATAATATTTTCTTTTAAGGCCTCAAACTTGATTGTCACTCCATAATTAAATGTTTACACAGCTTTTAGAGCTTTAATCCAAGCATTTGAGCTATTATCTAAGTTGCATTTCCATTAATGGCACAAAGTAACATTGCCATTCTTGTAAAGCAAGCTTTTTGCATAAAGTTCACATTGAGCCTCTAACGTGTTCCCTCTGATTACACTCCATCCAAAAAGTTAGAAGCAAGCTTGTTTAAAGCATAACCACTCTATCTTAGCAAGTACACAAGGCATGGAAACTTGTTTTATCAAAAAATCACATGTTTAACTTAAACATGTAAATTTGAATTCTGATCAACTAGGGCACTACAACTTGTTGCTTATAAATAGAGTCACTATTTGTGATTTAGAACACGAGCTTGAGCACCCTGAAATACACCAAAACTCTCTCAAATCAGAAATTTCCCAAAAACCCCATTGTTGCACAGTTTCTGACCTTGAACATCAAACTCACATTTCCCTCGTGCGTTTCTTGGCCTTTTAGTTTCTAAAGCTTCCTTACATCAAATAAAACTCATCCCTATCCTTATTCTAGAACTGTAACACCATTTACCATAACTTCCATAACCAAAAACCAGAGTCTGCAACTTAACTCCTCCAAGCCATTTCAGCCATCCATTGTTCAAGCTAATCATTGCTTTAACTTCCTAGGACCTCAAGGAAGCTAACCTGATCATCACCATCACTTGAAACAAACTCAAACTCCAAACACCATTTCCAGTTTTGAGGTAAGTTTTCTCAACATGGAACTCTTCATACAAGCATCATCAATAGTTTATTTGTGAATAAAACATGTAGATATCATTGCCCTGAAGCTAACCATGCCCTTAGTTTCCATTAATTTTGCTTGAGTTTAGAGAATTTTGAAACTGAAATTTCTATAATTTTTAGGGTCAGATTAGGGCCATTAAAATTCTTGCTTATCTTTGATATATAGTTTTAATACTTTATATTTCTAGAATCGTGAGAAAATTTGCTACAAGTTTCATGTTTACAGTTTTCATTTTTGATGAGAAATAAGAAAGTTACAGTTGGTCTGGCTGGAGGTTGAAGATGAAGTCTTCAGAACAAGTTTTGCCTTACATATTTATTGTTTCATTTGTATTAAAGGATGTATAGCCACCCCAGTGGTAGAAGCGCGCGCCTGTAACATATGGGACCTGGGTTCGAGCCCCAGTGGTACCCTTTTCATTTTTCACATTTTCATTTTTTTTATTTTTGATTGTTTTTGGCAGGCGCTGGGCCCTTTGGGCCTGACTTGTTATTATTTCTGCTTACTAACCCCCTTTGCAGGCTCTTGGCACCCCCTGGCCCAAGTTTATTTATTTATTTATTTATTTCTTTTTTCTTTTTTTAAATATATTTTTCTAAATACTAAAAAAATCATAAAATACAAAAAAATGATATATTTATATTTTGACTTATTTTATTTTTATTTTTCCATGAAAAATATTTTTATAATTTATTTATTTTATTAAACAAATCTTATAAACTTAATTAATATTATTATTTTATTTATTTATTTTTCACACCATTTAAAATACATTATTTTAATATAAAAAAAGGACTAAAATTATTTTATAATGCTATAAATATTTTCAAGATAAAAATACCAAAAATACTTTTCTTAAACTTATTTTCTTTTGATTAATTAATAGAACTAGGTTTTCATTTAAAATATTTTCTTAATAAAATTCAATTTTTATTAATTATTTTCTTTATTTAATTAGGCTAAGACAAAATCCTTTTTCTCTAAAAAAATCAAACAAAATTCATTTTCTTTACATTTTACATCCTTGTACTTTTATTCATTTCTATACTTTATATTTATTTAATTCCTTGTATATTCA
Source organism: Vicia faba (assembly GCA_948472305.1). Taxonomy (NCBI): domain Eukaryota; kingdom Viridiplantae; phylum Streptophyta; class Magnoliopsida; order Fabales; family Fabaceae; genus Vicia; species Vicia faba. The sequence continues at coordinate 363,789,529 of OX451736.1, forward strand.
TACCAATTCGATATGGTTGTAATAGACTAATTAGGTTTAAATCCTTGCAATCCCCATTCAATTTGTACATCCCCATCCCCATAAATGTTGTAATAGTGTAGTAACTTTTAAATTTCTCAATTTATCGCTTTTATATAACATGCCTAGTAATTAGGATTTGTATGGAAAGACTAAAACCAATACGTAGAAAACCCTAATTCAAGACAAAAACAAGCATGAAAATAATACACTTGCACACAAGCACCCCTAAGGTTATTCCACTTGGTTGCCTTATACAAAATGACCATATTACGCATGTAAGGTATCTTAGCAAAAACAAGCAAATACAAGATCATAGTCCCTCGATGATGCTATCTAAGTTGCCTTACAAATGATCTTAGTCCCTCAAAAAGAATGCTAAGATACCTAACAACATTGCTAATCATGGTTATACGATGACCCACGCCCGTCCCGTTTACATCCAAAGATAGGGTTGCTTACCAAATAAATGGTAAGATAACAATGTCAAAGGAAAACAAAATGAACAAGAAAGACTTTTTGAGTAGGTAGAATGCTCCTAATTACTTGCTCAATTTCAAACAAACACCCTTGCTATTTTCAAAACAAACACATACAAACATCTTACAAACTTGAAAACATTTTCAAAAGATCAACATCTTTGTATACATTCTTGCGAACGAGAATCATTACAAAGATTGCCTAAACAATGGCCTCTTTACAAAATACTTTCAAAAACCACACAAAGCATATTTTTAAACAAAAGCAAGTGATCTAGCAAGTAACTAAGAGCCCATGGAAAACCATGGATGAAAAGGGTGCTAAGACCTTCCCTTTTCATAATCTACCCCCCGAACTCAAGAAACAATCTCAAAGGTCTTTCCTGTGCTTTTTCACCTTTCCTTTTGGATAAAAGAAAAGTCGGTGGTGACTCTTGCTAACCGCAACATTTGCGATCAAACGCAAAATCTTCAAGTTAGTTCTCCCACCGTATCACAATGAGGAATTAAAAAAAATCCTGGGTTCAACTTAAAGAAGAGTGGGATACGTTTGAGACTCAATTCTACGCCAGCGAGAAGAAGGTCCTGGAACTCACTAGGCTACTTCATGAAGAGAGGAGTATAAACGCCTACATTTCACCAAAGAGGATGCGCTCATGGGAGACCTAATTTTCTTTTTGCTTTAAAGTTTTGTTTTGTTTGACTGTAAGCCTAAAAGGCACCCTTTGTAACAATTCAAACTTATTAATATAATTAACGTGTGTTTCTTTTGGTTAAGCAAATTTGAGCCTTTAAGAGTCCTTGAAATCATTGCATACGCATATCATCCATGACATTGCATAAACAGGTACCATAACAAGTTTCTCATCGTCTTCGCTGTTTATTTCAGCAATAATGTCTTCCGAACAAAGTATCAAGGACCTCCAGGCCCAAAATGCCCAATTTCAGCAAATGTTCGTAGCCTTGGCTAAGGGGCAGGAAGATCTGATGGCCCTTATTCTGAAAGAGAAAAAGAAGAAGAAGAAGAAGACCGTTGGTGTCCTGAATCTGGGCAGAAGATTTAGAGGACCGTTGAAGCAAACGGTTAATCTGACATCTTCATACAAAGAAGGGGAGAACCAAGAGGGTGAAACAAGGGAGGAAGACCCTAGTCCAAGAGTTTCTGAGGATGAATCTGACTACAATGATGAACAATATCCTCCCGCTGAGGATAGGTACAAACAACTAGAGGATCGTCTGAGTGCAATGGAGATCCAAAGAATACCAAGGCTGGATTTTTAAGAGCTGGGTTTAGTATCTGGGGTAGTCATCCCACATAAGTTCAAGGCTCCGGTAATTGTGAAGTATGATGGGGTGTCTTGTCCCAAGCTTCGTCTTTGTTCCTATGTGAGGAAGATTACGCCTCACACTGCTGATAGGAATTTGTGGGTCCATTTCTTTCAAGACATTCTGTATGGGACTCGACTTGAGTGGTTCTATCAATTGGAGGGAACCAATGTCTGCAACTGGGAAGATCTGGCTGCTGCTTTTTACAAGCAGTATCAATATAACATTGACCTTGCCCCTACCCGTACTCAACTCCAGAGTATGTCCATGGGTGCAAGTGAAGGTTTCAAGGACTATGCGTAGAAGTGGAGAGATCTGGCAGGAAGATTCCAACCCCCTTTGTCTGATACGGAGTTGGTGGATATTTTTATTGGTACATTGTCTGGTTCGTTCTTCAATCACTTGATTGATAGCTCCTCAGTTGGTTTCATCGAGCTGATATTGACTGGAGAAAGGTTAGCAGCTGGGATCCGGAGTGGCAAGATCCAGAAAGACACCTCGTCAAGTGCAATGAAGAAGCCTTTCACGGGTAAGAAGAAGGTCAATGCCATTTATAACTCAAGAGGTCAGAGCTGAGCTGAGCGCCGTCCAACGGTAGGGGCTGTGATGATACCTAGGCCTGTGGCTACTCAACAACGAAACAATCAGCCAAGGGTAGAAATACCTCAAAGGAAGTTCACCTAAATCAACATGCCATTGTCACAAGCATTGCAACACATGTTGAAGATGAATCTGATTACGGTGATAGACCCTCATCCAAACCCTAAGACTTCCTCTCCTAACTACAATCCAGATTCAAGGTGTGCTTATCATTCTGGCAGCCCGGGGCACGATACTAACGATTGTTAGGCGCTAAAATACAAGATTCAGAATATGATTGACGCCAAGGAGATTGAATTCGACGCTCCTGAGACTCCCAACATGATCATTGCTCCCTTGCCAAAACATGGCTAGGATTGAAAGCATTTTTGTTCATTTAACTCTCAAGTTGTATTTTCTTTGCTTATTCGAACAATTATTGTCATGTCAAAAATTTATTATTTCATTAATGCATTACACATGTTTGTATTGAATTAATCTATTTTCACTATGCTTAAATTGCTTTATACTTCCTTTTCGTGATATTCAACTCTCGATTAAAAGCTCAAAGCCTTAGAGGGAGGATGACGAAAATGATACCATAATCTCTACAGTATGCTTTTGAATAGACCTTGCTGACGATGTACATGCATTGTTTCAAATCCCAAACAATGGAGTTATAAGGAAGATAATCCCTAGTCAACCACTTTGATCCAAAGAAGTAGGAGTTTTTCTTTCACACAAATTAAAACCCTTAATCATAACCTGGGGCAAGGTAGTTTGCTCAGTTAATTCAGAGGCGCATTCAGTCGCAATCTTCCGCTTCGGACACAATGGATGGCCTAGAAAACGTCCTTCCGAATCAGAAGATGGTGATGGTTCCGTATGATCGTCAAGACAGGCAGTCATTATCTCTCGAAATAAAAGCCCGTTAAGTCAAAACCTATGAAGGAGACTTAAGAAGAAAAAAACTAGGGCATCCTGCTGACTGTAATCACAAAAGAAACAGTTCAGGAAAAAAGACATGGATAACAAAAATCAAAAAAGAAAGAGGTCCTACAAATCCTCGACAAAAAATATGACTGCCTATTCAAGATAAACTTCCAGTATCTGAACCATCATCGAAACATCAAGGACAGTACTCCAGGACTCAACTGGGATTCTAAACGCGCAATTAACTGAGCATAGGGCTGAAGGACATAACGAAGAACGGGTGGGTACAAATAAATTTTGAGCCTTTATCCTTTGTTTCTTAAACCGTGAACCAGGCTACGTTATAACCCTTAAAAGTCCTAGCTGAAGCATGGGTTAGTTTGAGAGCATACTGTTACAAAGGTATCCTGACTCCTGTAGGACTTGTTACGAATCCTGAGTTGATATCACGTTCTTGCAAATTTTATTTTACTACACAAAACACATTTTCAAAAAAATTTCAAGACGAACATGAGTTTTGCATTCTTTAAATGACATTGTTTGCAATGACTAATTGTGTGACAATAGAGAAATCCGCACAATGGATATTCAATGAACAGACATCCTCTCAATAGACAAAATCACCTCAGCGGGAAAGACACTTCCAATAACAGGACTTCCATAAGCAAGGGGTATGACATGATGTCTAACACACCTGGGACAGGCTCTCCAAAGGTTCCAAATAACCAGGGGCAGATCTCCATCTGAATCACTTGGGCATTACGCACGCATTCTAGCAACGAATCATATGCCATAAAGAAAACATTTTTGACAGTACTACCACACAACACTATGGACAGTGACAACTCCCTACACCCTGAGAGCGCGGACATAGTCAAAAAATAATACGCATGAACAAAGACCCGCTAGGTTGATTGGCCTAGGCAAAAATAAGGGCATCCCGGCGAACCAAAAGGGTTCAGGCAAAAATTAGGGATAAAAACAAAAAATCTGTACACCCGACAAGTCGAAAACCCGCAAAGGTGGCTTGGGCAAAAAAGGGTATCCCGGTTGATTGAAAACCCGAAAGGGAAATCCAGGCAAAAGTTAAGGATTAAAGCGTACAACTATGTCCTGTCATCTTGTCACCTGCCTATCAATAGAAGACTTATTATTCTGATTGGCAGTTACCAAGCACCCCACGAGTTGGGATAACACTCAAGCTATCCACAAAGCCTTCGCAGGTACTTTCTCCAGCAGGTACAGGGGCAGAAAAGTCCTGATGCAAAGTCATTGCCGTATCCTCAGCATACGACCCTGTGACATCTACACTCCCCACATAGTAGAGGCAACTAAAGCTTTGACATCGGCTTCCCCAGGAAAGAGCCACCTTCCCCAGCAAAGCTCCTTCAGAGAGTCGACGTCTATATTCCCCAGCCAAATTTTTTAAGTCACAAGCGGTTCATAAATTTGTCTCCCAAGCAGATTGTATTTCTATGAATGCGAAAGCTCAACCCCCAACAAAGTTTATCCCTAGAGCTACATAAATCCAGCCCCTGCAGAGTTATTCTTAAGCAGAGTCTCTCCTCAGCAGAATATTCACAAACAGGAGAAAATCCACGGCATAATCATCTTCGTTTTCCATCCCCAGCGGAAGTAGAAGAACCACTTTTTCTACGATGGTCAGGAATTCAGTTTCCAGCACTCTCCAGCAGCGGTCAGGGATTTATTTTCCAAGACTCGGATATGTAACAATAAAATTTCATGTTCATACATCATGACATGCGCATACATATTGCATACAACACAATCTCAGTTATTTTGAGAACATCATCATACAATGCATTTCATGCATCACATGTAATTAATCATGTACCTTTTCAAGAAAGATGGTTATCATCAACAATTTCCAGCAGGTCCAAGATTAGCTCCTGAAACTAAACAGAGTAATTATCTGCACGACCAAATGCAGCTTTACACGTGTTCGTCACGAAGCAACCTTACCCAGGTTCCTTCTCGGTTCAGATGCAGTTTTACCCAAACTCGTCACGAAGCAACCTTACCCAGGTTCCTTCTCGGTTCAGATACAGTTTTACCTAAACTCCTCACAAAGTAACCTTACCCAGGTTCCTTCTCGGTTCAGATGCAGTTTTACCCAAACTCGTCACAAAGAAACCTTACCCAGGTTCCTTCTCGGTTCAAATGCAGTTTTACCCAAACTCCTCACGAAGAAACCTTACCCAGGTTCCTTCTCGGTTCAGATGAAGTTTTACCCAAACTCATCACAAAGCAACCTTACCTAGGTTCCTTCTCGGTTCAGATGCAGTTTTACCCAAACTCGTCACGAAGCAACCTTACCCAGGTTCCTTCTAGGTTTAGATACAGTTTTACCCAAACTTCTCACGAAGCAAACTTACCTAGGTTCCTTCTCGGTTCAGATGCAGTTTTACCCAAACTCGTCACGAAGCAACCTTACCCAGGTTTCTTCTCGGTTCAGATGCAGTTTTACCCAAACTCCTCACGAAGCCACCTTACCCAGGTTCCTTCTCGGTTCAGATGCAGTTTTACCTAAACTCCTCACGAAGACACCTTACCCAGGTTCCTTCTCAGTTCAGATGAAGTTTTACCGAAACTACTCACAAAGCAACCTTACCCAGGTTCCGTCTCGGTTCAGATGCAGTTTTACCCAAACTCATCACGAAGCAACCTTACCCAGGTTCCTTCCCATAAGCCCTACTGTGATACGGTGGGAGAACTGACTTGAGGTTTTGCATTTGTTTTCGCAAGTGTTTCGGTTGAGCAAGAGTCGCCACCGACTTTTTATTTTATCCTAAGGAAAGGTTTAAAAAGCACAGCAAAAACCTTTGAGATTTTTCTTGGGTTCGGGGAGTAGATTATAGAAAGGGAAGGTATTAGCACCCTTTCTATCCATGGTTATCCATGGGCTCTTAGGTACTTGCTTAGATCAACTTGCCTTGGTTTTCAATTGTTTGAAATGGTGCTTGGTGTGTGTTTTTTGAAAATGTTTTGAAAAGATGCCTTGTATAGGCTACCCTTGTAACAATTCTTTACTCGAATGTTTTACAAAAGGTGTTTTGTCTTTAGAAAAGATGTTTCAAGGTTTTTTGAAAGCTTGTTTTTTGAAAGTGTTTGTGAAGTGGGTTTTGAAAATAGGCAAGTGTTTTCTTTGCAAATTGGCAAATACTTAAGAGTTATCTACCCTATAGTTTTCTCAAAGATTTTTGTTATGTTTTAAACCTTTTGACAATTTTGTTCCACCATTGCATTTGGTGGACAATCTTGTCTTAGGAGGTGAAAGGGACGGGCGCGGGTCATTGTTTAGACCATAATTGCAATAGTGTTAAATGTCTTTTGGGAAATTTTTCTTTAAAAGGGACTTGATCATTCATTTAGGCAATATTTTGGGGGACTATGATCATTTGATTGTTTGTTTTACCCAAAGAAATTCAACATGCAATATGGCCCAATTATTTGAAGGCAACAAAGTGGAATACCCTAGGGGTGCAAGTGTGAAATGTGTTGTCCATTTTCATGCTTGTTTATCTTGAGTTATGTCCAACTATTTTGTTCGTTTTATTCGCATACAAACCCTAATTCTAGCATGGTAGGTTTAGAAAGCATTAAAGTGCGAAATTTAAATTCCTACACTATTACAACACAATAATATGGGGAGGGGGGTACAATGTTTCAAATGGGATATATTTAGACAAGAATTTAAACCTAACTATTACATCATTTTCTTTGAATATTTACAAGATAAATAATTTGCACAATTAAATGGAAATTGAAATAAATATGTAAAAATGCAAAAAGAATTTTTTATGTGTATGAAAAAAAGAATATTATTTATGTGAAATAAAAAGGGAAATAAAAGGGTATTATTTTTGGAGTATTTTCAAATTTAGGGCAAAACCCTAATTTTTAATCAAAGGGGTATTAATCAATTAATTCATATAATATTTATTATTTACATACAAAAAATAAAATAAAATATTGTATATTTGTAAAAAGGGCATTTTTTAGTATTAAATATTAAAAAATAAAATATGTACATTTTTTGGTATTTTTATCCTAAGCACATTAATACATACCTATATATTCATATTATTTACAAAATATGTATTATATATATTAATTAATAATATTTAATATTTAAATAAAAAAAGTATTTTTCTATAAAATATTTTCAGGAAGTAAAAATAAGATAAAAGTGTATAAAAAATATATTTGTGCTATTTTTGTATTTTTAAACAAAAGGTATATATTTATTCATTTATGTTCAAACTAAAAGAAAAATCAAATAAATACCTAATAAAATCAAAAATGGTGAGAAAAAATATTTTTATATTTTTAATATGCTGAGAAAAAATAAATGAGTCAATTAAAAAAGGAAAAAATCAAAAATCATCAAAAATAAAGCAAATGGGCTCAAGGGGTGTAAAACCAAAAAGGTGGTGCAAAAAGGAAAGTCAACATAAGCCCAGCCCATGAAGACCTTTCTTCAACCTCTGAACAACAATATTCAAAAAACGTGCGCCCTGTTCTTCATCTTCTAACTCCTGATTCCTGGCTTATTAATGAAAACTCATAACATGAAAAATGTTCAGCATCAAGAGACGAATCTAACCATATGCAGAACTTGATCTAACTCTCTAAGATGAGGGAGAATTTCTTCTCTCCCAAATCCTAACCTAGATTTTCTGCCATTTTCAAACCTCAAATTCTCACAGCTCAAGTAAAAGAAATGAAAAGTAAAAACATGTACATGTTCAGTGGCATGAGTAGAACATTGTTTATTCACAAACTTAGAGTTAATGATGCTTGATAAGAGAGATAGAAGTTCACCAAGATACCTGTTCAGCTGGAGTTCTATCTGGCAATGAGGGAGCTTTCAGTGCAAGGTGATGATTGGAAAAGCTTCCTTGAGGTCCATGGATGCTATTCCAATGTTTACTTTGTCTTGAAAGCTTCTGAATCGTGCTAGAGCACTTCACCTGCAAAACAAGAAACTGAAAATGGTGGAAGTGGTTAGAGGGATTACATGTCGTGTTTCAAGTCATGGTTAGCTTGCATAGATGCTAGGGAATGTGTGTGAACTGGTTTGGGCAAGAGAGCTTGAGGGAAATGGAAGATGGCACTCAAACTGCAGGCCTGACCCTGTTTTTGCAGTTTGAAGATGATTCTGAGATTGGGAGTGTTTGAGAGGTGCTAGGGTCGTGCAAAAGCTTGGTTGAGATGTCTTGAGTATATTTGTCAAGTTCACTTAAGGGTTTGTAAGATGATATGAGAGTTGGTTTGAGTTATGATGTGTTTCTTACACTTTAAGCAAGCCATGGTTACTTTGTGCCTCTAGCCTGTACAGGCCCTCATACTATGCTGCATAATCCCTCCTTGATCAGTGTGATTAACACATAAACTTGTGCCAATTAGATATGGACTGTACTTCTTGGATTTGTAATTGGACATAAAGTGAAACTTTTGCAAAAATGGATATAATGCTTTTTCCAATTTGGGATTAATCCATCATACAATGCTTTAGCTCATGAAACAAGGTCTTAGCACAATGAACATGCATTAAATTATTGAGTGTTGGATGGTTTTAGGACCTGTAATCAAGGGACATGCTGGTTTGAGAAGTTTGCACAAATTATGAACATGAAAAATAGCCAATTCAAAAGTGAGTTTTTGCCAAATTGTGAAATTCGAATCTCTCAAGTCACGAGGTTGTTTGATGAGTTCTTGGATATTTTGGAAAGCTTGGAATGTGTACTAAAATCCATCTTTGAAATGCAAATTTAAATTCCAAGTGGAAGTGTATGGAAAATGGCCTTGAAGTGGGGTAGAAAACCTTGTCAAAATAGGTCAAAAATTCACTAAGTTAAGAATGGTTTAATGCCCTTATTCAAAAATTTGTAACTTGAGATACAAGCCTCAAATGGGAAAACTTTGTGAATCAAAGTTGTAGATTATGAAACAAGCTACAACTTTCATGTTTTGACTTTTGTTTGAATCCAAATGGATCTTGGTGAAAAAGTGGGGCAAAGTTGGGAAAAAATTAGGGTTTTTTATAACTTAGAAAAATTCTGTTATGAAAAATTCTAATTTCTAACCCTAATTTTGCATTTTGTGATTTCTTGATGAACAAGTTTCATGATTTTGCATGTTTTGATGAAAAATGAATCTTGACTCTTGATTTTGACCAAAAAGTCAAAGTTTGACTTTTCAATATACAGTCAAAATTGATCAATTGACTGGGAAATTCAACTGTCAATCTTGTGTACTTGGGATCTTTTGAGTTTGTTGAGCATGTCAAGATAATTCCATGGGGTCCTTGAGTCCATATATGAGCTTGGTTTTCCATTGGTTGGGTCAAACAGTCAAAAATTGCCTTTGTGCAGTCAAAACCCTAAAAATGACCATTTTGCCCTTTTGGTGATCTGATCAAATTTCTTGTGGAATTGTGATCCAAACTTGATCAAATGGTCCATATGAGTTCATAATGTTGATGTGGGTCAATTTTCATGAGGTTTGACTGTCAATTGGCCACAGTTGACTTTTTCCCCAATACAACTGACTTTTAGGTCAACTGTCCAATTGACTGGGCAAAACTTGGAATCAAAGCTTGAAACTTGGTATGGATAAACTTGGGAGTCCAATATGAAGCATGAAAGTCATCTTAAGCACTTTAGGTCAAAACATCTTTGTGCAAACATAAACCCTAATTTGGGTCCACAGTGCAAGGAGAAGTCTTGAGCAGATGAAACCCTAACTGGATCTTGGGCTTCAAAGGTTATGTGATGAGAAATCATTGAGAAATAGGAGGGCAAATTTTGGGGTACAACAGTTTCCCCTGTTCAATCTTCTTGAATCCGAAGAGTTAGATTGGCAAGTTTGCCTTTCGTGACTCGAGGGAAAAAGGAGATTGGACACTAGAGTGCCCGGAAATTTGCACTCGTCAAAGCAATGAATGCGGGAATGGGCTTAGAGATGCCATTTGGAGATGGGCTTAGAGATGCCATCTTGAGAGGGTAACAGAGATCCTGTCGGGGATGGGCTTAGAGATGCCATCTGGAAGGGAATATCAGGAAGGTGTCTAAGCTTTGGACCATCTCTGAACTGGGGGTCTGAACAAGCAATAGATTGACATCCGTCGTTGGGAGGAATCCGTAAACTATTTTTCAGAAATTTGGAGAAGAAACTGAACAAGCGATAGGTTAACATCCGTTACTTGGAGAACCCGTAAACTGTTTTCAGAAATCTTGAAGTTTTGAATAAGCAATAGAGCAGCATCCGTTGTTGGGAAGCATCCGTAAACTGTTTTCAGAAAGTTGCATCTGAACAAGTCGATAGATTAACATCCGTTGTTGGGAAGAATCCATAGACTATTTTCAGAAGCCCGGAGAAGAAACTGAACAAGCGATAGGTTATCATCCGTTACTTGGAGAACCCGTAAACTGTTTTCAGATATCTTGGAGTTGAATAAGCAATAGAGCAGCGTCCGTTGTTGGGAAGCGTCCGTAAACTGTTTTCAAAGGTTGATAAGAGTCTGAACAAGTTGGTAGATTAACATCCGTTGTTGGGAAGAATCCGTAAACTGTTTTCAGAAGTCTTGAGAAGAATCTGAACAAGTGATAGGTTAACATCCGTTACTTGGAGAACCCGTAAACTATTTTCAGAAGTCTTGGGGTTGAATAAGCAATAGAGCAGCATCCGTTGTTGGGAAGCGTCCGTAAGCTATTTTCAAAAGTTGCATCTGAACAAGTGATAGATTGACATCCGTTGTTGGGAGGAATCCATAGACTGTTTTCAGAAGTCTGGAGAAGAAACTGAACAAGCGATAGGTTAACATCCGTTACTTGGAGAACCCATAAACTGTTTTCAGAAATCTTGAGAAGAATCTGAACAAGTGATAGGTTAACATCCGTTACTTGGAGAACCCGTAAACTGTTTTCAGAAATCTTGAAGTTTTGAATAGGAACCGGTATAAGGTTGCTTGATGATGAGTCCGTGTAAAACTGCATCTGAAACTGTTAAGGATAACTTTTTACTCTTATCCTGAAAAGGACAAAATGTTAGCTAGACACAAAATTATGTTGCATGAAATGTATGCTGCAATATATGGGATATCAATGGTATGATATGAATGTAATGAATGTGCATGTAAGCCGATGAGCTGTCTTGCTGGGGATAGATGAATCCTGGATGGCTGAAGATAAAAGCATCGTGACTGCTGCCGGGAAGAATAAATCCTTGGCTGTGACTGGGGAATAAGGAGCTTGGGTTGCATACCAAACCTCTGGGGAATTCCTGATGACTTCTACTGGGGAGTACCAACCTAGTAGACTTCTGCTGGGGATGCAAGACTGAGAATCTTCAGTTTGGCGGGAAGCATCTCTGGCGACCTTACTGGGGACTCAAGGTTTTGTTCTCCTAAAACTCTGTGGGGAAAAGGTTCATTAGTCTGGCTCCGCTGGGGATTGATAATTTGAAGCTTTAGCTCGGCTGGGGACACTGAAACTTAAACTCTGAGGGGAATTGAATTCCGGAGGATTCTCTGGCTGGGGATTTGCAAAGATAAGTTACTGCTGGGGAATTTTGATGAACTCCACTGGGGATAGGAAGAATTCTGGCGAGTGCGATCTTCCGTGGTTGTTAGCTGAGGATGACCCAGTTATAAGGCCTTGTGAGGAATAACTTTGAATAAAACTCGGGAGAGACGTCCGTACTCTGCAGGGAATAAGCTTTCAGCATCTACTGGGGGTGAGTTTCAAGATTTGCTAGGGACATGGATTCCAAATCTCCCGGGGGTTTCCTTTGAAGGGTATCAAGATATCCAACTGTACCTTCGACCTATCGGTAATCCTCTTTCCCGACTCATAAGAAAATGATTATGTTTCAAATGCATATGCCTATTTAACAAAACATTGGACGTTTCTCAAAATAAAACAAATAGTGCAAGAGAAAAGAAAAGGAAATGACACAAATTTCTGGGAAAAGTATTTGTATTGATTTTCTTTGAGTATATTTGTACAAAAGAGACAATCATCCTAGTAAGAGGATTTTGTCGTAAATATTTGAAAATTTTATACAAAATAAAGATGGCTATGTGAAATAATTTCATGGGATTCCATTCTACTACAGCCTTCACAACTCTGAATATCTGTCCATTCAATGCTTCGTTCGCCGATGACTGGATTGATCAGAAACCCGGAACTGGTTGATGAAGAGATTGTTTTTGAAGTGATCCGACGAGACATAGTCATACGCTTTAATTCCCTAACTTTTGCCTGAATCGCCCTTTCGGGTTTTCGATCCACCGGGAAACCCCTTTTTGCCCAAGCCGCCCTTTCGGGTTTTCAACTTGCCGGGTGTACAGATTTTTTTTGTTTTTATCCCTAATTTTTGCCTGAATCGCCCTTTCGGGTTTTCGATCCACCGGGATGCCCATTTTTGCCCAAGCCGCCCTTTCGGGTTTTCGACTTGTCGGGTTATTTTATGCGTAGTATCTTTTGACTATGTCTGCGTTCGCAGGGTGCGGCAAATCGTCGCCGTCCATGGTGGTCAGAATCATTGCACCACCAGAAAATATGCTCTTGATCACAAATGGTCCTTCATATGTAGGAGTCCATTTGCCCCTGGGATCACTTTGCGGCAAGATAATCCGCTTGATTACGAGATCTCCGACTTGATACACTTGACGTCTGACTTTTTTATTAAAGGCCTTGATCATCCGTTTTTGATACGTCTGACTATGGCATATAGCAGCAAGTCGCTTTTCGTCGATCAGATTGAGTTGATCAAGTCGGGTCTGCATCCAATCATCTTCATTCAAACCTGCATCCTTCATAATCCTTAGAGAAGGGATCTGGACTTCCATAGGCAAAACAGCTTCCATGCCATAAACCAGAGAAAATGGGGTTGCCCCAGTTGAAGTACGTGTCGTCGTACGGTATCCATGCAGAGCAAATGGTAACATCTCATGCCAGTCCTTGTAAGTGACTGTCATTTTATGAATGATTTTCTTAATGTTTTTGTTCGCAGCTTCAACAGCACCGTTCATCTTCAGCCGATAGGGAGATGAATTGTGATGATAAATCTTGAACTGTTCGCACAATGCAGTGATCATTGTGTTATTCAGATTTGTACCGTTGTCCGTGATGATCCTGTCTGGAACACCATACCGACATATGAGATTTTACTTGATAAAGCGGGCAACCACATTTTTGGTGACAGAGGCGAAGGAAGCTGCTTCGACCCATTTAGTGAAGTAGTCAATGGCAACCAGGATGAAGCGATGTCCGTTGGAAGCCGTGGGCTTGATCTCTCCAATCATATCAATGCCCCACATTGCGAAGGGCCACGGAGCAGTCAGGACGTTGAGGGGAACCGGAGGAATATGAACTTTGTCAGCGTAGATGTGATCGGTGGATCTGGAACTGACTGTTTAACGCTGGTTCGCGAAATGTCGCGGAAGCAAGAGTCGCCACCGTCTTTTATTTTCTCCAAATGGAAAGGACAAAAGCACAGAAAAATTCCTTAAAGAGATTGCTCTCGGTTCGGGAGGTAGATTATAGAAAGGGAAGGTGTTAGCACCCTTTCCATCCATGGTTATCCATGGGCTCTTAGATACTTGCTCACTTGTGTTTTCAAAAATGGTTTGTTTGCTTTTCAACTGTGGGTTTTAAAAAGTTTCTTTGAAAATTTCAGTTCGACTCTTGTATCGGTCCTCAAGAGTGTTTGAAAAAATGCCTTCGAAAGCTTTTTGAAAATGTGTTGGTGTGAAAAGTTTTTTTGAATTTGTTTGGAAATTAGAGCAAGTATCTAGAGTCGTCTACCTACCCTAAGGAATTCGTCTGTGTAAATGTCCTTTAAAGTAGTGCCATCCCACCATTGAGAGGTAGGTAGCACCACCGTTGGAGGTGTTCGGGTCAATTCGAGGTTCAGGACATGGTGATCACCAGAGCAATGGGAAGACACCTTAGAAGCTACCCTCATGCCAGGTTCCCGGATCATGAGGACTTACTAAGACATCCTCTACTCGACGATCACCTTTCGAGGCAAGGCAACAGTGAGGCGTACCCTAGGGGTGGTGTGTGCGATTCGTGTGTCGTTTTCATTTGCATTTATCTTGTCATGTTATTGGTGTTCTACGCTTGATTTTATTTCGTCCATACATTCTTTCATGCCATTTATTTAACAGTTAAAAATTGCGGGAAAAGCAAAAATTCTAAGCTATTACAAAGGCGCGGGTCCACATCGCCAAAAGTTTCTCGAACCCGATTTGACAGAAAAATAAAGAAATAAAAGAAAATAAAGAATTAAAAGTGCGAGCAATTATTTACACGGCTTTGGGAGAGATACATAAATATTTAAACGAAATAAAATAAATATGCGAATTAATAAGAAATTAAGAACGAGGGCGTTGGACCCTTTTGCAAGAATTAAATTACATGGAATCAATTAATTAAGAAGAAAGAAAGAACTTGTTTTTTTGGTATTTTTAGTACTTTAGGATTTAATAGAAAAAGGAATTAATTGAAATTAAATGCTAACCCTAATTCTATTTTATTTTTAATTTATTAAGAAAACATTGAATTTTAACCTAAATTAACCCTAATTTTTATATACAAATTTAATTATAAAAGATAAATAAGATATTTAATTATTTAATTATTTATGAAAGAAAAATAAAAAAAGATGAAAAAATTATTAATTAAACCCTAATTCTATGCTTTTTATATTTTTATTAAAAGTATTAAAATTAAAACCTAATTTACACTAAATTTAATTATATGCATTTATTTATGAAAATAAAAATATTTATTATTTTAATTCTTTTCTGATTTTTATGTGTATTTTTTATATTTTTTGAAAGTAATAAATTAATTAAAACAATAATTTAAAAGGAAATAGAAAAATAATAAAAAAAATAATAATATGGCAAACCTAGGGGGGGTTGTAGTCCCCAACATGGAGGTGAAGCCCAAGCATTCTGGCCCAAACAATCCTGGCCTTGTTGACTTTGGCACTAGCGTGTGATGCATTGACTAGGACTTATCATGTGCCTCAATTCTTGGCCTTTGATCTGATGCTCTGGGACACGTGGACATTGATTTTTGAGGATGCATGAGAGTCTTCAGCATGGGCGCTACACATGAACATTAATTGAGAAAAAACAAATGGAAAGGATGAAGACCTGGGATCGAACCCAGGTCATTAATATTACCAATCAACACGTGCGCCACTGAACCAACTGATGCGTTTTGTATATTAAATAAACCAAGAATAACATAATAAGAAAACAATGGTTAGTGGTAATCAGCGCGCGAAATTTGAACTAGCCACCCACATCTTGCCACGAATTCATCTTCTTCATGGGATTTTATTTTCCTGAAACATAAACAACATAAGCAACGGTTTTTTATGTGTTCTCTTAGGCCAGTTTTGAGAAAAATAGCGACTAGGCATGGAACGCTCATAAATTGGGCGCGACACATGGGTTCTCTTCGTCCAGACGCGCTCATTACAACCATGGCATCGTGGTAGGCTGATTTTACAAGACCAAGAAACCCCCAATTCGAAATCCTGTAAACCCTAAAAAATAGTAATGGTATCTTTGCACATAGCGCGTAATAATCCAATCAAAGCATATGGTTAGCTTGCAAACTTTATTCTAAACACAAAAATAATAACAAAATGTGTTAACAATGCATGTATGATCGAAACTGATTCAGAAATTTTCTTCACCAACTTCCATGGTGATCTTACGTTTTCTCGAGTATGGGGCTTGGGGAATGATTGGAATATGTCCTGTAACCTTCAAGGAAGCTAATGGAATGGAAATCTTGGCTTGAAACCACCTACAAGTTAGTTTTCAGAATTGAGTTTTTAGACAAAAATTTTCAAGTTGGTGAATGGCTTCTGCGCAGCTTTAATGATCCAGGGCATTAGGTTTTCGTTCATGCTTATGTAATGAATCAATTAGGTCAAGAAAAACCAAACAAATCAATTGCATTCATGGTTTTTGGAAATTTGATTTTCAAGAATCTTTTTCAATCTTTTCCATGTGTTTTTTGTATCAATCATGATCAATCAATCCAAATCTTTCCATATTTAGCTAGGCACGAAATCTTGATGATATAATGTGCACAAAAAGATTGAAAAAATTAGGTTAAGCATTTTTCATATATTTATTTTAATTTAAATGAATTATTATTAATAAAAATCCAAATAAATAAATAAAAAATGAATAAAAACTTCCCTTTGGGCCAAGTGGTCGTGCACATGTCATGGATGATGAATTATGGAGGAAAAATGGGTCCATTAGCAATTTTAGGTCATTTGAATCAATGTTGACTTTTCAAAATATCCAAACATTTCCCAACTTCTACAAGGCATAACTTGCTCAATTTTTAAGCTTTTCTCATGTTCTTTGACATTTTGGAAAGTTCTTTGAGTCCTCTAACCAATGCCTTTGGTCCCATGTCATTTTGATTCACCAATCTCAAGTTATGGCCTTTGACTTAAAGTCCCTTTTTGTTGACTTTTGAAAATGTCCTATAATGTTGAAATTGATAACTTTTTGTGAGAGAATTTCTTGGACTTGAAGTATGAAGATGAGTTGTAGGAAATGTCTTTCTCTTCAAAATGAGCTTTGGATGGAATTTTTCTGATAAACCATGTGAAAGTTATGCCCTGGTCAATTTACAGTTGACTTTTTCAACTGTCCAAATAAGGAAACTTTTGCATCTTGATGATTTTTGAGCCAAATTTTGAGAATCATGATCAAGCATTGATCAAATGATGTTTGTGGCTTCAAAATGAGATGTTGACCAAAAATTTGAACTTTTGACTGTCAAATGACCATTTTGCCCCTACAGTTGACTGTAGTGCAATTAGGGTTTTGACTGTGCTATTTTGTGCTGAAAGTCTTGAAAATTGATATGAGGATGCTTGACCATATTTGTAGGCATGTGGGGCTTGATTGGACCTTTTGAAACTTCATTTTCTTGATCAGAACACAAACCCTAATTTTGACTGTATAGGAAACCTTTGCACTGTGCAACCCTTGGGGAATTTTGAAGCTTGACTTTGACAAATCTTTGAAGAATATGGGAGGGAAAATTTTGGGGTACAACAGTTGCCCCTGTTCAATCTTCTTAGACCTGAGGATGCAAATTGGCTGACGTGCCTTTCGTAATCTGAGGGTAGAAGATGATTGAACACTAGAGTGCCCAGAAATTTGCGCTCACATAGTAGCAGTGTGATGGAAATGGGCTTATAGATGCCATTTAGAGATTGATGAATAGGGTGATGGGCTTATAGATGCCATCTGGATATTGATCGCATAAGAGATTCCTTAGCGAGGACCTGCATACCTGCAAAAAAGAAAAATGAGTACCTGACACGTTGCAGGAGTTGGTTTTCAGATGCTTGGTTTAGATATGTCCCGACTGGTTACAGGGGCTGAGTCTGGAGCTTCACAAGATGATAAATGAACTAAGGATAGTTACTACCTTAGCATGAATGGTAAGAGAACCTTGGGTGACTTTAACTTTAACAACGCTCGTTGAGAAAATCTTACCATCTTCGCAGTATCGGGAAGAGAACCAAAGGAAATTAGAATCTGAAAGGGAATTACATCTCACGCACCGTCGGGGAGAGGACCAAAGGAAATTATAACCTGAAAGGGAATTACATCTCACGCACCGTCGGGGAGAGGACCATAGGAAATTATAACCTAAAAGGGAATTATATCTCACGCACCGTCGGGGAGAGGACCATAGGAAATTATAACCTAAAAGGGAATTACATCTCACGCACCGTCGGGGAGAGGACCATAGGAAATTATAACCTCAAAAGGAATTATCACCTCACGCACCGTCGGGGAGGGAACCATAGGAAATTATAATCTCAAAAGGGAATTACATCTCACGCACCGTCGGGGAGAGGACCATAGGAAATTATAACCTAAAAGGGAATTATATATCACGCACCGTCGGGGAGAGGACCATAGGAAATTATAACCTAAAAGGGAATTACATCTCACGCACCGTCGGGGAGAGGACCATAGGAAATTATAACCTCAAAAGGAATTATCACCTCACGCACCGTCGGGGAGGGAACCATAGGAAATTATAACCTGAAAAGGAATTATCACCTCACGCACCGTCGGGGAGGGAACCAATAGGAAATTATAACCTGGTAACTTCTACTGAGTCTTCATCAGAAAAATCTGTTGGGAATCGATTTAGCTGGACTAGAGAAGGCCTTGGACTGGATAAGAAATCTTTGGAGTTGATTAACTGAACCGGTCTAGGTCTTGAAATATGATTGAGGATTTAGCTGAATTTTTCCTGAAAGGTAAAAGTCAATCATATGCAATGCGTGATATGGATCAAGCAATGATGTTCTCAACATAAATGAGATTTGTATGATATGATGCGTCTATGCATGCTATAATGATGTATGTGATGTTTTATGTATGCTTTCGTCTAGGAAAATAAATCCTTGACGGGTGTCGGGAAGTCACTCCTGGGCTGATATTGAAAAATAAGCTTTCGCTTCCGCTGGGGATGATAACTCCAAGAATACCGGTAGGAGAAGATGACTCCGTTGAGGAATAAGCTTGGCAAATGGAAGATCCTGCGGGGAGAAAAATACTCTGACGACCATGCTGGGGAGTGATACTCTGTGGGGAGAGAGATACTTTGCTGAGTTGATAATAACTTGCTGGGGATATCTTTGCTGTATTGGAAGTGTTGATAGACTTCGCTGGGGATAAGAAGACTCTGTCGACGACGATCTTTCCGTGGCTTTTAGCTGAGGATAACCCAGTTATATCCTGTTAAGGAAATAACTCTTTAAATAAAGCCGGTCGACGCGTTCGCGCTCTGCGAGGGATAAGCTTCCAGAATCTACTGGGGATAAGCTTGCTGCTTGGGGAGGTGAATTCCAACTTTCCTGGGGAGCTGGATTGGATTCTCCTGGGGAAGCTTTTTGAATTGCGAGGGAAAGTGATTCCTTTGAATGTTGATATACCGCCGGGGAACAATCTCTAGACCAAGACTGTCGGGGATGCTTGTTAAGAATATATGTATTGCTGCTGGGGAATGTTGAGATCTACTGGAGGATACCTAATTTCCTTGAGACTTGATAACTCTGCTTGGAGAAGAGTGTACTGGCTGCTGACTTTCTGGGGAATTGAGATGTACTGGTCATGTTCTTTAGCTGAACCTACCTTGGTACCTTGGAGGATAGAACAATTAGATTGCTTAGACAACTCCTTATTGCCCCTGTTTCTAATGTTACCTGTAATTAATCCTTTGTTTCGTATGCAAATATTTATGAGTTAGCAAATTATTGTCAATGCATATATCACAAATTGAACATTGGACGTTCTTCGCAAAACAAAACAGAAAAGGAAAACAATTGGCACATTTTAACTGAAAAGTATATTTGTATTGATTTTTGAATGGCCTGAAAATAGGCGTTTTGTGTACAAGAGGCTGACGTCCTAGTAAGGGGACGCCGCCGAACAAGAGAGTTTATACAAATTTTGTACAAAAGAAAATAACAGCTGTGTGAAGTATGAATGATCCACTGGGTTTCAACTCTGCTATTGCCTTTATAACTCCGAGCGTCTCATCACTTGATGACCTTGGTTGAAGGTGAAGCTGACTGCTAGATGCCGTCTGAACTTGATGAAGATACCGGATTCTGGATGCAAAGTGATCAATGGGACATAGTATTACGCTTTTATCCTTAATTTTTGCCTGGACCGCCCTTTCGGGTTTTCGGTCCACCAGGATACCCATTTTTGCCCAAGCCGCCTTTTCAGGTTTTCGACTTGCCGGGTGTACAGATTTTTTCATTTCATCCCTTCATTTTGCCCGAACCCTTTTGGTTCGCCGGGAAGCCCTAATTTTTGCCTAGGCATGTCAGCCTAGCGGGTCTTTTTTATGCGTAGTATTTTTTTACTATGTCTGCATTGGCGGGGTGAGGAAGGTCGTCACCATCCATGTTGGTTAGAATCATTGCTCCTCCTGAGAACACATGCTTAACCACAAATGGCCCTTCGTACGTAGGGGTCCATTTGCCCCTTGGATCACTCTAAGGAAGGATGATTCTCTTGATTACCAGATCCCCAACTTGATATTCCTGTGGTCTGACCTTTTTGTTAAATGCCCTGATCATCCGCTTCTGATATGTCTGACCGTGGCAGATAGCAGCAAGTCTCTTTTCATCAATGAGGTTGAGCTGATCAAGTCGTGTCTGGATCCAATCATCTTCATTCAGATTTGCATCCTTCATTATCCGGAGAGAGGGTATTTGCACTTCGATCGGTAAGACTGCCTCCATACCATAAACCAGAGAAAAAGGAGTTGCCCCGGTTGACGTCCTAGCTAAGGTACGGTACCCATGTAGAGCGAACGGTAACATCTCGTGCCAATCTTTATAAGTCACTGTCATCTTCTGCACGATTTTCTTGATGTTCTTATTTGCTGCTTCTACAGCCCCATTCATCTTCGTTCTGTAAGGAGAAGAATTGTGGTGCTGTATCTTGAACTGTTCGTAGAGCTCAGCGATCATCTTGTTGTTCAGATTGGTACCGTTATCTGTAATAATTCTCTCTGGGACGCCGTACCGACAGATCAGATTATGCCGAATGAACCGTGCCACAACAGTCTTGGTTACCGTAGCGTAGGATGCTGCCTCGACCCACTTTATAAAATAATCAATCGCCACTAGGATGAAGCGATGCCCATTAGATGCCGTAGGTTTAATCTCGCCGATCATGTCTATGCCCCACATTGCAAACGGCCAAGGCGCAGTCAGAACATTCAGGGGAACTGGAGGAACATGCACCTTGTCTGCATAAATCTGGCACTTATGACATGTCCTGGAATGTTGGTAGCAGTCAGCTTCCATTGTGGACTAGTAATATCCTGCCCGTAGGATTTTCTTAGCCATAGTGTGTCCACTGGAATGTGTACCAAAGGTCCCTTCATGTAGCTCTTCCATGATCCTTTCTGCTTCAGTTTTATCCACACAACGCAGTAAGGTTGAATCATGGTTTCGTTTGTACAATATGTCGTTGCTAAGGAAGAACTTTGCTGCAAACCTCCTCAAGAACTTCTTATCATTGATAGAGGCACCTTCAGGGTACTCCTGAGTTTCCAGATATCTCTTTACCTCATGGTACCAAGGCTTCTCAGTCACCAGTTCAGTCTCGAGATCACAACAGTATGCCGGTTCGTCCAGTTTCCAGATGATGATCCGGGGAGCCTCATTATCCCATTTGACTTTGAACATAGAAGCCATTGTAGCTAATGCGTCCGCCAGCTGATTCTCTTCTCTTGGAAAGTGTTCAAAGGTTATCTCCGTGAAGTGGGGGATCAGGGTCAACACACATTCTCTGTAAGGAACCAGGTTTGGATGTTTCGTATCCCACTCTCCTTTAATCTGATTGATCACAAGAGCGGAATCTCCGAAGACACTTAGAAACTTGATCCTTAAGTCGATCGCAGCTTGAAGACCCATGATGCACGCCTCATACTCCGCCATGTTGTTGGTACAGTTGAAACACAACCGGGCAGTAAGCGGAGTATGAGTGCCTTGAGGTGATATGATTATGGCGCCGATACCATTTCCCAAAGCGTTGGAGGCTCCGTCAAAGTGCATAGACCATCGGGATCCTGGTTCAGGTCCTTCATCCGGTCCAGGTACTTCACAATCAGTTACTATCATAATGCTTATATCCGGAAACTCGAAGTTCATTGACTGATAATCATCTACGGCCTGATGTGCCAAGTGGTCTGCAAATACACTTCCCTTGATGGCTTTCTGGGTTGTGTACTGAATGTCGTATTCCGTCAAGATCATCTGCCATCTTGCAATTCTCCCAGACAGAGCAGGCTTTTCGAATATGTACTTTATAGGATCCATCTTTGAGATCAACAAGGTAGTGTGAGTCAGCATATACTGTCTCAGCCGGCGAGCAGCCCATACCAAAGCGCAGCAAGTTTTCTCAAGCAGTGAGTATCGGGTCTCACAGTCGGTAAACTTTTTGCTAAGGTAATAAATGGCATGCTCTTTTCGGCCAGACTCGTCATGCTGCCCCAGCACACACCCCATTGAGTTGTCAAGCACTGTTAGGTATAGTATCAAAGGTCTCCCTTCAACTGGTGGCATAAGGATGGGTGGTTCTTGGAGATACTCTTTGATTTTGTCAAAAGCAGCCTGACATTCATCGTTCTAACGTACTACCTGATCTTTCTTCAGCAGCTTGAAGATTGGCTCACAGGTAGCAGTTAGGTGTGAGATGAAGCGAGCAATGTAATTCAGGCGTCCTAAAAAGCCTCTGACCTCTTTCTCTGTCTTAGGAACTGGCATCTCTTGAATAGCTTTGACCTTAGCAGGGTCCACTTGAATACCCTTATCACTGACCACGAAGCCTAGCAACTTCCCAGATCTTACCCCGAAGGTGCACTTGTTCGGGTTCAACCTCAGCTTGTACAGTTTTAACCGGTCAAACAACTTCTGCAGGTGATCTAGATGCTCTTCCTTAGTCTGGGACCTTGCGATCATGTCGTCAACATACACTTCTATCTCATGATGGATCATATCATGAAATAAAGCGACCATGGCACGTTGGTAGGTTGCCCCAGCGTTCTTTAGTCCAAAAGGCATGACCTTGTAGCAGAAGGTGCCCCACTGAGTAACAAATGTAGTCTTTTCCATGTCTTCAGGTGCCATCTTGATCTGATTGTAACCTGAAAAGCCATCCATGAAAGAGAACACCTTATGCTGAGCTGTATTATCAACAAGGACATCAATGTGAGGTAAGGGGAAGTCATCTTTGGGGCTGGCCCTGTTCAGATCCCTGTAGTCGACACACATTCTGACCTTACCGTCTTTCTTCGGTACCGGTACCACATTAGCAACCCACTGAGGGTAAGAAGTCACTGCAAGGAACCCAACGTCAAACTGTTTCATAACCTCGACTTTAATCTTCTCGGACATCTCTGGACGCATCCGACGGACCTTTTGCTTAACTGGAGGGCAGTCTTCCTTAGTTGGCAAGTGATGGACCACAATATCGGTATCCAACCCGGGCATGTCTTCGTAGGACCAGGCAAAGATCTCCATATAGTCATGTAGCATCTGAGTCAACCGTTTCTTCACGCTGAGCTCTAGGTTGGCACCAATTTTTACCTCTTTCCTGTATGCCTCAGTACCCAGGTTTACTATTTCCACTGGCTCTTCATGGGGTTGAATTGCCCTCTCTTCCTGAAGCAACAGTCTTGCAAGCTCACCAGGCACTTCGCAATCATCTTCACCTTCGTCTTCGGCTAAGTTGATCGGATTTTCGAAGTCATAACTGGCAGTAGCAGGGTTGTTATCAGTGAGATCCATAGTGGATTGAAACCTGTATGAGTGAGTGTGTGTGTAAATACAACTGTTTTGAAATATATGTAACAGAAAGAAAGACAGAAAAGGAGCATAAAATTTGCAATGCGAGAAAACGTCCAAGATTTTCATTCATGATATATGAAATGACAATTTATATGCCCTCACAAATGACACCACGGTGCCTCGGGTAAGACACCGGGCCAAAGAGTTTATTATTGTTTATTACAAAATAATGAAACAAAGAAATTTATTACTTAGTAACAAGAGAAACATATAGGTTGTCCTTTGCACTCCAATTGTTAAGTCCACTGTCGGTTGCAGGGTAGATCCAGCTATCGAACTCAGCTTCATCCACCTCCTCTTCATCCCCAATAGCGTTTACTCCATG
The DNA here is from genome assembly GCA_948472305.1 of Vicia faba. Taxonomy (NCBI): domain Eukaryota; kingdom Viridiplantae; phylum Streptophyta; class Magnoliopsida; order Fabales; family Fabaceae; genus Vicia; species Vicia faba. Next base: position 363,813,667 of record OX451736.1, read on the forward strand.
AGCAGGTAGGGGAGCTGTCACCACATTAGGCTTCTCAGATGCCTCAAACTGTACCTCCTTGGCGTCAATAAGATCCTGCAGCTTGCTCCTTAAAGCCCAACAATCATCAGTGGAATGCCCCGGGCTATCAGAATGGTAAGCACAACGAGCATTCGGGTTGTACTTAGGAGATGCAGTATTGGGGAACTTCGGAGCCTCCCTGACAGTCACTAAATTGGTTGAGAGCAACTGTGGCAGGATCTGCGACAAGGTCATACTTAACCGGGTGAACTCTCTCCGGGGTCTTTCAGCCCTTTGAGGATTATTTGGCCGGGGAGCGGCAGCAGGCTTAGCAATCATTACCGCACTAACAGATTGGCGGCGCTCAGGTCTCTCTGATCTCTTGGAACCATACACGGCACTAGCCTCCTTCTTGAAGGGTTTCTTCTCAGAACTAGATGATGCACCCTTCGCAATCTTACCAGACTTTAACCCAGCCTCAATTCTCTCCCCAGTCAGAATCAGATCAGTGAACCCTGCAGACGAATTCCCGATGAGATGGTTGAAAATGGCCCAGATAGGGTCCCCAAGAACATGTCTACCAACTCCCGATCAGTCAACGGAGGCTGCACCCTGCCAGCCAGGTCTCTCCAATTCTGAGCGTACTCCTTAAAACCTTCACTTGAACCTAATGACATACCCTGGAGTTGGGTACGTGTAGGGGCAAGGTCGGCATTATATTGATACTGCTTATAGAAAGCAGTAGCCAACTCCTCCCAGTTACGAACCTTGGTCCCATCCAGCTGATAGAACCATTCGAGATGAGTCCCTGAAAGACTCTCCTGGAAGAAGTGGATCCACAAATTCTTATCCGCAGAGTACGGTTGCATCTTTCGAACATAGGACCTGAGATGTAGCTTGGGACAAGACGCCCCGTCATATTTAGAGAAGGATGGTGCTTTGAACTTATGAGGGATAATCACACCAATTGACAAACCCAGATCTCCGAAATCCAGCCCAGGCACCTGTTGTATTTCCATAGCCTTCAGCCTATCCTCCAGTTGCTTGTACCTGTCTTCTGTAGGAGGGTACTGCTCTTCATCAAAATCAGTCTCGTTGTCGGAGACTACCGGACTAGGAACCCTTGCTTCTGCCTGAGGAGTACTCTTGCCAACAGAAGAACCAGCCTCTTCTTGCTGCAATGTGTTGCCAAACCTTCGACCCGAGTTGAACAGAACAGTTCTTCTCTTCTTCTTCTTCTTCTTCTCCTTCTTCAGGAGCATAGCTTTCAATTCTTCTTGGCCTTGAGCCAAACCCTTGATTAATTCCTGAAACTGCGCATTCTGCGCCTGAAGGGCTTTGATGGATGTCTCAGTTGATGACGAGTCAGGATTCATGATGCTGAAATAAACAGCGAAGGACTGTAAGCAACCTGAAAAGAGGAAAAACCTGCTATGCACATGATGTATGAAATGCGTATGAATTATGTTTTCAAAGACAATCGGGAATCAACTTTGTAAACAAAAAGGAACACACTTCATTAGATTCAACTTTGAAACCGAAATTATTCAACAGATTGCCTTTAGGCGTTACATGAAAGGAAATACTGAAAAGGAAATAAAACTGTAAAAGCACATCTTGAGCTCCCTATTGATCCCATGGTCTCCTCTTCTCAGTACGGATGTAGGCATTCAGAGCTCTCTCATTCTCCAACTGTTTTGTCAGCTTCTGGATCTTTGATTCCTGCTCGTTGAACTTTTCCCGGTAAGAATCCCGCTCTTCTCGCAGTTGCGACCAAGATCTCTTTAATGTCTCATAATCAGTAGGTATCTGAGGAGGAAGGATAGTTGGAGGAACACCATCTTTGTCAGGACACTCAAGAATGACGGGTCTGACAGCTTCATACGGCATACCTAACTTCTGAGCACGGATGCGAACCCATTTGTAGTAGGCTTCCATAGGTAAAGAAGTCTTTGGCCCTAACTCCTGTGGGTCAGCTTTATGAACCTTGTCCCAAGCCTTGATGAACCTACGACGCAGCTCGTCACTATCCACCTGAAACTCAAAACTGATGTGAGGCACCAACATCTCATGGGGACCTGCTCTTCTTGCTCTTCCAAACTGACGGAGTGCTAGACATGGATTGTAAGAGATCCCTCCTTGGGTACCAATCAGAGGAACATTAGGGTATTCCCCGCATCGATCAATAATAGCTATCTCGTCCAAACCTCTGCAAGTCCAAATGATGTCTTTATCGGTGAGAGACATTAACCTATGAGCCCAACATCTTCCTTCTTGATTCTTCAGTACGAACTTAGGGAGGTGCGAAATAAACCACCTCACCAACAAAGGGATACAACACCATAGGGTTCCTCGTCTTCGGGTAGTACGGGCATGAAGTTGTTGCAAGATGTCACCCAAGAGAGTGGGCACAGGATTCTGAGACATAAAGATCCTTATGGCAGTGACATTGATGAAGTTGTCAGGATTAGGAAACAAGACTAACCCATAGATTAGGAGAGCCAAGATGTCTTCATATGCCCTAAAGTCCAGGTCATTCCAGAAACTGTTAACTTTACCAATCAGAAACTTGGCCAAGAAACCCTTAACTCCGCTTCTAGTCACCCAGTTGTCTGTTACCTCTTGAAGGGTCAAAGGAAGAGCTGCAGCAATATCCTCAAGTCTGAGGGTCTTTTCCCAACCAGTAAAGGGAGTCTGATCCAAGATAGGGATACCAAGCAAATCAGAGAACTCTTCCAGGGTAGGGACCAGCTGGAAGTCTTGAAAGGTGAAGCACTGGTACAGAGGGTCATAGAACTGGGTCAGAACACTCATCAACTGTTGATCCCGCTTTGCAGTGACTAAACTGAGAAGGGCACCATGCCTCTGAATGAAGGAAGTGGTATTTGGAATTCTGCTAACCAACTCATCAAGCAACTCAGGTGAACGAACAAAGTTGAACCGGATAGTATTCCTTCGCACAGGCATCATGATGTCCTACAAAACAGAGCAAAGGTGAAACCCTCTTGTCTTTGAAATGGTCAGTCCTTATGCAGGATGCATGCAATGCTCATGATGCTATGATGTTATGATAAAGCACATCACAAATAGATACAAAGGCAAACATGGTAAGGCACACAAGTCACACAAGGCAAGCCCCTAAAGTTTAGGCCAGCATGAGGTCTAGGTACTACCCTCTTTCAGTTTGTTGGTTCATACCTGTCCTAATCAAAAGTAACCGGGTTCTTAGAGGATCCCAATATCATTGACTACCCTCAATCGGTCATAACTCCAGCATCGCAATCTTTTCTTGCGGCCAGAACCATCACGAGAATTTAGCCTCAATGGGCGTAGCATACTGCTACAATTCTAAAGGCCAAGTTGTGTCAATTAAGGTTCTAAGGTTGTTGGTGCTTAATGACTCCTTAGAAGACCCATATTCTCCTCGTTGCGACACAAGGGATATCGGTACAGACCAAGGTGCCACACCAACGTAGCCACTGCTTCACCCGTATCGGTCTACGCCGGACAGGTCCCTCACAGCTTATGCTACCTAAACAAGGTATCCCCTGATCCGGGTTAGGATCTATGTAACTCCGATGCAACCCACAATAGTAAAGCAAGCAAATCAATACAATTGAAAACACAGTTATGAACTATCCCTAAGGTACACCTCACTTTATAAAGGGTCCCCAGTAGAGTCGCCAGTTCTGTGATCGGTGGATCTGGAACTGACTGTTTAACGCTGGTTCGCGAAATGTCGTGGAAGCAAGAGTCGCCACCGTCTTTTATTTTCTCCAAATGGAAAGGACAAAAGCACAGAAAAATTCCTTAAAGAGATTGCTCTCGGTTCGGGAGGTAGATTATAGAAAGGGAAGGTGTTAGCACCCTTTCCATCCATGGTTATCCATGGGCTCTTAGATACTTGCTCACTTGTGTTTTCAAAAATGGTTTGTTTGCTTTTCAACTGTGGGTTTTAAAAAGTTTCTTTGAAAATTTCAGTTCGACTCTTGTATCGGTCCTCAAGAGTGTTTGAAAAAATGCCTTCGAAAGCTTTTTGAAAATGTGTTGGTGTGAAAAGTTTTTTTGAATTTGTTTGGAAATTAGAGCAAGTTTCTAGAGTCGTCTACCTACCCTAAGGAATTCGTCTGTGTAAATGTCCTTTAAAGTAGTGCCATCCCACCATTGAGAGGTAAGTAGCACCACCGTTGGAGGTGTTCGGGTCAATTCGAGGTTCGGGACATGGTGATCACCAGAGCAATGGGAAGACACCTTAGAAGCTACCCTCATGCCAGGTTCCCGGATCATGAGGACTTACTAAGACATCCTCTACTCGACGATCACCTTTCGAGGCAAGGCAACAGTGAGGCGTACCCTAGGGGTGGTGTGTGCGATTCGTGTGTCGTTTTCATTTGCATTTATCTTGTCATGTTATTGGTGTTCTACGCTTGATTTTATTTCGTCCATACATTCTTTCATGCCATTTATTTAACAGTTAAAAATTGCGGGAAAAGCAAAAATTCTAAGCTATTACAAAGGCGCGGGTCCACATCGCCAAAAGTTTCTCGAACCCGATTTGATAGAAAAATAAAGAAATAAAAGAAAATAAAGAATTAAAAGTGCGAGCAATTATTTACACGGCTTTGGGAGAGATACATAAATATTTAAACGAAATAAAATAAATATGCGAATTAATAAGAAATTAAGAACGAGGGCGTTGGGCCCTTTTGCAAGAATTAAATTACATGGAATCAATTAATTAAGAAGAAAGAAAGAACTTGTTTTTTTGGTATTTTTAGTACTTTAGGATTTAATAGAAAAAGGAATTAATTGAAATTAAATGCTAACCCTAATTCTATTTTATTTTTAATTTATTAAGAAAACATTGAATTTTAACCTAAATTAACCCTAATTTTTATATACAAATTTAATTATAAAAGATAAATAAGATATTTAATTATTTAATTATTTATGAAAGAAAAATAAAAAAAGATGAAAAAATTATTAATTAAACCCTAATTCTATGCTTTTTATATTTTTATTAAAAGTATTAAAATTAAAACCTAATTTACACTAAATTTAATTATATGCATTTATTTATGAAAATAAAAATATTTATTATTTTAATTCTTTTCTGATTTTTATGTGTATTTTTTATATTTTTTGAAAGTAATAAATTAATTAAAACAATAATTTAAAAGGAAATAGAAAAATAATAAAAAAAATAATAATATGGCAAACCTAGGGGGGGTTGTAATCCCCAACATGGAGGTGAAGCCCAAGCATTCTGGCCCAAACAATCCTGGCCTTGTTGACTTTGGCACTAGCGTGTGATGCATTGACTAGGACTTATCATGTGCCTCAATTCTTGGCCTTTGATCTGATGCTCTGGGACACATGGACATTGATTTTTGAGGATGCATGAGAGTCTTCAGCATGGGCGCTACACATGAACATTAATTGAGAAAAAACAAATGGAAAGGATGAAGACCTGGGATCGAACCCAGGTCATTAATATTACCAATCAACACGTGCGCCACTGAACCAATTGATGCGTTTTGTATATTAAATAAACTAAGAATAACATAATAAGAAAACAATGGTTAGTGGTAATCAGCGCGCGAAATTTGAACTAGCCACCCACATCTTGCCACGAATTCATCTTCTTCATGGGATTTTATTTTCCTGAAACATAAACAACATAAGCAACGGTTTTTTATGTGTTCTCTTAGGCCAGTTTTGAGAAAATAGCGACTAGGCATGGAACGCTCATAAATTGGGCGCGACACATGGGTTCTCTTCGTCCAGACGCGCTCATTACAACCATGGCATCGTGGTAGGCTGATTTTACAAGACCAAGAAACCCCCAATTCGAAATCCTGTAAACCCTAAAAAATAGTAATGGTATCTTTGCACATAGCGCGTAATAATCCAATCAAAGCATATGGTTAGCTTGCAAACTTTATTCTAAACACAAAAATAATAACAAAATGTGTTAACAATGCATGTATGATCGAAACTGATTCAGAAATTTTCTTCACCAACTTCCATGGTGATCTTACGTTTTCTCGAGTATGGGGCTTGGGGAATGATTGGAATATGTCCTGTAACCTTCAAGGAAGCTAATGGAATGGAAATCTTGGCTTGAAACCACCTACAAGTTAGTTTTCAGAATTGAGTTTTTAGACAAAATTTTTCAAGTTGGTGAATGGCTTCTGCGCAGCTTTAATGATCCAGGGCATTAGGTTTTCGTTCATGCTTATGTAATGAATCAATTAGGTCAAGAAAAACCAAACAAATCAATTGCATTTATGGTTTTTGGAAATTTGATTTTCAAGAATCTTTTTCAATCTTTTCCATGTGTTTTTTGTATCAATCATGATCAATCAATCCAAATCTTTCCATATTTAGCTAGGCACGAAATCTTGATGATATAATGTGCACAAAAAGATTGAAAAAATTAGGTTAAGCATTTTTCATATATTTATTTTAATTTAAATGAATTATTATTAATAAAAATCCAAATAAATAAATAAAAAATTAATAAAAACTTCCCTTTGGGCCAAGTGGTCGTGCACATGTCATGGATGATGAATTATGGAGGAAAAATGGGCCCATTAGCAATTTTAGGTCATTTGAATCAATGTTGACTTTTCAAAATATCCAAATATTTCCCAACTTCTACAAGGCATAACTTGCTCAATGTTTAAGCTTTTCTCATGTTCTTGGACATTTTGGAAAGTTCTTTGAGTCCTCTAACCAATGCCTTTGGTCCCATGTCATTTTGATTCACCAATCTCAAGTTATGGCCTTTGACTTAAAGTCCCTTTTTGTTGACTTTTGAAAATGACCTATAATGTTGAAATTGATAACTTTTTGTGAGAGCATTTCTTGGACTTGAAGTATGAAGATGAGTTGTAGGAAATGTCTTTCTCTTCAAAATGAGCTTTGGATGGAATTTTTCTGATAATCCATGTGAAAGTTATGCCCTGGTCAATTTACAGTTGACTTTTTCAACTGTCCAAATAAGGAAACTTTTGCATCTTGATGATTTTTGAGCCAAATTTTGAGAATCATGATCAAGCATTGATCAAATGATGTTTGTGGCTTCAAAATGATATGTTGACCAAAAATTTGAACTTATGACTGTCAAATGACCATTTTGCCCCTACAGTTGACTGTGCAATTAGGGTTTTGACTGTGCAATTTTGTGCTGAAAGTCTTGAAACTTGATATGAGGATGCTTGACCATATTTGTAGGCATGTGGGGCTTGATTGGACCTTTTGAAACTTCATTTTCTTGATCAGAACACAAACCCTAATTTTGACTGTATAGGAAACCTTTGCACTGTGCAACCCTTGGGGAATTTTGAAGCTTGACTTTGACAAATCTTTGAAGAATATGGGAGGGCAAATTTTGGGGTACAACAGTAGACTTGACACTTGTGGCAAGTACGTGAATGTTGATGGCAATCAGCTTCCATGGTAGACCAGTAATAGCCTGCCCTCAGGATCTTCTTAGCCATTGTATGCCCGCTCAAGTGAGTGCCAAATGTGCCGCTGTGTATATCAATCATGATCAACTCTGCCTCAGCTTTATCTACACATCGGAGTAATACACAATCATGGCTTCGTTTGTAAAGGATTCCGTTGCTCAGGAAGAACTTAGCAACAAATTTCCTTAAGAACTTCTTGTCATTCACGGAAGCTCCTTCAGGATAATCTCTAGTCTCGAGATACCTTTTGATTTCATGAAACCAAGGTTGTTCCATTACTTCTTCGGTATTAATCTCGTGACAATGCGCAGGTTCATCCATTCGCTCGATGGTGATTTGGGGAGCCTCGTTATCCCAGTTGAGTTTAAACATGGAGGACATTGTGGCTAGAGCATCTGCTAGCTGATTCTCTTCTCGCGGAAAATGCTCGAAGGTAATTTGCTCGAAATGAGGTAACAATGTCAAGACATGTTCTTTGTATGGGATAAGATTAGGATGTTTGGTATCCCAGTCTCCTTTGATTTGACTGATAACCAAAGCCGAGTCCCCAAATACGATCAAAGATTTGATCCCCAAGTCTATAGCAGCCTTGAGACCAAAGATGCAAGCTTCATACTCAGCCATGTTGTTCGTGCAGCTGAAGCAAAGTCGGGCCGTGAAAGGCGTGTGACAACCTTCCGGAGAAATGAGTACTGCGCCAATACCGTTTCCAAGCGCATTTGAAGCACCATCAAAGTACAGGGTCCATCGGGATCCCTTTTCGGGTCCGTCATACAGTCCGTCACCTTCAACGTTGTCCAAATTCATGATGTCCTCGTCTGGGAAGTCAAATCTCATGGGCTGATAATCTTCGATAGCCTGATGAGCCAGATGGTCAACTAATACACTCCCTTTTATAGCTTTTTGGGTGGTGTACTGGATGTCAAACTCGGTTAAGATCATTTGCCATCTAGCTATCCTTCCAGATAAAGCGGGCTTCTCGAAGATATACTTGATAGGGTCCATTTTGGATATCAACAAGGTAGTATGAGTCAGCATATACTGTCTTAGTCGGCGAGCAGCCCATACCAAAGCGCAGCAAGTTTTCTCGAGCAGTGAGTAGCGAGTCTCACAGTCGGTAAACTTTTTGCTAAGGTAATAAATAGCATGCTCTTTTCGACCAGACTCGTCATGCTAGCCCAAAACACACCCCATTGAGTTATCCAAGACGGTTAAGTACATGATCAATGGTCTTCCTTCGACGGGTGGCATCAGAATAGGAGGTTCTAGCAAATACTCCTTGATTCTATCAAAAGAAGCTTGGCAATCGTCGTTCCATTCCACTACCTGATCTTTTTTCAAGAGTTTGAAAATTGGCTCACAGGTAGAAGTCAGATGTGAGATGAATCTTGCAATATAGTTTATGCGCCCCAAGAATCCTCTAACCTCCTTTTCAGTACGGGGAGCAGGCATCTCTTGTATTGCTTTTACTTTTGCCGGATCGACTTCAATGCCTTTGTTGCTTACAATGAATCCCAGGAGTTTACCAGACCTAACTCCAAAAGTGCATTTACTTGGATTCAGCCTGAGCTTGTATTCTTTTAACCTGGCAAACAGCTTTTCCAGATGTTCAAGGTGCTCTTCCTCTGTTTGTGACCGAGCTATCATATCGTCTACGTAAACTTCAATCTCATGATGTATCATATCATGAAATAAAGCTACCATGGCGCGTTGATAAGTTGCCCCTGCGTTCTTCAGCCCGAACGACATCACCTTGTAACAGAAAGTGCTCCATTGTGTGACAAAAGTTGTTTTCTCCATATCCTCGGGAGCCATTTTGATTTGATTGTAGCCCGAGAATCCGTCCATGAAGGAAAACACTTTATGCTGAGCTGTATTGTCGATCAAGATGTTAATATGAGGTAGCGGGAAATCATCTTTAGGGCTGGCCCTATTCAAATCCCGGTAGTCCACACACATTCTGACTTTTCCATCTTTCTTCGGTACTGGCACGATGTTAGCGACCCATTGAGGATAGGACATAACAGCCAGAAAGCCAGCATCGAATTGTTTCATTACTTTCGCTTTGATCTTTTCGGACATGTCAGGCCTCATTCGGCGAACTTTTTGCTTGATTGGTGGACATTCTTCTCTTGTGGGGAGACGGTGAACCACGATGTCTGTGTCTAGACCCGGCATGTCTTCATAGGACCAAGCGAAGATTTCAACATACTCATTCAACAACTGTACCAAGCGCTCCTTGACTTTTGGTTCCAGATTGGCACCCACTTGCACCTCCTTCCGGTCCTTCTCGGTTCCCAAGTTAACAGTTTCCAATGGCTCTTCATGCGGTAAGATAGCCCTTTCCTCTTGTTGCAGAAGCCTGGCTAGTTCCCCGGGTACTTCACAACCTTCGTCATCTTCATACTCGGCTAGATTGACCAGATCTTCAGAGTTATTGAAAGATATAGCAGAATAGTCACCCATGGAATCCGGAGTGGATGGGTACCTGTATTGGTGAGTGTGGGTGTGTGTAAGGGATAGCCATCCTTAAACAAAAAATGCAAAAGGAAAGAAAATAAACATAAGCAGTTTATCAAATGAAAAACGTCTAATGAATCATTAAACATGGCATATGAATATGAAAAATAATCAAAACCCTTACAAGTAGACCTACATGCCCCGGGCAAGGCAGGAGGTGAAAAGATAATGTACGGATTGTTTTGAAAGTAAATATTACAGACCAAATAGGAAATGTTTAACAGGTAAATTACTGATGAATAAAAGTGATGGGGACAAAGTCCTTAGCCTCCCAATTGCTCAATCCTCCTTTGACAGATGGATAAATCCACTCTTCAATGTTGCTTTCTTTATCCTCATCCTCCAAAGCGTTGATTCTGTAGGGAGAAATTTTGACTAGCGCTCTTTCAATCTTCGCACGGCGCATAGCTTTCTGGCCAGCGGTTGTGAACCCTAATCCAAACTTGTCAGTCTTATGCGGAATGTCAGGTAACTGCCCCCATGCTGAATTCTTCCCTTCTTTTATTGCGGCCCTTGCATCCTCTAGAGATGCCATCCTGGCCATCTGTCTTGGTGTCTCAGCCGTCAACTTCGCTACTGCTATTTCAGGAAGGACTTCTTCGAAATGTTGAAACGGTGTCTCAATGAACTCTCCTTCAACCTCCACATACCGGAAAGAATTTAAGTGGCTAATCATGTACTCTTCTTCACCATGGACAGTGATGATCTTTCCCTTGACAGGATACTTCAACATCTGATGTAAGGAGGAGGTGACTGCCCCAGCATGGTGTATCCAAGGCCTACCCAGCAAGCAAGAGTATGATGGACGGACGTCCATCACATAGAAAGTGGATTTAAACACCTTGGCGCCTATCTTGATGGGAATTTCAACCTCTCCATGGACCATTCTCTTCGAACCATCGAAAGCTCTGACAACAATATCACCCGGCTTTAATTCCAACCCTTCACAATCTAGTCGGTCCAAGGCCTTCTTAGGCAAAACATTCAGCGACGAACCGGTATCAACCAAAACATGTGCAAGAGTGGTTCCACGACACTCGATTGAAATATGCAAAGCATCATTGTGGTTTCTGCCTTTAGGGGTTAGGTCGGCATCAGAAAAACCTAGTCCATTGTCCGCAGTCAGGCTAGCCACGCAATTTTGAAATTGATCCGCAGAGGTTTCCTGGGGCACATGAGCTGCCTTCAGGAATTTTATCAGGGCTTTAGCGTGCGCTTCTGAGCAAAGTAGTAGTGCCAACATGGAGATCTTGGAGGGGGTTTGCCCCAACTGTTCCACCACATCGTAATCACTTCTCTTGATTATCCTCAAAATATCGTCCATTTCCTTCTTGGAGGTTTCCGGGATAACCAAAGGTTGAGCCCTCGTCCTGACGGGCTCATCTTGGATTCCCTTACCTTTGTCAGCAGCGGTAGGAGAGATAGTACTAGGAACAACAACGTCTTCAATCAGAGGAGTTCTAGCAGAGAGTTTTATTGGTGCAGGGATGACTTCGTTAGCTGATGAGGGTCCAAAGACTGCTCTTGGAGGGGCAATCTCTGGAGAAAATATTCTCCCGCTCCTGGTGATTTTACTGGTGCCTGCAATGTTACTAATGCTGGCTCTTTCATCATCCGAACTTTCTTCAATTACCTCGATTTGCTTGATACCATGGTAGTAGATGTCACCGCCATAGTTCCAAGGTATCGACTTCTCAGAAACATAGGGAACAGGTCCTGGCATTGTTATCTTCAAAGGAACAGATTTTGCAGCTGGTGTAATCTTAATAGGCTTTTTGACGGCCTTGGAAAGATTGGCGTGAATGGTTATGATTGAGACATCTTCAGTATGAACTGGAACAGCAGAAACTTTTTCAAACAAAATTTGTCGACTATCCATAAGGCCTTGGATGCCTTTCTTCAGTAGCGGACAATCAAACGGCAGAGAGTAGCAACAATAGCAGTCTTCTTTACATCCCGGGAAGATCCCGGCCCTTAACAAATTCAACTTAATGGTTAGCAGTGGAGTGGTCAGATCACTGACATCAGCAACATACAAATCTTCTTCAATGGCATTGACATTTCGGCCGTGCTTCGGCATGGGTGCAGATATCACATTAGGCTTCTCTGGAGCGTCAAACTCTACCTCCTTAGCCTCTATCAGGTCTTGGATTTTATGCTTGAGTGCCCAACAATCATTGGTGTCGTGTCCAACAGTGTCTGAATGGTAGGCGCATTTAGCATTGGCATGATAATGCGGAGAGGACGTATTCACATTCTTTAGTGCCTCCTTGATGGTGGCAAGATTCAACTTCAATAGATGGGGAAGCACTTGCGCTGGAGTCATATTAATACGGGTGAACTGCCGTTGTGGCCGTTCCACTCGTTGCTGATTTGGTCTGGACTGGTTATAGCGAGGCTGCTCACTCGGAGTGTTTTGAATCATTACGGCCCCCACAGTTGGCCGACGCTCCGTCTTCCCTGCTCTTCTCTAAGAATATACCATAGCTGTCTCCTTCTTAAAAGGTTTCTTCTCAACACTTGCAGCAACACCCTTCTGAATCTTTCCTGACTTGATGCCAGCTTCTATTATTTCGCCTGTTAAGATCAAATCGGTAAACCCCACGGAAGAGTTACCAATTAGATGATTGAAAAATGGCCCAGATAGGGTCCCAAGAAACATATCAATGAGTTCACGGTCGGTTAAAGGAGGCTGCACCCTGCCAGCCAAATCCCTCCATTTTTGTGCATATTCTTTGAATCCCTCACTTGTTCCTAGTGACATACCCTGAAGTTGGGTACGAGTAGGAGCAAGATCAGAATTATACTGGTATTGTTTGTAGAAAGCGGTGGCCAAATCTTCCCAATTTCTGACACTGGTTCCTTCTAGCTGATAAAACCACTCCAACTGAGCTCCCGACAGGATGTCTTGAAAGAAATGAATCCAGAGGTTTTTATCTGCCGTATAGGGTTGAATCTTTCTCACGTAGGACCTGAGATGCATTTTTGGACAGGACAGCCCATCATACCTCACAAACACTGGCACTTTGAATTTTGGGGGAATCACAATCCCGGCGACCAAACCCAAGTCTTCAAAATCCAAACCCGGTACTCTTTGTAGCTCCATGGCGGCCAACCTGTCTTCTAAACCCTTGTATTTATCATCAGCTGGAGGATATTGCTGGTCAGAATAATCTTCATCCTCTTCAACCTCTTCTTCCTCTGCATCAGACTCGGAAGGCACCGCAACTCCATCTCTTTTACTAGTCCCTTCATCAGAAGTAGGAGGAAATTCAAGCACTCTCCGAGCTTCTCTGTCAAATCTTCTCCCCAAAGTAGCCACCCCAATCCTCTTTTTCTTCTTCTTCACTGGGTCCTTATTCCCCAATTGAGTCTTGATATCCTCCTGGCTTTTAACCAAGGTCATCAGGAGTTGCTGGAATTGTGCATTCTGAGCTTGTAGGTCTTTGACTGTTTGCTCGAGATCCATCCTACTGAAATAAACAACAGACAGATAAGGAAACCTGGAGTGAGACCTGCTTATGCACATGATGAATAGTATGCTGATGTATGCAATGCATTCAAGGATTTAGAACATTCAAAATTGTTTCAGACAAAGAAGAATGCACGTCATATTAATAAGAAGAAATTTGTTAGTACATAAATGCCCCATGGGCCAAATATTACAAAATAAACTTCTTAAGGCAGAAAGACATTGCGCATCCTCTTTGGTGCGATGTAGGTGTTGAGGGCCTCTTGCTCGTGGAGTCGGCGGGTAAGCTCTAGAACCTTCTTTTCACTGGCGTAGTAGCTAGCTTCAAAAGTGTTTCGTTCCTCCTTGAGCTGAATCCAACTTTTCTGCATTTCCTCCCACGATGTAGGCATGTCTGGATGCAGGATGGTGTAGGGAACCTCTCCTTCATTGACGGGCTCTTTAATCACTGGGAGTACATGAGGATAAGGCATCATTAGACTTTGGGCTCGGGCTCGTACCCACTTGAGATAGGGCTCAAGAGGGATGGAGTTCTTGTGTCCCAGAATCTTGCTATCAACCTTGTTGAGTTTTCCCCAAGCTCTGATGAATCTTTGGCGAAGTCCTTGCGCATCGTTGTCGAAGTCAAAAACTAGGCTAGGAATCAACATATCATGAGGGCCATCCCTCCGTGCATATCCAAATTGCCTCAAAGCTAGGCAAGGGTTGTAGGTGATGCCTCCCCTGATTCCAAGTAAAGGAACATTAGGAAACTCTCCGCAACGATCGACGATGATGACATTTTCTCTGGACCGAGAACACCAATGCACATCAGAGTGAGTAAGAGTCATCAACCGTTGGGACCACCTTGAGCCTTGGTCATTCTTCAAGACAGATTGTGGAAGGTGCGAAATAAACCACCTTGCAAGAATAGGAGTACAGCACATGAGAACACCCCTCTTTCTCATTGTTCGTGTGTAAAATGAGTGAAGGATGTCCCCAAGCAATGTTGGTATTGGATTTCTGGACAAGAAGATTTTGACGGCGTTGACATCTACCAATTGGTCAGAATTTGGGAACAAGACCAACCCATAGATAAGGAGTGCCACAATTTCTTCAAAGGCTTGTAGGTCCAATGAATTCCAACATTCTTGTGCCTTTTCAAACAAGAATTTTGCTAAGAATCCCTTGACGCCGCTTCTGGTTTCCCAATGCCCCTTGATGTCGGATGGTTGTAGATGTAATGCTCGAGCAACATCTTCCGGCTTTGGTTCCTTTTCCGTACCGTTGAAGGGTAGTTGATTAAGGATAGGGATTCTTAGGAGTTGAGAGAACTCCTCCAAAGTGGGTACCAACTGATAATCAGGGAAAGTGAAGCAGTGGTGAAGAGGGTCAAAGAACTGGAATAGCACTTTCATCATGTCTTCTTCAATATTGGCGTTGACTAGGCTGAGCAGTCTACCATGTCTTTCACTGAAGGATGAATTTTCCGGAATTCTTGAGGTGAGCTCTTTGAGTTGAGGAGAGATTCTCACAAGGTTGACTTGGATGGTATTTCTGCGAGGAATTTCCATGACCTACAAAACAAGAACAAAGATGAAGATCCAAACCCTTGAAATGGTTAGTAAATGCATATGATGCTTCATGATGTTTATGATGTATGCACCAAACATATGTACAAGCAAATCACACCAAACCCTAGTTTCAGGCTTGCATGGGGTTTCATAGGTGAGTACCCTCTTGAGTGTAGTTGGCTTAAAAACCTGTCCTATAAATAGTAACCGGGTTCTAAGGAGCTCAATATCACGGGATTGTTTTCATCGTTCATCGTTTTGGTTTAGCCACTTAACTAGCGACCAAAATATTCCAAGAAAACAACCCTCAATGAGTGTAGTATCGAGTATCTACCAACTTCGGACTGCACCAAAGCCGGTCATCTCACTACCCCTAATAAAAGGCCAAGATGGTCAAGTAAGGTTCTAGGTCATTAGTGCTTAGTGACATCACTCAGCGGCCCCGTACTCTCCTTGATTGAACTCAAGGGTTACCGGTACTCACAAATATGTCGCACTAATATAGCTATTGCTTCGACTGTGTCGGTATACCCCGCACAGTTTCCACAACGTATTGCTATCTATGAATGTTTCCCAAAATCCGGGTGGAGGATTGCAAACCCAAACAATAGAGCCAAGATATAAAGCAATCAGTTCAAACAATTAGTCATGCAAGAGGGTGATCTAAGCCCTAAGGTTACTCCACTTTAAAAAATTCTCCCCAGCAGAGTCGCCAGTTCTGTGATACGGTGGGAGAACTGACTTGAGGTTTTGCGTTTGTTTTCGCAAATGTTTCGGTTGAGCAAGAGTCGCCACCGACTTTTTATTTTATCCTAAGGAAAGGTTTAAAAAGCACAGCAAAAACCTTTGAGATTTTTCTTGGGTTCGGGGAGTAGATTATAGAAAGGGAAGGTATTAGCACCCTTTCTATCCATGGTTATCCATGGGCTCTTAGGTACTTGCTTAGATCAATTTGCCTTGGTTTTCAATTGTTTGAAATGGTGCTTGGTGTGTGTTTTTTGAAAATGTTTTGAAAAGATGCCTTGTATAGGCTACCCTTGTAACAATTCTTTACTCGAATGTTTTACAAAAGGTGTTTTGTCTTTAGAAAAGATGTTTCAAGGTTTTTTGAAAGCTTGTTTTTTGAAAGTGTTTGTGAAGTGGGTTTTGAAAATAGGCAAGTGTTTTCTTTGCAAATTGGCAAGTACTTAAGAGTTATCTACCCTAAAGTTTTCTCAAAGATTTTTGTTATGTTTTAAACCTTTTGACAATTTTGTTCCACCATTGCATTTGGTGGACAATCTTGTCTTAGGAGGTGAAAGGGACGTGCGCGGGTCATCGTTTAGACCATAATTGCAATAGTGTTAAATGTCTTTTGGGCAATTTTTCTTTAAAAGGGACTTGATCATTCATTTAGGCAACATTTTGGGGGACTATAATCATTTGATTTTTTGTTTTACCCAAAGAAATTCAACATGCAATATGGCCCAATTATTTGAAGGCAACAAAGTGGAATACCCTAGGGGTGCAAGCGTGAAATGTGTTGTCCATTTTCATGCTTGTTTATCTTGAGTTATGTCCAACTATTTTGTTCGTTTTATTCGCATACAAACCCTAATTCTAGTATGGTAGGTTTAGAAAGCATTAAAGTGCGAAATTTAAATTCCTACACTATTACAACACAATAATATGGGGAGGGGGGTACAATGTTTCAAATGGGATATATTTAGACAAGAATTTAAACCTAACTATTACATCATTTTATTTGAATATTTACAAGACAAATAATTTGCACAATTAAATGGAAATTGAAATAAATATGTAAAAATGCAAAAAGAATTTTTTATGTGTATGAAAAAAAGAATATTATTTATGTGAAATAAAAAGGGAAATAAAAGGGTATTATTTTTGGAGTATTTTCAAATTTAGGGCAAAACCCTAATTTTTAATCAAAGGGGTATTAATCAATTAATTCATATAATATTTATTATTTACATACAAAAAATAAAATAAAATATTGTATATTTGTAAAAAGGGCATTTTTTAGTATTAAATATTAAAAAATAAAATATGTACATTTTTTGGTATTTTTATCCTAAGCACATTAATACATACCTATATATTCATATTACTTACAAAATATGTATTATATATATTAATTAATAATATTTAATATTTAAATAAAAAAAAGTATTTTTCTATAAAATATTTTCAGGAAGTAAAAATAAGATAAAAGTGTATAAAAAATATATTTGTGCTATTTTTGTATTTTTAAACAAAAGGTATATATTTATTCATTTATGTTCAAACTAAAAGAAAAATCAAATAAATACCCAATAAAATCAAAAATGGTGAGAAAAAATATTTTTATATTTTTAATATGCTGAGAAAAAATAAATGAGTCAATTAAAAAATGAAAAAATCAAAAATCATCAAAAATAAAGCAAATGGGCTCAGGGGGTGTAAAACCAAAAAGGTGGTGCAAAAAGGAAAGTCAACATAAGCCCAGCCCATGAAGACCTTTCTTCAACCTCTGAACAACAATATTCAAAAAACGCGCGCCCTGTTCTTCATCTTCTAACTCCTGATTCCTGGCTTATTAATGAAAACTCATAACATGAAAAATGTTCAGCATCAAGAGACGAATCTAACCATATGCAGAACTTGATCTAACTCTCTAAGATGATGGAGAATTTCTTCTCCCCCAAATCCTAACCTAGATTTTCTGCCATTTTCAAACCTCAAATTCTCACAGCTCAAGTAAAAGAAATGAAAAGTAAAAACATGTACATGTTCAGTGGCATGAGTAGAACATTGTTTATTCACAAACTTAGAGTTAATGATGCTTGATAAGAGAGATAGAAGTTCACCAAGATACCTGTTCAGCTGGAGTTCTATCTGGCAATGAGGGAGCTTTCAGTGCAAGGTGATGATTGGAAAAGCTTCCTTGAGATCCAGGGATGCTATTTCAATGTTTACTTTGTCTTGAAAGCTTCTGAATCATGCTAGAGCACTTCACCTGCAAAACAAGAAACTGAAAATGGTGGAAGTGGTTAGAGGGATTACAGGTCGTGTTTCAAGTCATGGTTAGCTTGCATAGATGCTAGGGAATGTGTGTGAACTGGTTTGGGCAAGAGAGCTTGAGGGAAATGGAAGATGGCACTCAAACTGCAGGCCTGACCCTGTTTTTGCAGTTTGAAGATGATTCTGAGATTGGGAGTGTTTGAGAGGTGCTAGGGTCGTGCAAAAGCTTGGTTGAGATGTCTTGAGTATATTTGTCAAGTTCACTTAAGGGTTTGTAAGATGATATGAGAGTTGGTTTGAGTTATGATGTGTTTCTTACACTTTAAGCAAGCCATGGTTACTTTGTGCCTCTAGCCTGTACAGGCCCTCATACTATGCTGCATAATCCCTCCTTGATCAGTGTGATTAACACATAAACTTGTGCCAATTAGATATGGACTGTACTTCTTGGATTTGTAATTGGACATAAAGTGAAACTTTTGCAAAAATAGATATAATGCTTTTTCCAATTTGGGATTAATCCATCATACAATGCTTTAGCTCATGAAACAAGGTCTTAGCACAATGAACATGCATTAAATTATTGAGTGTTGGATGGTTTTAGGACCTGTAATCAAGGGGCATGCTGGTTTGAGAAGTTTGCACAAATTATGAACATGAAAAATAGCCAATTCAAAAGTGAGTTTTTGCCAAATTGTGAAATTCGAATCTCTCAAGTCATGAGGTTGTTTGATGAGTTCTTGGACATTTTGGAAAGCTTGGAATGTGTACTACAATCCATCTTTGAAATGCAAATTGAAATTCCAAGTGGAAGTGTATGGAAAATGGCCTTGAAGTGGGGTAGAAAACCTTGTCAAAATAGGTCAAAAATTCACTAAGTTAAGAATGGTTTAATGCCCTTATTCAAAAATTTGTAACTTGAGATACAAGCCTCAAATGGGAAAACTTTGTGAATCAAAGTTGTAGATTATGCAACAAGCTACAACTTTCATGTTTTGACTTTTGTTTGAATCCAAATGGATCTTGGTGAAAAAGTGGGGCAAAGTTGGGAAAAAATTAGGGTTTTTTATAACTTAGAAAAATTCTAAGTTATGAAAAATTCTAATTTCTAACCCTAATTTTGCATTTTGTGATTTCTTGATGAACAAGTTTCATGATTTGGCATGTTTTGATGAAAAATGAATCTTGACTC
Organism: Vicia faba; assembly: GCA_948472305.1. Lineage (NCBI taxonomy): Eukaryota > Viridiplantae > Streptophyta > Magnoliopsida > Fabales > Fabaceae > Vicia > Vicia faba. The sequence goes on from OX451736.1 coordinate 363,832,882, forward strand.
TTGATTTTGACCAAAAAGTCAAAGTTTGACTTTTCAGTATACAGTCAAAATTGATCAATTGACTGGGAAATTCAACTGTCAATCTTGTGTACTTGGGATCTTTTGAGTTTGTTGAGCATGTCAAGATAATTCCATGGGGTCCTTGAGTCCATATATGAGCTTGGTTTGCCATGGGTTGGGTCAAACAGTCAAAAATTGCCTTTGTGCAGTCAAAACCCTAAAAATGACCATTTTGCCCTTTTGGTGATCTGATCAAATTTCTTGTGGAATTGTGATCCAAACTTGATCAAATGGTCCATATGAGTTCATAATGTTGATGTGGGTCAATTTTCATGAGGTTTGACTGTCAATTGGCCACAGTTGACTTTTTCCCCAATACAGCTGACTTTTAGGTCAACTGTCCAATTGACTGGGCAAAACTTGGAATCAAAGCTTGAAACTTGGTATGGATAAACTTGGGAGTCCAATATGAAGCATGAAAGTCATCTTAAGCACTTTAGGTCAAAACATCTTTGTGCAAACATAAACCCTAATTTGGGTCCACAGTGCAAGGATAAGTCTTGAGCAGATGAAACCCTAACTGGATCTTGGGCTTCAAAGGTTATGTGATGAGAAATCATTGAGAAATGGGAGGGCAAATTTTGGGGTACAACACCTACTATCCAGGCTTTCACCTCGAAGTAACCCTACGACCCAAGTTCCTTCTCATAGCCCTACTATCCAGGATTTCACCTTGAAGTAACCCTATGACCCAGGTTCCTTGTCATATCCCTACTATCCAGGATTTCACCTCGAAGTAACCCTAGTATCCAGGTTCCTTCCAATAAGCCCTACTATTCAGGCTCTCACCTCGAAGTAACCCTACTATCCAGGTTCCTTCTCATAGCCCTACTATCCAGGCTTTCATCTTGAAGTAACCCTATTATCCAGGCTTTCACCTCGAAGTAACCCTACTATCCAGGTTCCTTCCCATAAGCCCTACTATCCAGGCTTTCACCTCGAAGTAACCCTACTATCCAGGTTCCTTCCCATAAGCCCTACTATCCAGGCTTTCATCTCGAAGTAACCCTACTATCCAGGTTCATTTTCATAGCCCTACTATCCAGGCTTTCATCTCGAAGTAACCCTACGACACAGGTTCCTTCTCATAAGCCCTACTATTCGGGATTTCATCTTGAAGTAACCCTACGACCCATGTTCCTTCCCATAAGCCCTACTATCCAGTCTTTCATTTCGAAGCAACCCTACTATCAAGGTTCCTTCTCTCTTATCTCCAGACAACAGTTTACAACACTGTAAGACCTGGGCCCGACCAGATACAGTCAATTTCACATTTCCCCAGTAAGTCGTTGTGCAACCTGGACCCTGACCAGACGTGCAATTTACTTCCACTTCCTCAATCAAGAGTTAATTCCCCAGTAGAGTAGAGGAAAACCGAAGCTCCTACCTCTATTTCCCAAGACATAAATCAACATTCCCCGGTGAAGTCCTCCTCAATGACAGGTACAAGAATTCTCACAAAGGAATCTCTTATGCAACCAATATCTTCTCTGAAAGAAATCTTTAATCCCATCTCTGACGATTCTCCTTCACCTTCCAAATGGAATCTGTAAGCCCATTCCCAATATTATCAATCAACATTCACTTCATACGAGTGCAAATTTCTAGGCACTCTAGTGTTCAATCATCTTCCACCTTCAGATCACGAAAGGCAGACAAGCCAATCTACATCCTCAGGTCTAAGAAGATTGAACAGGGGCAACTGTTGTACCCCAAAATTTTCCCTCTCATATCACTCAACATATTCTCATTGAAGCCCTCAATCTGCTCAAGGATGCCCAAGAGTTGACCAGACAAACTCTCTCCTAAAACAATGAATCTCCAATTAGGGTTTCCATTTTCATCAAGATGGGTGAGCTCCAAAGGACTAAAATCTTTTCCATGGTCCTAATATGTTCTCAAGACCACCCATGCCAAGTTTCATGCCTTGCACTACAAGTTTGCTCAATCAACTGCTCAGATGCCTAGAAATCAACTATGTTAGGTCAAAAGTCAATTGTGACCCTCATACAGTCAAACTTCAAGATTTTTGGTCAACATCAACATTTTGAAGTAATATCCATAATTTGATCAAGGGTTGATCATGATTCCTCAAGGAATGCTCCTAATTCATCAAAACTCAAAGTTGCTAAATCAGGGTTCCTATAGGAAAAGTCAACCAAACTTTGACCAGGCACAACTTTCTCATACTTTATCAGAAATTTATCATCCAAGGCTCATTTTGAAGAGAATCCAATTACCTACAACTCATATTCATCCCTCAAGTTCAATAAATGCACTCATGAAAAGATATAAATTTAGACATTATTGGTCCTTTTCAAAAGTCAACAAAAACACCTTTTGGGTCAAAGCTTCTTACATGAACATGGAAGTTCCAATCGAGATGAAACCAAAGAGTTTGTTTAGAGGACATCCTATGATTTCTAAAAAGTCCAATAACACCTTCTTAGGGTTAAAATTGAGGGAGATATGTATTGTCAAAGTTGACTAATTTTTAGAAATGTGCATGAAGTCAACATTGATCAAAATGACTTTTTTTCCAAATGGGCCCATATTTTCTTGTTTGAAACTTGTTCCTAAGAGGACCCACGACCCCTGAGCTTATCCACCTATTATTTTGATGTTTTCATTATTTATTTTCATTTTTTATCCATTTAAATCAAAATAAATCAATTTAAATAGTAGAATAATGAAATAAAATCCAATATTTGATTTTATGAGCATATTATGAGTCAATTAACAACTAGAATATCATCCAAATTCGTGAAAAAACTAATTGATTGGAAAAGATCTTAATTTGGTCTATTTTGGAAACAAATCATACAAGGCAAAGAATGAAATCAAATCTCCATAATTTGCAAAGATATGATCAGTTTTTGTTGACCTAAATCATTCTATGATACATACATAACATTCCTAAAGCATAAGCACAAGGATTGGGTCGTGAAAACTGAGGAACCAAGTTGAAAGTTTTGGAAGAAAAATGCTGATCATATATTCCTCCACAGGCTGATTCAAGCCATTCCAAGATCACAAACAGCTTCAGTGAGTTCCCCTGATCGATTCCAGACCTTCGCAGGTGACCACAACATTCCGAGTCGTAAAATCCATAATTCGGTTCTTCAACCTTTTTTGATTTTTGATTACATTCATACATGCGGTTTCAATGAAATTTAACCATGCATTGTTGTTTATCAAAAGGTTTTGATGCTTCCTGATTTGTTTGATTGAGTTTTAAGTGCAGGAATCAAGGAATACCATTGCTAGGGTTCTAAAATTCAAATTAGGGCTTTCTGATTTAGACATAATTGGGACTGTGATCGGTGGAAATAGAACTGACTGTTTAAAGCTGGATCGCGTATGTCGCGGTAAGCAAGAGTCGCCACCGTCTTTTATTTTCTCCAACATGGACAGGACAAAAGCACAACAAAATTCATTATGAGAATGTTTCTCGGTTCGGGAGGTAGATTTATAGAAAGGGAACGTGTTAGCACCCTTTCTATCCATGGTTATCCATGGGCTCTTAGGTACTTGCTCTTATGTTTTCAAAAGATGTTTGCTTTTCAAATGTGAGTGGGTTTGAAAAAAAGTTTCGTTTGAAAGATTTCTAAGTGACTCTTATATCTGTCCTCAAGAGTGTTTGAAAAATTTATTTTGAAAGCTTTTGAAAGTGTCAGTGTGAAAAGATTTTTGTTTGTTTTTGAAGAGAGCAAGTACCCATGAGTCATCTACCTACCCTAAGGAATTAGGCTGTGTAAAATTCCTTAAGGTAGTGCCATCCCACCATTGAGAGGTAGGTAGCACCACCGTTGGAGGTGTTCGGGTCAATTCGATTGTAGGGACAATGTGGTCACCAAAGCAATAATTAGGACACCTTAGAAGTAACCCTAATGTCCTAGATCCTTTTTAATCCGAGGCAACCGTTTCGAGGCGACGGGATCTTAGACAGAAGAGCGACCGCTAAAACATCCTATACTTGACGACCACTTTCGAAGGCAACGAGTGAGGCGTACCCTAGAAGTGGCAGGTGCATTGTGTGTTGTTTTCAGATTTAAAATTATCTTGGATCATGCAATTTGTGAGCTACGCGTTGTTTTTTAATTACCATACATTGTTTCATGCAATTTAGCAGTTAAGAGTGCGGAAAAGGAAATACAGAAAGGTAAAAGCTACGCTACTACAAGGCGCGGGTCTATACATCGCCAAAATACAAAGACCCGTTTTTGATAAAGATGCGGAAAGTAAAAACAATAAACCTAATTACTATTACATCCTTGAACAGTTACATAATAATCCAATAAGAAATAAAAATAACGTGCGACAGAATTAAATGGGACGTTCGAGGGTTTTGGACCCTTTTGAGATATTAAATTAAATTAAGACCTAATTATTTAATTACAGAAAAGAAAGTGTTTTTTATGTTTTTTTGCATTTATTATGGAAATAAAGAGAAGAATTTAAAAGTTAGTAAACAACCCTAATTCTAGATTATTTTAATTATTAAAGAAAATGTCAAAGTTGACCTAATTTACTAATTAATTAATTTACATGTTATTTACAAAATAATAATTAAATAGTAATAATGGTAATTAATAAAATATGATTAAAAAAAGTCAAGACCTAATTCTATGTAATTTTATTTTTTTAAGAGAAAGTATTAGAATTTAAACCTAAATTAAACTAAAGTTAATTGTTAACATTTATTTACAAAAAATAGGTTAATGATGAAATTTAATAAATAATTAAATATATATTTACAATTTTGATTTTCTGATTTTATTGTGAAAAATTAATTTTTAGTGAATTAATAAAAACAATTAAAACAATTAAAAGAATTAGAAAAGAAAATAAAATAAAATTAAAACATGCAAACCAAGGGGGTTAGATGGCCCAAAGTGGAGGTTTATGTGAGAAATTATGGCCCATTAGACAAAGCAAGCCTCGTTGACTTTCTGGTTGTGTGCATGCTGGTTGACTGGAGTGCATCATGGACTTCATTCTGTGGCCACTGGATTGGGCATCATGGCCACTTGGCAGGCTTAGGCGTGAGGCTTATAGTAGAACACTGGATGAACGCTGCATGGGAACGTTTGAGAAAAAATATCAACAATTATATGGGGTACCTGGGAATCAAACCCAGGTCCCAGTACTTGCAAGCCACGTCCTTTGCCAGTTGAGCTATCAAGCGCGTTTGTTAAACTAATGGACAACAAATATTATATAAAAAAACAAACATTAATGGTATAGAACAAAATAAAGCGCGCCAGATTTGAACCCTCCAGTCACATGATGCCACGCACGTCTTCTTCTTCGTTTCCTGTAAAAAAACAAAACAAGATAGCAGGGGTTTTTAACCCCCACAAAGCAAAAGTCCCAAGAATAGTGATTAGAGCTACAAATTACATAAAAAGAGCGCGAGGGTCTTAATGGTTTCGTCTTGTTGCAACGAATTCATCCATACAGGTCTTGAGGTCTAATTTTATAGTATACGCAAAGCCCTAATTCTCAAGCTTTGAAACCCTAGATATCTCCCATGGTGGATTTCGATTCAGGCAGTTTTAGCACAATTAAACTATATCAAAGTCTTCAGGAAGATGTCAGCAATACAAATCAATAAGCAAAACATGTCAATGATGCATAAAAATTGGATTTCGATTATGGGAATATTTGGTCAAACCGTGACTCTGTTTTACCGTTTCCTTGGGTATGAGAGCTTGTTCTTGATGGTAATAGCTTCCTAGAGACTCAGGCAATATGTTTGAATCACTTTTAGGCCTTGAATCCACCTGCAAATAGGATTTCAGTTTCACAATTTTCTTGAGTTTTTTGCAATTTGGTTGTATGGTTCCAGCAGCAATTGTGCGTGTCTAGCTTTAGGGTTAGCTCTTGCATTTGTATTGGAACAGAATTAGCTTAAAACCTTGGCCCAAAAGTCCATGAATTTAAGTTTTCAATCTTTGATTTTCAATCATATAATTTCCAATCTTTTTTCAATGAAAACCTTGCCAATTTGGGAGATCTTGTCCCCTTGAGTGATGCACGAGATCTTTAACATGTGTGGAGTGTATTTGCTTCATAAAAAGATTTGACAACCATGCTTTGATATTTTTCTACAATTAAAACCAATTAAATGAATTAATAATAATAATAATTCAATTAATTAATTAAAAATAAGAAAATAAATCATTTTAAGCTCAATGGGTCGTGCATAGGCTTTGGGTAAAGTTTCAAGAAGGAATTTGAGGCCCATTAGCAAAATTGAAGTGTTTTAGGCAAAGTTGACTTTTGAAAGTTCCCAAAAATTTCCCAATTTCTCCAATGCATATTTTGCTCAATTTTGAAGATATGAACATGTTCTTGGACATTTTGGAAGGGTCTTGGAGTCCTCTAACCAATGCCTTTGGTCCCATGTCATTTTGATTTACCAATCTCAAGTTATGGTCTTTGACTTAAAGTGCCTTTTTGTTGACTTTTGAAAATGACCTATAATGTTGAAATTGATAACTTTTTGTGAGAGCATTTCTTGGACTTGGAATGTGAATATGAGTTGTAGGAAATTTCATCCCCTTCAAAATGAGCTTTGGATGGGATTTTTCTGATAAACCATGAAGGAGTTATGCCTTGGTCAATTTGCAGTTGACTTTTTCAACTGTCCAAAAATAGAAACTTTTGCATCTTGAGACTTTTTGAGCCATGCTTGTGGAATCATGATCAAGAATTGATCAAATGATGATTGTGGCTTCAAAATAAGATGTTGACCAAATTTTTTGACTTTTGACTGTCAAATGACCATTTTACCCCTGCAGTTGACTGTGAAGCAATTAGGGTTTTTGACTGTGCAACTTGATGCTGTGAGTCTTGAAACTTGACATATGGATGCTTGACAATGTATATAAGAATATGGGACTTGATTGGACCCTTGAAAACCTTAATTTCTTTGCAAGAACCAAAACCCTAATTTTGACTGTGTTAGGAGGCAATTGGACTGTGCAACCCTTGAGAGATTTTGAATCATTTGGAGATTGATCTTGCCAAATCTTGAAGAATATGGGAGGGAAAATTTTGGGGTACAATAGTTGCCCCTGTTCAATCTTCTTAGACCTGAGGATGTAGATTGGCTGGCGTGCCTTTCGTAATCCGAAGGTGGAAGATGATTGAACACTAGAGTGCCCAGAAATTTGCACTCACATAGTAGAGTATCAGCAGCGTGATGTAGGGAATGGGCTTATAGATTCCATTTGGAGAGATAATGGATAGGAAGATGGGCTTATAGATGCCATTTGGAGATGTGACAGAACCTTGTCGGGAATGGGCTTATAGATGCCATTTGGAACTGTAATGGTAGTTGTAGAGATGGGCTTATAGATGCCATCGGGAGGTTGTCGATCGCGTAAGAGATTCCTTAGCGAGAACTTGCGTACCTGAGAAAGAAAGATAATTACCTGGCCTGTTACAGGGTTTGATTTTCAAACTCTTCATGCAGACATGCCCTGGCTGGATGCAGGCGTCGAATCTGGAGTTAGTTGCTCACAGATGTGCCCTGGCTAGATACAGGTATTGAATCTTCAAACCCTTCAGACGTGCCCTGGCTGGCTACAAGAGTCGAATCTGGAAATAGTCGTCAACAGATTTGCCCTGGCTGGATACAGGTGTCGAATCTTCAAACTCTTCTGACGTGCCCTAGCTGGATACAGGAATCGAATCTGGAATTAGTCGTCAACAGATTTACCCTGGCTGGATACAGGAATCGAATCTTCAAACTCTTCAAAAGTTCCCTGGCTGGATACAGGAATCGAATCTGGAATTAGTCGTCAACAGATTTACCCTGGCTGGATACAGGAATCGAATCTTCAAACTCTTCAGACGTGCCCGGGCTGGATACAGGAATCGAATCTGGAATTAGTCGTCAACAGATTTACCCTGGCTGGATACAGGAATCGAATCTTCAAACTCTTCAGACGTGCCCTGGCTGGATACAGGAATCGAATCTGGAATTAGTCGTCAACAGATTTACCCTGGCTGGATATAGGAATCGAATCTTCAAACTCTTCAGACGTGCCCTGGCTGGATACAGGAATCGAATCTAGAATTAGTCGTCAACAGATTTACCCTGTCTGGATACAGGAATTGAATCTTCAAACTCTTCAGACGTGCCCTGGATGGATACAGGAATCGAATCTGGAATTAGTCGTCAACAGATTTACCCTGGCTGGATACAGGAATCGAATCTTCAAATTCTTCAGACGTGCCCTGGCTGGATACAGGAATCGAATCTGGAATTAGTCGTCAATAGATTTACCCTGGCTGGATACAGGAATCGAATCTTCAAACTCTTCAGATGTGCCCTGGCTGGATACAGGAATCGAATCTGGAATTAGTCGTCAACAGATTTACCTTGGCTGGATACATGTATCGAATCTGGAATTGCGACAGTTGATAGTAATCATCTTTGTATTGACCTTTGTCCTGAAAAGACAAAACGTTAGTTGTATGCAATGTCATGATGTATGAAATGCGTGGTGTCATGATATTCTCAAAATAAATGAGATTGTGTGATATGATGCGTATGTGCATGCATTGTGGTGTATGATAATGTAATGTTTATGAATGTATTTTTGTCTAGGAAAATAAATCCTTGACGAATGCCGGGAAGCTGAATCCTGGGCTGATGTTGAAGAGTGAAGTTCTTCGCTTCCGTTAGGGATGGTGGTTGCAAGAATGACTCCGTTGGGGAATGAACTTGCTGGAGAGATTACTCTGCGGGGAACTGCTCTGTGGGGAGGGATATCTCGCTGAGGTTTTGATGATAACTCCGCTGGGGATACTGTTGATATGTTATGTTGGAAGATTTGATGAACTCTACTAGGGATAGGAAGAAATTCGTCGGGGACGATCTTTCCGTGGCAATTGGCTGAGGATAACCCAGTTATATCCTGGTGGGGAAATAATCTTTGAATAAAGCCAGGGAGACGCGCTCGTGCTCTGCAGAGGATAAGCTTCCAGAATCTACTGGGGATAAGCTTCCTATTGGGGAGATTGATTCAACTCTCCTGGGGAGATCTTTTGAACTGTACTGGGGAGGTGGCTCCACTGGGGTGTCTGTATTCCGCCGGGGAACAATCTTAGATTAAGACTGTCGGGGATGCTTGCTTAGGAACATCTGCATACTCCGCTGGGGAATATTGAGATTTTCGGGGGATACCCAACTTCCTTAAGGCTGACAGTAGGCTAACTCTGCTCGGGGGAGAGTATTCCTGACTTGCTAGGGAATGTTGTGCCTTTTTAGGGCTGATTGGAGACCAACTCTGCTTGGGGAAAGTATGGCTGAATCTTGTCTTACTCTGCGGGGAGTGAAGGTATCTTGGTCAAATTCTTCAGCCGAATCTACCTTGTACCTGGGAGACAGAGCAACTGGTACAGTTCGAACAATTCTTATTGCCCCAGCTTCTGTGGAGGTCTTGATAACTTCCGATTTGACAAATCTTCTTCTGGTAGGCAAGTGATGAGATGACGGGACATAGTCGTACGCTTTTGATCCCTAATTTTTGCCTGGACCGCCCTTTCGGGTTTTCAGTCCACCGGGATACCCATTTTTTCCCCAGCCGCCTTTTCGGGTTTTCGACTTGCCGGGTGTATAATTTTTCACTTTCATCCCTTATTTTTGCCCGAACCCTTTTGGTTCGCCGGGAAGCCCTTATTTTTGCCTAGGTGTGTCAACCTAGCGGGTCTTTGATTCTGCGTAGCGTTTTTCCGACTATGTCCATGCTCTCAGGATATAGGGAGTAGTCACTGTCAGTAGTGTTGCGTTGCCATACCACCAGAAGATGTCTGATCATGCAAGACTCGTTGCTGGAATTCATGTCTAATTCCCCAAGTGATCCAGATGGAGACTTTCCCCTGGTATTTGGCATTTGAGAGATTCTCCGAATCTTGACTTAACTGCCCCAGATGACGGACTTCGATCATGTCTGCCCCTTGGTTGGAAGTGCTTTTGTTCACTAGATATTCTTTGTGCGAACTTCTATGCTGTTCAAACAAATAGTCATATGCAAGTAATGTTATATTAAAAATGCAAAGCTTATGTCTGTCTTGAAATTTTTTGAAAATGCATTTTTTCATAAAAACAAGTGAATTTTTGTAAAATGTGATGTCAACCCGTTATTTTACCGCAAGCCTTAAGGAGTCAGGATACCTTTCGTAACAGTATGCTTTCGAACTAACCCATGCTTCAGCTAGGACTTTTGAGGGTTATAACGTGGCCTGGTTCACGGTTTAAGAAACAAAGGATAAAGGCTCAAAGTATATTTGTACCCACCCGTTCTTCGTGATGTTCTTCAATCCTAAACTCAGCTAATCGTGTGTTAGACCTTGTTTGAGTCTTTGCTCTGATATACCGGTGATGGTTCGGATACTGATCGTTTATTTTGAGTAGGCAGTCATCATTTTTTTTGAGGGTTTGTAGGATCTCTTTCTTTTTTTATTTTGTTATCCCTGTTTTTTTCCTGAACTGTTTCTTTTGTGATTACAGTCAGCGGGATGCCCCAGTTTTTGTAAGTCTCCTTCATAGGTTTTGACTTATTGGGCTTTTATTTTGAAAGGTAATGACTGCCTGTCCTGACGATTATAGGGAACCATCACTGTCTTTTATTTTGGAAGGACTTCTTTGATATCATTCATTGTGCACCTGAATTAACTGAGAGAACTACCCTGTCCCAAGTTATGATTAAGGGTTTTAATTTTTTGAAAAGAGAAACTCCTACTTCTTTGGCTCGAAGGGGTTGACGAGGGATTATCTTCCTTATAACTCCAGTGTTTAGGAATTGAAACAATGCCTGTACCTCATCAGCGGGGTCTGTTCAAAAGCATACTGTAGATTGTGGTATCGTTTTCGTCATCCTCCCTCAAGAGGCTTTGGAATTTTCAATCGAGAGTTGATCATCACAAAAATATGAAAACAGTTTACATATAGCGAATGCGAATATATTGATTCAAAACAGACATATGCGATGCATTGATAAAGTAATAACGTTTGCCATGACAATAATTGTTTGAACAATCAAAAGAAAATTACAACTTGAAAATTCTAATGGACAAAAAATCTTCTCGTCTCAGGATTTGTCACTTCAAATGGTGAATCCTGCAGGGATGGTAGAAGAACTCAGCCTGACCCTCTTGGGTGAAATCCACTGCTCCTTCGTTAATTAGGTCCTGGACTTTATTCTTCAGAGCCCAGCAGTCGGCAGTGTCATGTCCAGGACTATCAGAGTGGTATGCACATCTTTTGTTGGGATGATAGTTAGGAGCAGAGATGTTGGGGTTCCGGGGAGGAGCCCTTAGTGTAATCAGATTCAAACTCAATAGGTGTTGTAAATCTTGAAACAGTGACACATTGAGCTGGATGAATTGCCTCCTGGGCTTGTTTGGCTTACTCTGATCAACCTGTTGTTTTGGGCGAGGTTGGGGTTGGACCTGTGAAGTGGTAGCAATTTGGAGAAGTCTATTCCTCACCATACCAGACTCTTGTCCTCTTGGAAGTTGATCAATGACCTGGTCCCTGACTTGGACTGGTTGCTTCATGTTGTATCTGTCTTGATGAAGTTGACTGATCATGGTCCTCAACTCTTCTTGCTCCCGAGCTAAGCCTTGGATGAGAGCCATTTGCCCTAGCATCTGGGTTCTCATTGTATCTACCTCAGCTTGCAGACGTTTCAGCCGTTCGTCCTTGTCATCTTCGGGACTTTTCTTGGCCAAATTCCCCATGAGAAGTGTCCTTAACTCTTCTTGCCCCTTGGATAGGCTTAGGAAGATCTCCCTGAACTGAGTCTCTTGAGCATGAAGACCCTGGTTATCTTGTTGGCAAGCCATTGCTGAAATAAACAGCGAAGAAGGTAAGTGACCTGTAACAAGGATACCTGTAATGCAATGATGTGTATGTATGCATGCAATGTTTTCAAGGATCTCGTGGGGTAAACAAGAAAATTGTTAGAGTTTGCATTTTGTGGCTTGATGGAAGGCACTGCATATTGTTGAGAGTCCTTCTTCAAGAGTCAAGGCTCACCATATCGAGTGGGTCATAGCCCCTGACTCAAGTTATCAACCTTGGCTAGAGGAAAATAAATCCCCTTTGCCCCTTGCTAGACAGTTGGTTCATCACGACCTGCATCACAGACCCTTGAGATCCTTGAAATGGGTTAGTCCTTATGCAGGATGTATGCAATGGTATGATGGTATGACGCTATGCTATGCGTGGAGTAATGTAAGTAAACCCTGTTATGAGTCCAGATTAAGGATTGTAAACAAAACCTGCAAGAAACTCAAGTGTCAGATAACAAGCATGCAAATAGTCAAGTTTGAGGCACACAAGTTACACAAAGAGCCCTTAGAGTTTAGGCCAGCATGAAGTTTAGGTACTACCCTCTTGAAGTTGGTGGGCTCAAAACCTGTCCTATCAAAAGTAACCGGGTTCTAAGGAGCTCAATATCATTGGGTTGTTTTCTATGTTCATCGTTTTGATTTAGCCACTGGACTGGCGATCAAAATATTCCAAGAAAACAACCCTCCATGAGTGTAGTATCGAGTATCAACCAACTTCGGAATGCACCAAAGTCAGTCATCTCACTACCCCTAAAGAGGCCAGGATGGTCAAGTAAGGTTCCTAAGGTCAGTTGATGCTTCACGACACCATGCGGCGGCCCCGTACTCTCCTTGACTTGACTCAAGGGTTATCGGTACTCACCAAAGTGCCACATCAACGTAGCAAACTGCTTCAACCGTGTCGGTATACCCCGCACAATTCCCTCACAGTTTTGTTGCTACCTAAAAGGTTTCCCCCAGATCCGGGTTAGGATCTATGAAACTCCCAAAACAGGCCCACAATATTAAATCAAGCAAAGCAAGCAATTGAAAACATAAGTATGATCTATCCTAAGGTACACCTCACTTTTAATAAATCCCCAGCAGAGTTGCCAGTTCTGTGATTGGTGGAAATAGAACTGACTGTTTAAAGCTGGATCGCGTATGTCGCGGTAAGCAAGAGCCGCCACCGTCTTTTATTTTCTCTAACATGGACAAGACAAAAGCACAACAAAATTCCTTAGGAGAATGTTTCTCGGTTCGGGAGGTAGATTTATAGAAGGGGAAGGTGTTAGCACCCTTTATATCCATGGTTATCCATGGGCTCTTAGGTACTTTCTCTTATGTTTTCAAAAGATGTTTGCTTTTCAAATGTGAGTGGGTTTGAAAAAAAGTTTCGTTTGAAAGATTTCTAAGTGACTCTTGTATCTGTTCTCAAGAGTGTTTGAAAAATTTGTTTTGAAAGCTTTTGAAAGTGTCAGTGTAAAAAGATTTTTGTTTGTTTTTGAAGAGAGCAAGTACCCATGAGTCATCTACCTACCCTAAGGAATTAGGCTGTGTAAAAGTCCTTAAGGTAGTGCCATCCCACCATTGAGAGGTAGGTAGCACCACCGTTGGAGGTGTTCGGGTCAATTCGATTGTAGGAACAGTGTGGTCACTGGAGCAATAATTAGGACACCTTAGAAGTAACCCTAATGTCCTAGATCCTTTTTAATCTGAGGCAACCGTTTCGAGGCGACTGAATCTTAGACAGAAGAGCGACCGCTAAAACATCCTATACTTGACGACCACTTTCGAAGGCAACGAGTGAGGCGTACCCTAGAAGTGGTAGGTGCATTGTGTGTTGTTTTCAGATTTAAAATTATCTTGGATCATGCAATTTGTGAGCTACGCGTTGTTTTTTAATTACCATACATTCTTTCATGCAATTTAGCAGTTAAGAGTGCGGAAAAGAAAATACAGAAAGGTAAAAGCTACGCTATTATAAGGCGCGAGTCTATACATCGCCAAAATACAAAGACCCGTTTTTGATAAAGATGCGGAAAGTAAAAACAATAAACCTAATTACTATTACATCCTTGAACAGTTACATAATAATCCAATAAGAAATAAAAATAACGTGCGACGGAATTAAATGGGACGTTCGAGGGTTTTGGACCCTTTTGAGAAATTAAATTAAATTAAGACCTAATTATTTAATTAAAGAAAAGAAAGTGTTTTTTATGTTTTTTTGCATTTATTATGGAAATAAAGAGAAGAATTTAAAAGTTAGTAAACAACCCTAATTCTAGATTATTTTAATTATTAAAGAAAATGTCAAAGTTGACCTAATTTACTAATTAATTAATTTACATGTTATTTATAAAATAATAATTAAATAGTAATAATGGTAATTAATAAAATATGATTAAAAAAAGTCAAGACCTAATTCTATGTAATTTTATTTTTTTAAGAGAAAGTATTAGAATTTAAACCTAAATTAAACTAAAGTTAATTGTTAACATTTATTTACAAAAAATAGGTTAATGATGAAATTTAATAAATAATTAAATATATATTTACAATTTTGATTTTCTGATTTTATTGTGAAAAATTAATTTATAGTGAATTAATAAAAACAATTAAAACAATTAAAAGAATTAGAAAAGAAAATAAAATTAAATTAAAACATGCAAACCAAGGGGGTTAGATGGCCCAAAGTGGAGGTTTATGTGAGAAATTCTGGCCCATTAGACAAAGCAAGCCTCGTTGACTTTCTGGTTGTGTGCATGCTGGTTGACTGGAGTGCATCATGGACTTCATTCTGTGGCCACTGGATTGGGCATCATGGCCACTTGGCAGGCTTAGGCGTGAGGCTTAGAGTAGAACACTGGATGAACGCTGCATGGGAACGTTTGAGAAAAAATATCAACAATTATATGGGGGACCTGGGAATCGAATCCAGGTCCCAGTACTTGCAAGCCACGTCCTTTGCCAGTTGAGCTATCAAGCGCGTTTGTTAAACTAATGGACAACAAATATTATATAAAAAAACAAACATTAATGGTATAGAACAAAATAAAGCACGCCAGATTTGAACCCTCCAGTCACATGATGCCACGCACGTCTTCTTCTTCGTTTCCTGTAAAAAAAAACAAGATAGCGGGGGTTTTTAACCCCCACAAAGCAAAAGTCCCAAGAATAGCGATTAGAGCTACGGATTACATAAAAAGAGCGCGAGGGTCTTAATGGTTTCGTATTGTTGCAACGAATTCATCCATACAGTTCTTGAGGTCTAATTTTACAGTATACGCAAAGCCCTAATTCTCAAGCTTTGAAACCCTAGATATCTCCCATGGTGGATTTCGATTCAGGCAGTTTTAGCAAAATTAAACTATATCAAAGGCTTCAGGAAGATGTCAGCAATACAAATCAATAAGCAAAACATGTCAATGATGCATAAAAATTGGATTTCGATTATGGGAATATTTGGTCAAACCGTTACTCTGTTTTACCGTTTCCTTGGGTATGAGAGCTTGTTCTTGATGGTAATAGCTTCCTGGAGACTCGGGCAATATGTTTGAATCACTTTTAGGCCTTGAATCCACCTGCAAATAGGATTTCAGTTTCACAATTTTCTTGAGTTTTTTGCAATTTGTTTGTATGGTTCCAGCAACAATTGTGCGTGTCTAGCTTTAGGGTTAGCTCTTGCATTTGTATTGGAACAGAATTAGGTTAAAACCTTGGCCCAAAAGTCCATGAATTTAAGTTTTCAATCTTTGATTTTCAATCCTATAATTTCCAATCTTTTTTCAATGAAAACCTTGCCAATTTGGGAGATCTTGTTCGCTTGAGTGATGCACGAGATCTTTAGCATGTGTGGAGTGTATTTGCTTCATAAAAAGATTTGACAACCATGCTTTGATATTTTTCTACAATTAAAACCAATTAAATGAATTAATAATAATAAAAATTCAATTAATTAATTAAAAATAAGAAAATAAATCATTTTAAGCTCAATGGGTCGTGCATAGGCTTTGGGTAAAGTTTCAAGAAGGAATTTGAGGCCCATTAGCAAAATTGAAGTGTTTTAGGCAAAGTTGACTTTTGAAAGTTCCCAAAAATTTCCCAATTTCTCCAATGCATATCTTGCTCAATTTTGAAGCTATGAACATGTTCTTGGACATTTTGGAAGGGTCTTGGAGTCCTCTAACCAATTCCTTTGGTCCCATGTCATTTTGATTTACCAATCTCAAGTTATGGTCTTTGACTTAAAGTGCCTTTTTATTGACTTTGGAAAATGACCTATAATGTTGAAATTGATAACTTTTGTGAGAGCATTTCTTGGACTTGGAATGTGAAGATGAGTTGTAGGAAATGTCATCCCCTTCAAAATGAGCTTTGGATGGGATTTTTCTGATAAACCATGAAGGAGTTATGCCTTGGTCAATTTGTAGCTGACTTTTTCAATTGTCCAAAAATAGAAACTTTTGCATCTTGAGACTTTTTGAGCCATGCTTGTGGAATCATGATCAAGAGTTGATCAAATGATGATTGTGGCTTCAAAATAAGATGTTGACCAAAATTTTTGACTTTTGACTGTCAAATGACCATTTTACCCCTGCAGTTGACTGTGAAGCAATTAGGGTTTTTGACTGTGCAACTTGATGCTGTGAGTCTTGAAACTTGACATATGGATGCTTGACAATGTATATAAGCATATGGGACTTGATTGGACCCTTGAAAACCTCAATTTCTTTGCAAGAACCAAAACCCTAATTTTGACTGTGTTAGGAGGCAATTGGACTGTGCAACCCTTGAGAGATTTTGAATCATTTGGAGATTGATCTTGCCAAATCTTGAAGAATATGGGAGGGCAAATTTTGGGGTACAACAGGGACAAACCAATGCCATCATCGTGTTTAGGGGACCAAAACGAGTTGATTCATAGCCTCACCATTAATTTATATTGCATATTTTGAATTTAATTTTTTGCAGGGGGCTTTAGTGACGCTTAATCTGTTGCTATAAGCTATAGTAACAGATGCAGTTCGTAGGTAAAAGTGTGGCAAAAAATAATAGTTATGGGGAAGAAGGTAATTAGGTGGCAGAATCCCATTGGGTGATTTGAATCACACGCGCATTTTTGGGAAAGACCACTTTTCTTGCTTTATGTTTTATTTGTTTTATTATATTAACGAATGAAAAGCTAGCGCAGTTGGTCAAGGAAGAGAGGTATAAAGCTAACGTCCTGGGTTCGATCCCAGGTGTGTGCTTTTGTGTTTTTCTCATTATTTCTCTGTAGATTCCATGTGCTGCACACCCTGGTCCATGCTATGCACCCAAGATCCACGCCATCAGATCATGTCCTGGCCAGATCTCACGCCTCCAGGAAGCAGTCACATGGTGAACCTCCTGAAGACTAACTACACTGAATCTCACGCTGGATATTGGGCTAGCATTTTGGGCCTAACAATTCAGCTTCACACCCCCAGGCTGGAAACAACATCAGGCCTAATTTATTTCCTTTTTATTTTATTTTCTTTGGTTTTAATTATTTTTAATTAGTTTTCCAAAAACAAAAATCATTTTTTTAATTAAAAAAAATAGAATTAGGGTTTTTTATAATTAAAATTAATTTTTGAAAATTAATTATTTTAATTATTTCAACATTGATTATTTTGTTAAATAAAATTAATTAGAAAATTAGGCTTAACTTGTAAATTTCAACTATTTTTCTCAATAAAAAAATAAGAAAAATATTTTCTTTGATTCCCTTGGAATTTAGACTTTGATTCTCGTATTTAATTCTCACGCGGAATATTTTATTTTCCAATTATTGTATTTGCTTCGGGTTTGTAATAGTTTTTAATTAGGGTTTACCGCATATTATTTACTGTTTAATCCCCAGTTTTCGGTTATGTAACCCCCTCCCCAAAGCCTTGTAATAGCGTAGATTTACTTTTCCGCTTTTAATTTTCGCAACTATAAACTGCTTAGACTAATAGGCTTGTATGGAAAGAATAACGATTAAAACAGTAGATAACCCTAATTGTGCAAACATAAATAAACTGAAAAATAACACATACACATGTTCACTCCTAGGGTTTGTCCCACTCCGGTTGCCTTCGATAAATGGTCATGAAGCATAGGGAATTTTAGTGGTCGTGCTCTAGTTCCAAAAGATCAAAATGACCCATTCGAATCTTTCCTCGGAAAGATCTTTAATATTCTAGGGTAACTACTAAGGTTTCCTAACCATTGCTTTTGTGATCATAATTGTCCCTTCGAATGTCCCTTTAACTCCAACGATGGGGCTACCTACTCCTTAATAGTAGGATAGCGTTGTCTAATTGAAACAAGAAAATAAACAGTCTTTTTCGAGTAGGTAGAAAATCTTAAGTACTTGCTCAAAACAACAAAAATTCTTTCACACAAAAACTTTCAAAACAAATTTCAAAAACAACTTTGTCACACTCTTGAGGACAGATACAAGGGTTACCACGAAGTTAGACAAAAACTTTTCAAAACACACACAAGAAATTTCAAAATGAGCAAGTACCTAAGAGTCCATGGAAAACCATGGATAGAAAGGGTTCCAACACCTTCCCTTTCTATAATCTACCCCCCGTACTCAGAAATATCTCGAAAAACGTTTTTTTCTATTCTTTTCCCTTTTCCTTTGTTGGATGAAATAAAAGACGGTGGCGACTATTGCTTACCGCAACATTTGCAAACAAAAAATAGAAACCAGTATTAAAAGTCGGTTCTACCACCGTATCACAATGGGCCTTAGCAAATTCGCCCCAAGCCCGTCATTTTTTTATTTAGCCCACTCTGTTTTTTAACACCCAACATTTTTTTATTTGGGCTACTACTGTTTTTTGTTATCAACTTAAGCCCATCTGCGAATTTATATCTACTGCACCATATTTTCTGCTTTAACACCACCCTTATTTTTATTTGATTTAGATTAATTTAGTAACTTTAGAATTTTTATTTAGTTTAGATTTAACTTGACAACCTTAATCTTTTAATTTAGTCTAGTTTTAATTTAATAATTTTAGAATTTTAGTTTAGTTTAGATTTATTTTTAATAACTTGAGTTTTTTTCCCAATTAGTTTAGAATTATTTTAATAATCTTAGAATTTAGATTTTAATTTAGATTTAAATTAGTAATCTTAAGATTAATTTAGTCTAACTTTAAATTAGTAATTTTCTTATTAATTTATTTTAGTTTTAAAATTAGTTCATATTTAAATTAGTTTAGATGTTACTTAATAACCTTAGAATTAATTTAGTTTAGATTGAATTTAGTAAATTTTAGAATTTTAATTTTGATAATCTTAGAATCTTAATTTAGTCTAAATAACTTTTGTTTTAATTACATCTTTATTCTATATTTTTTACTTTCTTTTCTATCAAAACACACCAAAAAAATAATTTTCTTTCTCTTTTCATTTGCTCGTAGTTTACTATTTTTCGCATTCTTTCGATTATTGTAATTGCTTATGGTTTGTAAATAGTTTAATTAGGATTTTACTTCATCCCCATTCATAAATTTGTACCCCCATTCTCGAAGCATTGTAATAGCGTAGAATTTTTATTTTCCGCATATTACCGCATTTCCTTATATTGTATAGTAATTAGATATGTATGGAAAGATTTAAAATCGACCGCTAGACAACCTAATCAAGACAAATTAAACTTGAATCAAGATACTTTTCACACACGCGCCTCTAGGGTAACCTCGCTTGTTGCCTCGGAAAAACAGTCATGTCCCTCGAATATGGGACGCTTTAGTAAAGACCCTCGATTAAAAAAGATCGTAGTCCCACGATGACCCTTCGATGTTGCCTTTGGTAAAACAATCTCAGTCCCTTACGACAATTGCTAAAGTGTCTCACAAGTTGCCTTCTATGATTGTACGATGACCTGCGCCCGTCCCTCACATCCAATAATAGGGCTTCCTACTAATCAATGGTAGGATAGCACTATCTAAAGGAGGAGGAAAAGACCAAAGACTTTTTTTGAGTCGATAAATTGCTCGTAATTGCTTGCTCATAAATCAAAACAAACTTCACACCTCACACTTTCAAAACATCTTTCAAACATTTTCCAAACAACAAATATTTTCAAAACCAACACTTTGTATACATTCTCAACGATACGAGAATCATTTCAAAGCTTGTCGTACGAAGGAGTTTTCAAAATATTTTCAAACATACACAAACACAAAGAATTTCAAAATGAGCTAGCAATTAAGAGCCCGTAGATAACTACGGAAGAAAAGTGTGTTAACACCTTTCCCTTTCATAACCTACCCCCCAAACTCAAGAAAACTCTCAAAAGGTCTTTCCTGTTCTTTTCACCCTTTCCTTTATTAGATAAAAGAAAAGTCAGTGGCGACTCTTATTATCCGCAACAATTGCGATAAGACGCAAAACACCAAGTCATTTCCCCCACCGTATCACAGAACTGGCGACTCTGCTGGGGAGATAAAAATAAAAGTGGGGTTACCTTAAGAGCTAGATCACTTTTATTGTTTTACTTACTTGATTTGTTTGCTTTACATTTATGGGTTATATTTGGGTTAATTACTTGTAAAAATCCTATACCCGGATTTGGGGGCAATTTAGGTAAGTAGCAATAGATTGTGGAAACTGTACGGCATAGACCTATATGGTTGAAGCCATAGCTACGTTAGTGTGAAACATTTGTTGGTATCAATGTCTCTTGTGTTGAATCAAGGAGAATACAGGGCCGCTGAGTGGTGTCATGAAGCACTAACTAATCATAGAACCTTAGTTGAACAACTTGGCCATTAGAAAGTAGTGAGGTAGCTGGCTTTAGTGTAGACTGAAGTTGGTTGATACTCGATACTACACTCATTGAGATCTGACTTTCGGGATATTTTAGCTGCAAGAAAAGATTGATTGTGCTGAAACAATGCCCGATGAAGAAAGATCAGTGAAATTGAGATTCCTTAGAACCCGGTTACTTCTTTTTTAGGACATGTTGAACCAACTAAACATCAAGAGGGTACTTACCTATAAACCCCATGCAAGCTAAAACCTAATGCCTTGTGTGTTTGTGTGTGTATGATCATTTATTCATTACATCATGACATCATGTTATTGCATTTTCACTAACCCATTTCAAGGACCTATGGGATTTATCTTTGTCCTGTTTTATAGGTCATGGCTTTCACTCGCAGAAATACCATCCGAATTAGCTTTGTAAGGGTGCCTCCCCAACTCAAAGAGTTAGCATCAAGGGTTCTTGAAGATTATCCCTTCACCAAAATACATGGTCGACTTCTCAATTTGGCTACCTCAAGTTTTCAAGAAGACATAAACAGGCGACTTAGGCAAAAAGGAGCGTCCCCGTGGATCGAAAACCCTAAAGGGTGATCCAGGCAAAAATTAGGGGCATATAACAAAAAATTATCCCGGTGGATTGAAAACCCGAAAGGGCAATCCAGGAAAAAATTATGGATCATACAAAAGAAATAAAGAATAAAAAGAATGCGATCTAAGAACTGCGACTACGAACCATGAAGGGAGAGATAGATCTGAATCATACAACTCAGAAGCAGAGATAAGATCATTAAAAGGATATTGGAGAACAACAGTAGCAATTATCATTTTTCATTTCCATTTATATTTTTAAAACATTATGTAATTACCTCTTTCTAGGAATTGCACCGTGTACTCTCGCCTATTTAGAGGCATATTAATAAAACATTTGCTTTCTTTACATCTTTCAAATTGCGTTTTTCTTTTTTCAGACTTGTTTACAAAATACTACGATCATTACTTGTGAATATTATCTTGAAATCACTTCGGGGATTAACAAAAATAAAAGCATTTGACAAAACATAAAAAAAAACATTTTGGTTAGAAAAATATCGAAAGAAAATCCATATCTACGTCCACGCACATGGCTACTCCTACGTCTTGTAACACAAAAATCTATACACATGTTTGCGCCTATGCTTACACTCAACAATACAAAGTCTATACATATATCTACGCGTCCCTACGCAAAGTCTACGTCCATGTCAGCGCCTATGCCTACACTTGCAACACAAAGTCAACGTCCGCACATGCGTCCACGCACATGTGTACTCCTTCCAATTCTATACATACGTCTACGCTTACGCTTGCGCCTACGACATACAAATTTACATACGTCTACGGTTACGCCCGCGCTTATAAAGACCACACATATGCTAATACATACGTCTACGTCCGCGCTTACAACATACAAATCTATGCATATGCCATTACCTACATCTACGTCTACGCCTGGAATACAAAATCAACTCTCAACTTCTGCTAACATTGCCCACCGCGTTCAAGTTCAACAATGCTATGATGACACGACATACAACGCCGAGAATTGGTAACTCTAAGCCAATGGTTTAAATGAGAGAATGCCGAAAATAGTCTTCATAACATTTCAAGGCATACACGTATCTTACACACATTCCATACATACACACATTTTGCATATCTCAAGCATACATATCCTATACATTTCAATATTCAATACACTCAGGGTTCCATATCAATGTCAAATATGATACATGTCACATACATACAACATTCAATACGCACGCATACACATGTATCACATAGAAAACAGACAAATAATCTCACCCTCGATTTAACTATCTAAGGGTCGACCAACGCAATACCTCTCATACGATTCAACCCGTCACTTCAGTCTTCATACCGCGACACATTCAGCCCATCACCTAAGTCTTTCTGTAGTGATGAGTTCCTTACAAATCGAGTACATTGCCTCTGAGCTGCAATATATTTGCAAAATTTAGAACATTGCCTCTAAGCCGCAATGTATTTGAAAAATTTAGAACATTGCCTCTAAGCCGCAATGTATCCTTAAACTCCACACGTTGCCTCTAAGCGCAATGTATCCTCAAAGTCAACACATTTCCTCTAAGCCGCAATGTATTCTCAAAGCCCAGCACATTGCCTCTAGGCCGCAATGTATTATCCGAACTCACTACATTACCTCTAAGCCGCAATGCATTCGCAAAACTACATACGCATTGTCAAAACCCATTGCATTGCCTCTAAGCCACAATGTATTCTCAAGACCCATTGCATTGCCTCTAAGCCGCAATGCATTCACAGAACTCACTACGTTGCCTCTAAGCTGCATTGAATTCTCAACACTCCGTACATTTCCTCTAAGCCGCAATGTATTCTCAAGACTTATTACATTGCCTCTAAGCCGCGATGTTTTCGTAAAACCTAGCTTATCGCATCAGACTTCACACAGTGATTTGCGAACTTAACCCATTTCCTCAGACTTCATGCAGTAATGTGTTCCAAACTCCAGACCATCGTCTCAGACTTCATGCAACAATGTTTGAAACAACCAATTTAGCTTATCACATCAGACTTCACACAATTATTTGCAAACCTAACCCATTGCCTCAGACTTCATGCAGCAATGCGTTTCTTATTCCGCAACGTAGATCATAGCATCAGACTTCATACAGCGGTGTTCGAAACCAAATTTAGCTTATTACATCAGACTTCACGCAGTGATTTGCAAACCTAACCCATTACCTTCGACTTCATGCAGCAACGCGTTTCTTATTCCACAACCTAGATCATCGCATCAAACTTCATGCAGCGGTGTTCACAACCAAATTTAGCTTATCACATCAGACTTCACGCAGTGATTTGAAAACCTAGCCCATTGCCTCAGACTTTATGCAATAATGCGTTTCTTATTCTGCGACACAGATCATTGCCTCATACTTCATGCAGCAATGTACGAAACCAAATTTAACTTGTCACATCATACATCATGCAGTGACTTACGGACCTGACCCATTGCCTTAGTCTTCATACAGTAATGTGTTTCTTTATTCCATAAAATCCAACATATCACGTCAGACTTTATGCAGTGATTTCCGAACCAAACTCATTGCCTCAGACTTCATGCAGCAATGTACATCTCTATAATCCGTAACACAAACCATCTCCTCAGACTTCATGTTGCGATGCTCAAAAGAAAACAAAACTTTAACCCATTGCATCGGAATTCATGCAGAAATGTGTTTTCTTTATCCCAAAACTCTAGCCCATCACCTCAGTCTTCATGCAACAATGTATACTTCTTTATCCCATAACACAAGTCATCGCCTCAGACTTCATGCAGCGATGCTCGGAAGAAAACAAAACTTTAACGCATTGCCTCAGACTTCATGCAACAATGTGTTTCTCTTACTCTGTAACACAGACCATCTCCTTATGTAACGATGCCCAAAAATACAAGATTTAGCTTATCACCTCAGACGTCATGCAACGATTCGCAAACATAACCCATGGCCTCAGTCTTCAAGCAGCCATGCATCATTAATTATTGTTGTATTCATCCTCCAAATGGGTGAATAATCAAAAGTAAAACCAAGATATATAAGATTGCGCTTTTAAGATCAAAGACTATCTGCCTCGTTACCAAACCCTGGTGTTGTACCCCAAAATTTTCCCTCTCATTTTACTCAATACATGCCCATTGAGGTCCTTAACTTGCTCAAGGATGCCCAAGAGTTGACCATACAAACTCTCTCCTAAGACAATGTACCTCA
Source organism: Vicia faba (assembly GCA_948472305.1). NCBI lineage: Eukaryota > Viridiplantae > Streptophyta > Magnoliopsida > Fabales > Fabaceae > Vicia > Vicia faba. Next base: position 363,857,406 of record OX451736.1, read on the forward strand.
AACTAGGGCTTCCATTTTTATCAATATGTGTGAACTCCAAATGTCCCAAATTCCTTCCATGGTACCAATGTGTTCTCAAGATCACCCATGTCAAGTTTCATGCCTTGCACAAGAAGTTTGCTCAGTCAATTGCTCAGATGCTTGAGAATCGACTTTATTAGGTCAAAAGTCAATTGAGGCCCACATACAGTCAAACTTCAAGATTTTTGGTCAACATAAACATTTTGAAGTGATAATAATCATTTGATCAAGGGTTGATCATGATTCCTCAAGGAATTCTCCTAATTCATCAAAACTCAAAAGTTGCTAAATTAGGGTTTCTCAGGAAAAGTCAACCAAACTTTGACCAGGCATAACTTTCACATACTTTAGTTGAAATTTCTCATCCAAGGCTCATATTGAAGAGAATCCAATTCCCTACAACTCATCTTCATCCCTCAAGTTTAATAAATGCACTCATGAAAAGATATAAATTCATACATTATAGGTCCTTTTGAAAAGTCAACAAAAACACCTTTTGGGTCAAAGCTTCTTACATGAAAATGGAAGACCCAATTGAGATGAGACTAAAAGGGTTGTTTAGGGGACATCCTAAGCTTTCTAAAAAGTCCAAGAACATCTCTTTAGGGACAAAATTGGAAGAGTTATGCATTGTAAAAGTTAACCTTTATTGGAAAATTGCCAAAAGTCAAATGTGCTCACAAATGCATTTTTTGCCAAATGGGCCTAACTTTTTAAGCTTGCATTATGCTTCCAACATGATCCACGACCCAAACACTCTACCATATATTATTGACTTTATTTATTTAATTTATTTTGATTTTTTATCATTTAAAAGCCAAATTAAATCAAATAAATGATATAAAATATGGAAGATTAGTTTTTTATCTGATTTTGAATGGAATCATAATGCAAATATGATGTCAAACCAAATCAAATCGTTCCAAGGATGATTGGGATGAAAATGGTATGATTTTGCTTGATATAGAAACATATCATACAAGATAAAACCAAATCAAATCTCCATGAATGAAAAAGAAACCAACTGTTTTTGTTGACCTAATTCATTCTATTACATATATAGAACACAACCGGTGCACAAGAAAGAGGATTAGAGGTCGAAAAAGCTGCAAACAAAAATTGAAAAATTATCAAAAAAGTGGTAGATTAATTTCCAGTTTAAAGGCCGATTCAAAGACTTTCAAAGCTACCAATCATTTCCTGGACCTTCCCAGAAGCTAACACAATCGTTTGCATGCCTCAAAGCTCCGGGAATCATCACATAATCCTCACGGTTTGCACCCTCTAAACTCAAATTCATTTTCAGGGTTCTACGTACTTTTAATCCAATTTGCTTGCATAAAAGTATTCACAATCATGCTTGTGATCTTTTGGATAGCCTGGATTTGATTTCTAGTACAGGAACAAGCTTACGCCATTATTAGGGTTTGGAAGCTTCAAATTAGGGTTTCTCTATAGAGGCCAAATTAGGGCTGATTAATGATACCAATGGACTCAGGGAAAGATTCTTAGTGGGTCTATATCCTTAGTTCTAATTCATATTGCTTGCTGTGCATTTTGAGATTTTACAGGTTTGTAGCTACAGACCAATATCGTCGCTATAGCATACAACGACGCATTTGACCGTAGGTAAAGGGTTGTTGTCAAAAACGACAGTCCTAGGGAAAGAGATAACAATGTGGCTGACCACCATTGGGAAATTTAAATATTTGCGCGTTTTCTGAAGCTTGTGACTAATTTGCATTATGTTGTTTTCGTTTCAATATTACAATAGACAAGAACAAGTGGCCTAGTGGTGAAGCGTGTGTTTGGAAAGGTAGAGGACCTGGGTTCAATCCCAGGTCCCAGCATTTTCTTATTTTCTAACTTTATAACTGCATATCCCATGCACACGCGTTCCAGGAGCATACCACGCGCTTTCATCATCTAGCCAATGGATTCCTTATCAATCCAATCCAACGCCCATGTAAGAGAGGACCACGGTGCACCAACAAGAGGACGCAACATGGAATACAATGCGTTGACTGGGCTTAGCCACTAATGGGCCCAAAATTTCAGATCTACACCCCTTTTCAGCTTCACAAACATGCCCATTGTTTCTTTTCTATTTTATTATTTCATTAATAATTTTAATTTTTTACCAAATAACAAAAATCATTTTATTTTATTAAATAAAAAATCACAAAAAACCAAAAAAATCTTTTTTCATAAAAAATATTTTGTTTCTTTAATTAATTAATTAGTTTAATTGTTTAGAGCAATTTAATTTTTTTTACATAATTCAAATTAATTAGAAATTAGGGTTTTTAATTTGTACATAACTTAATTAATTTTCTCAAATAATAATAATAATAACCTAATTATTTTTTCAATTAGATTGTTAGGGTCCTTTAATTCTCGCATTTAAATTTGTCGCGCGCATTTTAATTTCTTTTATTATTATTGTAACTGTTTCGAGGTTGTAATTGTAATTAGGGTTTAAACTTCTGCATTTTTATTTTCAGTCTAAGATAATCATGTATCTGCAAAAGCCATGTAATAGCGTAAGACCTTTACCTTCTCGCTTTTATATTCTGCATGCTTGTATATAACTGTTAGCAACTTAGGCGTGTATGACTAATGAATCAATCCTAGATCACTAAATTACAAGATAAATAACTAAAATCAAACACTTTTGCACACTTGCACTCCTAGCGTTTGCCTCACTTGGTTGCCTCGGAAATAATGGTCGTGTCCCTCGAACGTTGGGGTACCTTAGCAATGACCCGCGATCCAAAGTCATCATAAAGATCACAGTCCCTACTTGTCCCTCGAGTTGCCTAAAAATTGATCTTATGACGATAGTCCCTTCAAACGCTAATGTATCCTTACTTGTTGCCTTCAGTGACCATTTCGTCCCTTCGAACGTCCCTTTAAAACTCCAACGAAGATGCTACTTATTTCTCAATAATGGGATAGCATTGTCTAAAAGGAAAACGAACAGACCTTTTTCGAGTAGGTAGATTAGTTCCTAGGTACTTGCTCAAACAAACAAATAAATATTTTTTACACAAACACTTATTAAAACAAATTTTCCAAAAACAACTTTGTAACACTCTTGAGGATAGAAACAAGGGTTAAAACGAAGTAAAATAAAACTTTTCAAAGCAAGCACACACAAGCAATTTTAAAAATGGGCAAAGTACCTAAGATCCCGTAGAAAACTATGGATAGAAAGGGTGCTAACACCTTCCCTTTCTATAATCTACCCCCCGTACTCAGAAATATTCTCGAAAAAGGTTTTTTCTGTTCTTTTTCCTTTTCCTTTGTTGGATGAAATAAAATTCGATGGCGACTCTTGCTTACCGCGACATTTTGCGAACAAAAACGCAAAACGCAAACCAATATAATAGTCGGTTCTGCCACCGTATCACACCTGGTAAGCAATCAACTCGGCCTACTTTCCCAAAGACTCGTAGAGGGTATGCTATATCAGTGTAACCTCATGTTTGTCGGACAAATTTCAGGACACTTCAAGTATTCAATAAACTTCCAATCTAAATGCACAAGACTCGAGTTTTTCTCACGCCATTCGACTGGAAGATAATTGAATAGGGGCAACTGTCGTACCCCAAATTTGTCCTTCCCCGATGATTTTATTTTTCAAGACTAAAATAACAAAGAAGCGTTTAATTAAAGGTGGTACAACAGTATCTGATGACCCATCTTTATCCGGGACTAAGGGGGCTGTATTTTAAATTTAGGAAAGCGGGGATTTCTAAATTAGAAAGACTCGTGTATTTGTGAACACATTCGCGAAGCATGTTAGACAATGGCCCATGCGATTCATAAATGGAAAGCTATTCAAATAACTATTAAATCCAACTTAAATTTAAGTGGTTATTAGTTGAAATTAAAGCCATTTAAAGATGTTTTTTCCAAAATGGGGGGGGGGGGGGGTGTGAATTCAATAAGGAAGCCCATTAGGTTTTCATTGTTTCAATAAGAAGGGGGAAAACTTCAAGTCCATTAAAATATTTTAAGACCCATTAGAATTTGGTCCATTTCTGTATGGGTCGTCAATTGGCAAAGGGTGGGGTGTGTTTACAAACCACAAGCCCATTAAAGTTTTGATGTCTTGTTGCTGTTTTGTTTTAGGAAAAAGAGAGTACTATTATTAGGAAAAAATTCTCGTTATTTTAATAAAAAATAGATTTCTTTATTAAGAAAACTTATTTCCCTCTTTGTTATTACCGTTAACTTTTTATCAGAATAATATTCCAGTTTAAAAGACATTACATATTTATTTATTAAAAGTTGGGTGTTTTAAACAATTAGAATGGGGTCCGGCCAATTGGGCCTGATTATATAAATAAACCCTTTTGCTGTAATAAAAAAAACAATGAGCTAGGCTGAACAAAAAAAACAGCAATGCAAGGCCCATCTCTAATAAACTGTCCCTGTACCAATTGAACCAAAATAACGCATGTGCTTCTTCACAAACAACCACTGTTCAAATCTCCACTAATTTGGCGCAAGTCTCATTAAATAACTAGTACTGTTCAGATTAATCAAGTCAAATAAAACTAAAGCAAATCAAATCCACATCTAACGGTAAATCAAAGCCCAAAATTACATTGCAAATTTTACAGAAAAAATCTACAGAATCCATTGAATAATATTCTCAAAAACCGCAAAATCAGTAATTACAGAACAATCAAATCTAAAGATCTAAAACAAAATCGAATCTCTTTTAAAACAATATTATGAATCAAATTTATTTACAAACCCAATCCAAATTACAATCGCAAACAATCAATTTAGAAATCAAATCAATCCCTAAAATCTGGACTAGTCGTAACAACAAAATTCAAAACCCTAAATATAACCTAACTCTATAAATAACAGAAAATAAAAAGAGATGAGGGGATGATTTTGATACAAAAAAAATGAGAACGGAGTAGGCGTCTTTTTACAGTAAAAGAAAACACATAGAAGGGAGAAGCTTGTTTAAAGAAGAAAATTGAGGAGGAAGCCAAGAATCCGGTACCAAACGTTATTGAAGAGAGAAGGAAGGTGATTAGGGTTTCAACATCTGAAACCCTAATCATCTGGTCACCTTCACAGCCATCGGCTGCCACATTCAAAGCCTGCGAACAAAAGGAAGAAGAAGGGTTAGTGCCGAATCAGACTCAGAATCAAAACGATCGCAAAAGAGGGTAAAACAAGCTTAGCTCTTTTTTTCGTTGATCTATTTTTTCTTGTGTTTGGGGTGGCTTGATTCATAAGGGGGTTGTGTCCAAGGAACCGCCGCCGGGGTGAGTGTTTAGGTTTGGAAAGAAATAGGCAAGGGACATTAGGGTTTTCGAAAGAGAGAAAGGGAGCGAATTTGTTTGCTGTGATTGAATTGTAGAATAATGAAAAAAAACAAAGTAAATATTCTGCTTGGATCTTGTACACGTACGACCACCATAACTAACATGTGCCTTAAAATCCAATCCACATGATCATCGGTGGACGGCCGTGAGGCCAAGTCCACCATAATCCTATACTCCCTCGCACACTCGATCAGCCAGGCCCCTTCCAAACGCATAATGGGCCTAAGCCCAATTTGTTTCCACACCCCTCTCTGTTTGAAATTACTAAGCCAACAAATAATTCACACCCCCTGCCTGAACTGTTATGGGCCTAGCCCAGCCTCCTTTTAGCACACCCATTCTTTACTTCTTAACAAGAAAATGCACCACCCCAGTTTTAATTAAATTATTTATTTATTTTACTTTTAATTCCATTTTTCTAATATTATTTATTTATAATTATTATATTTTTATTATTATATTATAATTATTATCTATTAATTTTATTTCCTTATTTTTGTTAGATGCAAATATTATTTATTTCTTATGTATATATGATTATTATAATTCTTTTCTTTACATAATTATTATTATTCTTATCTTATATTCACTATTTAAATATTATTATGTGATCAAATAAATTTGTTTTATGTTAAAATTACATATATTATTTTATATATTATTTGCATTAAATCTCTTCTAATCATGCATTAATCAACATCTTCACAAATAATACGATTAAAAATTGTTCAACAAATCTTAAAACTATTTTTCGCAATAAACTAAACTAATCAACTGTCTTTTTGCAAATGGGTTTCAAACTAGTTTTGACTTACTACGCACTCAGTCAAAATCTCCGCAATCACTACTCCCGACCGAGTGCGAAGTGATTCAAAATATGTTTGCAAACCCCTAAAAAACACCAACACATACGAACTACGAATTGGGACTCTGATTCCTCATAAGAGGATACATAGGCATACGATCAAAAATCATGGCAAGTCTTTCTGATTAAAACTTAAAATCCAGTTTACCCCAAACCTAAACCTAGAGCTTAATATCCTTGTGAAAAAGGTGGATGAAAGGTGCCTAACACCTTCCTTTCATCTAATTGAGTCTGAAACCTAGAATCTCTGTCTACGAATTAGGGTTTTCTGTTAGGTTCCCTTCCCTAGGATAAAAACTAATAGTGGCGACTCTGATTTAAAAACCATTAGTAACCGTCTTTCTGTTTCTTATGCAAATATTTGTGAACAGTAATCATGTTTAAATGCATATGTAAAAAATAATCATTGGACGTTTTTGCAAAACAAAACAGAAAAATAGAAAAACAAATAGTTGTGTACTTTCAAGGAATGATTTGTATTGATTTTTTTGAAGTTCGCCTATATCAGGCATTTTGTAGAAAGAGACTGACGTTCTAGTAGGAGAACGCCGTCATAAGAAATGAAAATTACACAAAATAGTGTACAAAGAGAAAACAACTATGTGTAATAATCCCATTGAGTTTCAATTCTGCTATTTCCCCTATGTCCTTGAGCGTCTCATCAGTTTTCTACTTGTCTGAAGCTGACTAGATTAATCGGTACAGTTTGAGCTTGATAGTTGATACTGAAGTCTGATCACAAGGTGATCCAATGGGACATAGTTATACACTTCAAATCCCTAACTTTTACCTGGACCGCCCTTTCGGGTTTTCAGTCCACCGGGATACCCTTTTTTTGCCCAAGCCGCCTTTTCAGGTTTTCGACTTGCCGGGTGTACAAATTTTTTCCATATTTATCCCTAATTTTTACCCGAACCCTTTTGGTTCGCCGGGATGCCCTTATTTTTTCCTAGGCCAATCAACCTAGCAAGCCTTTATTTATGCGTAATATCTTTTCACTATGTGCGCATTAACAGGGCGAGGAAGGTCGTCACTATCCCTGGTGGTTAGAATCATGGCCCAACCGGAAAATATGCTTTTGATCACAAATTTCCCTTCGTACATGGGAGTCCATTTGCCCCTGGGATCACCTTGTGGAAGTATGATACGCTTGATTACCAGGTCATCCACTTGATACACTAAACGTTTGACCTTTTTGTTGAAAGCCTTGATCATTCGCTTTTGATACATTTGACCATGACAAACAGCAGTAAGCCTTTTATCATCAATCAGATTCAGTTGATCAAGTCGAGTCTGGATCCAATCATCTTCGTTCAAACCCTCATCCTTCACGATCCTCAAAGAAGGGATCTGGGCCTCAATAGGTAGGACAACCTCCATACCATATACCAGAGAATAAGGTGTTTCCCCTGTTGACGTACGCGCTAAGGTGCGGTAACCATGAAAAGAAAATGGTAACATCTCATGCCAGTCTTTGTATGTCACCGTCATCTTCTGTATGATTTTCTTAATGTTCTTGTTAGCAGCCTCCACAACACCATTCATCTACGGCCGGTAAGGGGAAGAATTATGATGCTAGATCTTGAGTTGTTTACAAAGTTTGGTGATCATTGTATTGTTGATATTTGTACCATTGTTAGTAATGATTCTCTCTTGCACACCATACCGGCAAATTAGGTTATGCTTGATAAATCGTGCCACAACATTCTTGGCAACGGTAGCAAAAGAGGCAGCCTCAACCCACTTCGTAAAGTAATCAATGGCCACTAGGATGAAGCGATGCCCATTGGAAGAATTAGGTCTAATCTCTTCGATCATGTTAATGCCCCAAATTGCAAAGGGCCAGGGATCCGTCAAGACATTCAAGGGAACCAGAGGTACATGTACTTTATCAGCGTAGATCTGGCATTTGTGACAAGTTTGGGAATGCTGATAATAGTCTACTTCCATAGTGGACCAATAGTATCATGCCCGTAGGATCTTTTTAGCCAAGGTATATCCACTAGAGTGGGTGCCAAAGGTACCTTCGTGTAAATCTTCCATGATCCTCTCTGCTTCGCTCTTGTCTACGCACCAAAGTAAAGTAGAGTCATGATTGTGCTTGTATAGGATTCCATTACTGAGGAATAATTTTGCGGAGAACCTTCTCAGAAACTTCTTATCGTTGATAGATGTTCCCTCAGGGTATTCTTGAGCCTCGAGATACCTTTTCACTTCATGAAACCAAGGTTTGTATACTACTTCTTCAGTGTCAATCTTATAGCAGTATGCCGGTTCATCCAACCTCTCAATATTGATCCGAGGAGCCTCGTTGTCCCACTTGACCTTGAACATGGATGACATTGTAGCTAACGCGTCCGCTAACTGGTTCTCTTCTCGTGGGAAATTTTCAAAGATAACCTCTTCCAAGTGTGGAAGCAACGTCAGCACATGTTCTTTGTAAGGGATGAGGTTCGGGTGCTTCGTGTCCCACTCTCCTTTGATTTGACTTATAACCAAGACTGAATCCCTGAAAATGCTCAAGAACTTGATCCTCAGGTCAATAGCAGCTTTTAGACCCATGATGCATGCTTCATACTCAGCCATATTGTTGGTGCAGTTAAAGCATAATCTGGCAGTGAAAGGAGTATGACAGCCCTCGGGGGATATGATTATAGCACTGATGCCATTGCCGAGTGCGTTAGAAGCTTCGTTAAAAACCATAGTCCATCGGGATCCTTCCTTAGGTCCTTCATCCAGTCCAGGTTCTTCACAGTCAATCACTAACATGATATTCCCATTCGGGAATTTGAAGTTTATAGATTGGTAGTCATCCACAACCTGATGAGCCAAATGATCAACTAGTACACTTCCCTTGATTTCTTTCTGGGTTGTGTATTGGATATCGTATTTGGTCAAGATCATTTTCCATCTTTCTATTCTTCCGGAGAGGGCGGGCTTCTCGGAGATGTACTTGATCGGATCCATCTTATATATCAACAAAGTAGTGTGGGTCAACATATACTGTCTCAGTCGGTGAGCAGCCCATGCCAAAGCGCATCAAGTTTTCTCGAGCAGTGAGTATCTTGTTTCACAGTCGGTAAACTTTTTGCTAAGGTAATATATTGCATGCTCTTTTCGACCGAAATCGTCATGCTGCCCTAGCACACACCCCATTGAATTATCTAACACTGTTAAGTACATTATCAATGGTCTTCCTTCAATCGGAGGCATCTGAATTGGAGGCTCTTGAAGGTATTCCTTGATTCTCTCAAAGGCGGTCTAGCATTCGTCATTCCACTTTACCACTTGATCCTTCTTCAGGAGTTTGAAGACTGGCTCGCAAGTAGCAGTTAGATGGGAAATGAACCTGCCAATGTAATTCAGGCGTCCTAAGAAACCTCTAACTTCCTTCTCAGCGTGAGGAGTCGGCATCTCTTGTATGGCCTTCACCTTTGCATGGTCTACCTGAATACCCTTGTCACTGACAATGAAACCTAGAAGTTTACCAGACCTTACCCCGAAGGTGCACTTGTTCAGATTTAACCTCAACTTGTACGTCTTCAACCTATCAAACAATTTTTATAGATGATCAAGGTGATCTTCTTCAGTTTGAGACATGGCTATCATGCCATCAACATAAACCTCTATCTCATGGTGAATCATGTCGTGGAACAAAGCTACCATGGCTCGCTGATAGGTTACCCCAGTGTTCTTTAACCCAAACGGCATCACTTTGTAGTAGAAAGTGCCCCATTATGCGACGAAGGTTATCTTCTCCATGTCTTCGGGTGCCATCTTGATCTGATTGTAACCAGAGAACCCTTCCATGAAGTAGAAGATCTTGGGGCTTGCCCTGTTCAAATCTCGGTAGTCCATACACATCTGTACCCTGCCTTCAGGAATCCTTGATGCTAATTCCTTGAGTTGAGGATGCACTTTCACAAGGTTGATTTGGATAGTGTTCCTGCGAGCGGATGTCATGTCCTACAAAACAAAACAAAGATAAGCCCTAGAAAATCCTTGAAATGGTTAGTATGATATGCCATGTTATGATGTCATGCTTATGCTAAGAAATCACAAATATAGAAAGCACAAGCAAATCACACAAAAGACCTTAGGTTTAAGGCTTGCATGGGTTTTAAGGTAGTACCCTCTTGAAGTTTGGATTGGTTCAACCTATCCTATAAATAGTAACCGAGTTCTAAGGGATCTCAATATCACTGATCTTTCCCACATGTTTCATTTGATAGGCAACTGACTTGCAACCAAACAAAACTTGGGAGTCAAATCTCAATGAGTGTAGTATCGAGTATCTGCCGACTTTGGGAATACACTAAAGACGGCCATCTCACTACGTCCTAATGGCCAGGTTGTTCATTTAAAGGTTCTAAGGTCAGTTGATGCTTTATGACACCACACGGCGACCCCGTATTCTCCTTGATTAACTCTAGGGCTACCGATACCAACCAAAGTGTCGCATCAATGTATCCATTACTTTAACCGTATCAGTATACCCATCATAGTTTCCACGATCTATTGCTACTTACCTAAAAGGTTTCCCCATATCTGGGTGTAGGATCTATGGTAACCCAAACAGTACCCTTAAAAGTAAAGTAAACAAACAGACAAAGAAGCAAAAATGATCTAGACCCTAAGGTAAACCCCACTTTATTATTCATTCTCAACAGAGTCGCCAGTTCTGTGATACGGTGGCAGAACCGACTGCTTAATACTGGTTTACATTTTTTTGTTTGCAAATGTCGCGGTAAACAAGAGTCGACATTGACTTTTCTTTTATCCAAGAAAGGAAAGGGTGAAAAGAACATAAAAAGACATTTTTTCGATATTTTTCGAGTAAGGGGGGTAGATTATGGAAAGGGAAGGTGTTAGAACCCTTTCCATCTGTGGTTTTCCATGGGCTCTTAGGTACTTGCTCATTTTTGAAAACTGTTTGTGTTTGTGTGTTTTGAAAGATTTTTGTTTGCTTTATGGTAACTCTTGTATCAGTCCTTAAGAGTGTGATAAAGTGTTTTTGAAAATAGTTTTTGAAAGTGTGTAAGTGTGAAAAATTCAAATTTGAGCAAGTACTTAAGAACAGTCTACCTACTCGAAAATGGATGTTCTTTTCTTCCTTTCCTTTAGATAGTGCTATCCTACTATTAGTGAGTAGGTAGCCCTATCGTCGGATGTTGAGGGATTATCGAAAAGGACGCTATGGTCATTGAAGGCAACATGTAAGGATATCTTAGCGTTCGAAGGGACTGTCATCATATAGGCAACATCGAGGGACAAGATCATTTCTCATAGGCAACTCAAGAGACAGTAAGGGACCATGATCTTTTATGATGACTTTTATATCGAGGGTCTTTGCTAAGATATTCCTATGTTCGAGGGACATGACCACTGTTTTCCGAGGCAACCAAGTGAGGTGTACCCTAAGGGTGCAAGTGTGCAACAGTGCTTTTTTCAGATATTTATCTTGAGATTAATGACCTAATGATTAATTGATTTAATCTTGTCATGCAGGCATATAAGAAGATATATAAAGCGGGAAATTAAAGTTCCTACGCTATTACAGGGCTTTGGTGTAGATACATAAATAATGGATGAAAAGTAAAGTGCGGAAATAAAAACCCTAATTGAACTATTACAAAACGGGTGCAGTCACATAAATGATAAAAAATAATTGTATGAAAAAATAACAACACGCGAAAATTAAGACTGAAATAAATTCTAAACCCTAGAAAATCTAATTGTTTATTAAAAATGTTTTTGGTATTTTATGAAAAATATTTGGAATTTAACCTAATTCTCTAATTAATTTTAGATTAAAGAAAATAATTTAAAATTAATTAAATTAATTAATTTGCAAAAAAAAACTAATTTATTAAGAAAAAAACTAAGTCCTAATTTTTGTGTGATGATTTTCTGGTTTTATGATTAAAAAAAGAATGAATAAATAAAATATAAACTAAATAAAAATGAATAATAAAAAAACAATTGGGAAATGGGCCTAAGAGGGGGTGTGAAACCCAATTGGAGGGGTGATGCTGTTGAATTCCACCAAGGCCCGGATCTGGTTGGCCCACCACTGTGCTGGATCCAGTGGGAGGCAAGGTTGCAGGTCCATCAAGGAGATATGTTGTTGGGCGTTAGATCTTGGAGAAGGAGTGATCCTATGGCTGAGCGTGAGGGTGCATGATGCACGCCTGGGATGTGGAACCACTTAATCTGCAAGTAATAATTCAGAAAAATAATATGCAGGAGGCAAGGGTCGAACCCCTGACCTCCCACACATACAATGCCTTAAATCCTTCACTCTTGCCATCTGCGCTACCTGTTCATTCATACATATAATAACTAAATAATATTATAAAGGAAAACAAGACCATGGTTGAGTCATCAAAAAAACATGCGCACTTGTGGTCCCACTGAAATTTAAATAAACCAATCAAAACACATGAAACTGCCACGCAATGTTCTTGGCTGGTCAAACCACCATGGGCGGTGGCTCCGGTCACCTGCTCCGGCTGCCCAAAAATCTAACCTACAAAATAGGGAGTTTTGAAGCCTGAGCTTTTTCCTACCCCGCTTAAAACCTAGGCTGCAAGTTCAACCATGGCATTAGTTTGGTCTAAAGATGTCTCCATCTCTGAAAATGAAGCTCACGTGTTTTCAAACCCTAACAATGGCAAGCTTTAATTTTTTCACTGAAACTCACATGAAGCACGTTAAAACAATTACAATGATCAATATGAACACATATATGCACGCATAACTCATTTATATTGTGTAATAAGAGGATTTGAATTCAAGAATTTTTACCAAATCGGTGATCCTTGAAGGAGGTGTCTTGGGCATGATTTGGCTTGGCTAATGCGTGAGGATAACTCCTGGGACCTTCAGGAGGAAGATTGGATCCTTTTTTTTATCAACAAAGGCTGGAACTAGTGCTTTTGAGTTTCACGATTTCATGAAATTTTGCAAATTCCCTAGGGTTCTTTTTGTGGCTGATGCACATGTGTTCTTGACCTAGGGTTATTCTGCTTATGTAGTGAATCAGAATAGGGTTACAAATAAAGGAAAAGATCCATGGCATTGAATGCAAGATTTGTTCCAAATATCCACTTAAAAATCTTCCCTATCTTGGACATCCTTTCCCATATTGATTTGCATGTATTTCTTTTGGTATGCCAGCTTGTTTTGTCCATCATTTGATAAGAAAAAGATTCACAATTAAATCTTTTATGATTTTGATTATTTACTTTATTTAATTTTGCAGTTTAATGGAAAAAATAGCAAAATAAATGGTATAAATAATAAAATAATGTATGACTTAGCTCAAGGGTCGTGGGCCATGTTAAGAACAAGTTTCAATCATGAAAACATGGGCCCATTTGGAAAAAATTCAAGTTAGGTCAATATTGGCCTCATGCACATTTCCAAAAATTGGTCAACTTTAACAATGCATCTCTCTCTCATTTTTAACCCTAAGAGGGTGTTCTTGGACTTTTTAGAGAGATTAGGATGTCCTCTAAACAAACCTTTTGGTTTCATCTCAATTGGATCTTCCATGTTTATGTAAGGAGCTTTGACCCAAAAGGTGTTTTTGTTGACTTTTTGAAAGGACCTATAATGTATGAGCTTGTATCTTTTGATTGAGGCATTTCTTGAACTTGAGGGATGAAGAGAAGTTGTAGGAAATTAGATTCTATTCAAAACGATCCTTTGTGGAAAAATTTATGATAAAATATGAGAAAGTTATGCCTGGTCAAAGTTTGGTTGACTTTTCCTATAGAAACCCTAATTTGACATTTTTGACTTTTGGTGAGTTAGGAGCATTTCTTGAGGAATCATGATCAACCATTGATCAAATGATGAATATTACTTCAAAATATTGATGTTGACCAAAAATCTTGAAGTTTGACTGTATTTGGGCCACAGTTGACTTTTGACCTAGTAAAGTTGATTTCCAGGCATTTGAGCAGTTGACTGAGCAAACTTGTTGTTCAAGACATGTAATTTGGCATGGATGATCTTGAGGACATATTAGGATAATGGAGAACATTTTGGATCCTTGGGACTTACACATCTTTCTTAAAATTGAAACCTTAGTTGAGGTTCATTGCCTTAGGAGGAGAATTTGTCTGGTCAATTCTTGGTCATCCTTGAGCAATTGAGGACCTCTACAGGCATATCTTGAGTGAAAATGGGAGGGAAAATTTTGGGGTACAACAATGATGATATTTGTTTGTGGAGATTTCCTGAAAAGGTAAAGAATTATCTGTATGCAATGTCATGATGCATGACATACATTGTGTAATGATGTTCTCAAAATAAATGAGATTGTACTATCATGTATTTTGTATGTATATTTGTAAAATGATGTATGAATGTAATATATGAACTGATCAGTTGTTCTTTGTAGCTTCGTTGAATTGAGGGAAAATAAATCCATGACTGCTGTTGGAGATGAAGAATGTGATTCTTCATTATTTGTTGAAGTTGAATTGCTGGGAGATGGATTTCCATGGCTAGAGAAATAAACTCTACTGGGGAAAGCAAATTCCGTAAACTACTTGGGAATTTTTATGAAGCCCTGCTGGGGAACCCAAGAATTTTATGAACCATGTTGAGTAATTCTTCAAGATGCCGGGGAGATGATTGGAGACTCTTATTCTGCAGGGGATATCGGAACTTCTGACATTATTAGGATTGTATGCTGAAGATGTGGCAATGACTTTGTAGGAGGACGTCTCTGTCTCTGTACCTGCTGGAGAATAGTACCTGCAGGGATTTGTAGATGAATTTTTAGACATTGCCACAATTCTTAAAGCCGTTAGTAACTGTCTTCCTATTTTTATGTGTGTATTTGTAAACGGTGATCATATTCAAATGCATATGTTCAATACTAATCACTGGGCATTTTCGCAAACAAAACACAAAAAATAAAAGCAAGTAGTTTTGTACTTTCAAAGAGATAGATTTTGTATTAATCTAAAGAAGTATGCCTATGACAGATGTTTTTATGCAAGGAGACAAACATCCTAATAAGAGAATGCTGTCGTAAGAATGAAAACTATATAAAGTAGTATACAAAGAAAAACAGCTATGTGAAATGATCTCATTGGCTTCTCATTCTGCTATTGCCTTTATGTCTTTGAGCGTCTCATCACTTTACTGCTTGGCCGAAGCTGACTGGATCGATTAGCACCATTTGAAATTGACACTTATTACCGAAGTCTGTCTGTGAGGTGATCCAATGGGACATAGTTATATGCATTTATTCCATAACTTTTTCCCGGACCACCCTTTCGGGTTTTCAGTCCACCGAGATACCCTTTTTTGCCCAAGCCACCTTTTCAGGTTTTCGACTTGCCGGGTGTACAGATTTTTCATATGTATATCCCTAACTTTTGCCCGAACCCTTTTGGTTCGTCGGGATTCCCTTATTTTTGCCTAGGCCAGTCAACCTAGCAGGTCTCTGTTCATGCGTAGTATCTTTTAACTATGTTAGCGTTTACAGGGTGTGGGATGTAGTCACCGCCCATGGTGGTTAAGATCATACCTCCACCAGAAAATATATTCTTGATCATAAATGGTCCTTCGTACGTAGGAGTCCACATGCCCTTGGGATCACCTTGTGGCAAGATGATGCGCTTGATTACTAGGTCGCCAACTTGATATACCTGACATCTGACTTTTTTGTTAAAAGCTTTGATCATAGATTTCTGGTACATCTGACCATGACAAACAAAAGCCAACCTTTTCTCATCAATCAGGTTCAATTGGTCAAGTCGAGTTTGAACCCATTCGTCTTCATTCAAACCTGCATCCTTCATGATTCTCAAGGAAGGGATTTGGACTTCGATGGGTAGGACAACTTCTATATCGTATACCAGAGAGAAAGGAATTGCCCATGTTGACGTGCGCACTGAGGTACGGTAACCATGAAGAGAAAATTGTAACATCTCATGCCAGTCTTTGTATGTCACCATCATCATCTGTATGATCTTCTTGATGTTCTTATTAGCAGCCTCTATAGCGCCATTCATCTTTGGCTGGTAAGGAGAAGAGTTATGATGCTGAATCTTGAATTGTATATAGAGCTCGGTGATCATAGTATTATTGAGGTTGGTACCATTATCCGTAATGATTCTTTCTGGGATACCGTACCGACATATAAGGTTGTGCTTGATGAACCGGGCCACGATGTTCTTGGTAACAAAAGCAAATGAGGCTGCCTCGACCCACTCTGTAAAGTAATTAATGGCGTTCAAGGGAACCGGAGGTACATGTACTTTGTCAGCATCTATATGGCATTTGTAACAAGTTCGGGAATGATGATGACAATCTGCTTCTATAGTGGACCAAAAGTATCTTTCCCGCAAGATCTTTTTAGCCATTGTATGCCCACTAAAATGGGTGCCAAAGGTGCCTTCGTGCATATCTGCCATATTCTTCTCTGCTTCACTCTTGTCTACACACTGAAGCAAAGTAGAATCGTGGTTGCGCTTGTAGAGGATTCTGTTACCGAAGAAAAACTTGGTAGAGAATATTCTTAGGAACTTCTTATCATTAACAGAATCTCCCTCAGGATACGCTTGGGCTTCAAGGTATCTTTTCACTTCGTGGAACCAAGGTTTGTCCACTACTTCTTCAGTATTAACCTCATAACAGTATGCTGGTTCGTCCAATCTCTCAATAGTGATATGAGGAGCTTAATTATGCCACCTGACCTTGAACATGGATGCCATAGTAGCTAGCGTGTACGCTAACTGATTTTTCTCTCGTGGAAAATGCTCAAAGGTAACTTCTTAAAAGTGTGGAATCAGTGTCAACACCTGCTCTTGGTAAGGGATGAGGTTAGGATTCTTCGTGTCCCATTCTCCTTTGATTTGATTGATTACCAGGGCCGAGTCTCCAAATACACTCAAGAATTTGATTCTCAAGTCGATAGCAACTTTGAGAATCATAATGCATGCTTCATATTCAGCCATATTATTGGTACAGTTGAAACATAGCCGGGTGGTGAAGGGAGTATGACAGACTTCGGGAGTTATGATCAAAACACCGATGCCATTGCCAAGTGAGTTGGAAGCTCCGTCAAAAACCATAGTCCATCGGGATCCTTTTTCAGGTCCTTCATCTGGTCCCGGTTCTTCACAATCAGTCACTAACATGATATTCTCGCCCGAGAACTCACAATTCATGGATTGGTAATCGTCCACAGCCTGATGAGCCAAATGGTCAGCTAGTACACTTCCTTTTATTTCCTTTTGAGTAGTGTATTGAATATCATATTCGGTTAGGACCATTTGCCATCTTCATATTCTTCTGGAGAGAGCAGGTTTCTCAAATACGTATTTGATAGGATCCATTTTAGATATCAACAAGGTAGTGTGAGTCAACATATACTGTCTCAGTCGGCGAGCAGCCCATGCCAAAGTGCAGCAAGTTTTCTCTAGCAGTGAGTATCTTGTTTCACAGTCGGTAAATTTTTTGCTAAGGTAGTATATTTGTTATACCCCAAAATTTTCCCTCTCCAATTTCTCTAATATTCTCTCACAAAGATTTCCATTGCTCAAAATTGCATAAGGTTTGATCAGCTCAAGACACTTCCTCAACACTGGGCTCAAATTAAGGTTTGGGTTTGGATAAGGACAATTGGACCTTTGATGCTTCATATGATTTTCATGTATCATATTGGGCTCTCAAGCATCAGGTCGGTGAAAGGAGGAAGAGGAAAATGTTGAAAGGGCAAAGTAGATAAAAAAGGTATGCAGTTGCAGATAACCATGTCGAACTCAAAATCTGGTTCAGGCTATTTGAACCACATGACTGATTGAAAAGGAGTGGTGGGAAGATTTTGACAAATCGAAGAAGAGAAAGCTTGCTTAGATCCACAAGCTTCGATTGGGAAATGGTTTCCCTTGAGTAACATGCTTCGATCTACCTCTAAACCTGCTTCGATCCACCTCTAAACTTGCTCTGACCCACAAGCTTCGATTGGGAAATGGCTATCGTCATGCTTGCTTCGATCCACAAGCTTCAACCAAGCAATGGCTATCTTCATGGTTTCTTCGATCCACAAGCTTCGACTGGGAAATGGCTATCTTCATGCTTACTTCAATCCATAAGCTTCAATTGAGGAATGTCTATCATCATGCTTGCTTCGATCCACAAGCTTCGACTGGGAAATGGCTTCCTTCGAGCAACTTGCTTCGATCCACTTCTAAACCCTTCGACACACATAGTTTTGACACTATGAATTACAAGTCTATCTTCATGCTTGCTTCGATCCATAAAGTGGTACATTAAGATGAATGTGGTCCATTAGAAGAACATACAATTGGTGGAAACGAATATTGTTTTTTTTTGTTGATGAGTCTGGTTGAAAGTTGTGGATCCATGTGATCAAAACAAAGGGACAGAGTATTCGACATATTCAAGATGCTTGTCGAAAACTAGAGTAAAGAAAAGATCAAATCCATAGGGCATGCTACATGATCTTGTTTGCAGGCCTAGAACTTGTGTTTCACTCCATAATTAATTGTTTACACAATGAATTAAGCTCTTACCCAAGTTATTAAGCCATTGTCCAAAATATCTTTCCATAAAGTAAGCTTGTTGGTACAAAACTTGTCTTGATCCCATACCTTGCTTATTTATGATCATAGAAAGAAACCCCTCAAAACAAGTAACTTTGGTACTTCATCTTGGGATCATGGAAGACTTGACATAACTTGACATTTTCATTCCAACCAAACCATAATTTATCATCTGACAAATCTGGTTACTCCAACTTCCCAACCCTTTTCTCTATAAATAGAGAGGCCATTTGAAAGCTAAAGGAGCCAGATTCTTGTGTGTTGAAAAATCCTCAAACACTCCCAAACTCTAAAAAAAACTCAGAACCTGCACACAAGCATAAAACTTGGCACATCTTGACTTTACACATAAAAATCTCAAATCCCTTCGTGCATTTTTTTGGCCTTTCGATTCACTAAGCTTCCATATACCAGCCTTAGAACACTCCCAAATCCCTAAAAAAACCTCTCAAGGAAGGTATTGATCCTTTTGATTCACTCCCAGCTTCCATATACCATCCTTTCGATTCACTCCTAGCTTCCATATACCAGCCTTTCAATTCAGTGACTTTTAAAGAAAAGTAGTGATCCCATTAGCTCAAGGAAGGTCCCTGCAAGCTTAATCCATCATCAAGTCATTTCTGGAAGTCATATAGAGGTCATTTGATTTTCACTTCAAGAGGTAAGATTTCTTAACTGTGATATTTTGATACAAGCATTTTCAGCACATACAAATAAAAGAAAATATGTAGATATCATATTTAGGAAGTTGATCATACTCTTACTTTTGATTATCATTGCTTATACATTGAGAATTTCATATCTGATCAGTTACGTTTTAGTTTTGGTACTGAACAAAATTCATGCTAACCTCTGATCTATAGCTTTCAAAAATTACATGGTTGGATTCGTATTCAAATTCTAGGCAGATTTGATGTTTACATTTTATTTGATTTGGCTAAGAAATGAAGCTTTTAGAAGCTTAACAATGGTGATATATATCCCTGCGCGCGCAAAGGAAGAAGATGAAGCCATGTTCAAATTTTCAGAAACGAGTTCGTTTCATATTTAGTGCAAGTTGGATAACTAAGGATGAAACATACCACCCCAGTGGTACAAACAGCGCGCGCTAAAGCCTTGCCATGTAGAAGGTCCTGGGTTCGAACCCCAATGAGACCTTTTGTCATTTTTCCAAATTTTATCACTTTTTCTTTGTTTGCATAAAGCGCGCATGGGCCTCCATTGGCTGGGCCTTGACATTTTATTTTTCTGACCCCTCTTTTTACTTCAGCAATGCAGCCAATTTTTTATTTATTAGTTCTCTAATTAAATGATTATTGGGCCAGGCCAAACAAAAACTATTTTCATGCAAAAACTCCTAAAAATGGCACCTTTGATTTATTTCATTTTTAACTTAATTCAATTTTCCTATTTTAATTAATTACCCTTATTTAATTATTTAGGTTAAAATCTTTTATTAACAAAAATCCAAAAAAAAAACAAAATCCATTCCCTTTCCATTTCTATCCTTGTACATCATATACATTTTAGTTCTTGTACAAATTCAATATGGTTGTAATAGATAATTAGGGTTTAATTTCTTACAATCCCCATTTATAAATTTGTACACCCCCTCCCCAAATGACGTAATAGCGTAGTAAATTTACTTTCCACAATTTATCGCTTTACAATAAATGTTAGTAATTAGGGTTTGTATGGAAAGATAAAATCAATGCTTAGAAAACCTTAATCCAAGATAAATCAAGCATGAAATACAAACACTTGCACACTTGCACCTCTTGGGTTAACTCCACTTGTTGCCTTAAGAAAATGGTCATGTTATGCATGTGAGACACCTTATAAAAAACAACAAAAAATACAACATCATAGTCCCTCAATGACGCTTCGAATGTTGCCTTACAATGATCTTAGTCCCTCAAGAGAAATTCTAAGATATCTTACAATATTGCTATCATGACTATCCGATGACCCACGCTGGTCCCTTTACATCCAAAGATAAGGCTTCTTACCAATCAATGGTAAGATAGCAATATCAAAGGAAGAAATGAACAAAAGACTTTTGAGTAGGTAGAACGTTCTTAGTTGCTTGCTCACAATCCATCTTCAAAAAGAAAACATCTTTTCAAACACACCAAACACTTTCAAAACATGAAATATTTTCAAAAGTCCAACACTTTGTATGCATTCTCATAGAGACGAGAATCATTACAAAGTTTTCCTAAACGAAGGCGCTTTTCAAAAATACTTTCAAAACCCACCACAAACACATTTCAATCAAAGCAATTTCAAAAGTGATCTAGCAAGCAATTAATATCCAATAGATAACTATGGATGAAAAGGGTGCTAACACCTTTCCTTTTCATAATCTAACCCCAGAACTCAAGAAAATATCTCAAAGGTATTTCCTGTTCTTTTCACCCTTTACTTATTGGATAAAAGAAAAGTAGGTGTGACTCTTGCTATCTGCAACAATTGCGATCAAACTCAAAATAACCAAGTCAGTTCTCCCACCATATTACAGAACTGGCGACTCTGTTGGGGATGACTTAAAAGTGGGGTTACCTTAGAGCTAGATCACATTTATCTGCTTTCATTGTTTGATTTGATTGCTTTACATTTGTGCGTCCTTGTTTGGGTTTGTATTGATCCTCTACCCGGATCTGGGAACACCTTTAGGTAAGTAGCAATAAATTGTGGGGACTATGCAACGTATATCGACATGGTTTAAGCGATGGCTACGTTAGTGTGAGACATTTGTTGGTACCGGTAGCCCTTGAGTTTAGTCAAGGAGAATACGGGGCCGCTATGTGGTGTCATAAAGCACTAACTGACCTTAGAACCTTTAATTGAACAACTTGGCCATTAGGAAGTAGTGAGATAGACGGCGTTGGTTCCGACTGAAGACTGGTTGATACTCAATGCTATTTCGGTCGCCAATAAAGAGGCTTGCGCTGAAACAATGCCCGATGAAGAAAGATCAGTGATATTGAGATTTCCTAGAACCCGATTACTTTCTAGGACAGGCTGAACCAACTAAACTTCAAGAGGGTACTTACCTATAAATTCCATGTAAGCCTAAACCTAAGGATTTGTTTGTTTTGTTTGTACATAACAACTTGTTTGCTTTTGCTTGTGTATGATTTCTTGTACATGACATCATGACATCATACCATAGCATTATCAATAACCATTTCAAGTATCTCAAGGGCCTGTGATGCAGGGTCATGATAAACCAGACGTCTATCAAGGGGAAAGAGGATTTATTTTCCTCTAGGAAAATGTTGTCAAAGACCAAAGCATGTTGTCTTGAGTCGAGGGCTATGACCCACTCGACATGGTGAGCTTGATTCTCATGGAAGGACATCCAACGATACGAAGTTCTCCAATCAAAGATGTGATCAAAGTTCAACTTCTGACATTTTCTTGTGTATTCCCCGCGATATCCTTGAAAACATTGCATCCACATATCATGCATGTCATCATAACAGGTTCCCCCACACAAGTTTCTCATCTGCTTACTATTAATTTCAGTAGAGATGGCTCTAGAACAAACTATCATAGATCTTCAGACCCAAAATGCTCAACTTCAAGAATTGTTCCTGAACCTATCCAAGGGGAAAGAAGGAGTGAAAGCATTCCTCATTGAGAGCATGACCAAGAAGAATCCTAAGGACAACAGGGATGACCAGTTGGAACAATTACAAACTGAAATGGCAACCATGAAAATCCAGATGATGGGATAGATGGTAGGTCAGATGGTTTTTATCCAAAACTTAGCTCGGGGACAAGAAGAGTTAAGAGCCCTCGTCAAAAAGCTTCATCAAGACGAATGTAACCATATGAAACAAACAATTAACATTGGGGATCAAGTCATTAATCAGCCCCTGATGAGACAAGAAGAAGATTTGGGTTAGAGTAGACCTTTCCAAATTGCCGCTACATCACAAACCCAACAACAACCTCGCCAACCACGACAGGGTGGACCGTGTAAGCAAGATACGCCCAAAAGACAATTTACCAAGGTCAACATGCCTTTGGCTCAAGCATTGCATCATATGTTGGAAGCCAAGCTGGTTACATTAAGGGAGCCTCCTCAATAACCTAACACTTCTGCTCCCAACTACAAACAGAATGAAAGGTGTGCATACCACTCCAACAGTCAGGGACATGATACTAACCACTGCTGGGCATTTAAGAATAAGATTCAAGACCTGATCAACATAGGAGTGTTGGAATTTACACAAGATGGTCAACTGTATATTTTTTGTCATCCCTCAAAGGCACATCATCTTAAGTGATAAATTTAGGCGTAGAAATTTTTGTTCATTCAAATTTTTAGTTATAATTTCTTTGTATTGTTTAAACATTTGTCCTTATGCCACACTTTGGTTATTATCATTAATGCATTGCATATGTTTATCTTGAGTTAATCCATTCGTTTTCGCTATATTAAACTGTGCTTTTTACTCCCTATTGTGATATCCAACTCTTGTTAAAAGTTGTAAGCCTTTAGAGGGAGGATAACGAAAACAATGCCAAAATCTCATACAACATGCTTTTGGACAGACCTTGGTGACGATGTACATGCGTTGTTTAAATTCCTAAATAATGGAGTTATAAGGAAGATCATCCCTAGTCAACCCCTTTGAGCCAAAAAGTTGGAGTTTTCTTTTTCGCACAAATTTAAACCTTTAATCATAACCTGGGGCAGGATAGTTTCTCAGTTAATTCAAATGCACGCTCAGTTGCAAGCTTTCACTTTGTACATAATGAACGACATCAAAAACATCCTTCTGAATCAAAAGACGGTGATGGTTCTCCATAAAATAGGCAATCATTATCTCTCAAGAGAAAATCCCGCTAAGTCAAAACCTATGAAGGAGACTTAAGAAAAAATGGGGGCATCCCGCTGGCTGTAATCTCAAAACAAAAAAATAGTCAGGCATAAATCAGGGATAATAAATCAAAAAGAGGTCGTCTTGAATCCTCGACAATGGAAAAATGTTGCAAAAAATGACTACCTTCTCCTAGGAATTCAAACGCACCATTAACTGAGTTTAGGATTGAAGAACATCATGAAGAACGGGTTGGGTACAAATAAACTTTGAGCCTTATCCTTTGTTTCTTAAACCGTGAACCATGCCACGTTACAACCTCTTAAAAGTCCTAATGGAAGCATGAGTTAGTTCGAAAGCATACTGTTACAAAAGGTATCCTGACTCTTGTAAGACTTACTATAAATCTTAAGTTGAATTCATATTCTTACAAAATTCTTTTATTTGCTAAAATGAATTTTCAAAACTTTAAGACAAACATAAACTTTTCATTGTTTGAATATCGTTGTTTGCATATGGCTTTTTGTTTGACAACAGAGAAATTTGCACGGAAAATATCCAATGAACGAAAGTTCTCTCAAGAAACAGACTCACTTCAAATTGGAAAACACTTTCAATGACAAATCTCCTATAAGCAAGGGGGCATGACATGTTACTGTCCAACTCGTCTGGGGAAGTCAAGTCAAGATTCCAAGAAATCTCTCATAAAGTCCTGAATAGCCAGGGGAAGGCCTGTATATAAATCACTTGGGGCATTGAACATGAATTCCAGCAAAGGGTCACGTACGACCAAGCACACATTTTCTGGCAGCGCTACAACACTTACTACTATGGACAGTGACAAGTCCCCACAAATCCATATCTATAAGGTTATCCACACAGAATAATCTTCACGGATAAGGGTATAAACCCCTCAAGGCCAAGTTCATGGATATCCCCATAAAATTGGATCCATGCAATCCCCAGCCAGAGTTTTAGTCTCCGGAAAACCTCTCCCCAACTTAGTTGGTCTCAAGAAGAATCCTCGAGGAGTTCTGCCAAAAGAAAACACCACACCATCAGTTCGTCAAATATTCTCTTCAACATGGTTTATTTCCCTAACAAACTACAGATTCCCCAGCTTAAGTTTGCCTCTCATACTATTACGAATTAAGGGACCACAACCCCTAATCCCCAGTGAAGTCATCAACAAAGTCATTGTTATCTCCGAGGTTGCTATGAAGCCTAGACCCAACCAGAAAATAGTTCAATGTCATCCTAGTCTCAACTTACTGCAAAACCTGGACCCAACCAGATAACAGTAAATCTCAATTCTTAGTTACTGCAAAGCCTAGACCAAACCATATAACAATTCAAAAGCTCCTCTTCCCCAGTAGAGTTTTCCACTATCCTCAGTGAGTTACTGCGAAGCCTGGAATCCGACCAGATAACAGTTAACTTCTTTATCCCCAACAAGTTGTTAACTTCCATTCTCTCCAATCAAGAGATAACTCCCCAGTAGAGCAACAGACAACTAAAACTCTTGAACTCTTTTCCCCAAGCAGAAATCAACACTCTCCATGGAGTTTCCTTCAAGCAAAGTCAATATTCCCCAGCGGAGTTCTCAAACAACAGAATAGGAATCCCCAGCGGAAACATCCTAAAACAAGGTCTGAAGAAGGGCATACTCTTCATTCCCAGTAGAAGTCTAGGATTTCATTTCCCAAGGCTCACCAGCATTTGTCAAGGATTTATTTTCCCAGACAAAGATACACTTCAACAACATTTCACATTTCATACGTCATAACATATGCATACGAAACACATATAGCACAATCTCATTTATTTTGAGAATACCGTTACACAATGCATTTCATACATCATGGCATTGCATACAACTAATGCTTTACCTTTTCAGGAAAAGATTAATCAACGGATAGTTATCATCAACAATTTTCAATAGGTCGAAGATTAGTTTATGAAGCAAGACAGAGCAACTACCTACGTGACCAGATGCAGCTTCACACAGGCTAATCACGAAGCAATCTTACACGGGTTCCTTCTGAATTCCAAATGCAGCTTTACACGGGCTCATCATGAAGCAATCTTACACGGATTCCTTCCCATCATGAAGCAATCTTACACGAATTCCTTCTCAAAATTTCCAGTTGCAGCTTCACACTGGCTCATCATGAGATGCAGTTTCACATGGAGTCATCCCGAAGCGGCCCTACACAGGCTCCTTCTCATGAATTTTCATATTCTCTTCTAGATACAGTCCAGATACGATCCAGAGACGGATGAAATTCTGACACTTATTCCATATTCACTCTAGAAATAGTTCAGATACGATCAAGAGACGGATGTTATTCTGACACTTATTCTAGATTCACTCTAGAAACGGTTCATATATGATCCAGAGAAGGATGACATTCTGACACTTATTACAGATTTACTCTAGAAACGGTTCAGACATAATCCAGATACGGATGACATTATGATGCTTATTCCAAAAATAGTTCAGATACAATCCAGATACAGATGACATTCTGATACTTATTCCAGAAACGATACATATACAATCCAGATACGGATGACATTATGATACTTATTCCAGAAATGGATCAGATATGATCCAGATATGGATCACATTCTGATACTTATTCCTGAAATAGTCCAGATACGATCTATGATATGGTGGGAGAACTGACTTGAAGGTTTTGCGTTTGATCGCAAATGTTGCGGTTAGCAAGAGTCGCCACCGACTTTTCTTTTATCCAAAAGGAAAGGTGAAAAAGCACAGGAAAAACCTTTGAGATTGTTTCTTGAGTTCGGAGGGTAGATTATGAAAAGGGAAGGTATTAGCACCCTTTTCATCCATGGTTTTCCATGGGCTCTTAGTTACTTGCTATATCACTTGCTTTTGTTTGAAATTGTGCTTGGTGTGGATTTTGAAAGTATTTTGTAAAAGAGGCCATTGTTTGGCAATCTTTGTAATGATTATCGTTCGTAAGAATGTATACAAAGATGTTTGTCTTTTTTTAAAAATGTTTTCAATGTTTGCAAGATGTTTGGAAATGTGTGTTTGTTTTTGAAAATAGCAAGGATATTTATTTGAAATGGAGCAAGTAACTAAAAGTAATCTACTTACTAAAATGTCTTTCTTGTTCATTTTCTTTTCCTTTGATATTGTTGTCTTACCATTGATTTGGTAAGCAACCCTATCTTTGGATGTAAACGGGACGGGCGTGGGTCATCGTATAACCATGATTAGCAATGTCGCAAAGTATCTTAGCATTTTTTGAGGGACTAAGATCATTTTGTAAGGCAACTTTGGATAGCGTCATCGAGGGACTATGATCTTGTATTTGTTTGTTTTTCTAAGATACCTTACATGCGTAATATGACCATTTTTGTATAAGGAAACCAAGTGGAGTAACCCTAGGGGTGCTTGTGTACAAGTGTGTCACTTTCATGCTTGATTTTGTCTTGACTTAGGGTTTTCTATTTGATTGGTTTTATCTTGCCATACAAACCCTAATTACTAGCATATTATATAAAAGCAATAATTTGCGAAATTTAAAGATTACTACGCTATTACAACACTTTGTGGGAGGGGGTATAGAATTTGTAAATGGGGATTGCAATAATATAAACCTAATTAATCTATTACAACCAAATTGAATTTGTACAAATATTGTAATAAATAATGTACAAGATAATTTAAATATGAAAAGATATGTAAATGCAAAAGAAGATTTTGTTTTGTTTTTTATGTGAAAAAGTTTTAACCTAAGCCTAATAAATAAATCAATATTAAACTTAAATTAATTAAGAAAAGAAATTATTTTTTAGAAAAGATTTTGATTAAACCCTAATTCTAATTTATCAAAAGGAAATAAATTTCTTTAAGAAAGGTAAGTATTTTGTACTTTTTGTCTTGAAAAATAATATATGGTATTTGAGAGGTATTATGGTCTTTTTATATGTTAAAATAAATATTTAATAGGTGTGAAGAAAAATAAATATTTAACCTAATTCTAATTTAATTTACAAGTTTATTTGATAAAAAATAAATGATATATAACTAAATAAAAATATTTTATGTGATAAAAATAAATAAAACAAGTCAAAATTTAAATCTATCATTTTATATTTTTTGTGATTTTTAATATTAAGAAAAATATATTTAATAAAATAAAATGAAAGTAAAAAATAAATAATAAAAATATATGGGTCAGAGGTGTATACAAGTAAATAGGGGGGGGGGGGGGGGGTAAGATGTTAGAAAAAACAAACAGAGCCCAATATCCAACAACCCACGCTGCAAAGAACCAAAAAAAGTGAAAAAACATAAGAAAATTGCAAAAGGCAGGCGCCAAGGCTAGAACCCGTGACTTATGGTATTTTTGCACGCTGCCTTGCTACTGGGGTGACTGTACATCCGTTAATATAAACAAAAGCACAAATATATATTAGAAAACGCCTCCTGAAAGCAACTTCATCTTCAACCTTGAGCCATGGCTGGACCACCTGTATCTCTTTCATTTCTCCATGAAAATGGAAAATCCAAACATGAAAGTGATAGTATTTCTTCCCACGATTTCAACCATATAACTCATGTAAACTAAAAGTCAAAGATCAAAGCTAATTTTACTGGCCCTAATTTAAAACCTAATTTTTACAGAAATTTCAAATCCAAAATTCTCTATACACAATGAATATAAATGAAATCTATGAACATGGTTGGCTTTAGTGCAAGGATATCTACATTTTGTTTTCACAAATCAAGACCAAATGATGCTTGTATGAAGAGATAGAAGTTTCAGTTTTTACTTCTTTCAGTTGAGACCGTGAATGGAATTTGAGCACGTTTTGAGAAGGCCTACGGATCTGTTTAGCTTGCCTGGACCTCCCTGAGTGTGTTCCAATCCTTACTTTGCTTTGAAGGTTCCTGAATCTCCCTACTCAAGTCAACCTGCAAGCTTGAAATGTAAAAATGGAAGATGGAGAAGGAGGAGTTACAGTGAGGGAACAATGGTCTGGAAAACTTAGATATGATGTATATTAAGTGTTTAGGTGGTTAAAACTCAAAACGCACGAGTGGTTTTTGAGATTGCTATGTAAGGTGCAAAACTGTAAGTTATGGCATATTTTCAATGATAGAGTGTTTGGGAGAGTTTCTGAGCTTTAGCCACCGTGTTATAGGTTGTAATACATTGGTGTATAAGTATAGAAAAGGTTAGACATCAAGCTTCCTCAAGATTTCTGAGTTCTAGCCTTTTGGCTCTATTGCTTGCTTTTGAAGAAAAGTGAGGAGACAAGTCTCTATGTGCTTGTACAAGCCTGATCTGATTTGGTAAAGGTTCTAGACACATTGCTTTTGGTTTATAGGGTTTGTGTGTGCAGAAAGAACAAGTGCAAATCTCAAGGAGTTGACAATTGCAAAAGTTGTGCTTTATCAAAATGGAAATGGCAACTTTGTGCCATAAAAGGAATTGTAGCTTGGACAAAGGCTCTAATGCTTGGATTAAAGCTCTATCAGATGTGTAAACATTTAATTATGGAGTGAGAAACAAGTTTGAGGCCTTCAAATAAAAGATTATGTAGCCTAGGCTTGAATTTGAATTTTGGTTCATCATGAAATGGCTTGAAATCAAAGTGAGAAATTGCCAACTTCATATCTTTGATTATCCCTACTCAAGAATGATATTGAGGAGTTCTTGGACATTTTGGAAATCTTGAAATGTGCTATACAACTCATCTTTGAATTGCTTTCAAAGATTCCCCTTGGAACTATGTGAAAAATTGGCATGAAGTTAGGTTAAAAACATGTCTAACTAGGGCAAAATTTCAATGTTATTTTAGTTCATGAGCATGTATTCACAAAATTATATCTTGAGATCCAAGCATATTTAGGAGAAATTGTGTGAAGAAAAGTTTTAGATTTCATGGAGATCTACAACTTTCATGTTGGGAACTTCCTTTGAATCAACTTGCATCATGGTGAAAATTTGGCTTAAAGTTGAGAGAAAATAAGAAATTTTCTATACTTAGAAAAACTTCTAAGTTAAGAAAATTTCAAAACAAAATCTTTAATCCTTGATTTCTTGATGAAAAAGTTTCACATTTTGACATATTTTGATGAATTGTGATCTTTGGCACTTGATTTTGACCAAAAAGTCAAAATTTGACTTTTCAATATACAATTGACTTTTGATCAGTTGACTGAAAAATTCATTTGTCAATCCAATGAATTTGTAATGTTTTGAACCATGTAATTATGTCAATATGATGCAATTGAACTCTTGAAATCATGCTTCAAACCAATTGATCATTTGCTAGGTCAAAAATCAGAAATTGCCCCTTCTCAGTCAAAACCCTAATTTTGACCATTTTGCCCTTTTGATGATTTGATCAAATTCCTTGAGGAATGGTTGTCCAAACTTGATCAAATGATACATATGAGTTTAAAATGTTGATGTGGATCAAAAATTATGAAGTTTGACTGTAAATTGGCCATGGTTGACTTTTCCCCCAATACAATTGATTTTTAGGTCAACTGTCCAATTGACTGATCAAAAATGTGATTCAAGGCTTGAAACTTGACATGAATAATCTTGGGGGTCCATAATGATCCTTGAAAGTCATATGAAGCATTTATAGTCCAAAAATCCTTGTGCAAACTTAAACCCTAATTTTGGGTCACTAGTGCATCAAGAGGTGTCTTGAGCTGGTCAAACCCTAATTCAGTCTTGAGTCAAAGAGATCTTGTGAGAAAAATCTTGATAAATGAGAAGGAAAATTTTGGGGTACAACACGATCCAGAGACGGATGTGATTCTTACACTTATTCTATATTTTCTCCTAGATACAGTTCAGATACGATCCAGATGCGGATGTCATTCTGACACTCATTCAATATTGTAATACGGTGGCAGAACCGACTGTTTAATACTGGTTTGCGTATTTTGTTCGCAAATGTTATGGTAAGCAAGAGTCACCACTGACTTTTATTTTATCAAATAAAGGAAAGGGTGAAAAGAACAAAAAAACACCCTTTTCGAGATTTTCTGGATTAGGGGGGTAGATTATGGAAAGGGAAGGTGTTAACACCCTTTCCATCTGTGGTTTTCCTCAGGCTTTTAGGTACTTGCTCATTTTTGAAAATTGTTTGTGTTTGTGTGTTTTGAAAGTTTTTTTTTTGCTTGCTTTATGGTAACTCTTGTATCAGTCCCCAAGAGTGTGCTAAAGTGTTTTTGAAAATAGTTTTTTTGAAAAGTGTGTAAGTGTGAAAACTTAGATTTGAGAAAGTACCTAATAATTATCTACCTACTCGAAAAAGGATGTTATTTTCCTCTTACCCTTTAGATAGTGTTATCCTACTATTAGTGAGTAGGTAGCCCTATCGTTGAATGTTGAGGGACTATCGAAAGGGACATTATGGTCATTGAAGGCAACAGGTAAGGATATCTTAGCATTCGAAGGGATTGTCATCATATAGGCAACATTGAGGACAAGTTCATTTTATCGTAGGAAACTTGAGGGATGTTAAGGGATCATGATCTTTATGATGACTTTTAAATTTGAGGGTATTTGCTAAGATATCCCTATGTTCGAGGGACATGACCATTATTTTCCGAGGCAACCAAGTGAGGAATACCCTAAGGATGAAAGTGTGAGAAGTGTGTTTTTTTAGTTATATTATCTTGAGGTTAGTGATCTAATGATTAATTTCCCTTATCTTGTCATGCACGCCTAAGTTACTAGCAATTATATATACAGAAAAATAAAACGCAGAAAGTAAAAATCTAGACTATTACATGGCTTTGGGGAGGGGGAAATTTACATTCCAAACCAAATGGGGAAAAGAAAATAAATCAATAAAGTAAATTCCTATTAACTATTACATCCCGTATAACAGTTACATGAATATAAAATGCAAAAGGAAATAAACGCGCGACAAATGAAAACACGTTCTAAAACCTAGAGGAAAAATATTTTTGGTTGTTGGTTTTTATTTTTAATGACAAAAACTAAGTGAAGTAAATATCTAAGATTTAATTAGAGAAGTAAAAAAAAGTTGGATGAAAATAAATCCTAATTCTAATGTTTTTGGTATTTTTTATTAAGAAAATAATTTAAATTAAAAATAACCTAAGTCTAATTTGATTTTAAATTGCATTAAAATAATTAATTAACTAATTAATAATTTTAGAAAGAAACTAATCTTAATTATTATTATTATTATTTTTTTATGATTTATTAAAAAAAGATTTGGAAAAAAAACAATAAACAAAATAAAAAGTGATAAAATAAACAAAACAACATGGGCTTGGTCAGAACAGAAATGGGGGTGTAAATACAAAAAATGTAAGGCCCAAGAGTTAAAGCCCAGATTGGCGTTTGATCCTGTGTGGGCACATCTGGAGAGTTCATGATGGGGACTACTTGTTAGAGGCACTGGATCCAGGTTGAGTATGATCTGATGGTGCTGATGGTAGGGTGCATGGTGAAACCCTGGCTAATGCATGCACCAAATCTACATTTGATAATTGTTAGAAAAATAAAACACCAGACATAGGTATCGAACCCAGGTCCTTTCCAGTGCACGCGTCTTCCCTTACCAACTGAGATGCCTTGCCATTCGTTATGCCAAACATAATCAAAATAACAAATACAAAATTAAGTCAATATATGGTAAATAAAAAAAACACGCGCAGTTTGAATGATCCATTGAAAGGCTGACACACTTCGTCTTCTTCGTTCAGATTGAACCAGGCTTTTAGTGACAAACACTATTGTTGCTAAAGCCTATAGTGACATATTACGTCTGTAGCTATAGCCTTGTACAATTCAAAATCAATATACATGCGTGTTGTACCCTAAAATTTTCCGTCCCATATTTCTAAAAACATTTCAAGTGAGGTCTTCAAATTGCTCTAGGAAGTCCAAGGGTTGACCAGACAAACTCTCTCCTAAGGCAGTTTACCTCAAATTAGGGTTTCATGTTGCATTAAGATAATTGAGTCTAAGGGATCCAAAATTCTCACCATTGTCCTAATATGTTCTCAAGATCATCCATGTCAAGTTTCAAGCCCTACAGAGGAAGTTTGCTCAGTCAATTGCTCAAAAGCCTGGAAATCGATTGTGCTAGGGCAAAAGTCAACTGTGGCCCACATACAGTCAAACTTCAAGATTTTTGGTCAAAATCCTCATTTTGAAGTGTTATCCCTCATTTTATCAAGGGTTGATCATGATTCATCAAGGATTACTCACAACTCATCAAAACCCAAAAGTTGCTAAATTAGGGTTTTGTAGGAAAAGTCAACTCAACTTTGACCAAGCATAACTTTCTCATACTATATTAGAAATTCCCCATTAAAAGCTCATTTTGAAGAGGATACAATTCCCTATAATTCATCTTCAGCTCCCAAGTTCAAAATATGCACTCACAAGAAGTTATGAATTTGAACATTATAGGTCATTTTGAAAAGTCAACAAAAACACCTTTTTTGTCAAACCTTCATAAGTGAACATGGAATACAAAATTGAGATGAGACCAAAAGGTTTGCTTATAGGACATCTCAAGCTTTCTAAAAAGTCCAAGAACACCTTCAAAGAGTCAAAATTGAGGAAGTTATGCATTGGTGAAGTTGACCTTTTTTGCAAAATTGCCAAAAGTCAAAAGTGCCTCAAATTGCAATTTTTGCTAAATGGGCCTAATCTTTTGCACTTGTTTTGAGTTGGTAGCATGGTCCACGAGCCCTAGATCTTTCCACTTGTCTTTATCTTATATTTATTATTTTTTTGATTTTTATTGCAATTAAATCAATTTAAATCAAAACAAATCATGAAAAAAATCAAATCAATGAAAACTCAAGATCTTGTGCATATTTCAGGTCCTATATCCAGCTGGCAAGTGAGTGAATTCGTGCAAGGCAAAAGTGGGCACAAAAAGATTGGTTTTGGCCTATTTTTGGAAGGATTTTCAAGTGAATCAAATAAAGATCAAAAGCCATAATGGATAAAGATTGAGAATACTTTTGCAACCCTAATTCATTCCTCAGTATATAGTGAACATTTGCAGACCTAAAACACAGGGTTTTTGGAGGCGTGAAAAGGCAGAACAAACTTGGAAAAACCACAAAAAAGTGCTGACTTGATTTCACACTTCTAGGCGATTACAAGGCTCCCTGACCATCTCATTCACTTCCTGGGATCACAAGCAAGCTATACCAATCAAGAACAAGGAGTTTCAGTGCTAGAACTCACTGTAAGTCAGCCACGACAATGGCTTCTTCTTGAAATCGAATTGCTTGATTTTGGCATCTATAGCATGAAATACTTATATATTCTTGCTCCTTGAAACATTTTCAAGCTATCTATAACATTCAATTGCATTTTTGTGGACTATATTAGGATTTTCCATTATTAGGGTTTCTGGTCTCGTTTTAGGGTCTTTGTGTACAAGTAAAATTGGGCCACAAGAAGGGCACCATCGTGCTCAGCAGGCCAAGGCGACTTGATTCATAGTATTAGATTCCATTTATCATGCTTGTGTGATGATTTTGCAATGTGCAGGTTTGTAGTGACGGGCGTTGTCCGTAGGTAAAAGTCTTTGACTTTTACCAACGGAGAGAGGACAGGGATGACTTGCGTGGCACCATTGTATTGGTTCATTTGAATTTTGGCGCAATTTTTTTATTTTTCCCCACTAACTCTCATTATTATATATTATCAATTGTTGTTATTCTATATACAAGAAACGTGTCCAGCGCAGGTAGTAGCAAGGTGATTGGAAAAGGCTTCAGGACCTGGGTTCGAATCCCAGGTCCCCCCAATTATTTCACATTATTTTTCTTTCCATAATTAGGCGCGTGCATATGCAGGAAGATCACCATGCATCCTCAAGATTCAACCTTTGGATCTCCAGATGGCCAGATCTAAAGGCCATCATATGAAGGACCACCAACAACCACAGTCAACGCATAGCATGGGAACGTGGAAGGTCAACGTGGGTCAATTGTCTTGGGCCCAGAATTGCTATTCACACTCCCAAAATTTCTTACAAACAGGCCCAATTCTTCTTTTTTTCTTTTTTTCTTTTTCTTTATTAATTCATTTAGTTATTTTTACTAACATAAAATCAATTCTTTTTTTATTAAAAAATAACAAAAAACTAATTTTTCACCCAATTAGATTTAGGATATTTATTTTTTTTATACAAAAATTAATTGAATTAGGTTATTTAATTTTAGGTAACTTTAATCTCTTTTGTAAATAAATTAAAAACACTTAGAAAATTAGGGTTTTAGTTTAATTTAAATTCTATTTTCTTTTTCTTAAAAAAATAACCAAAAATATAAAAATAGGCCATGTAAATTATTTTCTTAAAATTAATTTAATTACTAATTAATTTTATATTTAATTTAAAAACCTTGTTCTTTTTCTTAAAAATAATTGAAAACAACAAAATTAATTTTTTCTTTCGATTAGGTTATACGGGGTCAAAACTCTAGTTCTCTCTCGTTCTCGATTCATCACATTTTTTTTACCCTATTGATGTAATTGCTTACAAGATGTAATAGATTAATTAGGACTTTTTTGTTCATTTATCGCTTTTTGTTTACAGGTTGTTTTTGGCTATGTAATTAATACCCGAAGCCTTGTAATAGCTTAGCTTTATTTTTTGCATTTTAACTTACGCAAAATATTAACTGTTAGATGTATGAATATTAGGGTTGCATGACAAGAATGTATGTAAACTTTAAAACAGTTAGCAAACCCTAAATGTGCAAAGATAATAAACTTGAAATTGAATCACTCACACATGCACACTCCTAGGGTATACTCCCACTTCGGTTGCCTTCGGTAAACGATCATTAAGTATAGGGTATTTTAGTGGTCGCTCTTTTGTCTCAAAGATCAAAGTTACCTCGGAAAGGTTGCCTCAGAATTGTTGCCTCAGATATTGATCTTAAGACATTAGGGTTATTACTAAGACGTCCTAACATTGCTTTAGTGATCGTATGTCCCTTTCGAATTGACCCTTAAAACTCCAACAACGATGCTACCTACTCACTAATAGTAAGATAGCATTATCTAAAGGAAATGAACATAGAACAATTCTTTTTTCGAGTAGGTAGATGCTAGTAGGTACTTGCTCAAAACAAACAAACTTTTCCACAGTTACACACTTTTCAAACAAAGTTTTCAAAACGACTTCGTAACACTCTTGAAGACAAAAGCAAGGGTTAAATCGAAGTAAAACAAAACTTTTTCAAACGCACAAACACAGAAGCAATTTTAAAATGATGAGCAAGTACCTAAGAGCCCGTAGAAAACTACAGATAGAAAGGGTGCTAATACCTTCCCATTCTATAATCTACCCCCCGTACTCAGAATATCTCAAAAAAGGAATTTTTTGTGCTTTTTTCCTTTCCAGTTGGATAAAATAAAAGTCGGTGGTGACTCTTGCTTACCGCGACATTTTGCAAACACAAACGCAAAACGCAAACCATCAATTTCCAAAACAGTTCCGGTTCTGCCACCGTATCACAGAACTGGAGACTCTGCTGGGGAGTTAATAAGTGGGGTATACCTTAGGATTAGTTCATTATATTTGCTTCTATTGTTTGATTTGATTGCTTTATCTTTGTGGGCTTTGTATTGGAGTTACTATACATCCTAACCCAGATCTGGGGAATACCTTTTAGGTAAGTAGCAATAAACTGTGAGGGAACTGTACGGCGTAGACCGATACGGTTGAAGCAGTAGCTACGTTGATGTGGCACATTGGTTGGTACCAGTATCCCTTGTGGAGAAACAAGGAGAATACGGGGTTGTTATATGTGACGTTAAGCATCAACTGACCTTAGAACCTATAATTGACCAACTTGGCCATAGGAAGTAGTGAGATAGTCGGCCTCGATATAGAGCTGAGAACTGGTTGATACTCAATACTACACTCATTGAGACCATACTCTCGAGATAGTTCCGGCCGCAAGAAAAGACTGTGTGAGCTGAAACCATGACCGATAGAGGATGGTCAATGATATTGAGAACCTCTAGAACCCGGTTACTATTATTAGGACAGGTTGAAACCAACTGAACTTCAAGAGAGTAGTATCTAGACCCCATGCAAGCCTGAAACTTAAGGGCTCTTGTGTGACTTGTGTGCCTTTACCATGTTTGTTACCTGATATACGTGTTGTGTGTTTTATCATGACATCATGCATCATGACATATCATGCATACTTCATTGTACTAACCATTTCAAAGACCAAGGAGATTTATCTTTATTCTGTTTTGCAGATTATGGCTTCCATGCGCAGAAATACCATTCGAGTCAACTTTGTGAAAACACCTGCTCAACTCAGAGAGTTAGTCTCGAAGGTTCCTGATAATTCTTCATTTGTTAGAAGACATGATCATCTCCTTAGCTTAGTCACTTAAAAGTTGGATGAGCAGATGATGAGCATGCTGTTCCAGTTCTTTGATCGGTGCATCATTGTTTTACCTTCCCGGATTATCAGCTAGTTCCTACTTTGGAGGAGTTTTCTGACTTACTAGGCATATCTATCCTCGAGCAGACACCCTTCACAGGTTTGGAGGAGGTTCCTAGACCTGAGGATATTGCTTCATCCTTACATCTAAAAAGGGATGATGTAGTATCCAACTGGGAGACACGGAGCGGGGTTAAAGGTTTCTTATCCAAGTTTCTGATGGATCAAGCTCAACAGTTCTGGGATAATTTGGACTTTCAAGCATTTGAAGACATCTTGGCCCTCCTCATCTACGGCTTGGTTCTTTTCCCGAATCTAGATTCCTTCATAGATGTGAATGCGATCAAGATCTTCATGTCTCGTAACCTAGTGCCTACTCTTCTGGGTGATATCCTACATGCTCTCTATACTCGTACTGTGAGAAGAAGGGGGACTCTCATGTGTTGCACGCCGCTGCTGGCGAGGTGGTTTATTTCGCACCTCCCCAAGTCTGTATTAAAGAATGAAGAAGGGTTAGGTTGGGCTTACATAATCATGTCCCTTGCTCATACGGACATTCTTTGGAGTTCTAAGGACATGGAAAGAGTAGCTGTCATTGATTGATGTGGGGAATACCCTAACGTCCCATTTCTTGGAATTAGAGGTTGAATAACCTACAGTCCTTGCTTGGCTCTACGACAGTTTGGTCGCGCTCAGAGAGACGGTCCTCATGAGCTACTTCTTACAGATATTGTCTTTGACTACAAAGGGGACGTTAATGAGCATCGCCGAAGGTTTATACGAGCCTGGGGCAGGGTGAACAGGTCTGACCCTCATGAGCTAGGACCGAAGACCTCTCTCCCTATGCAGCCTTATCTCCAGTGGGTTCGAGCCCGTGCTCAAAAGCTGGGGATGCCCTATGAAGCTGTTTTGCCAGTGGTTGTGGAGCATACTAATGAAGAAGGTGTTCCTTATATAGTCCTCTATCCCTATATGCCTACTGATCTTGGGGAATTGAAGAGATCTTGGATCCAGTTGAAGGAAGAAAGGGATACTTACAGAGAGAAGTATCATGAGCAGGAAAGGAAGATCTTGAAGCTCACGAGGAAGCTTGAGAATGAAAGGACAATCAATGATTATGTCAGCACGAAGGGAAAACGACCATGGGATTTCTGATGTCTTTTTTTGTTTCTAGTTTAGATTTGCTTTTCAGTTATTTCTTTGTAAACGCCTTGAAGGCATTGTTAAACATTTTAAAAATTTAATCTAATAAAGTTTGTTTCATTTCTTGGTTTACAAATTTAAATCTCCCAAAGTCTTTGAAATCATTCCATACACATTCCATTACCATGCGCCTCATTACAGGTACCATTACAGGTTTCTTATCTTCTTCGCTGTTTATTTCAACACAAAATGTCTTCTGAAACACCTACCGATCAAGCCATCAAAGCTCTTCAAGAACATAATGCTCAATTCCAATAGATGTTCTTGAACTTGGCTAAAGGACAACGGGATTTGAAGACTCTCATCTTGATGGATAAGAAGAAGAATCAAGAAGAAGGAAAGGGTCCTAGTCCAGTGGTCTCTGATAATGACACTGATTTTGATGATGAACAGTACCCTCCTGCTGAGGATAGGTACAAACAACTTGAAGACTGTCTAAGTGCCATGGAGATTCAGAAGGTTCCCGGTTTGGACTTCGGAGATTTGGGACTAGCATCTGGGGTGGTGATCCCTCACAAGTTTAAAGCTCCGGTTTTTGCTAAGTATGATGGAGCATCCTGTCCAAAACTCCATCTCCGCTCATACGTCAGAAAAATTCAATCTTACACTGCTGATAGGAATCTGTGGGTACATTTCTTTCAAGATAGTCTGTCAGGGACTCAGCTTGAATGGTTTTATCAATTGGAAGGAGCTAATGTCCGCAACTGGGAAGACCTTGTTGCTGCCTTCTACAAGCAGTACCAGTATAATGCCGACCTTGCTCCCACTCGTACTCAGCTTCAGAGTATGTCCATGGGTGCAAGCAAAGGTTTTAAGGACTATGCTCAGAAGTGGAGAGATCTAGTTGGAAGAGTCCAACCCCCTCTGTCTGATAGGGAGTTGGTTGATATGTTTCTGGGGACCTTGTCTGGTCTATTCTTTAATTATCTAATCGGCAGTTCGTCATCTGGGTTTACTGAATTGATTATGACTGGGGAGAGAGTAGAAGCTGGTATTAGAAGTGGCAAGATACAGAAAGGTGCTTCATCAAGTACAGAAAAGAAGCCTTTCAGGAAAGAATCTAGTGCAGTTTACGGCTCGAGGAGCCAAATCAGACCTGAATGCCACCAAGCAGTGAATGCGGTAGTAATATCAAGACCCGCCCTTGCCCCACAACGCAACAATCAGCAAAGAATGGAGAGGCCGGAGAGATAGTACACTCGACTTAACATGACTTTGTCTCAAATTATACCGCAATTGTTGAAGACTAACCTGGTAACTCTGAGGGAAGCCCCAAAGAATCCTAGCACCACATCTCCGCTGTATAATCCAAACGCCCGCTGTGCCTATCACTCTGATAGCCCGGGTCATGATACGAACAACTGTTGGGCTTTGAAGAATAAGGTGAAAGATTTGATTGAAGCTAAAGAGATCGAGTTTGATGCCCCAGAGAAACCCAACGTCATAACTGCTCCTATACCCAAGCATGGTGATGGAGTAAATGTTGTGGACGATGATTCATTTGTGACCTCCGTGGAAGACATTTCTACTCCGTTGATGACCGTTAAGAAGAATCTATTGTTGTCCGGTTTATTTCCGGGCTGCGGCGAAGGTTGCCACCTATGTTCCATACTGTCTGCTGGTTGCTATTTACTGAAATCAGGTGTTCAGCGCCTGATGGATAACAAAGAAATCATGTTCAAGAAAAATTTGATTCCGTTGATTCCTGTTGAAGATATTTCCATCATAACCATTTCCGCCAATCCTTCCAAGGCTTCCTCGAGAAAGCCTATTAGGATTACATCTGTTCCAAGAGTTGCTCCATTAATCATCACTATTCCTGGTCCTATCCCATACACTTCGGATAAGGCTGTCCCGTGGCATTATGGGGCCGATGTGTATTATCAGGGGATCAAACAAGACTTGAAGGTTGAAGAGGTTGATGTTGATGTCAGCAATATTGTCGGGTCTATCAAGGTCACCAGAAGTGGAAGACTTTTCTCTCCTGAGATTTCTCCTCCGACTGTTCAAAAGCTTCTTGTCATTCCATCCGCCAGTACATCAGCTACTGTTCCAATTCTTACTCCAGTTATCACCCTGTCGCCGAGTCATCTGACACTCGGGGCAAAGAAGTTACAGGCGGGCCTGCTCGGATGGAGGCGCCTAAGAAGATCATCGTAGAAACCTCTAAGCAGGAGATACAGGAAATCCTGAAGATTATCAAGAAAAGCGACTACAGCATAGTCGAGCAGCTAGGGAAAACCCCTTCGAAGATCTCCATGTTATCCTTATTGTTGTGCTCGGAAGCCCATGCAAAGGCTTTAATCGCTTTCCTTAAAACTGCGCACGTGCAACAGGAAACCTCCGCTGATCAATTCAAAGACTGTGTAGCTAGTTTTACTGCTGACAATGGGTTGGGTTTCTCCGATGCAGATCTGACTGCCAAAGGAAGAAATCATAATGACGCTCTGCATGTCTCGATCGAGTGCAGGGGCACTACTTTAGCCCACGTGCTGGTGGATATTGGGTCCTCATTAAATGTTTTACCAAAGAAAGCACTAGACCGTCTGGACTGTGAAGGGTTGGTTCTGAAGCCGAGTAATATTGTGGTTAGAGATTTTGATGGGTCAAAAAGGATGGTGCACGGGGAGGTGGAAATCCCTATTAAAGTTGGCTCTCAGACTTTTGCATCGATGTTCTATGTGATGGATATCCGACCATCTTATTCTTGCTTGTTGGGTCGCCCTTGGATTCATAAGGCTGGGGCAGTAACTTCTACGCTTCATCAGATGTTGAAATATCCATTAAAAGGGAAGATTGTTACAATGTAGGGTGAAGAGGAATACATGGTGAGTCATCTTAACTCCTTCCGGTATGTGGAGATGGATGGAGAGTTCATTGAAACCCCGTGTCAGAACTTTGAAGAGGTTCCCCAAACTTTGGCGTCGACTAAAGTTGCTGCTGACAAACCTCCGATGAAGATGGCTTCCCTCAAGGATGCCAGGGATGTAACTGAAAAAGAGGCTCAAAGGGATATTCAGCGTGCGCGAATTGGAAGACCTCCTCTGCACATCAGTGATCAGGGAGTTAATGTAATTGAGGATGATGAAGAAGAGTCATATATTGACAGCTGGATCTACCCGACTACCAATGGTGGATTGAACAACTGGACGGCAAAGGACTTCGTGCCCATATCTTTTATTACAGAGTAATTGACTTTTGTTTTGAGATTTGTAACAGACAGTTCGAAACTTTACGGCCCGGTGCCTTGCCCGAGGCACCTTGGCTTTGTTTGTGAGGGCTTATTATTTGTCATTTTCATATATCATCAATAAAGCATTGGACGTTTTCTTGCATTACAAATTTTGCGCTCATTGTTTTTCCTTTCTATCTCGCACTTTATCAAAACAGCTATTGTCTTACACACACTCACATATCATAATACAGGTCCACATCCACTCTGGATCCCATTGACAACGACTCTGCTACTTCCAGTTATGACTTCGAAAATCCGATCAACCAAGCCGAGGATGAAGGTGAGGATGATTGTGAGGTTCCTGGGGAACTTGATAGACTTCTACTACAGGAAGAGAGGGCCATACAGCCGCATGAAGAGCCAGTGGAATCAGTAAATTTGGGTACCGAGGAAGACAAGAAAGAGGTCAAGATAGGTGCAAATCTGGAGCCTAGTGTAAAGCAACAGTTGATACAGATGCTACGCGACTATGTTGAGATCTTCGCCTGGTCTTATGAAGATATGCCTGGTTTAGATACTGATATCATGGTTCACCGCCTGCCAACCAAAGAAGACTGTCCTCCGGTAAAGCAGAAGGTTCGCCGTATGCGCCCAAAAATGTCTAAGAAAATCAAAGCTGAGGTTATGAAACAATTTGACACCGGATTTCTAGCTGTTACTTCCTACCTGCAGTGGGTTGCCAACGTAGTTCCGGTGCCGAAAAAGGATGGTAAGGTTTGGATGTGTGTGGACTATAGGGATCTGAATAGGGCGAGCCCCAAGGATGATTTCCCACTCCCTCACATCGATGTTTTGGTCGACAACACCGCACAACATAAGGTTTTCTCCTTTATGGATGGTTTTTCTGGTTACAATCAGATTAAGATGGCTCCCGAGGACATGGAGAAGACAACCTTCATTACGCAGTGGGGCACTTTCTGTTACAAGGTAATGCTTTTCGGGTTGAAGAATGATGGGGCAACGTATCAGCGTGCCATGGTCGCTTTGTTCCACAACATGATTCACAATGAGATTGAGGTTTATGTTGATGACATGATTGCAAGGTCCCAGACTGAGGAAGAACACCTTGACCATCTCCAGAAACTGTTCGACAGGTTGAAGATGTACAAGCTGAGGTTAAACCCGAACAAGTGCACCTTCGGGGTAAGGTCTGGTAAGCTGCTGGGTTTCGTCGTTAGTGATAAAGGTATTCAAGTGGATCCTGCAAAGGTGAAGGCTATACAGGAGATGCCAGCTCCCCAAACAGAAAAGGAAGTGAGAGGCTTTTTGGGACGGTTGAATTACATTACCCGATTCATCTCACACCTAACTGCTACTTGTGAGCCAATCTTCAAGCTGCTGAAGAAAGATCAAGTGGTGAAATGGAATGATGAATGTCAGGCCGCTTTCGAAAGGATCAAAGAATACCTCCAAGAGCCACCTATTCTGATGCCTCCGGTTGAAGAAAGACCTTTGATCTTATACTTGACCGTATTGGATAATTCAATGGGGTGCGTGCTGGGGCAACATGACGAGTCTGGCCGAAAAGACCACGCTATTTACTACCTTAGCAAAAAGTTTACCGAGTGCGAGACCTGATACTCATTGCTTGAGAAAACTTGTTATGCTTTGGCATGGACTGCTCGCTGGCTGAGACAGTATATGCTAACTCACACCACCTTATTGATATCAAAGATGGACCCAATCAAGTATATCTTCGAAAAGCCAGCCTTGACCGGAAGAATAGCAAGATGGAAGATGATCTTAACTGAGTATGACATCCAATACACAACCCAAAAAGAAATCAAGGGAAGTGTGTTG
Organism: Vicia faba; assembly: GCA_948472305.1. NCBI lineage: Eukaryota > Viridiplantae > Streptophyta > Magnoliopsida > Fabales > Fabaceae > Vicia > Vicia faba. Next base: position 363,900,801 of record OX451736.1, read on the forward strand.
GAAGATCATTTGGCGCATCAAGTCGTGGATGATTACCAGTCCATGAATTTTGAATTCCCGGACGAGAACATCATGTTGGTGACCGACTGTGAAAAACCTGGACCGGATGAAGGACCCAAGGAAGGATCCCGATAGTCTATGTATTTTGATGGAGCTTCAAATGCGTTGGGCAATAGCATTGGCGCCGTAATCATATCTCCTGAAGGTTGTCATACTCCGTTCACCGCCCGATTATGTTTTAACTGCACCAATAACATGGAGGAGTATGAAGCATGCATCATGGGCCTTCGAGCAGCTATTGACCTGAGGATTAAGTTCTTGAGTGTATTCAGAGATTCCGCTCTAGTGATCAGCCAGATCAAAGGCGAGTGGGATACGAAACACCCCAATCTTATTCCTTACAAAGAGTATGTATTGACTTTGCTTCCGTACTTCGAGGAGATAACTTTTGAACATTTCCCCAGAGAGGAGAATCAGTTAGCGAACGCGCTAGCTACCATGTCTTCTATGTTTAAGGTCAGGTGGGACAATGAAGCTCCACAGATTACCATCGAGAGGTTGGACGAACCCGCACATTGCTATGACATTGAGACTAAAGAGGTAGCAGATAAACCCTGGTTTCACGAGGTAAAGAGGTATCTTGAGGCTCAAGAGTACCCCGAGGGTGCATCTGATAATGATAAGAAGTTCTTGAGGAGGTTCGCTGTGAATTTCTTCATCAGTAATGGTATCCTTTACAAGCATAACCATGATTCGACCTTACTGCGATGTGTGGACAAGAACGAGGCAGAAAGGATCATGGCAGAGTTACATGAAGGTACTTTCGGAACTCATTCCAGTGGACATACTATGGCAAAGAAAATCCTACGGGAAGGATATTATTGGTCTACTATGGAAGCCGACTGTTATCAACATTCTCGGACCTGTCATAAGTGCCAAGTCTATGCTGATAAGGTGCATGTACCTCCAGTTCCTCTGAATGTTTTGACAACTCCTTGGCCTTTTGCAATGTGGGGTATCGATATGATTGGCGAGATCAGACCTACTGCGTCCAACGGACATCGTTTCATTTTGGTAGCTATTGATTATTTTACGAAGTGGGTTGAAGCAACTTCCTTTGCTACAGTAACCAAGAACGTCGTGGCGCGGTTCATCCGACACAACCTGATTTGTCGATACGGTGTACCAGAGAGGATCATTACGGACAATGGTACAAATCTCAACAATACAATGATCACCGAGCTCTGCAAACAGTTTAAGATACAGCATCACAACTCTTCTCCTTACCGGCCGAAGATGAATGGGGCTGTTGAAGCGGCTAATAAGAACATCAAGAAGATTGTGCAGAAGATGACAGTGACATACAAAGATTGGCACGACATGTTACCATTTGCTCTTCATGGGTACCGAACCTCAGCGCGGACATCAACATGGGCAACACCCTATTCTTTGGTATATGGCATGGAGGAAGTCTTACCCATTGAAGTCCAGATACCCTCTCTTCGGATTATGAAGGATACAGGTTTGAATGAGGACGATTAGATCCAGACCCGGCTTGATCAGCTGAACTTAATCGATGAAAAGAGACTTACTGCTATTTGTCATGGTCAGACGTATCAAAAGCGGATGATCAAGGCATTTAACAAGAAAGTTAGACGACAAGAGTATCAAGCCGGGGATCTAGTGATCAAGCACATCATACTGCCGCAAGGTGATCCCAGGGGAAAATGGACCCCTACGTACGAAGGGTTATTTGTGGTTAAGAACATTTTCTCAGGAGGAGCTATGATTCTAGCCACCATGGATGGTGACGACCTTCCTCATCCCGTCAATGCAGACATAGTGAAAAAATACTACGCATAATCAAAGAACCTCTAGGTTGACTGGCCTAGGCAAAAATAATGGCTTCTCGATGAACCAAAAGGGTTCGGGCAAAAATAAGGGATGAAAATGAAAAAATCTATACACCCGGCAAGTCGAAAACCTGAAAGGGAGACTTGGGAAAAAAAGGGTATCCCGGTGGACTGAAACCCCGAAAGGGTGGTCCATGCAAAAATTAGGGATTAAAGCGTAACACTATGTCTCATTGGATCATCTTGCAACCAGACTTCAGTATTGACAATCAAGCTCGGACGACGCCAATCAGTCTGATCTACCTTCGACCCAGTAGCAAAGTGATGAGATGCTCGAGGATATAAAGGCAATAGTAGAGTTGGAACCCAGTGGGATTGTTCACATAGCTGTTTTTATTTGTCTTTCACAAATTGTATAATTCATCTTTCGGCGGCGTTCTCTTACTAGGACGTCAGCCTCTTGTACAAAAATGCCTATTTACAGGCCAACTTCAAAATCAATACAATTCATTTTCACAAAGAAATTTCAAATTATTTTCCTTTTTCTGTTTTGTTTTGCGAGAACGTCCAATGATTCATTTTTTATATATGCATTTGAAAATAATTGTTGCTCATAAATATTTACATACGAAACAAAAGACGATTACTCATAATTTCAGAAACAGGGGCAAACAAGAAATGTCCAGACCTTACAGTTTCTCTATTCACCAGGTACAGGGATAGACCCGGTTGAAGAATATGACTAAAAATGCATGCACTCCCCGCAGAGTAAGAAAAAGACAGTGATGTTAGCTTTCCCGAACAGGACACAACTCTCCCCAGCTGAAGTTCGTAAGTGTGAATAAGTCGGCAGAATTCTCCCCAAGCAGAGTTTATCTATCACCAATGCTAGAAGACCATCCCCAGTGAAGTTTATTTCTTCCATAAACCGAAACTTTATCCCCGACAGAGTTCATTATTACTAGCAACGGTAATTCATCCACAACCGAGGTTATTTCTCCAAAGTCAGCAGATCTTCTGACAGAGTATCTCTTCCCCACAGAGTCATTTTCTCACCAGTTTATTCTCCAGCAGAATTGTTCTCCTGCCGATTTATTCTCAAATCATCTTCGGTCGTTATCCCCAATGAGCGAAACTCTTTATATTCTCCAGAAACAGTCCGAGATTTATTTTCCCCAACTAGAAAACATCATAAAAACATTTCACATTTATACATCATGACATGCATATACGCATCATACAACACAATCTCATTTATTTTGAGAACATCATTGCCTAATGCATTTCATACATCATGGTATTACATACGAATAACTCTTTACCTTTTAGGAAAAGATACAATCAAATTCTCACAAAGTTCAAGCTATGAAGCTCGGGTACGACCGAATAGTATCTTGATTTCTCCATCATATTGTGAAGCCCGGAGAGAAACCGGATAACAGTATCAGAACACCGGGAAGCCTGGATTACGACCAAATAGTGGTATATCTCAGATTCATTCTATGAAGCCCGGATTCGACCAGATAGTAGTTTAATCCCCAGCAAGTTATTGTGAAGCCTGGATTACGACCATATAGCAATACAAAGAGACCATGAAGCCTGGATTCGAACAGATAGTGGTATATCATAAACACAAGCCGTGAAGCCCGGAGTCGACCAGATAGCAGCTTAACAAGTTATTGTGAAGCCGGGATTATGACCAAATAGCAATACAAGACACCATGAAGCCTGGACTCGACCAGATAATGGTAGAAGACATTGTGAAGCCTGGATTACGACCAGATAGCAGCCAAGAATACTATGAAGTCTGGAGTCGACCAGATAGTGGTATATCTTTAATACAAGTTATGAAGCCCAGATTCGACCGGATAATATCTGATTTCCCCGAACACCATGAAGCCTGGATTCGACCGGATAATGGTATAATACATCATGAAGCCTGGATTACGACCAGATAGCGGTATGATACATCGTGAAGCCTAGATCACGACCAAATAGCGGTAAAAGACACTGAAGCCTGGGTTTACGACCAGATAACAGTAAGGGACATTGCGAAGCTTGGATTTCGACCAAATAGTAGTTCACCCGGCCAATTACTATGAAGCCCGGAGTCGACCGAATATTAGTAGGCCTTAAAATCAAATGGAAGCCCGGATGCGACTGGATAACCACTTGATTTCTTCTGAAGCCTGGATTTCGACCAGATAAGAAGTGAGGTATTGTGAAGACTGGATTCGACCAGATAACAGTACAAGACACCATGAAGACTGGATTCGACCAGATAATGGTATGAAACATCGTAAATCCTGGATTACAACCAGATAGCGGTATAAAACATTGTGAAGCTTGGATTTCGACCAAATAGCAGTTTACCTGGACAAATACTAAGAAGCCCGGAGTCGACCGGATATTAGTGTGCCCTAAATTCAAGTTGAAACCCGGAGGCGACCGGATAACAACTTAATGCCTTCTGAAACCTGGATTACGACCAGATAAGAATTGAGAAATTGCGAAGCCTGGATTACGACCGAATAGCAAGTTTAATCTCATCTCCTCAGTAAGTCACTGTAAAGCCTGGATTACGACCAGATAACAACCGATCTTATCACTATGAAGCTTGGATCACGACCAGATAGTAGTTCATTTTCTCCTCTTCGACCAAGAGATGATTCCCCAGTAGAATAACAGACGGTTGAAGCTCCTAAAATTCAAATTTTTCTCAAGATAAAGACCAGAATTCCCCAGTGGAATCTTCCTCAACAACAGGTATACAAGCTCTCGCTAAGGAATCTCTTAGGCGATCAACACTTCTTCTGATGGCATCTTTAAGCCCATCTCCCATCATCAATCTCCAAATGGCATATTTAAGCCCATTCCCGACATCATAGGACAAGTGCCACTTCATACGAGTGCAAATTTCTGGGCACTATAGTGTTCAATCATCTTCAACCCTCGGATCATGAAGGCAGACAAGCCAATCTACATCCTCAGGTTTAAGAAGATTGAACAGGGGCAGCTTTTGTACCCCAAAATTTTCCCTCCCATATTTCTCAACACATTTCAAGTGAGGTCTTCAAATTGCTCAAGGAAGTCCAAGGGTTGACCAGACAAACTCTCTCCTAAGACAGTCTACCTCAAATTAGGGTTTCATGTTGCATCAAGATACTTGAGTCCAAGGGATCCCAAATACTCACCATTGTCCTAATATGTTCTCAAGATCATCCACAAAAACACATTTTTTGTCAAAGCTTCATACATGAACATGGAATACCAAATTGAGATGAGACCAAAAAGGTTGCTTATAGGACATCTCAATCTTTCTAAAAAGTCTAAGAATACATTCAAAGAGTCAAAATTGAGGAAGTTATGCATTGGTGAAGTTGACCTTTTTTGCAAAATTGCCAAAAGTCAAAAGTGCCTCAAATGGCAATTTTTGCTAAATGGGCCTAATCTTTTGCACTTGTTTTGAGTTGGTAGCATGGTCCACGAGCCCTAGCTCTTTCCACTTGTCTTTATCTTATTTTTATTATTTATTTTGATTTTTATTGCAATTAAATCAATTTAAATCAAAACAAATCATGAAAAAAATTAAATCATTAAAACCTCAAGATCTTGTGCACATTTCAGGTCCTATATCCAGCTGGCAAGTGAGTGAATTCGTGCAAGTCAAAAGTGGGCACAAAAAGATTGGTTTTGGCCTATTTTTGGAAGGATTTTCAAGTGAATCAAATCAAGATCAAAAGCCATAATGGATAAAGATTGAGAATAATTTTGCAACCCTAATTCATTCCTCAGTATATAGTGAACATTTGCATACCTAAAACACAGGGTTTTAGAGGCGTGAAAAGGCAGAACAAACTTGAAAAAATCACAAAAAAAGTGCTGACTTGATTTCACACTTTCAGGCGATTACAAGGCTCCCTGACCATCTCATTCACTTCCTGGGATCACAAGCAAGCAATACCAATCAAGAACAAGGAGTTTCCAGCGCTAGAACTCACTATAAGTCAGCCACGACAATGGCTTCTTCTTGAAATCGAATTGCATGATTTTGGCATCTATAGCATGAAATACTTATATATTCTTGCTCCTTGAAACGTTTTCAAGCTATCTATAACATTCAATTGCATTTTTATGGATTATATCAGGATTTGCCATTATTAGGGTTTCTGGTCTCGTTTTAGGGTCTTTGTGTACAGGTAAAATTGGGCTACAAGAAGGGCACCATCGTGCTCAGCAGGCCAAGGCGACTTGATTCACAGTCTTAGATTCCATTTATCATGCTTGTGTGATGATTTTGCAATGTGTAGATTTGTAGTGACGGGCGTTGTCCATAGGTAAAAGTCTTTGACTTTTACCAACGGAGAGAGGACAGGGATGACTTGCGTGGCACCATTGTATTGGTTCATTTGAATTTTGGTGCAATTTTTTTTATTTTTCCCCACTAACTCTCATTATTATATATTATAAATTGTTGTTATTCTATATACAAGAAACGTGTCCAGCGCAGTTGGTAGCAAGGTTATTGGGAAAGGCTTCAGGACCTGGGTTCGAATCCCAGGTCCCCCCAATTATTTCACATTATTTTTCTTTCCATAATCAGGCGCGTGCATAGGCAGGAAGATCACCATGCATCCTCAAGATTCAACCTTTGGATCTCCAGATGGCCAGATCTAAAGGCCATCATATGAAGGACCACCAACAACCACACTCAACGTATAGTATGGGAACCTGGAAGGTCAACATGGGTCAATTGTCTTGGGCCCAGAATTGCTATTCACACTCCCAAAATTACTTACAAACAGGCCCAATTCTTCTTTTTTTTTTCTTTTTATATTTTTCTTTATTAATTCATTTAGTTATTTTTACTAACATAAAATCAATTCTTTTTTTATTAAAAAAATCACAAAAGACAAATTTTCACCCAATTAGATTTAGGATATTTATTTTTTTTATACAAAAATTAATTTAATTAGGTTATTTAATTTTAGGTAACTTTAATCTCTTTTGTAAATAAATTAAAAACACTTAGAAAATTAGGGTTTTAGTTTAATTTAAATTCTATTTTCTTTTTCTTAAAAAAATAACCAAAAATATAAAAATAGGCCATGTAAATTATTTTCTTAAAATTAATTTAATTACTAATTAATTTTGTATTTAATTTAAAAACCTTGTTCTTTTTCTTTAAAATAATTTAAAACAACAAAAATAATTTTTTCTTTCGATTAGGTTTGACGGGGTCAAAACCCTAGTTCTCTCTCGTTCTCGATTCATTGCGTTTATTTATTTTTACCCTATTGATGTAATTACACACATGATGTAATATATTAATTAGGACTTTTTCGTTTATTTATCGCTTTTTGTTTACGGGTTGTTTTTGGCTATGTAATTAAAACCCGAAGCCTTGTAATAGCTTAGCTTTATTTTCCGCATTTTAACTTTTGCAAAATATTAACTGTTAGATGTATGAATATTAGGGTTGCATGACAAGAATGTATGTAAACTTTAAAACAGTTAGCAAACCCTAAATGTGCAAAGATAATAAACTTGAAATTGAATCACTCGCACATGCACACTCCTAGTGTATACTCCCATTTCGGTTGCCTCCGGTAAACGATCATTAAGTATAGGGTATTTTAGTGGTTGCTCTTTTGTCTCAAAGATCAAAGTTGTCTCGGAAAGGTTGCCTCGAAATTGTTGCCTCAGATATTGATCTTAAGACATTAGGGTTATTACTAAGACGTCCTAACATTGCTTTAGTGATCGTACTTCCCTTTCAAACTGACCCTTAAAACTCCAACGGTGGTGCTACCTACTCACTAATAGTAGGATAGCGTTGTCTAAAGGAAACAAACATAGAACAATTCTTTTTTCGAGTAGGTAGATGCTAGTAGGTACTTGCTCAAAATAAACAAACTTTTCCATACTTACACACTTTTTGAACAAAGTTTTCAAAACGACTTCGTAACACTCTTGAAGACAGAAGAAAGGGTTAAATCGAAGTAAAACAAAAACTTTTCAAATGTACAAACACAGAAGTAATTTTAAAATGATGAGCAAGTACCTAAGAGCCCGTAGAAAACTACGGATAGAAAGGGTGCTAATACCTTCCCTTTATATAATCTACCCCCCGTACTCAGAATATCTCAAAAAAAGGAATTTTTCTGTGCTTTTTTCCTTTCCAGTTGGATAAAATAAAAGTAGTTGGCGACTCTTGCTTACCGCGACATTTTACGAACACAAACGCAAAACGCAAACCAGCAATTTCCAAAACAGTTCTGGTTCTGCCACCGTATCACAATGCACAAAAACCATCAACCAAGGCCATGGATCGCTTGCAATCTTCCTCCTGAATTCATTGGTACCGTCAATTTCATCCAATTGGCCTTTAAGTCCGGTTCCCTAAATTGGGAACTCGGAACCCTAACAATGGTGGATCTATATATCTGTACTCAAACTCAAAATAAAGCATCCAGAAACATTCCCATGATGATTACAAACATAAATATGCAGTCAAATCATGTTTATAATGAATAAATGAATGAAAACGAAATTGACAAAAACAAGAGCAAATTGTGACTTGATGGAGCTGCTTCGTGGTGTTTCAAGGGCTGGTAAGGATGGAAAACACTTCAGGGAATCTCCAGGAGTGTATTTTGATCTTTAGTTTGGGCTGAAGCAAGCTAGAACATGAAATTCGAATTCTACAATTTGATGCTTTTTTACAAAATGGGCAGGGGTTCTCCAGGCTATGTATGCGTGCTCTGATGCTTGCTGAGTGTTTGTTTATATAGAGGGATGAGGAGACACGAAAAAACAAGTTTGTAACAGCCATAGACAAACATTTGAATGCCATGAATACCAATATGTAACTTGGCCAAAAGTGTGGGATCTTGTTCATTTTTCAATTTTGCATGGATGTAGACAGGCTGGTCTTGCTTCACACGAAATTTGGGACCTCTCCATGTATCAAACCAAGCCCAAATGATAATGGCCCATATATTTTGCAATAATTTTGATTTATTTGATTTTTAATTATATAAAATTAATATAAAATGCAAATAAAATCAAGACTATGCAAAAATAGTTTTAGGGGTCCTCCATCATCTTAGGAAGATATTTGAAGTCCAAAAAAATGAGCCATTGCCTTAAAAGCTCAAATTTGCTCAATACATATTGTTGTACCCCAAAATTTGTCCTCTTATTTTTCAAGTATTTGCTCACAAGATATTCTAAGACGTCAAGTTTGCATCATTGATACATCAATTTAGGCTTGAAATTGGCACAAAGGCAAAATGGTCAATTGCATACTGGAAAGTCAAAATTTGACTTTTTGGTCAACATTACAACCCAAAGATCAAATTTCATCAAGACATTCAAAAATATCAAGCTTGATCATTAAGAAGTCAAGAGAATCAAAAATCCAACTTTGCAAGACTTTGAGATTTTTCTAAGTATTTTCTATACTTGGTTAATTTCATTTGCTTCATAGCATTTTACTACGACTCCAAATAATTCAAGATGATACAAGTAATTCAAGTTATTACAAAGTGACATTTCACAAAAATTACAAATTCTAAAACTATGTCTTGATTAAAACCTTGTTACAATATTTTTTCCTTTGACATAATGTGCACAAGACCAAATTTGTGACATGTTACAAACTATGTTGTCCAAAGTTGAAGAAAATATGATATATCACATTGCCACAACACCCCATGCTGCCCTGCAAGAAAGCTTGTTCCATGCTACATCCAAAGTATGCATGTTGTCCAATACAGTCAAAAACTGCTCTATGCAGTCAGCTCAAGCCTACACCACAACAGTCCCAAAATTGCACCAAAATAACAAAGGAAAATTGTGTGCAGAAAGTATCAAACCAGTGGGAAAAAACAATTCAAAATGACTTATTTGTTTTCCCCCCTAAACCACAGTAAGGGGTCTACAAAAGAGGATTGTCTCATAAGACAAAGAGGTTGGATTTTAAAGAGAGTGGGAAATTTTTCTAGAGAGAAGATAGAGAGTTTTGTTGAGCAGAAAAAACAATATTCTGTGCAACTTTGACTCATTTTCAAAACCAAAACTCCTCTTGTTCAAAACAGAAATCCAACCCATTGCTCCACCATACAAACTTTCCCTCAAAGACTGTTCAAATATAACCAAAAAAATAGTCCTTGTAGTGCTACTCACCTTCATCATCAAAAATACCAAAAATATTACCATATATTCCAACTCAGTTCTAGCAGTCCAGAGCAGCTTCCTGAAGACTCACAAGGTTATCACATCATTTGGAAAAGCATTCAGATCTAAAACAACCAGTGCAGCCCAAAGGTAAGTCCTCTTGACTCGATATCTTGTCATTACATCATTAACAAGTTGTTGTTCTTTAAAGACAAGATGTATTACTTTATTATCCTATTGAACTAGTCATTTGCTTAAGGTTTAGGTTTATTGAATCATTTATTATTCATGTTTATCCATCATATGCCATAAACTAACCTGTGCAGTCAGTGAAACAATGTTTAAGGTAGAAAAATGCAGCATGTATCGACACATATCCTCATGTGTCGACTCATCCTAGTGAAAAAACAGGGAATGAGCCGACACATAACCCCCATGCATCGACTCATACTGATTTCAGGTTACAAAACAGAAGTGGGAAAAGACTATGAGTCGACACATATGCGTTTCGCGTTGATGCAAGAAGGTGCATGAGTCGACACATCCCATTATGTGTCGACTCATACTGAGCATATTTTGTTTTACAGGAGCAAGGAAAGACTATGAGTCGACACATACGCCTTTCGCGTTGATGCAAGAAGGTGCATGAGTCGACACATCCCATTATGTGTCCACTCATACTGAGCAGATTTTATTTTACAGGAGCAAGGAAAAGCTATGTGTCGATGCATAGCAGCATGGGTCGACACATAGCAGTTCAAAATGCAGTTTTTCCTTTTATTTCACACTATTTTTATATTGTTTTCATTATCATTTGATATGGTTGTAATATTTCAATTTCCACTTCATCCCCATTGTAAATTTGTACCCCCATCCCCCTAAAAATGTTGGAATACAAAATATGCATGCTTCGATATACTTACTTTGATGCATACACATGCTTCGATACAGACATGTTCAGCATACACACACCTGCTTCGAATACACTGACCTGCAGGCCCAGACGAAAGACACTCCCTCACTGCTTTCAGTCTCTAGTCGAAGGAGGCAGATTGCACCTTGCATTAGTTCCAGGCCCAATCAAAAGGCACAACATGCTGACTCCTAAAGCCTGTCAAAAGAAATAGCAAGAAGGGTGAGTCAAAGGTTACTGGCTAACACTCCTACAGTCGAAGGAAACAAAAGAAGGCAGATTCGAAAGGGTCCGTGAAGATTTGAGTCGAAGGGTGCTACTGCCTGGGTCGAAGAGCTCATTTTCCTTTCTTTTATTTTGTTTTTGCCTTTACATTTTCTTGCCTTTCGATATGGTTGTAATAGTGTAGGATATTTATTTCCTGCATTTTTATTTCTTTATACAAATGCTAGTAATTAGGCGTGTATGGCAAGATAAAACCAACAAGTAGACAACCCCTAATCAAAGACTAAATGCATGCAAATAAAACACATTATTCACACATGCACCTCTAGGGTAATTCCACTTGTTGCCTATCGGAAAATATTCATGTCCCTCGAACATGGGCGTTTTAGCAAAAGACCCTCGATAAAAGATTGTAGTCCCTCGATGACCCTCGATGTTGCCTTCGGTAAACGATCTAGTCCCTAAAATGACATTGTTAAAACATCCTATATGTTTCCTTCTATGACTATACAAATGTCCCAACGCCTGTCCCTTCACATCCAACGATGGGGCTTCTTACCAAACCAATGGTAAGACAGCCACATCTAAAGGAGGAGGAAAAGCACATTTAAGACCTTTCGAGTAGGTAGATTCGCTCTTAGTTACTCGCTTGCTCACAACAAAATTTTTTTTACCCACACTCTCATCTTTGAACTATTTTTGAAACAAACACTTTGTAGGCGTTCTTATAGAAACGAGAACCATTACGAAGTTCCATTTTCAAAATACTTTCAAAAACACATCTCACAAACACACTTTTGATTTATTTTTGAAACAAACACTTTGTAGGCGTTCTTATAGAAACGAGAACCATTACGAAGTGCCATTTTAAAAATACTTTCAAAAATCACCACCACAAGCACACATTCAAACAAAAGCAAGTGATCTAGCAAGTAACTAAGAGCCCATGGAAAACCATGGATGAAAAGGGTGCTAATACCTTCCCTTTGCATAATCTACCCCTCGAACTCAAGAAAACATCTCTAAAGGTCTTTCCTGTGCTTTTTCACCTTTCCTTATTGGATAAAAGAAAAGTCGGTGGCGACTCTTGCTAAACCGCAACATTTGCAAACACAAACGCAAACATCCAAGTCAGTTCTCCCACCGTATCACACATATTTCTTGAAATTTCCCGAATTTTCCCAACTTGGGCAAGCCATAACTTGCACAATTTTTATGTCATCATGATGTTATTGTACTTTTTGGAAATTCCAAGATGTCTACTTCAATCCCTATTTTAATCAATTTTGCATTTGAAGATGTTACCTTGATGTTAAAGGTCTTGGCAAAAAGTGGCTTTTATTGACTTTCTAAAAATGATCTATAATATATGAACTTGTATCTTTTAAATGGTGCATTTATTGAACTTGAGGGATGAAGATAAGTTGTAAGGAATTGGATTCTCTTCAAAATGAGCTTTGGTTGGAAAATTTATGATAAGGTATGAGAAAGTTATGCCTGGTCAAAGTTTGGTTAACTTTTCCTATATAAACCCTAATTTTCCATTTTTGACTTTTGATGGATTAGGAGCATTTCCTGAGGAATCATGATCAACCCTGATCAAATGATGGATATCACTTTAAAATGTTGATGTTGACAAAAAATATTGAAGTTTGACTGTTCATGGGCCACAGTTGACTTTTGACCTAGCATATTTGATTTTCCAATACTTGAGCAATTGACTGAGCAAACTTGTTGTTCAAGGCATAAAATTTGGCATCGATGACCTTGAGGTCATATTAGGACAATGGAGAACATTTGGGATCCTTGGAGCTCAACCATATTGATGAAAATTGAAACCCTAGTTGGAGGTTCATTGTCTTAGGTGGAGAATTGTCTGGTCAATTCTTGGCCAACCTTGAGCAATTGAGAACCTCTAGGAGTATGTCTTGAGTGAAAATGGGAGGGCAAATTTTGGGGTACAATAGCTGCCCCTGTTCAATCTTCTTAAACCTAGAGATTTAGATTGGCTTGTTTGCCTTTCATGATCTGAAGGTGGAAGATGATTGAACACTAGATTGCCCAGAAATTTGCACTCATCCGAAGTGAGACTGTTGGTGAATAATATCGGGAATGGGCTTACAAATGCCATTTGGAAAAGATGACAGAAGATTGTCGAAGATGGGCTTAAAGATGCCATCCTAGGAGTATGACGGAGATTCGTCAGAGATGGGCTTAAAGTGCCATCCAAAATAGATGCTGACTTCGTAAGGAGTCTCTTTGTGGGGATTCCTGTTCCTGCTATCCAAGAAGGAGTCCGCTGGGGAATGTTTTTTAGGGGAATAAAGTATAGGAGCTTCAGTTTTCCATTACTCTACTGGGGAGTCATCCCTTGACTGAAGAGACGGGAGTGAACTGCTATCTGGTCAGGATCCAGGCTTCGCAGTGACTTGTTGAGGATGATAAGGTTGTCTGCTATCTGGTCGTATTCTAGGCTTCACAGTGACTTACTGGAGAAATGAGATTAAACTGTTGTCTGTTCATACTCTAGGCTTTGTAGTTTCTCAAACTGGAATAGAAATCAGAAAAATCTTAGTGTCGATTTAACTGAACCAGAGAAAGGATCTACCAGAAAAGAATCACTAACAAATCAATGGTCAATTCAAACTGAACCAGCAGAGGTCTTGATTTATCTTTGACTGGATAAGAATTAGAAAAATCTTAGTGTCGATTTAACTGGACCAGAGAAAATCTTGATTTAACTTTGATTGGATAAGAATCAGAAAAATCTTAGTGTCGATTTAACTGAACCAGAAAAAGGTCTTGGATTATCTTTAACTGGAATAGGAATCAGAGAGATCTTAGTATCGATCTAACTAAACCAGAGGAAAATCTTGAATTAACTTTAACTGGAATGGAAATCAGAATAATATTAGTATCGATTCAAGTGAGCCAGACAAAAGTCTTGGAATATCTTCAACTGGAATAGAAATCAGAGAGATCTTAGTGTCGATCTGACTGAACCAGAGGAAAATCTTGAATTAACTTTGACTGGAATGGAAATCAGAAGAATCTTAGTATCGATTCAACTGAACCAGACAAAAGTCTTAGAATATCATCAACTGGAATAGAAATCAGAGAGATCTTAGTGTCGATCTGACTGAACCAGAGAAGGTCTTTAATTAACTTTGACTGGAATGGAAATCAGAAGAATCTTAGTATCGATTCAACTGAACCAGACAAAAGTCTTGGGATATCTTCAACTGGAATAGGAATCAAAGAGATCTTAATGTCGATCTAACTGAACCAGAGAAGGTCTTTAATTAACTTTGACTGGAATGGAAATCAGAAGAATCTTAGGATCGATTCAACTGAACCAGACAAAAGTCTAGGAATATCTTCAACTAGAATAGAAATCAGAGAGATCTTAATGTTGATCTGACTAAACCAGAGAAGGTCTTTGAGGGCATCTTTCTGAGGAAATTTTTAAAATATCCCTTCATTACACGTAGCTTTTGAGAAGACTACCAGGTCACATAAGTAGCAGTGTTTGTTGATTTGATCTTTTCCTGAAGAAGGTAAAGAGTTAGTCATATGCAATGTCATGATGTATGAAATGAATTGTGAGGATGTTTTTTGTACCCCAAAATTTTCCCTCCCATATTTCTCAATACATATCAAATGGAGTCCTCAAATTGCTCAAGGTAGTCCAAAGGTTGACCAGACAAACCCTCTCCTAAGGCAGTCTACCTCAAATTAGGGTTTCAGTTTGCATCAAGATGCTTGAGTCCAAAGGGTCTCAAATGCTCACCACTGTCCTAATATGTTCTCAAGATCATCCATGTCAATTTTCAAGCCTTACAGAGAAAGTTTGCTCAGTCAATTGCTCAAAAGCCTAAAAATCGACTATGCTAGGGCAAAAGTCAACTGTGGGCCACATACAGTAAAACTTCAATATTTTTTGTTAACATTCTCATTTTTAAGTATTATTCATGATTTTATCAAGGGTTGATCATTATTCCTCAAGGATTGCTCACAATTCATCAAAACCCAAAAGTTGCTAAATTAGGGTTTTGTAGGAAAAGTCAACTCAACTTTGACTAAGCATAACTTTCTCATAATTTATCATAAATGACCCATCCAAAGCTCATTTTGAAGAGGATTAAATTCCATACAATCCATATTCATCTCCCAAGTTCAAAAAATGAACTCACAAGAAGATATAAATTTGGACATTATAGGTCACTTTGAAAAGTCAACAAAAACACCTTTTTTGTCAAAGATTCATACATGAACATGGAAGACTCAATTGAGATGAGACAAAAATGGTTTATTATAGGACATCTTGAGCTTTCTAAAAAGTCCAAGAACACATCTCTAAGATCAAAATTGAGGAAGTTATGCATTGGTGAAGTTGACCTTTTTTGCAAAATTGCCAAAAGTCAAATATGTCTCAAATTGCAATTTTTGTCAAATTGGCCCAACTTTTTGTGCTTGTATTAAGTTTGTAACATGGTCCACGACCCATGATGCTTCCCATTTGCCTTTATTTTATTTTTGTCATTTATTTTTATTTTTATTTCATTTAAATCAAATAAAATCAATAATAAATAATGAAAATATCAAGATCATTTAAACCTTAAGATTTTGTGCATATTTCAGGTCCATGAATAGCTGGAAATGAGATCAAATTGTGCAAGGCTGGTTTGTACACAAAAAGATTGAGTTTTTCTTGATTTAGAAAGATTTGAATAAGAATCAAATCATGATTCAATCACCTTAATTGAAAAAGATTTGGAGCAAATTTGTAAACCTAATTCACTGAAGGATACATATAGAACATTTGCAGACCAAAAGCACAAGGGTTGGAGGCGTGAGAAGCTGAGGAAAAACTTGCAAAAACTCAAGAAAAGTTGCAATCGGATTTCACAGTTCCAGGGGCTTTCAAGCCATTCCAAGCATACCATTCACTTGCTGGACATTCAAGGAGTCTATCCCAATCATCAACAAGAATTTTCGTTCCCAGACACGCACTGTAAGCACCTCACGATATCCTTACTTTCTTGAAATTCAATATCGCTATTCTGGAATTTGTAGCATGAATTCTTTACATATTCTTGTTTAGTGAAACATTTGCAAGCTAATGATAATATTCAATTGCGTTTTTGTTAGCCATACATAGATTTGTCATAATTAGGGTTTAGGTTTCGTTTTTAGGGGTTTTAATTGCAGGGATAATTGGACATGAAGAGTGGTACCATGATGCTCATGAGGTTGCCACGAGTTGATTGGTACCATTGTTATGTGTTTATCATGCTTGCAGGGAGTTTTGGAAAATCACAGGGGTTGTACCTACACTTTTTGTCCGTAGGTAAAAGTCTCCAGACTTTTAGCAACCGAAGGAGGTAGAAGATGATGGCGTGGCCTGACTGGCCCATTCAAGCGCGTTTAATATATCACTTTGCTTGTTTCCAATATAATGTTATTTGATATTCCATATACAACAAAATGCGCTGGTTCAATTGGTCAGGAGGCATGTGGAAAAGCCAAAGGGCATGGGTTCGAATCCCAGGTCCCCCATATTATTTCATAGTTTTATTTCTTGTATGATCAGGCGCGTTTACAGGCAAGGAGACTACCATACTCCATCATCTTTCAATTATCAGATTACCCACAAGCTGGATCCAAAGGCCATCATTTGAAGGTCTACAATGCACCCTGGTCAACTTGCAACATGGAATAAAAAAGGTCAACATGGACCAAGGCATATTGGGCTTATTGACACCCCCTTTTTACTTTGAAACCAGACCCATTTCTCTCTTTTCTTTTATATTTCTTTTATTTATTTATTTTGTCTAAATTATTTTCTAAATCACAAATTAATTCTTTTTTACAAGAAAAACTCATAAAAATCAATTTCATCAAATTTAGGTTTTTTATATATTGTGTCAAAATTAATCTAATTAGTTTAATTTAATTTTAGGGCAATTTTAACCTTTTCTAAATAATTTAAAATAAATTAGAAAATTAGGATTGGTTGATTTAATTTTTGTTTTCTTTTCTTAAAATAACCAAAATATAAAAATAGGTCAAAATTAATTATTTTTCTTAATTTAAATTAATTAGTTATTAGGTTGGTATTTATTTAATTAAAACCTTACTTTTCCTCAAAATAATAAAAAATAATCAAAAAATGATTCTTCTTTTAATTAGGTTTAGACGGGGTCAAAACCCTAATTTTTTCTCGTTCTCGTTTCGTCATGCGCGTTTATTTATTTTTACAATATTAATGTAACTACTCATGGGATGTAATAGTTTAATTAGGATTTTACTTTCATTTATCGTGTTACGGGTTTTTGGCTATGTAATTAATCCCCCTCCCCGAAGCCTTGTAATAGCGTAGTTTTATTTTCGGCATTTTAATTTTCGCAAATATTAACTGTTAGATGTATGATAATAGGATTGCATGACAAGAATGTATGTTAATTTTAAAATGGTTAGTAAACCATAAATGTGCAAAGATAATAATTGAAATCAAATCACTCACACATGCGCACTCCTAGGGTATACTCTCACTTCAGTTGCCTTCGATAAACGATCATTAAGTATATGGTATTTTAGTGGTCGCTCTCTTGTCTAAACAAAGATCAAAAGTCCCGTTCGGAAAGGTTTCCTCGGAAATGTTGCCTCGAATATGATCTTAATACATTAGGGCTATTACTAAGACGTCCTAACATTGCTTTAGTGATCGTACGTCCCTTTTCGAATTGACCCTTACAACTCCAACGACGGTGCTACCTACTCATTAATAGTGGGATATCGTTGTCTAAAGGAAGCAAGAACAAAAACATTCTTTTTTCGAGTAGGTAGATGCTAGTAGGTACTTGCTCATAATAAACTTTTCACACCATACACTTTTCAAACAAAGTTTTCAAAAACACTTTGTAACACTCTTGAGGACTGATACAAGGTTAAAATGAAGTAAAACAAAAACTTTTCAAAACAAACACACACAAGCAATTTTTAATGATGAGCAAGTATCTAAGAGCCCGTGGAAAACCACGGATAGAAAGGGTGCTAATACCTTCCCTTTCTATAATCTACCCCCCCGTACTCAAAATCTCTAAAAAGGAATTTTTATGTGCTTTTTTCCTTTCCAGTTGGATAAAATAAAAGTCGATGGCGACTCTTGCTTACCGCGACATTTGCGAACAAAAAACGCAAACCAATATTAATAGTCGGTTCTGCCACCGTATCACAATGTTCTCAAAATAAATGAGATTATGATGTATGTGGTGTGTATGCGCATGCCATGATGTATGAGTATGGGATGCTATTGTAATATTTCTTAGTTTGGGAAAGTAAATCCCGGACTTCTGATGGAAAGTATAAGGAAGTTGAATCCTTCATTTCTACTGGGGATGATGAATGGATATGATTTTCTAGGGATTCCCTCTTTTTGTTTGAGGATATTCTGTCGGGGATTGACTATGCTTGAGAATAACTCTATGGAGGGAGGATGCTTTGTTGGAAGATTTTGTCGATGTAGAGAAATAAACTCTGTTGGGGAATGATCTTCCGCAGTTTGAGGAATAAACTCTACTCGGGTGGAGTTTTTATAAACTGTTTAAGATTATAAAGCTCGGTTGGGGAATACAGATTTCAGTTCTCTGAAGGAACTTTGCTGGAGGAGGTAATTCCTGCTTGGGGAAGGAGAGATCAAAACTCTGGTTGTTTCTACTATGTGGGGAACATAGACGTCACGGGGTCACATTGTAATGGCGACTTCGTCTCAAACTATCTCTGCTCATGTACCTGCTGGAAGGAGTAACTGTCGGGACTGCAAATTGTTTCTTAGACTTTGCCCCGTTTCTTAAAATCAATAGTAACTATCTTTCTGTTTTTTATGAAAGTATTTATGAACAGTGATCATATTTAAATGCATGTCAAAAATAATCATTGGACGTTTTTGCAAAACAAAACAGAAAAATAGAAAAAAAATAGTTGTGTACTTTCAAAGAAATGATTTGTATTGATTTTTGAAGTTCGCATATAACAGGCATTTTGTACAAAGAGATTGACGTTCTAGTAGGAGAACGTCGCTGTGAAAGTGAAAACTATACAAAATAGTGTACAAAGAGAAAACAACCACGTGTAATAATCCCATTCAGTTTCAATTCTGCTATTGCCCTTATGTCTTCGAGCGTCTCATCACTTTTCTACTTGTCTGAAGCTGACTAGATTGGTCGGTACCGTTTGAGCTTGATAGAAGATACTGAAGTTTGGTCGCAAGGTGATTCAATGGGATATAGTTGTACGCTTAAAATCCCTAACTTTTTTCCTGGATCGCCCTTTCGGGTTTTCAGTTCACTGGGATACCCTTTTTTGCCCAAGCCGCCTTTGCAGGTTTTCGACTTGCCGGGTGTACAATTTTTTTTGTATTTATCCCTAATTTTTGCCCGAACCCTTTTGGTTCACCGGGATGTCCTTATTTTTTCCTATGCAAATCAACCTAGCGGGCCTTTATTTACGCATAGTATCTTTTCACTATGTCCGCATTAACAGGGTGAGGAAGGTCGTCACCATCCATTGTGGTTAGAATCATGGCTCCACCGGAGAATATGCTTTTGATCACAAATGGCCCTTCGTACGTTGGAGTCCATTTTCCCATGGGATCACCTTGTGGCAGTATGATGCGCTGGATTACTAGATCACCGGCCTGATATACTTGACGTCTGACCTTCTTGTTAAAAGCCTTGATCATACGTTTTTGGTACATCTGACCATGGCAAATAGCCGCGAGCCTCTTCTCGTCAATCAGGTTTAACTGGTCAAGTCGAGTCTGAACCCATTCGTCTTCGCTCAGCCCTTCATCTTTCATGATCCTCAAGGAAGGGATCTTGACGTCAATGGGCAGGACAACTTCCATATCGTATACCAAAGATAAAGGAGTTACCCCTGTTATGTGCGCATTATGGTGTGGTAACCATGAAGAGAAAATGGTAACATCTCGTGCCAGTCTTTATATGTCATCGTCATCTTCTGTATGATTTTCTTGATATTTTTGTTAGCAGCCTCCACAACGCCATTCATCTTCGGTCGGTAGGGAGAAGAGTTATGATGCTGGATCTTGAATTGTTTACAGAGTTCGGTGATCATTGTATTGTTGATATTTGTACCATTATCTGTGATTACTCTCTCTGGCATACCATACCGACAAATCAGATTATGCTTGATAAACCGCACTACAACATTCTTGGTAGCAGTAGTAAAAGAGGCAACCTCAACCCACTTCGTGAAGTAATCAATGGCCACTAGGATGAAGCGATGCCCATTGGAAGCGGCAAGTCTAATCTCTCTGATCATGTCAATGCCCCACATTGCAAAGGGCCAGGGAGCTGTCAAGACATTCAAGGGAACCGGAGGTACATGTACTTTATCAACATAGATATGGAATTTGTGACAAGTTCGGGAATGCTGAGAACAGTTTGCTTCCATAGTGGACGAATAGTATCCTGCTCGTAGGATCTTTTTAGCCATGGTGTGTCCACTAGAGTGGGTGCCAAAGGTACCTTCGTGTAAATCTGCCATAATCCTTTCTGCTTCGTTTTTATCTACGCATCTAAGTAAAGTGGAGTCATGGTTGCGCTTGTAGAGGATTCCATTATTGAGAAAGAACTTTACAGAGAACCTTCTCAGAAACTTCTTATCATTGACAGATGCCCCCTCAGGATATTCTTGAGCCTCAAGATACTTCATGAAACCAAGGTTTATCTGCTACTTCCTCAATGTCAATCTCATAGCAGTATGCTGGTTCATCCAACCTTTTAATAGTGATCCGAGGAGCCTCGTTGTCCCATCTGACCTTGAACATGGATGACATAATAGCTAGCGCGTCCACTAACTGGTTCTCTTCTCGTGGAAGGTGACCTCTTTAAAGTGTGGGAGCAGTGTCAACACATGTTCTTTGTAATGGATGAGATTCGGGTGCTTCGTATCCCATTCTCATTTGATTTGACTTATTACCAAGGTTGAATCACCAAAAACACTTAAGAACTTGATTCTCAAGTCAATAGCAGCTTTGAGACCCATGATGCATGCTTCGTACTCCACCATATTGTTGGTACAATTGAAACATAATCTGGCGGTGAAAGGAGTATGACAGCCCTCAAGAGATATGGTTACAACACCGATGCCATTGCCGAGTGCGTTGGAGGCCCCATTAAAAACCATAGTCCATCGGGATCCTTCCTCAGGTCCTTCATCCGGTCCAGGTTCTTCACAGTCAGTCACTAACATAATATTCTCATTCGGGAACTCAAAATTCATGGACTGGTAGTCATCCACAGCCTGATGAGCCAAATGATCAGCTAGTACACTTCTCTTGATTGCTTTCTGGGTCGTGTATTGGATGTCGTATTCGATCAAGATCATTTTCCATCTTGCTATTCTTCCGGAGAGAGTGGGCTTCTCGAAGATGTACTTGATCGGATCCATCTTAGATATCAATAAAGTGGTGTGAGTCAACATATACTGTCTTAGTCGGCGAGCAGCCTATGCTAAAGCACAACAAGTTTTCTCGAGCAATGAGTATCTTGTTTCACAGTCGGTAAACTTTTTGCTAAGGTGGTATATCACATGCTCTTTTCGACCAGACTCGTCATGCTGCCCCAGCACACACCCTATTGAATTATCTAACATTCTTAAGTACATTATCAAAGGTCTTCCTTCAATCGGAGGCATCCGAATTGGAGGCTCTTGAAGGTATTCCTTGATTCTCTCGAAGGCATTCTAGCATTCGTCATTCCACTTTACCACTTGATCTTTCTTCAGGAGTTTGAAGATTGGCTCACAAGTAGCAGTTAAATGGGAAATGAACCTGGCAATGTAATTTAGGCGTCCTAAGAAGCCTCTAACCTCCTTCTTAGTGCAAGGAGACGACATCTCTTGTGTAGAATTTACCTTTGCAAGGTCTACTTAAATACCCTTGTCACTGACAATGAAACCTAGCAATTTACCAGACCTTACCCCGAAGGTGTACTTGTTCGGATTTAACCTCAGCTTGTACGTCTTCAACCTATCAAACAGCTTTTGTAGATGATCAAGGTGTTCTTCCTCAGTTTGAGAACTGGCTATCATGTCATAAACATAGACCTCTATCTCATGGTGAATCATGTCATGAAACAAAGCTACCATGGCTCACTGATAGGTTGCCACGACGTTCTTCAACCCAAATGGCATCACTTTGTAGTAGAAAGTGCCCCATTGTGTGACAAAGGTTGTCTTCTCCATGTCTTCGGGTTCCATCTTGATCTGATTGTAACCAGAGAAACCGTCCATGAAGGAAAAGATCATGTGCTGCATGGTGTTGTCAACCAGAACGTCAATGTGGGGGAGCGGAAAATCATCCTTGGGCCTTACCCTATTCAAATCTAGGTATTCCACACACATTCGTACTTTGCTGTCCTTTTTAAGCACCGGGACTACGTTAGCAACCCATTGTGGATAAGAGGTGACAACTAAGAACCCATCGTTGAACTGTTTCATAACCTCTGCTTTGATCTTCTCAGACATTTCAGGGCGCATGTGACGGATCTTCTACTTTACCAGAGGGAAATCTTCTTTAGTTGGAAGATGATGAACCACAATATCTGTGTCTAGTCCCGACATGTCCTCATACGACCAGGCAAAGATCTCAACATAGTCATGCAACATCTGTATCAACCGCTGTTTGACACGAAGCTCCAAATTTTCACCTATCTTGACCTCTTTTCTGTTCTTTTCTGTGCCCAAATACACTGTCTCAACTGGCTCTTCATGAGGTTGTATAACCATTTCTTCCTGCTGTAACAGCCTGGTAAGTTCTCCGGGTACCTCACAATCTTTCGCACCTTCATCCTCGGCTTGGTTGATCAGATTTTCAAAGTGGCAATAACAAAATTGTTATCAGTGGGATCCATAGTGGATATGGATCTGCAGTTTGATACGTGGGTGTATGTAAGAGCATAGCTGTATAGACAAAGTAAAAACAGAAAAGAAAAATAGAGAGCGCAAAATTTGTATGCATAAATGTCCTATGCTTTATTAATGCCATATGAAATTAAACATGATAACCCCACAAATGAAACCATTGTGCCCCGGGTAAGACACGTGGCCATAGAGTTTATATTGTTTATTACATATCCAAGAAACAAGAAACACAATTACTTCTGAATAAAAGTAATTGGTACAAAGTATTTTGTTGTCCAGTTACTGGGTCCACCGTTGGTAGTAGGGAAGATCCAGCTATCCATGTCATACTCATTGTCAGTATCTTCCATGGTAGAGACAACATCAATAGCATTGATTCTCGAACTGTGCTTGGGCATGGGTGCAGTTATGACGTTGGGAATTTTAGGGGCGTCAAATTCAATTTCCTTCGCCTCGAGAAGGTCTTGCACCTTGTTTTTCAAAGCCCGGTAGTCGTTTGTATCATGACTTGGACTTTCTTAATGTTAAGCACATCGAGCATTTGGATTGTAGTGGGGAGAAGCAGTATTAGGATTCTTGGGAGCTTCCCGCAAGGTTACCATATTAGATTTCAACAAATGTGGAAAGACTTGAGACATCGTCATATTTATCTGGGTAAACTGTCTTACCGACCTTTCTGTTCTAGGCTAATTATTCCTTTGTTGAGTAGGCGTAAGTTTAGGGATCATAACAACCCCTACCGCTGGAAGACATCCAGTTCTGTCCTAATTCCTTTGGTTGTAGACAACACTAACCTCTCTCTTCCCAGAAAATGGCTTCCTTACTGTACTGGAGGCTGCATCCTTTTGGATCTTACCACTCCTAATTCTAGCCTCCACTCTTTCTCCCATCAAAATTAATTCAGTAAAGCCGACTAAGGAGCTTCCAATCAGATGATTGAAAAACTGACCAAACAGGGTACCCAGAAACATATCCACTAGCTCCCTATCAGATAGGGGTGGTTGTACTCTTCCTGCTAAGTCCCTCCACTTCTGAGCATAGTCTTTAAAGCCCTCGCTTGAACCCATATACATATTTTAGAGTTGTGTACGGGTGGGAGCAAGGTCCGCATTATACTGATACTGCTTATAGAAAGTAGCAACCAGGTCTTCCCAATTACGAATGTTGGACCTTTCCAGCTGGTAGAACCATTCTAGTTGAGTTCTGGACAGACTATCCTGAAAGAAGTGGACGCATAAGTCCTTGTCAGCAGTGTGAGGCTGTATCTTCCTCACATAAGATCGGAGGTGCATCTTGGGACATGAAACCCCATCATATTTGGCGAACACCGGCACCTTGAACTTTTGCGGGATAATAACCCTAGAAACCAAACCTAGTTCTTCAAAATCCAGACTTGGTACCTTCCGAAACTCCATTGCATTCAAAGGATCCTCCAGTTGTTTGAATTTTTTATCAGTAGGAAGATACTGTTCCTCATCATAGTCAGATTCATCATCGGATTCTTTTGGATTGGAGTCTTCCTCTCTTGTTTCCTCCTCTTGATTGTTTCCTTCCTTTGATGAAGTTATCAGTTCAGAGGCTCGCCGCACTAGTCCTATGATCCTTCTTCCCAAGTTCACCACACCAGCGGGTTTCCTTGGCTTCCTCTTTTCTTTAACAAGCAAGGCATTCAGTTCTTCTTGCCCCTTGGTCAGAGCCGTGATCATCTGTTGAAACTGGGCATTTTGACTCTGTAGATCCTTTAATGTTTGTTCTAGAGCCATTCCTGAAATAAACAACGAAGAGGATGAGAAACCTACTTTGAAACCTGCTTATGCAATGATGTGTATGATATATGTATGCAATGTTTTCAAGGATTTCTAAGACTCAAATTTGTTCAAACAGAAAAATAACAAACGTTAATTGCATTAAAAAGTTTTATTGGTCACAACGATGCCTCATGGGCTTACAATGGAAATAACAAAGCCAAAATATAAACTCTCCCAGCAAGGAAAGACTCAAGCTTCCCACTGGCGCATCATCTTTGGTGTAATGTAAGCATTTATACTCCTCTCCTCGTGAAGTAACCTGGTGAGCTCTAAAACCTTCTTCTCGTTGGCGTAGAATTAGGTTTCGAAGGTATCCCGTTCTTCTTTGAGTTGGATCCAGGACTTCCGTAGCTCCTCAAAATCAGTTGGCATATCAAGATAAAGAACAACATAAGGAGTTTCTCCTTCAGCAATTGGCTCCACAATCACAGGTAAGATGGCAGGGTAAGGCATCATAAGACATTGAGCACGAGCTCGCACCCATTTGAGGTAAGGCTCGAGAGGGATGGAATTCTTGTGCCCCAGTGTCTTGCTATCAACCCTGTTTATCATTCCCCAAGCTCGAATGAACCTCTTGTGATAACCTTGAACATAATTATCATAGTCAAACATGATTCCTTAGACGAGCGTGTCGTGAGGACCATCCCTTCTAGCATAATCAAACTGTCGCAACGCCAAACAAGGATTATAAGTGATTCCTCCCCTAATGCCCAAGTGAGGGACATTAGGCAATTCCCCACAGTGATCAATGATGGTGACACTCTCCAAGGACCGAGAACACCAATGAATATCCGAATGTATCAGGGAAATCAACCTATGAGACCATCTCATACCCTGCTTGTAGTTGTTTAGGTATTGGCTTGCATTTTTGGTAAAACCCAAGTGTATGTTTGAATGTCATGACTGATGTCATAACATTCTAGTTTAGTTTGTACTGACTCATTAGGTACCTTTGCAGAAAAATATTGTAATTCAAGTACTGATGTTTATAAGTGTGTATCTGAGCATTTTGCAAAATGATCACATTTTGCTAAATCAGTAGACAGGTTTTCTCAGATGTCATAACAGATGTTATGACATCCTGTTCTGAACTAACAGGTTTGCAGGTTGGATAAGTCTGAGTTTTTTAAGGAAAATAACTCAGTCTTTCCTGAACAGAATCCTGTGTTTTCTGAGGGGTAACCTAGCTCAACCCTAACCTGGTTAATAAAGTCCTGTGACCTGGTCTTTAGGTCAAACGGAATTAACCCTAGGTTTTTGTGGAAACCCTAACTGAAGTTGCAGCTGCTATATATTCAACAGAGCTGCTGTTTTGCAAGGCATCCCTTTTATTGATCAGAAGATCATTTGTAATCTGTATAGGTTTGATTATTGTACTCTAAGCAATTATCATTGTGATAAGTGACTTGGAATAAGTTTCAAATTGTAAGGGCTGTGTAGCACTCAAAGCTTTGAAGCAAGAGTGTTTGAATGTTCCTTGACTAAAGCTGTGAAGCATAGTCAAGTTAGCTGTGTGCATCACTCAAAGCTGTGAAGCACGAGTGATTGTGTTGCTTGATTAAAAAGCTGTGAAGCTTAATCAAGTGTTTGTTTTTGAAGAGTGTCTTCATCAATTCTTAAGTCAAATTGGTTTATGTATCACTGCTGTGATTGAGGGGGAGTGAGTAGGATCTCAGGTTTAAGTCGTACTTAGATTGGAATTGCATTGGGTAGGTCTTAAGTGAAGGAGATAAACTGGTTGGTTTATTCCTGAATTAACATCTCTTATAGTGGATTTCCTCCCTGGCTTGGTAGCCCCCAGAGTAGGTGTTGTTGCACACTGAACTGGGTAAACAATTGACTGTGTTCTTTATTGCTTTTGTATTTACTGTCATATAGTAAGTCAGATACGGTGTCATAAAATTGAACGTGACATTGAGTATCTGCAGCCAGAATTTCAATTGGCATCAGAGCAGGCACCCTGCCTGTATTACTGGGTGAGATCTAGGGATATCACTTTCCGGCACTATGGACAAAGAAGGAGTTTTTGGAAATAGACCACCCATTCTGGATGGAACTAATTATGACTACTGGAAACCTCGTATGATTGCCTTCCTAAAATCTCTGGACAAAAAGGCTTGGAGAGCTGCTGACAAAGGATGGATTCATCCCACCATAATTGAGAAAGATGGGACAATCAGTCTGAAGCCTGAGGAAGATTGGAGTAAAGAAGAAGATGAGTTAGCTCTGGGAAATTCAAAAGCTTTAAATGCCTTGTTCAATGGAATTGATAGAAACATTTTCAAACTAGTACATCAATATGAACTGGCCAAGGAAGTTTGGGACACTCTCAAAACTACTCATGAGGGCACTTCCAAAGTAAAAATGTCAAGGCTTCAGATGTTGACTACCAAATTTGAGAATCTAAAAATGATGGAAGATGAAACCATTCATGAGTTTCACATGAACATCTTGGAGATTGCCAACACCTCAGGAGCACTGGGAGAAAAGATGTCAGAAGAAAAACTGGTGAGGAAGATTCTCAGATCCTTGCCTAAAAGATTTGCAATGAAGGTAACTGCCATAGAGGAAGCCCAGGACATCAGCAAGTTGAAAGTGGATGAACTTATTGGGTCTCTTCAGACCTTTGAGATGGGAATCACTGATAATGGTGTCAAGAAGAACAAGAGCATAGCACTTATGTCCAACACTAATGTTGAAGAAAACATCTCAGAAGCTGTAGCCATGCTTGGAAGACAGTTCAACAAACTCATCAAAAGAATAGATCCAAAGTCAAGGTCTAATGTTCATAACATTCCCTCTGACATTGACAGTTCCAGCAGAAGACCAAGGTCAGAAGAGAAGGGAATTCAAGGCAGAGGAATTCAATGCCATGGTTGTGAAGGATATGGGCATATTCGAGCTGAATGTCCTACCTTTCTTAAGAAACAAAAATGAATGACAGTTACTTGGTCTGACTGTGATTCAGAAAGTAATTCTGAAGAAGAATCTGCCAAACGAGTTACTGCTTTAACTGGTGTTTGTACCTCTGAAAGTGACATCAGTGATGAAGAGGTGACTTTTAAAGAACTGGCTGATACTTACAAGAAATTGTGTATTAGAAGTACTGAAGTCTGTGTGCAGAATGAGAAACAATCAAAACTTATCATAAAGCTGGAGGCTGAAAAAAGGGCAAACCTTGAAATTATAAGTCATCTAGAAGGAGAAGTTCAATTGCTGAACTCACAACTGAATCAAATGACCAAATCTGTCAAGATGTTGACCAATGGAACAGACAAATTGGAAGAGATCCTTCAGGTTGGACAAAATGTGGGAAATAAATCTGGACTAGGATTTATGGAAGCAAAGAAATCTGGTACTGGTAAGCAAATGTCAAAACAGATGTCTCAACACAACTCTCAACATCAGGAACAGAGACATATGAAGAAAAGGTACCAAAGATGGAGATGTCATCATTGTGGGAGATATGGCCACATAAAGACCTTCTGCTTCAGACTACATGGATATCCTAATCAGAACTCAGGTGTCAAACCTAAGTCTAAAAAGGTACCACATGCTCCTAAATGGAAGAAAAAGGCTACTGCACTGATTGCTCACACTTCCCTGAGGGTCTCTGCAAAGGAAGACTGGTACTTTGACAGTGGATGTTCCAGACACATGACTGGAATCAAGAACCTCCTCAATAATGTTAAGCCTCACACCACCAGTTTTGTGACCTTTGGAGATGGGGCTAAAGGTGAAGTCAAAGGAGTTGGTATTTTGGACTGCCCTGGAGTTCCAAGTCTGAATAAAGTACTACTGGTAAAAGGGCTGACTGCTAATCTCATTAGTATCAGTCAATTATGTGATCTAGGATTCAAGGTCAACTTCTCAAGATCTGAATGTCTAGTAATTAATGAAAAACTAGAAGTTGTAATGAGAGGAATCAGATCCAAAGATAACTGCTACTTGTGGCAGCCTGAGAACACTGATATCTCCACTATGTGTCCAATTATCAAAGAAGAAAAAGAGATGAAACTGTGGCAGCATAAGCTTGGTCCCCTTCATCTAAGAAGAATGAAAAGAGGTATTTCTATGGAAGCAGTCAGAGGAACTCCAAAACTACAGGTTGATAATATCTGTGATGTGGCAAATAAACTTGAAGAAGGATGTGTTGTCAGAACCATAAGTCATCTTGACAAGGATGTTGGAAATAACAAGTCTAATAAATTCTGTTTCCCTGAAGAAATAAGGCTTGAAGTCTCCTCTCCTATAACTCTCCATCAAAATGGACTGGACAAACAGAAAATTATTCAAGAATCAACCAGAACTATGATTCATATCAAAAGAATGCCTTCCCAATTCTGTGCGGAAATAGTTGCTGCTAGGAAAAACTGTTCTCAAAACATCTGGTCAAAACAGATGCTCCCTGAGTACAATGTCACACAAGATGTTGTGACATTGTGTTGTGACAATCTGAATACAATCAACATTTCCTTGAACCCTATTGACTTTGAAGAGAAGAAGTCATTTAAACTAGAACATAGTTTCTCTAAGCTTCAGCTGACTGATTCTTCTACCAAGGCTCTTGTTGGAAATAAACTTGAAAATTTGAGGGGCAGGTTGGGTATTCACCAACATAAGATTTTATAGCAATTAATTTTGCTTAAAACAAAGGTTGAAGGAATTAATTTTATTAAGTCTATCTTTAGTGGGTTAATCATATACTTTCACAATTCTTTCAAAATCTTTAAGAAGTTGAAAAGACTCCCTCTTACCCCCTACCTCTCTCGTCCTTGCAACCTGCTTCCTCCTCACAATCAAAGATTTTTCTCAAACTGCTACCATTACTCAAAGTCAATCAAAATGTCTCAGACATCGTCTTCAACCATGGCAACTTCGTCATCCTCATCATCGTCATCATCTGACCAAGATTCTAGGGCAATCACCACATGCATAGAATCTGAAGTTCTTGAGGTCACTCCTCTCAGAGAGATGGCAACTGACCCAGCCAAAGTCAAAAAGCTCAGAACCAGACATGCAGGAAGAGCTCAAGCTACAGCCTCTGGTAATTCTTCTCATCCTTCGTCTTCTGTACCTAATAGAGAAGGATCAGTTCAAGTGCATCAAGCTATTGCTAGGCTGGTTACCAGTATACTGAGTGGAAACCAATCTGTACCGGGAATTTATGTCCCTTTAAATCAATCAGAAAGTCCAAATGTGGAAGTTTCTGAGAATGTAGATGTCACTAAGAATGTTGTGACACAAAAAGACAACATTCAGAACCCTTCAGAAAAGGCTGCTGATCCACCTATCATTGATGTGGATGAGGATTACTCAGATAATGATCTGATTGCTAGTGTGAACCCTAGCATAGCTAGGAGATTGATGAAAAAAAAGAGTAGTCAGAATGATAAACCTAATGCTAAGAAATCCAAGGCTGAAGGCATGGCTGAGAAAAGTATTCAGACAAAAGGGAAGAAGGCCCAGGTGCATACTACTAGACAACCAATCTCTAAGAAGAGAAAAGAACCTGAATCCTCTGATTCTGATGAGGAATTAGAATTTGAGATTGATATTGAAGAAACTCCTATCAGAAGGAAGCTCCCCTCCAGCAAAATTGCCAGAGTGCCTGAAGTCCCAACAGGCAATATCTCTTTTCATCATCCTGACAATGCAAACAGATGGAAGTATGTTTGCTTAAAGAGAATAGCCTTAGAGAGAGAACTCAACAATGATGCCTTGGAGTGCAAAGACATCATGGACCTGATCAAGAATGCTGGACTAATGAAGACAGTGATAAAATTTAACAAATGTTATGAAAATCTGGTCAAGGAGTTTGTAGTGAACTTGTCTAATGATTGTGCTGATGGAAGGTCAGCTGACTTTGAAAGTGTTTTTGTTAGAGGAAGAAGGGTCAAGTTCTCTCCATCAGAAATCAACAAGTTTCTTGGAAGAACAAATGAGGATTGTCCTGATCTGGAGGCAACTGACAATGAAGTTTGTCAAACCATCACAGCCAGGCAAGTAAAGTGCTGGCCCTTGAAAGGCAAGCTGAATGCCAGTAAACTCAGCATGAAATTTGCCATCTTGCATAAAATAGGTGCAGCCAACTGGGTGCCTACAAATCATAAATCAACTATCTCCACAGGATTGGGGAGATTTATTTATGCTGTGGGAACCAAGACTGCTTTTGACTATGGCAGGTACATCTTTGAACAAACTTTAAAGCATGCTGGCAGTTATGCTGTCAAAGGACCAATTGCCTTTCCCTCCCTCCTTTGTGGAATCATCCTTGCACAATACCCTGATATCCTTGTGGCAAGAGATACAGTCTGCAAAAGAGCTCCTGCCCTTGGCTTGCACTACAAACTGTTCCAGGGATCTCATGCTCCAGACATTGTCATAACATCAGCTGAGACATCGTCTGTGAAGACCCAGTCCAAGACATCAGATGTCATAGCTGTTTTAAAACAAACTTGCAAAGAGCTGGATGCTAGAAAAAGGACCCTAGAAATTCTAATTGCCAGGCTAGAAAAGGAGGAAGCTGAAGAAAATAGAAGGGAAGAAGGTGTAGAAGCTGAAGGACATCTCAACATTGAAGAAACTAGCTCCTCTGAGTCTGATGACAGTGCTTGAAGGTTGGTTGCTGTTTGGTGGTGTTGCTGGTCAGTGCTGATATCTGGTGGAGTTTGGAAGTGTGTTCAGTCTTTTTTTTCTGCTGCTGCTCTTATTAATTGTTTTTGGATAACTGTATAATCATTATGAACATGTATCTTTGGCCCATTTGTGGCTAAAGAGGGGGAGAATATTTTGGTACTTAATATGTACTTTAGACATTCTATTTTTCTGCAGTCATTTATTTCTGCTGCTATCTATCTCTGATTGCTTAGGGTCTTTAGCCAAAAATATGACAAAGGGGGAGTTTGTAGTTGTTTAGGTATTGGCTTGCATTTTTGGTAAAACCCAAGTGTATGTGTGAATGTCATGACTGATGTCATAACATTCTAGTTTAGTTTGTACTGACTCATTAGGTACCTTTGCAGAAAAATATTGTAATTCAAGTACTGATGTTTATAAGTGTGTATCTGAGCATTTTGCAAAATGATCACATTTTGCTAAATCAGTAGACAGGTTTTCTCAGATGTCATAACAGATGTTATGACATCCTGTTCTGAACTAACAGGTTTGCAGGTTGGATAAGTCTGAGTTTTTTAAGGAAAATAACTCAGTCTTTCCTGAACAGAATCCTGCGCTTTCTGAGGGGTAACCTAGCTCAACCCTAACCTGGTTAATAAAGTCCTATGACCTGGTCTTTAGGTCAAACGGAATTAACCCTAGGTTTTTGTGGAAACCCTAACTGAAGTTGCAGCTGCTATATATTCAACAGAGCTGCTGTTTTGCAAGGCATCCCTTTTATTGATCAGAAGATCATTTGTAATCTGTATAGGTTTGATTATTGTACTCTAAGCAATTATCATTGTGATAAGTGACTTGGAATAGGTTTCAAATTGTAAGGGCTGTGTAGCACTCAAAGCTTTGAAGCAAGAGTGTTTGAATGTTCCTTGACTAAAGTTGTGAAGCAGAGTCAAGTTAGCTGTGTGCATCACTCAAAGCTGTGAAGCACGAGTGATTGTGTTGCTTGATTAAAATGCTGTGAAGCTTAATCAAGTGTTTGTTTTTGAAGAGTGTCTTCATCAATTCTTAAGTCAAATTGGTTTATGTATCACTGCTGTGATTGAGGGGGAGTGAGTAGGATCTCAGGTTTAAGTCGTACTTAGATTGGAATTGCATTGGGTAGGTCTTAAGTGAAGGAGATAAGCTGGTTGGTTTATTCCTGAATTAACATCTCTTATAGTGGATTTCCTCCCTGGCTTGGTAGCCCTAGAGTAGGTGTTGTTGCACACTGAACTGGGTAAACAATTGACTGTGTTCTTTATTGCTTTTGTATTTACTGTCATATAGTAAGTCAGATACGGTGTCATAAAATTGAACGTGACATTGAGTATCTGCAGCCAGAATTTCAATTGGCATCAGAGCAGGCACCCTGCCTGTATTACTGGGTGAGATCTAGGGATATCACTTTCTGGCACTATGGACAAAGAAGGAGTTTTTGGAAATAGACCACCCATTCTGGATGGAACTAATTATGACTACTGGAAACCTCGTATGATTGCCTTCCTAAAATCTCTGGACAAAAAGGCTTGGAGAGCTGCTGACAAAGGATGGATTCATCCCACCATAATTGAGAAAGATGGGACAATCAGTCTGAAGCCTGAGGAAGATTGGAGTAAAGAAGAAGATGAGTTAGCTCTGGGAAATTCAAAAGCTTTAAATGCCTTGTTCAATGGAATTGATAGAAACATTTTCAGACTAGTACATCAATATGAACTGGCCAAGGAAGTTTGGGACACTCTCAAAACTACTCATGAGGGCACTTCCAAAGTAAAAATGTCAAGGCTTCAGATGTTGACTACCAAATTTGAGAATCTAAAAATGATGGAAGATGAAACCATTCATGAGTTTCACATGAACATCTTGGAGATTGCCAACACCTCAGGAGCACTGGGAGAAAAGATGTCAGAAGAAAAACTGGTGAGGAAGATTCTCAGATCCTTGCCTAAAAGATTTGCAATGAAGGTAACTGCCATAGAGGAAGCCCAGGACATCAGTAAGTTGAAAGTGGATGAACTTATTGGGTCTCTTCAGACCTTTGAGATGGGAATCACTGATAATGGTGTCA
The DNA here is from genome assembly GCA_948472305.1 of Vicia faba. Lineage (NCBI taxonomy): Eukaryota > Viridiplantae > Streptophyta > Magnoliopsida > Fabales > Fabaceae > Vicia > Vicia faba. Next base: position 363,934,452 of record OX451736.1, read on the forward strand.
AGAAGAACAAGAGCATAACACTTATGTCCAACACTAATGTTGAAGAAAACATCTCAGAAGCTGTAGCCATGCTTGGAAGACAGTTCAACAAACTCATCAAAAGAATAGATCCAAAGTCAAGGTCTAATGTTCATAACATTCCCTCTGACATTGACAGTTCCAGCAGAAGACCAAGGTCAGAAGAGAAGGGAATTCAAGGCAGAGGAATTCAATGCCATGGTTGTGAAGGATATGGGCATATTCGAGCTGAATGTCCTACCTTTCTTAAGAAACAAAAAGGAATGACAGTTACTTGGTCTGACTGTGATTCAGAAAGTAATTCTGAAGAAGAATCTGCCAAACGAGTTACTGCTTTAACTGGTGTTTGTACCTCTGAAAGTGACATCAGTGATGAAGAGGTGACTTTTAAAGAACTGGCTGATACTTACAAGAAATTGTGTATTAGAAGTACTGAAGTCTGTGTGCAGAATGAGAAACAATCAAAACTCATCATAAAGCTGGAGGCTGAAAAAAGGGCAAACCTTGAAACTATAAGTCATCTAGAAGGAGAAGTTCAATTGCTGAACTCACAACTGAATCAAATGACCAAATCTGTCAAGATGTTGACCAATGGAACAGACAAATTGGAAGAGATCCTTCAGGTTGGACAAAATGTGGGAAATAAATCTGGACTAGGATTTATGGAAGCAAAGAAATCTGGTACTGGTAAGCAAATGTCAAAACAGATATCTCAACACAACTCTCAACATCAGGAACAGAGACATATGAAGAAAAGGTACCAAAGATGGAGATGTCATCATTGTGGGAGATATGGCCACATAAAGCCCTTCTGCTTCAGACTACATGGATATCCTAATCAGAACTCAGGTGTCAAACCTAAGTCTAAAAAGGTACCACATGCTCCTAAATGGAAGAAAAAGGCTATTGCACTGATTGCTCACACTTCCCTGAGGGTCTCTGCAAAGGAAGACTGGTACTTTGACAGTGGATGTTCCAGACACATGACTGGAATCAAGAACCTCCTCAATAATGTTAAGCCTCACACCACCAGTTTTGTGACCTTTGGAGATGGGGCTAAAGGTGAAATCAAAGGAGTTGGTAATTTGGACTGCCCTGGAGTTCCAAGTCTTAATAAAGTACTGCTGGTAAAAGGGCTGACTGCTAATCTCATTAGTATCAGTCAATTATGTGATCTAGGATTCAAGGTCAACTTCTGAAGATCTGAATGTCTAGTAATTAAAGAAAAACTAGAAGTTGTAATGAGAGGAATCAGATCCAAAGATAACTGCTACTTGTGGCAGCCTGAGAACACTGATATCTCCACTATGTGTCCAATTATCAAAGAAGAAAAAGAGATGAAACTGTGGCAGCATAAGCTTGGTCCCCTTCATCTAAGAAGAATGAAAAGAGCTATTTCTATGGAAGCAGTCAGAGGAACTCCAAAACTACAGGTTGATAATATCTGTGATGTGGCAAATAAACTTGAAGAAGGATGTGTTGTCAGAACCATAAGTCATCTTGACAAGGATGTTGGAAATAACAAGTCTAATAAATTTTGTTTCCCTGAAGAAATAAGGCTTGAAGTATCCTCTCCTATAACTCTCCATCAAAATGGACTGGACAAACAGAAAATTATTCAAGAATCAACCAGAACTATGATTCATATCAAAAGAATGCCTTCCCAATTCTGTGCGGAAATAGTTGCTGCTAGGAAAAACTGTTCTCAAAACATCTGGTCAAAACAGATGCTCCCTGAGTACAATGTCACACAAGATGTTGTGACATTGTGTTGTGACAATCTGAATACAATCAACATTTCCTTGAACCCTATTGACTTTGAAGAGAAGAAGTCATTTAAACTAGAACATAGTTTCTCTAAGCTTCAGCTGACTGATTCTTCTACCAAGGCTCTTGTTGGAAATAAACTTGAAAATTTGAGGGGCAGGTTGGGTATTCACCAACATAAGATTTTATAGCAATTAATTTTGCTTAAAACAAAGGTTGAAGGAATTAATTTTATTAAGTCTATCTTTAGTGGGTTAATCATATACTTTCACAATTCTTTCAAAATCTTTAAGAAGTTGAAAAGACTCCCTCTTACCCCCTACCTCTCTCGTCCTTGCAACCTGCTTCCTCCTCACAATCAAAGATTTTTCTCAAACTGCTACCATTACTCAAAGTCAATCAAAATGTCTCAGACATCGTCTTCAACCATGGCAACTTCGTCATCCTCATCATCGTCATCATCTGACCAAGATTCTAGGGCAATCACCACATGCATAGAATCTGAAGTTCTTGAGGTCACTCCTCTCAGAGAGATGGCAACTGACCCAGCCAAAGTCAAAAAGCTCAGAACCAGACATGCAGGAAGAGCTCAAGCTACAGCCTCTGGTAATTCTTCTCATCCTTCGTCTTCTGTACCTAATAGAGAAGGATCAGTTCAAGTGCATCAAGCTATTGCTAGGATGGTTACCAGTATACTGAGTGGAAACCAATCTGTACCGGGAATTTATGTCCCTTTAAATCAATCAGAAAGTCCAAATGTGGAAGTTTCTGAGAATGTAGATGTCACTAAGAATGTTGTGACACAAAAAGACAACATTCAGAACCCTTCAGAAAAGGCTGCTGATCCACCTATCATTGATGTGGATGAGGATTACTCAGATAATGATCTGATTGCTAGTGTGAACCCTAGCATAGCTAGGAGATTGATGAAAAAAAAGAGTAGTCAGAATGATAAACCTAATGCTAAGAAATCCAAGGCTGAAGGCATGGCTGAGAAAAGTATTCAGACAAAAGGGAAGAAGGCCCAGGTGCATACTGCTAGACAACCAATCTCTAAGAAGAGAAAAGAACCTGAATCCTCTGATTCTTATGAGGAATCAGAATTTGAGATCGATATTGAAGAAACTCCTATCAGAAGGAAGCTCCCCTCCAGCAAAATTGCCAGAGTGCCTGAAGTCCCAACAGACAATATCTCTTTTCATCATCCTGACAATGCAAACAGATGGAAGTATGTTTGCTTAAAGAGAATAGCCTTAGAGAGAGAACTCAACAATGATGCCTTGGAGTGCAAAGACATCATGGACCTGATCAAGAATGCTGGACTAATGAAGACAGTGATAAAATTTAACAAATGTTATGAAAATCTGGTCAAGGAGTTTGTAGTGAACTTGTCTAATGATTGTGCTGATGGAAGGTCAGCTGACTTTGAAAGTGTTTTTGTTAGAGGAAGAAGGGTCAAGTTCTCTCCATCAGAAATCAACAAGTTTCTTGGAAGAACAAATGAGGATTGTCCTGATCTGGAGGCAACTGACAATGAAGTTTGTCAAACCATCACAGCCAGGCAAGTAAAGTGCTGGCCCTTGAAAGGCAAGCTGAATGCCAGTAAACTCAGCATGAAATTTGCCATCTTGCATAAAATAGGTGCAGCCAACTGGGTGCCTACAAATCATAAATCAACTATCTCCACAGGATTGGGGAGATTTATTTATGCTGTGGGAACCAAGACTGCTTTTGACTATGGCAGGTACATCTTTGAACAAACTTTAAAGCATGCTGGCAGTTATGCTGTCAAAGGACCAATTGCCTTTCCCTCCCTCCTTTGTGGAATCATCCTTGCACAATACCCTGATATCCTTGTGGCAAGAGATACAGTCTGCAAAAGAGCTCCTGCCCTTGGCTTGCACTACAAACTGTTTCAGGGATCTCATGCTCCAGACATTGTCATAACATCAGCTGAGACATCGTCTGTGAAGACCCAGTCCAAGACATCAGATGTCATAGCTGTTTTAAAAGAAACTTGCAAAGAGCTGGATGCTAGAAAAAGGACCCTAGAAATTCTAATTGCCAAGCTAGAAAAGGAGGAAGCTGAAGAAAATAGAAGGGAAGAAGGTGTAGAAGCTGAAGGACATCTCAACATTGAAGAAACTAGCTCCTCTGAGTCTGATGACAGTGCTTGAAGGTTGGTTGTTGTTTGGTGGTGTTGTTGGTCAGTGCTGATATCTGGTGGAGTTTGGAAGTGTGTTCAGTCTTTTTTTTCTGCTGCTGCTCTTATTAATTGTTTTTGGATAACTGTATAATCATTATGAACATGTATCTTTGGCCCATTTGTGGCTAAAGAGGGGGAGAATATTTTGGTACTTAATATGTACTTTAGACATTCTATTTTTCTGCAGTCATTTATTTCTGCTGCTATCTATCTCTGATTGCTTAGGGTCTTTAGCCAAAAATATGCCAAAGGGGGAGTTTGTAGTTGTTTAGGTATTGGCTTGCATTTTTGGTAAAACCCAAGTGTATGTGTGAATGTCATGACTGATGTCATAACATTCTAGTTTAGTTTGTACTGACTCATTAGGTACCTTTGCAGAAAAATATTGTAATTCAAGTACTGATGTTTATAAGTGTGTATCTGAGCATTTTGCAAAATGATCACATTTTGCTAAATCAGTAGACAGGTTTTCTCAGATGTCTAACAGATGTTATGACATCCTGTTCTGAACTAACAGGTTTGCAGGTTGGATAAGTCTGAGTTTTTTAAGGAAAATAACTCAGTCTTTCCTGAACAGAATCCTGCGTTTTCTGAGGGGTAACCTAGCTCAACCCTAACCTGGTTAATAAAGTCCTGTGACCTGGTCTTTAGGTCAAACAGAATTAACCCTAGGTTTTTGTGGAAACCCTAACTGAAGTTGCAGCTGCTATATATTCAACAGAGCTGCTGTTTTGCAAGGCATCCCTTTTATTGATCAGAAGATCATTTGTAATCTATATAGGTTTAATTATTGTACTCTAAGCAATTATCATTGTGATAAGTGACTTGGAATAGGTTTCAAATTGTAAGGGCTGTGTAGCACTCAAAGCTTTGAAGCAAGAGTGTTTGAATGTTCCTTGACTAAAGCTGTGAAGCAGAGTCAAGTTAGCTGTGTGCATCACTCAAAGCTGTGAAGCACGAGTGATTGTGTTGCTTGATTAAAAAGCTGTGAAGCTTAATCAAGTGTTTGTTTTTGAAGAGTGTCTTCATCAATTCTTAAGTCAAATTGGTTTATGTATCACTGCTGTGATTGAGGGGGAGTGAGTAGGATCTCAGGTTTAAGTCGTACTTAGATTGGAATTGCATTGGGTAGGTCTTAAGTGAAGGAGATAAACTGGTTAGTTTATTCCTGAATTAACATCTCTTATAGTGGATTTCCTCCCTGGCTTGGTAGCCCCCAGAGTAGGTGTTGTTGCACACTGAACTGGGTAAACAATTGACTGTGTTCTTTATTGCTTTTGTATTTACTGTCATATAGTAAGTCAGATACGGTGTCATAAAATTGAACGTGACATTGAGTATCTGCAGCCAGAATTTCACTGCTCATTCTTCAAAATAGACCGAGGTAGGTGCGAAATAAACCACCTAGCCAATAGAGGAGTGCAACACAGAAGGGTCCCTCTTCTCTTTAGAGTGTGAGTATGCAGAGAGTGTAGAATATACCCAAGTAAAGTAGGCACCGAATTATGCGACCGAAAAACCTTAACCGCATTCACATCTACGAGTTGGTCCGTGTTAGGGAATATTACCATCCCATAGATGAGGAGGGCCAACACTTCTTCAAAAGCTTGTAAATCCAGGCTATCCCAAAAATAGTGATCTCTCTCAAATATAAACTTTATTGGAAATCCTTGGACATCTTTTCTGGTTTCCCAGTTTGCCAGTACATCAGAACGTTGTAAAGATAGAGCTTGAGCAATCTCTTCAGGCTTTGGGTTTCTTTCCGTACTGTTGAGTGGTAGCTAATTAAGGATAGGTATCCCCAATAACTGAGAAAACTCCTCCATAGTAGGCACTAACTGGTAATCAGGAAATGTGAAGCAGTGGTGCAACGCGTCAAAGAACTGAAAGAGCACCTTTAACATTTCTTCATCAGGGGTTGAAGTGACCAAGTTGAGAAGTCGACCATGTTTTTTCAGTGAAGGGAGAGCTTTCAGGAATCCTTGATGCTAACTCCTTGAGTTGAGGATGCATTTTCACAAGGTTGATTTGGATAGTGTTCCTGTGAGCGGATGTCATGTCCTATAAAACAAGACAAAGATAAGCCCTAGAAAATCCTTGAAATGGTTAGTATGATATGCCATGTTATGATGTCATGATTATGCCAAGAAATCACATATACAGCAAGCACAAGCAAATCACACCAAGACCTTAGGTTTAAGGCTTGCATGGGTTTTAAGGTCATACCCTCTTGAAGTTGGATTGGTTTAACTTGTCCTATAAATAGTAAGCGGGTTCTAAGGGATCTTAACTGATCCTTCCTACAAGTTTCGTTCGATAGGCAACTGACTTACAACCAAACAAAACTCAGGAGTCAGATCTGAATGAGTGTAGCATCGAGTATCTTCTGACTTTGGGAATACACCAAAGACGGCCATCTCGCTACGTCCTAATAGCCAAGTTGTTCATTTAAAGGTTCTAAGGGCAATTGACGCTTTATGACACCACACAACGGCCCCGTATTCTCCTTGATTAACTCAAGGGCTACCGGTACCAACCAAAGTGTCACATCAACATAGCCATCGCTTCAACCATGTCGGTATACCCCACACAATTTCCATGATATATTGCTACTTACCTAAAAGGTTTCCCCAGATCCAGGTGTAGGATCCATAGTACCCAAGTAAAACCCTTAAAAGTAAAGCAAACAAACAATCAAAAAGCAAAATGATCTAGACCCTAAGGTAAACCCCACTTTATAATTTCCCCAGCAGAGTCGCCAATTATGTGATACGGTGGTAGAACTGGCTGTTTAATATTGGTTTGCATTTTTTGTTTGTAAATATTGCGGTAAGCAAGAGTCTCCACCAACTTTTCTTTTATCCAACAAAGGAAAGGGTGAAAAGAACAGAAAAAACCTTTTTCGAGATTTTCTGGATAAGGGGGTAGATTATGGAAAAGGAAGGTGTTAGCACCCTTTCCATCAGTGGTTTTCCACGGGCTCTTAGGTACTTGCTCATTTTTGAAAACTATTTGTGTTTGTGTGTTTTGAAAGATTTTTTTTGCTTGCTTTATGGTAACTCTTGTATCAATCCTCAAGAGTGTGATAAAGCGTTTTTGAAAATAGTTTTTTTAAAAAGTGTGTAAGTGTGAAAACTTAGGTTTGAGCAAGTACCTAACAATTATCTACCTACTCGAAAAAGGATGTACTTTTCCTCCTACCCTTTAGATGGTGCTATCCTACTATTAGTGAGTAGGTAGCCTTATCATTGGATGTTGAGGGACTATCGAAAGGGACATTATGGTCATTGAAGGCAACAGGTAAGGATATCTTAGCATTTGAAGGGACTGTCATCATATAGGCAACATCGAGGGACAAGATCATTTTCTCGTAGGAAACTTGAGGGACGTTAAGGGACCATGATCTTTATGATGAATTTTAAATTTGAGGGTGTTTTCTAAGATATCCATACGTTCGAGAGACATGACCATTGTTTTCTGAGGCAACCAAGTGACGAATACCCTAAGGATGCAAGTGTGAGAAGTGTGTTTTTTCAGTTATATTATCTTGAGGTTAGTGATCTAACAATTAATTGACTTTATCTTATCATGCACGCCTAAGTTACTAGCAAAAATGCAAAAAGTATAAATCTAGACTATTACATGGCTTCGGGGAGGGGGATATTTACATTCCAAACGAAATGGGAAAAAAATAAAGCAATAAAGTAAGCTCCTATTAACTATTACATCCCGTATAACAGTTACATGAATATAAAATGCAAAAGGAAATAAACGCGCGACAAATGAAAACACGTTTTAAAACCTAGAGGAAAAATCTTTTTGGTTGTTGGTTTTTGTTTTTAATGACAAAAACTAAGTGAAGTAAATATCTAAAATTTAATTAGAGAAGTAAAAAAAAGTTGGATGAAAATAAATCCTAATTCTAATGTTTTTGGTATTTTTTATTAAGAAAATAATTTAAATTAAAAAGAACCTAAGTCTAATTTGATTTTAAATTGCATTAAAATAATTAATTAACTAATTAATAATTTTAGAAAGAAACTAATCTTAATTATTATTATTTTGATTTTTTATAATTTATTAAAAAACGATTTGGAAAAAAAAATAATAAACAAAATAAAAAAAAAGGTGATCAAATAAACAAAACAACATGGACCTCGTCAGAACAGAAATGGGGGTGTAAATACAAAAAACGTGAGGCCCAAGAGTTAAAGCCCAGATTGGCGTTTGATCCTGTGTGGGCACGTCTAGAGAGTCCATGATAGGGACTACTTGTTAGAGGCACTGGATCTAGGTTGAGTATGATCTGATGATGTTGATGGTAGGGTGCATGGTGAACCCCTGGCTAATGCATGCACCAAATCTGCATTTGATAATTGTTAGAAAAATAAAACATCAGACCTGGGTATCGAACCCAAGTCCTTCCCAATGCACGCGTCTCCCCTTACCAACTGAGCTGCCTTGCCATTCATTATGCCAAACAGAATCAAAATAACAAATACAAAATTAAGTCAATATATGGTAAATAAAAAAACGTGCACAGTTTGAATGATCCAATGAAAGGCTTCCACGCTTCATCTTCTTAGTTCAGATTGAACCAGGCTTTTAGTGACGGACACTACTGTTGCTAAAGCCTATAGTGACAGATTGCATCTGTAGCTATAGCCCTGTACAATCCAAAATCAATATACATGCGCAAAAAACATCAACCAAGGCCATGGATCGCTTGCAATCTTCCTCCTGAATTCATTGGTACCGTCAATTTCATCCAATTTGGCCTTTAAGTCTGGTTCCCCAAATTGGGAACTCGGAACCCTAATAATGGTGGATCTGTATATCTGTACTCAAACTCAAAATAAAGCATCCAGAAATGTTCCCATGATGATTACAAACATAAATATGTAGTCAAATCATGTTTATAATGAATAAATGAATGAAAATGAAATTGACAAAAACAAGAGCAAACCGTGACTTGATGGAGCTGCTTCGTGGTGTTTCAAGGGCTGGTAAGGATGGCAAACACTTCAGGGAATCTCCCAGAGTGTATTTTGATCTTTAGTTTGGACTGAAGCAAGCTAGAACATGAAATTTGAATTCTACAATTTGATGCTCTTTTGCAAAATGGGAAGGGGTTCTCCAGGATATGTATGTGTGCTCTGATGCTTGCTGAGTGTTTTTTTATATAGAGAGGGATGAGGAGACACGAAAAAACAAGTTTGTAACAGCCATAGACAAACATTTGAATGCCATGAATACCAATATATAACCTTGGCCAAAAGTGTGGGATCTTGTTCATTTTTTAATTTTGCATGAATGTAGACAGGCTGGTCTTGCTTCACATGAAATTTGGAACCTCTCCATGTATCAAACCAAGCCCAAATGATAATGGCCCATATATTTTGCAATAATTTTAATTAATTAATTTTTTAATTATATAAAATTAATATAAAATTCAAATAAAATCAAGACTATGAAAAAATGGTTTTAGGGGTCCTCTATAATCTTAGGAAGATATTTGAAGTCCAAAAAATGAGCCATTGCCTTAAAAGCTCAATTTGCTCAATGCATATTTCTTGAAATTTCCTAAATTTTCCCAACTTGGGCAAGCCATAACTTGCTCAATTTTTTACTCATGATGATGATATTATACTTTTTGTAAAGCCCAATATGTCTAATTCAGTCCATCTTTTGATCAATTTTGCATTTGAAGATGTTATCTTGATGTTAAAGGTCTTGGAAAAAAGTGGCTTTTATTGACTTTCTAAAAATGACCTTTAATGTATGAACTTGTATCTTTCAAATGGTGCATTTATTGAACTTGAGGCATGAAGAGAAGTTGTAGGGAATTGGATTCTCTTCAAAATGAGCTTTGGTTGGAAAATTTCTGATAAGGTATGATAAAGTTATGTCTGGTCAAAGTTTTGTTGACTTTTCCTATAGAAACCCTGATTTGCCATTTTTGACTTTTGATGGGTTAGGAGCATTTCCTGAGGAATCATGATCAACCCTTGATCAAATGATGGATATCACTTCAAAATGTTAATTTTGACCAAAAATCTTGAAGTTTGACTGTTCATGGGCCACAGTTGACTTTTGACCTAGCATAGTTGATTTTCCAATACTTGAGCAATTAACTGAGCAAACTTGTTATTCAAGGCATGAAATTTGTCATGGATGATCTTGAGGACATATTAGGACAATGGAGAACATTTGGGATCCTTAGATCTTAACCATCTTGATGAAAATTGAAACCCTAGTTGGGGTTTCATTGCCTTAGGAGGAGAATTGTCTAGTCAATTCTTGGTCAACCTTGAGCAACTGAGAACCTCTAGGAGTATGTCTTGAGTGAAAATGGGAGGGAAAATTTTGGGGTACAACAAATACATCTTTCAAATACAATTCAGATATGATCCAGATGTGGATGTCATTCTGACAATCATTCAATACATCTTTCAAATACAGTTCAGATACAATCCAGATGCGGATGTCATTCTGACACTCATTCAATACATCTTTCAAATACAGTTCAGATACGATCCAGATACGGATGTAATTATGACATTCATTCAAGACATCTTTCAAATACATTTCAGATACGATCCAGATATGGTTTTCATTCTGACACTCATTAAATACATCTTTCAAATACAGGTCAGATACGATCCAGATGCGGATGTCATTCTGACACTCATTCAATACATCTTTCAAATGCAGTTCAGATACAATCCAGATGCAGATGTCATTTTGACACTCAACACATCTTTCAAAAGCGGTTCGAATATGATGCAATTATGAATATTATTCTGATACTCATTTCAGCATATCATTCAGAATTAAATTGACCAAAGATTTATTCTGATACTTCTCCCAGTTACAATCAAGCTTATACTTGGTCTAATTTCTATCAACCATCACCTTTGGATGGCATCTATAAGCCCATCTTCGACAACTCTCTCTAAATGGCATCTTTAAGCCCATTCCCTACACAATCAACTAACTCATAATCGAGTGCAAATTTCTGGGCACTTTAGTATTCAATCATCTTCTACCTTCAAGCTATGAACGAAGACATGCCATTCTCGCTTTTCAGGTTTAAGAAGATTGAACATGGGCAGCTGTTGTACCCCAAAATTTTCCCTCTCCAATTTCTCAAAGATTCTCTCACAAAGATCTCTATTGCTCAAAATTGCACAAGGTTTGATCAGCTCAAGACACTTCCTCAACACTGGGCTCAAATTAAGGTTTGGGTTTGGATAAGGACAATTGGACCTTTGATGCTTCATATGATTTTCATGGATCATATTGGGCTCTCAAGCATCAGGTCGAAGAAAGGAGGAAGAGGAAATTGTCGAAAGGGCAAAGTAGATAAAAAAGGTGTGCAGTTGCAGATAACCATGTCGAATTCAAAATCTAGTTCAGGCTGTTCGAACCACATGACTGATCGAAAAGGAGTGGTGGGAAGATTTTGACAAATCAAAGAAGAGCAAGCTTGCTTCGGTCCACAAACTTCGATTTGGCAATGGTTTCCCTAGAGCAACCTGCTTCGATCCACCTATAAACCTGCTTCGATCCACCTCTAAACTTGCTTCGATCCACAAGCTTCAACTTGGAAATGGCTATCTTCATTCTTCCTTCGATCCACAAGCTTCAATTGGGCAATGGCTATCTTCATGCTTGCTTTGATCCACAAGCTTCAACAGGGCAATGGCTATCTTCATGCTTGCTTCGATCCACAAGCTTTGACTGGGCAATGTCTATCTTCAAGCTTGCTTTGATCCATAAGCTTCGACTGGGCAATGGCTTCCTTCGAGCAACTTGCTTCGATCCACTTCTAAACCCTTCGACACATATAGTTTCGACACTATGAATTACAAGTAAATCTTCATGCTTGCTTCGATCCACAAAGTGGTACATTCAGATTAATGTGGTCCATTCGAAGAACATACAATTGATGGGAATGAATATTGTTTTGTCTGTTGATGAGTCTGGTCGAAAGTTGTGGATCCATGTGATCAAAACAAAGGGACAGAGTATTCAACATATTCAAGATGCTTATCGAAAACCAGAGTAAAGAAAAGATCAAATCCATAGTGTGGTACCTCAAAATTTTCCCTCCCATATTTCTCAAAACATTTCAAGAAAAATCCTCAAGTTGCTCAAGGTAGTCCAAGGGTTGGCCAGACAAGCTCTCTCCTAAGGCAGTCTACCTTAAATTAGATTTTCATGTTGCATCAAGATACTTGAGTCCAAGTGGTCCCAAATTATCATCAATGTCCTAATATGTTCTCAAGATTATCCATGTCAAGTTTCAAGCCTTGCAGAGGAAGTTTGCTCAGTCAATTGCTCAAAAGTCCAAAAATCGACTATGCAAGGGCAAAAGTCAATTGTGGCCTATATACAGTCAAACTTCAAGATTTTTTATCAACATTATCATTTTTAAGGATATTTAATCATTTGATCAAGGTTTGATCATGATTCATCAAGGATTGCTCATAATTCATCAAGGCTCAAAAGTTGCTAAATTAGGGTTTTGCAAGAAAAGTCAACTCAACTTTGACCAAGCATAACTTTCTCATACTTCATGAGAAATGACTCATCCAAAGCTCATTTTGAAAGGATGCAATTACCTATAATCCATCTTCAGCTCCCAAGTTCAAAATATGCACTCACAAGAAGTTATGAATTTGAACATTATAGGTCATTTTGAAAAGTCAACAAAAACACCTTTTTTATCAAAGATTCATACATGAGCATGGAATATCAAAATGAAATGAGACCAAAAGGATTGATTATAGGATATCTCAGACATTCTAAAAAGTCAAAGAACATCTCCAAAGAGTCAAAATTGAGGAAGTTATGCATTGTTGAAGTTGACCCTTTTTGCAAAATTGCCAAAAGTCAACTATCCCCAAAACTTCAAATTTTGCCAAATGGGCCCATTCTTTTTCACTTGTTTTGAGTTGGAAACATAGCCCACGTGATCTAGCCTTTGCCACTTGTCCATATATTATTTTTATTATTTATTTTGATTTTTAGTTGAATTAATTCAATTTAAATCAAAATAAATCAAATAAAATCCAAAAACATTGAAACCAAGGATTTTGTGATTATTTCAGGTCTTATTACACAACTAGGATCAATCAAACTCGTATCAAGGAATATGTGTACAAAGAGATTGGATTTGGACAAATTTTGGAAAGCTTTAAAGAAGAATCAAATCAAATATCAAAGGCATTGAAGAAGGAAGATTTGGACACAATAATCAACCCTAATGCATTGTGTGATACATAAGGACTGCGTGCAGACCTAGAAGAAGGTTGGAAATAGGCGCTAGAGAGAAAACAAAATCTGAAAAATACCAAGAAAAGTGTGAGATCGAATTGGTGGTTAGAGGCATCCTCAAGGCTTGTTACTTATCTCAATCTCTTCCTGGCACTCTCTAGAAGCTAAAGCAATCCAGAACCGGTCCATTCCAATCCCAGAACACGTTGTAAGTTGCTCACAACCTCGCCCTGTTCTTGAATTCGAATCTCATATTTTAGGCATTGTTAGATGGAATTGATCATACAATCTTAATCTACAGAGCATTTGCAAGCTTTTGGCATTATTCAATTTCATTTATATGGACTGAATCGAAATCCACCATTGTTAGGTTTTCGAGTTTGGGTTTAGGGTTTTTGTTTTCAGGTACAATTAGCCTTCGAAAGGGGTATGGTTGTGATCAAGAAGACGAGACAGACACAACCATGGCTTTAGATTTTATTTCTATGGCCTGTAGAGGATTTTGGGAATACACAGACCTGTAGCAAAGGACTCTGTCCGTAGGTACATGTGGTTTAAATTTTAGCCACGACACAAGTACAAGGATGAAGACGTGGCCAAATTCCATTGGCTTATTCGAACGTCAGTGCGTGTTTTTCTTTTGTGTTCCCACTAACGCTTATTTTCTTATATTATATTTCTTGTATATTTTATTAACAAATAGAAATAAGTGCTCCAGTGGTTGCCAGATGGATGCTTAAGGCGCTAGGAGGCTGGAGGTCAGGGGTTCGATCCCTGCCTCCAGCATTTGCCATTTTCTTGTTTTATTTCAGGAGATCCAATGCAAGTTTGATCCTGACGCCCACCATACCCCCTCATCATCCAATGCGCCAGATGGCCAGATGGCCAGATCTGGTGGCCATCATTGAGGGTGCACCACAAGCCAGTCAAACGCAACGCATATGATCCAGAAAGTCGGCATGGACCTCCATTTGGGCCCAGAATTCTTGCTATTGACACCCTAATTTTCGGGCCCATTTCCTCAATCCTTTTATATTTTGTTTATTTCATTTAATTACTTATTTATTTATTTACTAACCCAAAATAATTTTCTCTTTTATCAAAAAATCACAAAAATATTTTTATGTCCAAATAAATTTAGAATTTTATTTTTCATTAATAAATATTAATTAATTTAATTAGGTTAATTTTAGATAACTTTCATTTATTTTGCAAATAATTAAAATTAATTAGAATCAATAGGTTTTTATTGCTAACTTAATTATTTTATTTCTTTCCTAAAATAACAAAAACTCCAAAAATATGCCTATTAATTATTTTTCATTTATTAATTTAATTAACCAATTAATTTAGTATTTAATTTTAGGACTTAATTTCTTTTCTTAAAAAATATTTTAAAAAAAACAACAAAAACATTTTCTTTTAATTAGGAGGGTCAAAACCCTAGTTTCGCATTCGATCTAATTTTCTCGCGCGCTTTATTTTTCTTTATCCAAATTATTGTATCTGCTCCTGGTTTGTAATAATTTTAATTAGGACATTTATTTATTTTTACCGCTTTTAAATTTCAAAGGGTTTCTTTTTGGCGATGTAAATACCCGACGCCTTGTAATAGTTTAGTTTAAATTCCGCACTTTAATTTCTACAAATATTCAACTGCTAGATGTTTGATAATGGGGTTTACATGACAAGAATGAATGACTAAATTTAAAACAGTTAGATCATCCTAAATATGTGCAAAGATAAATAACTGAAACCAACACACTCGCACATGTGCACTCCTAGGGTACACCCCACTTGGTTGCCTTTGTAAACGGTCATTGAGTATAGGTTGTTTTAGAGGTCGCCCTCTTGTCTAAAAGATCATAAGTTGCCCCGGAAAGGTTGCCTCGAATATTGTTGCCTCGGATAAATGATCTAAGACATTAGGGTTACCACTAAGACATCCTAACATTGCTTTAGTGACCATATGTCCCTCTTTCGAATTGACCCTCAAAACTCCAACGACGATGCTACCTACTCACTAATAGTGGGATAGCATTGTCTAAAGGAAACAAACATATAACGATTCCTTTTTCGAGTAGGTAGATTAGTTCTTAAGTACTTGCTAAATCAAAACAAAACTTTTTCACACTTACACTCTTTACAAACAAAGTTTTCAAAAACACTTCATTACACTCTTGAAGATAGAAGCAAGAGTTAAATCGAAGTTAAAACAAAAACTTTTCAAAACCCACAAACACAAAGAAAACAATTTTGAAAATGATGAGCAAGTACCTAAGAGCCCGTAGATAACTATGGATAGAAAGGATGCTAATACCTTCCTTTTCTATAATCTACCCCCCGTACTCAGAAATATCTCGAAAAAGGAATTTTTCTGTGATTTTTTCCTTTCCTTGTTGGATAAAATAAAAGTCAGTGGCGACTCTTGCTTACCGCGATATTTTACGAAAACAAACGTAAATCGCAAACCAATATTCCAAAAACAGTCAGTTCTTCCACCGTATCACAGAACTGGCGACTCTGCTGGAGAGTTAATAAGTGGGGTGTACCTTAGGAATAGTTCATATTGTTTTCAATTATTTGATCTGTATGCTTTATCTTTGTGGGTTTGAATCGGAGTTACTATAGATCCTAACCCGGATCTGGGGATACCTTTTAGGTAGGTAGCAATAGACTGTGAGGGAAATGTACATCGTAGACCGATACGGTTAAAGTAGTAGCTATGTTGGTGTGACACTTTAGTTTGTACCGTTATCCCTTGTGGTAGAACAAGGAGAATATGGGGTTGCTAAGGGGTCATTAAGTGCCAACTGACCTTAGAACCTATAATTGACCAACTTGGCCATAGAAAAGTAGCAGTATGCTACACTCATTGAGACCAAACTCTCGCGATGATTTCGGCTGCAAGAAAAGGTTGCTAAACTGTAATTATAACTGATCAAGGGTGGTCAGTGATATTGAGATCCTCTAGAACCCGGTTACTATTACTAGGACAGGTTGAACCAACTAAGCTGAAAGAGGGTAATACCTAAATTCCATGCCAGCCTGAAATCTAAGGGATACTGTGTGACTTGTTTGCCCTTACCATGTTTACTATCTGTGAATACCTGTGGTGTGTTTCTACCATGACATCATGCATCATGACATTGCATGCATACTGCATTGGACTAACCATTTCAAAGACCAATGGGATTCATCTTTGTTCTGTTTTGCAGATCATGGCATCTATGCGTAGAAAGACTATTTGGATCAGCTTTGTACAGATTCCTACTCAGCTTAAAGATTTGGTTTCCAAGGTTCCTGACACTTCCTCTTTTGACAGAAGACATAGTCACCTCCTCAGTCTAGTCACTTCTAAGTTGGATGAATAGATGATGAGTGTTTTATTCCAGTTCTTTGGTCCATTGTACCACTGCTTCACCTTTCCGGATTACCAGTTGGTCCCTACTTTGGAAGAGTTATCGGATCTACTCGGCATCTCTATTCTAGAGCAGACCCCATTTACAGGTTTGGAGACAGCTCCTAGGCTGGAGGATATTGCTTCAGCCCTCCATCTTACAAGGGTTGATGTGGTGTCTAATTGGAAAATCAGAGTGGGATAAAAGGCTTCTTGGCTAAGTTCTTGGTTGATCAGGCTAATCAGTTCTGGGACAGTTTAGACTTTCAAGCGTTTAAAGACATCCTGGCTCTTCTCATTTATGGCCTGGTTCTGTTCCCCAATTCAGATTCCTTTGTTGACGTGAATGCAGTGAAGATTTTCATGTCCCGTAATCCAGTGCCCACTCTCTTGGGTGATATTCTGCACACTCTCTATGCCCGTACTGCTCGGAAACGGGGAACCCTTATGTGTTGTTCACCATTGCTGGCGAGGTGGTTTATTTCTCACCTCCCCAAATCTGTTTTGAAGAACGAGGAAGGCATGGGTTGGGCCTACAGAATTATGTCCCTTACTCACACGGATATCATCTGGAGTGCTAAAGACATGGAAGAAGTAGCTATTATTGATCGCTGTGGGGAATACCCCAATGTTCCATTGCTGGGAATCAGAGGAGGGATCACCTATAATCCTTGTTTGGACTTATGACAGTTTGGGCGAGCTAGAAGGGACGAACCTCACGAGTTGCTGCTTCTAAGCATTGTCTTTGACTTCCAGGGAGATGTTGAAGGACATCACCGAAGATTCATACGAGCCTGGGATAGGGTTAACAGGTCTGATCCGCATGAGCTAGGCATGAAGACTTCTCTTCCGATGGAACCATATCTCCGGTGGGTTCGAGCCCCGCGCTCAAAAGTTGGGGATGCCGTACGAAGCTGTCTTGCGGGTAATTATTGAGAGTACTGATGAATAAGGGGTTCCTCCTACCATCCTCCACCCATACATGCCTACTGACATTGGGGAATTAAAGAGGTCTTGGATCCAGCTAAGGGAAGAACGAGATACTTACAGAGAAAAGTATCATGAGCAGGAGCAAAAAATCCTGAGGCTTACAAGGCAGCTGGAGAATGAGAAGGTCATCAACGACTATGTCAGCACCAAAGGAAAATGACCGTGGGAGCGCTGATTGTCTTTTATTGTTTCTAGCTTAGATTTATTTTTCAGTATTTCTTTTTGTAACGCCTTAAAAGGCATCTGTTAAACATTAATTTCAAGTTTTTATCTAATAAAAGTGTGTTTCATTTTGGTTTACGAATTTGAGTCTCCAAAGTCTTTGAAATCATATCATACGCATTCCATTCCCATGTACCTCATTACAGGTACCCTTACAGGTTTCTCATCTTCTTCGCTGTTTATTTCAGCACATCATGTCTTCTGAAACATCAACTGATCAAGCACCCAAGGCTCTGCAAGCTCAGAACGCCCAGTTCCAGGAAATGTTCATGAACTTGGCCAAGGGCCAGCAAGATCTAAAGACTCTTATCTTGAAGGATAAGAAGAAGAAGAAGAAGACGATCCTCCTGAATATGGGTCACTGGTTCGGGAACAGACTAAGATAGGATATTGATTTATCTCACTCATCTGGAGGGGGAGAGAATCAGGAAGAAAGGAGGGATCCTAGCCCTGTGGTTTCTGACCATGACTCCGATTTTGATGAAGACCAGTATCCTCCGGCTGAGGATAGGTATAAGCAACTCGAAGACCGGTTGAGCGCAATGGAGGTCCAGAAAGTCCCTGGTCTGGACTTTGGAGATTTGGGTTTGGCATCTGGGGTGGTGATTCCCCACAAGTTTAAAGCACCAGTCTTTTTTAAATACGACGGGGTCTCCTGCCCAAATCTACACCTCCGCTCGTATGTTAGAAATATTCAACCATACATTGCCGATAAGAACCTCTGGATTCACTTCTTTCAAGATAGTCTTTCAGGGACTCAACTTGAATGATTGTACCAACTGGAAGGAGCTAACGTCCGTAACTAGGAGGACCTTGTTGCTGCTTTTTACATGCAATACCAGTACAATGCAGACCTTGCTCCCACGCGTACCCAACTTCAGGGTATGTCTATGGGTGCGAGCGAAGGTTTTAAGGACTACACTCAGAAGTGGAGAGACCTTGCGGGAAGAGTACAACCCCCTCTGGCTGATAGGGAGTTAGTGGATATGTTTCTGGGGACTTTGTCTGGTCCGTATTTTAATCATCTGATTGAGAGTTCATCGTCTGGTTTCACTGAGCTGATCATGACCGGGGAAAGAATTGAGGCCGGTATCAAAGCTAGCAAGATATAGAAGGGTGCTTCGTCAAGCACGGAGAAGAAGCCTTTTAAGAAGGAATCTAGTGCAGTTTACAGCTCTTGAAACCAAAACCGACCTGAGCGCCGCCAAGCAGTTAATGCGGTGGTAATATCAAAACCTGTTGTTGTCCCTCAGCGCAACAATCAGCCAAGAGCAGAGATGCCGCCAAGACAGTTTACTCAGCTCAGTATGACCCTGTCTCAAATTCTGCCGCAGTTGTTGAAGACCAACTTGGTGACTCTAAGGGAAGCCCCGAAGAATCCCATCACCACCTCTCCGTCGTATAATCTGAATGCCCGCTGTGCTTTTCACTCCGATAGCCTGGAGCATGATACGAATAAATGTTGGGCCTTAAAGAATAAAGTGCAGGACCTAATTGAGGCTAAGGAGATCGAGTTTGAAGCGTCGGAAAAGCCTAATGTCATAACGGCACTGTTGTACCCCAAAATTTTCCCTCCCATAATTCTTCAAGAAATTGCCAAGTCAAAATGCAAAAGTTCCCCAAGGGTTGCACAGTGCAAAGATCTCCTACACAGTCAAAACTAGGGTTTGTGTTCTGATCAAGAAAATGAAATTTCCAAAGGTCCAATCAAGTCTCACATGCCTACAAATATGGTCAAGCATCCTCATATCAAGTTTCAAGGCATTCAGCTCAAAATTGCACAGTCAAAACCCTAATTGCACTATAGTCAACTATAGGGGCAAAATGGTCATTTGACAGTCAAAAGTTCAAATTTTTGGTCAACATATCATTTTGAAGCCACAAACATCATTTGATCAATGCTTGATCATGATTCCCAAAATTTGGCTCAGAAATCATCAAGATGCAAAAGTTTCCTTATTTGGACAGCTGAAAAAGTCAACTGAAATTGACCAGGGCATAACTTACACATGGATTATCAGAAAAATTCCATCCAAAGCTCATTTTGAAGAGAAAGACATTTCCTACAACTCATCTTCATACTTCAAGTCCAATAAATGCTCTCACAAAAAGTTATCAATTTCAACATTATAGGTCATTTTCAAAAGTCAACAAAAAGGGACTTTAAGTAAAAGGCCATAACTTGAGATTGGTAAATCAAAATGACATGGGACCAAAGGAATTGGTTAGAGGACTCAAAGACCTTTCCAAAATGTCCAAGAACATGAGAAAATCTTAAAAATTGAGCAAGTTATGCCTTGTAGAAGTTGGGAAATGTTTGGATATTTTGAAAAGTCAATATTGATCCAAATGACCTAAAATTGCTAATGGGCCCATTTTTCTTCCACAAATCATCATCCATGGCATGTGCACGACCACTTGGCCCAAAGGGAAGTATTTTCTCATTTTTTATTTATTTATTTGAATTTTTATTTATATTAATTCATTTAAATCAATTAAATATATGAAAAATATTTAAATTAACCTAACAAATCTTTTTGTGCATGTTTTGTGCTCAATAATTCGTGCCTAGCCAAATAAGGAAAGAATTGGACTGATTAGATCATGATTTGCACAAAAGCACATGGAAAATATTTGGAAAATAAAGCTTGAAAATCAAATCTTCAAATCAATGAATGCAATGGATTTGATTGATTTTTCTTGACCTAATCTGCTCAATACAAAAGCCTGAATACAACCCTAGTGCAAGAAGACACTGAGCTGCGCAGAAAGGCATCAAAGGAACTTGAAATTTTCTCTAAAAAAGTCAAAACTGAAAGTTCACTTCCAGGGCGATTCAAGACCTAATTCTTGTTCCATTAGCTTCCTTGAAGGTCACTGGACATATTCCAATCAGAAACAACCATCAAAACGCAAAGAATTGGTAACACGAGTGCCCACTGTATCAAGAAAAACTCATAATCGTACATCACGATTCATGCATCCTTTATAACTTTTAATGCTTGATTTACATTCCTTGTGAAGTTCTAAAGCTAACCAATATGCTTAATTGTATTATTATGCGTTGTGTACGATTTCACCATGGTTAATTTTTAGGGTTCACAGGATTCCAAATTGGGGCTTTTCACCCAAGGAAAAATTGAGACCTATGACCACCATCATTCAAATCAACGCGTTGGGACGAACAAGAACCAACCCTCGCGCTCAATTTATGAGTGACTGAGGGCTAATCGCTATTTTATAATAGCATGCCTAAGAGAACGCATGGAAAACGTTGCCTAATGTTTTGTATTTCAGGGATGACGAAGAAGACGAATTCGTGGCAGGCGACGACTGGCTGGTTTAAAATTCGCGCGCAATAATCCATTAACGCGTTGTTTCATATTATATTATTTGTTGTTTATTTATTTAACAAAAGGATTCAGTGGTTCAGCTGGCAAGCGTTGAGTGTGTTCACGTCCAAGACCTGGGTTCGAGCCCCAGGTCTGTATTATTTCCCATATTATTTTGCTATCTATGTTCCCATGCAGCGCCAGCATCAAGACGCACCATATGCCTTCAAGAATCCCACATCCACGTGCCCCTGGAGATCCAATCAAAGGCATAGATTGGAAGCGCATCATAAGCCTGGTCAAAGTGCTAACACGCTACCTGGAAAAGGTCAAATGGACCAAGGTTGTTGGGCCAGAATTCTTGGATTAAACCTCCTATTTGGGGACTACCACCCCCCCTGGTTTGCAATTCTCTATATTTTCCTTATATTTTATTTTCAATTATTATTTTATTTTCTTTATTGTTTTGATTTAATTAATTATTTCTACAAAATATAAAAAATGCATAAAAATCAGAAAAGATAAAAAATATAATAAATATTTTATTTTAATATTTCTTGTAAATAAATGCATGTAAATTAATTAGTTTAAATTAGGGTTTTAATTTTAATTCCTTTCATAACAAAAATCTAAAAAATATAGAACTAGGTTTAATTAATGTTTTATTCCTTTTCAATTTTTCTTTTTCACAAAAGTATTATTTATTTTATTTATTTTCATAATTAAATTGTATAAAAATTAGGTTTAATTTAGGTTAAATTCTAATGTTTTTTCTTAATAAATTAAAATAAAATAGAATTAGGGTTAGCGTTTAATTGCAACTAATTTTTTTCTATTAAAACCTAAAATACATAAAAATACAAAAAAAAAACAAATTCTTGCTTTCTTTTAATTTTAATTAATTCCTCACTCATTTAATTTTGCAAAAGGGTCCAACGCCCATGTTCTTAATTTTTATTCTAATTCGCATATTTATTTTATTTTGCTTAAATAATTATGTACCTCTCCCGAAGCCATGTAAATTACTTCTCGCACTTTTAATTTCTTTATTTATTTCCTGTCAAATCAGGTCTTGGTTAATTTTGGCGATGTGGACCCGCGCCGTTTGTAATAGCTTAGAATTTACTTTCCTTGCAACTTTTAACTGTTAATCAAAGCATGAAAGAATGTATGAATAAAATAAAAACAAGCGATAGAACACCAATAACATGACAAGATAAATATCTGAAAACGACACACGAATCGCACACACCACCCCTAGGGTACGCCTCACTGTTGCCTTGCCTCGAAAGGTGATCGTCGAGTAGAGGACGTCTTAGTAAGTCCTCATGATCCGGGAACCTGGCATGAGGGTAGCTTCTAAGGTGTCTTCCTATTGCTCTGGTGATCACCATGTCCCGAACCTCGAATTGACCCGAACACCTCCAACGGTGGTGCTACCTACCTCTCAATGGTGGGATGGCACTACTTTAAAGGACATCTACACAGACGAATTCCTTAGGGTAGGTAGACGACTCTAGATACTTGCTCTAATTTCAAAACAAATCAAAAATACTTTTCACACCGACACCTTTTCAAAAAGCTTTCGAAAGCAATTTTTCAAACACTCTTGAGGACCGATACAAGAGTCGAACTGGAAATTTCAAAGAAACTTTATTTAAACCCACAGTTGAAAAGCAAACAAACCATTTTTGAAAACACAATGAGCAAGTATCTAAGAGCCCATGGATAACCATGGATAGAAAGGGTGCTAACACCTTCCCTTTCTATAATCTACCTCCCGAACCGAGAGCAATCTCTTTAAGGAATTTTTCTGTGCTTTTGTCCTTTCCATTTGGAGAAAATAAAAGACGGTGGCGACTCTTGCTTCCGCGACATTTCGCGAACCAGCGTTAAACAGTCAGTTCCAGATCCACCGATCATAGAACTGATGACTCTGCTGGGGATAAAACTTAAAGTGAGGTGTACCTTAGGGCTAGTTCATAACTGTGTTTTCAATTGTATTGATTTGCTTGCTTTACTATTGTGGGTTGCATCGGAGTTACATGGATCCTAACCCGGATCTGGGGATACCCTGTTTAGGTAGCATAAGCTGTGAGGGACCTGTCCGGCGTAGACCGACACAGGTGAAGCAGTGGCTACGTTGGTGTGGCACCTTGGTCTGTACCGATATCCCTTGTGTCGCAACGAGGAGAATATGGGTCTTCTAAGGAGTCATTAAGCACCAACAACCTTAGAACCTTAATTGACACAACTTGGCCTTTAGAATTGTAGCATTATGCTACGCCCATTGAGGCTAAACTCTCTTGATGGTTCTGGCCGCAAGAAAAGATTGCGATGCTGGAGTTATGACCGATTGAGGGTAGTCAATGATATTGGGATCCTCTAAGAACCCGGTTACTTTTGATTAGGACAGGTATGAACCAACAAACTGAAAGAGGGTAGTACCTAGACCTCATGCTGGCCTAAACTTTAGGGGCTTGCCTTGTGTGACTTGTGTGCCTTACCATGTTTGCCTTTGTATCTGTATGTGGTGTGCTTTATCATAACATCATAGCATCATGAGCATTGCATGCATCCTTCATAAGGACTGACCATTTCAAAGACAAGAGGGTTTCACCTTTGCTCTGTTTTGTAGGACATCATGATGCCGGGGCGAAGGAATACTATCCGGTTCAACTTTGTTCGTTCACCTGAGTTGCTTGATGAGTTGTGCTTCACCTTTCAAGACTTCCAGCTGGTCCCTACCCTGGAAGAGTTCTCTGATTTGCTTGGTATCCCTATCTTGGATCAGACTCCCTATACGGGTTGGGAAAAGACCCTCAGGCTTAAGGATGTGGCTGCAGCTCTTCCTTTGACCCATCAAGAGGTAACAGACAACTGGGTGACTAGAAGCGGAGTTAAGGGTTTCTTGGCCAAGTTTCTGATTGGTAAAGCTAACAATTTCTGGAATGACTTGGACTTTAGGGCATATGAAGACATCTTGGCTCTCCTAATCTATGGGTTAGTCCTGTTTCCTAATCCTGACAACTTCATCAATGTCACTGCCATAAGGATCTTTATGTCTCAGAATCCTGTGCCTACTCTCTTGGGTGACATCTTGCAACAACTTCATGCCCGTACTACCCGAAGACGAGGAACCCTATGGTGTTGTATCCCTTTGTTGGTGAGGTGGTTTATTTCGCACCTCCCTAGGTCCGTACTGAAGAATCAAGAAGGGAGAGGTTGGGCTCATAGGTTAATGTCTCTCACCGATAAAGACATCATTTGGACTTGCAGAGGTTTGGATGAGATAGCTATTATTGATCGATGCGGGGAATACCCTAATGTTCCTCTGATTGGTACCCAAGGAGGGATCTCTTACAATCCATGTCTAGCACTCCGTCAGTTTGGAAGAGCAAGAAGAGCAGGCCCCCATGAGATGTTGGTGCCTCACATCAGTTTCGAGTTTCAGGTGGATAGTGACGAGCTGCGTCGTAGGTTCATCAAGGCTTGGGACAAAGTTCATAAAGCTGACCCACAAGAGTTAGGGCCAAAGACTTCTTTACCTATGGAAGCTTACTACAAATGGGTTCGCATCCGTGCTCAAAAGTTAGGTATGCCGTATGAAGCTGTCAGACCCGTCATTCTTGAGTGTCCTGACAAAGATGGTGTTCCTCCAACTGTCCTTCCTCCTCAGATACCTACTGATTATGAGACATTGAAGAGATCTTGGTCGCAACTGCGAGAAGAGCGGGACTCTTACTGGGAAAAGTTCAACGAGCAGGAATCAAAGATCCAGAAGCTGACCAAGCAGTTGGAGAATGAGAGAGCTCTGAATACCTACATCCGTACTGAGAAGAGGAGACCATGGGATCAATAATGAGCCCCAGATGTGCTTTTACAATTTTATTTCCTTTTCAGTATTTCCTTTCATGTAACGCCTAAGGGCAACCTGTTGAATAATTTCAGTTTCAAAGTTGAATCTAATGAAGTGTGTTCTTTTTTTTGTTTACAAAGTTGATTCCCGATTGTCTTTGAAAACATAACTCATACGCATTTCATACATCATGTGCATAGCAGGTTTTTACCCTTTTCAGGTTGCTTACAGTTCTTCGCTGTTTATTTCAGCATCATGAATCCCGACTCTTCATCAACTGAGACCTCCATCAAGGCTCTTCAGGCGCAGCATGCGCAGTTTCAGGAATTGATCAAGGGTCTGGCTCAAGGCCAAGAAGAGTTAAAGGCTATGCTCTTGAAGAAGGAGAAGAAGAAGAAGAGAAGAATTGTTCTGTTCAACTCAGGCCGAAGGTTTGGCAATACTCTGCAGCAGGAAGAGGCTGGTTCTTCTGTTGGCAAGAGTAGTCCTCAGGCAGAAGCAAGGGTTCCTAGTCCGGTAGTCTCCGACAACGAGACTGATTTTGATGAAGAGCAGTACCCTCCTGCAGAAGACAGATACAAGCAACTGGAGGATAGGTTGAAAGCTATGGAGGTTCAGCAGGTACCTGGGCTGGATTTCGGAGATCTGGGTTTGTCAACTGGTGTGATCATCCCTCACAAGTTCAAAGCACCATCCTTCTCTAAGTATGACGGGGCGTCTTGTCCCAAGCTGCATCTAAGGTCCTATGTTCGGAAAATTCAACCGTACTCTGCGGATAAGAATTTATGGATCCACTTCTTCCAGAAGAGTCTTTCAGGGACTCATCTCGAATGGTTCTATCAGCTGGATGGGACCAAGGTTCGTAACTGGGAGGAGTTGGTTGCTGCTTTCTATAAGCAGTATCAATATAATGCCGACCTTGCCCCCACACGTACCCAACTCCAGGGTATGTCGTTAGGTGCAAGTGAAGGTTTTAAGGAGTACGCTCAGAAGTGGAGAGATCTGGCTGGCAGGGTGCAGCCACCATTGACTGATCGGGAGTTGGTAGACATGTTCTTGGGGACCCTATCCGGGCCGTTTTTCAACCATCTCATTGGGAATTCTTCTGCTGGGTTCACTGATTTGATTCTGACTGGAGAGAGAATTGAAGCTGGGTTAAAGTCTGGAAAAATTCCGAAGGGTGCATCATCTAGTTCTGAGAAGAAACCCTTCAAGAAGGAGTCTAGTGCCGTGTATGGTTCCAAGAGATCAGAGAGACCTGAGCGCCGCCAATCTGTCAGTGCGGTAATGATTGCTAAGCCTGCTGCCGCTCCTCGGCCGACCAATCCTCAAAGGGCTGAAAGACCCCGGAGAGAGTTCACCCGCTTAAGCATGACCCTAGCGCGGATCCTGCCACAGTTGCTATCCACCAATTTGGTGACTGTCAGGGAGGCTCCGAAGTTCCCCAATACTGCATCTCCTAAGTACAACCCGAATGCTCGTTGTGCTTACCATTCAGATAGCCCGGGGCACTCTACCGATGACTGTTGGACGTTAAAGAATAAGGTGCAATACCTTATCGACGCGAAGGAAATACAGTTCGAAGCGACTGAGAGGCCAAATGTAGTTACTGCTCCTATGCCTCAACATGGGGTAAATGCTGTTGACGAAGACGTTTATGCTGTTTCTGTGGATGATCTAGCCACTCCTCTGAAGATTGTCAAGAAGAACCTGCTGCTGGCCGGTTTATTTCCGGGTTGTAGTGAAGGTTGCCTGTTCTGTGTTGTGTCCCTATCTGGCTGTCCCCTGCTGAAGTTAGGCATCCAAAGCCTAATGGATAGCAAGGAGATTCTGTTTAAGAAATCCGCTGTTCAGTTGGTTCCGATGGAAGAAGTTTCTGTGGTGACTATCTTCAATAATCCAATCCCGGCTCTCCCGAAGAAGCCCGTCCAAATTATGACCGTCTCACCTATTGTTATCACTATTCCAGGGCCCTTGCCCTATGTATCGGATAAAGCTGTCCCTTGGCATTATGGGGCAGATGTATATGTAAAAGGGATTAAACAAGAGTTCAACGCTGGCGCCAGCATCTGTGACATCACTGGCCCAGCCAAGGTTACCCGCAGTGGCAGGCTCTTCTCGCCTGACATTGCACCGCCTGCTGCCTAAAGACCACTTCTCATAACTCCTACAAGTGTACCTGTTCCTGCTGCTGATCCAATTGTTTCTCTTGCTGCCGAGTTATCCAATGCTCGGGGCAAAGGAGTTGAAGTTGAGCCTGCCCAGATGGAGGCACCTGTACTTATAACTGCTGAGGCCTCCCAACAGGAGATGGAGGAGATTCTAAAAATTATAAAGAAGAGTGACTTCAATGTTGTGGAACAGCTGGGGCATACGCCCTCTAAAATCTCCATGCTCTCTTTATTGCTGTGCTCCGAGGCCCATGCCAAGGCCTTAATCTCATTCCACAAGACGGCCCATGTGCCACATGAGACATCTGCAGTCCATTTCACTGATTGCGTAGCAAACCTGACGGCAAACAATGGCTTGGGTTTCTCAGATGCTGACTTGACCGCGAAGGGAAGAGACCATAATGATGCTCTGTATGTCTCTATCGAATGCAGGGGCACTACCTTGGCACATGTGTTGGTGGATACTGGTTCATCTTTGAATGTGCTGCCCAAGAAGGCTTTGGACCGTCTAGATTGTGAAGGCCTGGAATTAAAACCCAACAATATCATCGTCAGGGCCTTTGATGGTTCAAAGAGGATGGTTCATGGAGAGGTTGACATTCCGATTCGTGTGGGCTCTCAGGTGTTCGACTCCACATTTTATGTGATGGATATCCGTCCATCTTACTCTTGTCTATTGGGTCGACCTTGGATACATAAGGCTGGGGCAGTGACCTCTACCTTGCACCAGAAGCTGAAGTACCCCGTCAGAGGGAAGATCGTCACTGTGCAGGGAGAGGAGGAATATATGGTGAGCCACCTGAACTCCTTCAGATACATTGAGATGGATGGGGAGTTTATTGAAACCCCCTTTCAGCATTTCGAGGAGGTGTTTCCAATTGCAGCAGCAGCAGCAGAAACAGCAACAGAAGAAAGTGTTCCTTTGAAGATGGCTTCCCTAAAGGACGCCCGGGCTGTGGTTCAGAAGGGTGAATGTGCCGACTGGGGCAGGCTCCCAGACTTCACACAGAAGACTAATAAATTTGGGTTGGGTTTTACCACAGAAGGTCAGAAGGCTATGAGGAAAGCGAAGATCGGAAGACCTCCTGTATTCATTACAAGTTCAGGAGTGAATGCGGTTGGGGAAGACAATGAAGTGGATGAGGCTGAATTCAATAGCTGGATCTATCCAACGACTGAAGGCGGGTTGAACAATTGGATTGCTAAAGACCATACCCCTGTTACCTTTGTGACGCAGTAATACATTTCTTTGTTTTGCTATTTTGTAATAAACAATAAATAAACTCTACGGCCCGGCGTCTTACCCGAGGCACCGTGGTTTCATTTGTGAGGGCATATAAATTGTCATTTCATATATCATAAATGAAAATCTTGGACGTATTTTCACATTGCAAATTTTATGCTCCTTTTCTGTCTTTCTTTCCTTTACATATATTTCAAAACAGCTGTATTTACACACACACTCACTCATACAGGTTTCAATCCACTCTGGATCTTACTGATAATAACTCTGCTACTGCCAATTATGACTTCGAAAATCCGATCAACTTAGCCGAAGACGAAGGTGAAGATGATTGCGAAGTGCCTGGCGAGCTTGCAAGACTGCTGCTTCAGGAAGAGAGGGCAATTCAACCCCATGAAGAGCCAGTGGAAACAATAAACTTGGGTACTGAGGCAGACAGGAAAGAGGTAAAAATTGGTGCCAACCTAGAGCTCAGCGTGAAGCAACGTTAACCAAGATGCTGCATGATTATATGGAGATCTTTGCCTGGTCCTACGAAGACATGCCCGGGTTGGATACCGATATTGTGGTCCATCACTTGCCAACTAAGGAAGACTGCCCTCCAGTTAAGCAAAAGGTCCGTCGGATGCGTCCAGAGATGTCTGAGAAGATTAAAGCAGAGGTCATGAAACAGTTTGATGCTGGGTTCCTTGCAGTGACTTCTTACCCTCAGTGGGTTGCTAATGTGGTGCCGGTACCTAAGAAGGACGGTAAGGTCAGAATGTGTGTCGATTACAGGGACCTGAACAGGGCCAGCCCCAAGGATGACTTCCTCTTACCTCACATTGATGTCCTTGTTGATAATACAGCTCAACACAAAGTGTTCTCTTTCATGGATGGCTTTTCAGGATACAATCAGATCAAGATGGCACCTGAAGACATGGAGAAGACTACTTTTGTTACTCAGTGGGGCACCTTCTGTTACAAGGTCATGCCATTCTGGTTGAAGAACGCTGGGGCAACCTACCAACGTGCCATGGTTGCCTTATTTCATGACATGATCCATCATGAGATAGAAGTGTATGTGGACGACATGATCGCGAGGTCCCAGACTGAGGAAGAGCATCTAGATCATCTGCAGAAGTTGTTTGACCGGTTGAAACTGTACAAGCTGAGATTGAACCCGAACAAGTGCACCTTCGGGGTAAGATCTGGGAAGTTGCTAGGATTTGTGGCAAGTGACAAGGGAATTCAAGTGGACCCTGCTAAGGTCAAAGCTATTCAAGAGATGCCAGTTCCTAAGACAGAGAAGGAGGTCAGAGGCTTTTTAGGACGCCTGAACTACATTGCTCGGTTCATCTCACACCTAACCGCTACCTGTGAGCCAATCTTCAAGCTGCTGAAGAAAGATCAGGTAGTACGTTGGAACGATGAATGTCAGGCTGCTTTTGACAAAATCAAAGAGTATCTCCAAGAACCACCCATCCTTATGCCACCGGTTGAAGGGAGACCTCTGATATTATACCTGACAGTGCTCGACAACTCAATGGGGTGTGTGCTGGGGCAGCATGACGAGTCTGGCCGAAAAGAGCATGCCATTTATTACCTTAGCAAAAAGTTTACCGACTGTGAGACCCGATACTCACTGCTTGAGAAAACTTGCTGCGCTTTGGTATGGGCTGCTCGCCGGCTGAGACAGTATATGCTGACTCACACTACCTTGTTGATCTCAAAGATGGATCCTATAAAGTACATATTCGAAAAGCCTGCTCTGTCTGGGAGAATTGCAAGATGGCAAATGATCTTGACGGAATACGACATTCAGTACACGACCCAAAAAGCCATCAAGGGAAGTGTATTGGCAGACCACCTGGCACATCAAGCTGTAGATGATTATCAGTCGATGAACTTCGAGTTTCCAGACGAAAGCATCATGATAGTAACTGATTGTGAGGTACCTGGACCGGATGAAGGACCTGAACCAGGATCCCAATGGTCTATGCACTTTGACGGAGCCTCCAATGCTTTGGGAAATGGTATCGGCGCCATCATCATATCACCTCAAGGTACTCATACTCCACTCACTGCCCGGCTATGTTTCAACTGTACCAACAACATGGCAGAGTATGAGGCGTGCATCATGGGTCTTCAAGCTGCGATCGACCTAAGGATCAAATTTCTAAGTGTCTTCGGAGATTCCGCTCTTGTGATCAATCAGATCAAAGGAGAGTGGGATACGAAACATCCAAACTTGATTCCTTACAGAGAATGTGTGTTGACCCTGATCCCCCATTTCACAGAGATAACCTTTGAGCACTTTCCAAGAGAAGAGAATCAGTTAGCGGACGCGTTAGCTACAATGTCTTCTATGTTCAAAGTTAAATGGGATAATGAGGCTCCCCGGATCATCATCTGGAAACTGGACGAACCGGCATACTGTTGTGATCTCGAGACTGAGTTGGTGACTGAGAAGCCTTGGTACCATGAGGTGAAGAGATACTTGGAAACTCAGGAATACCCTGAAGGTGCCTCTATCAATGATAAAAAGTTCCTGAGAAGGTTCGCAGCAAAGTTCTTCCTTAGCAACGGCATCTTGTACAAGCGAAACCATGATTCAACCCTACTGCGTTGTGTGGATAAGATTGAAGCAGAAAGAATCATGGAAGAGCTACATGAAGGGACCTTTGGTACATACTCCAGTGGACACACTATGGCTAAGAAGATCCTACGGGCAGGATATTACTGGTCCACAATGGAAGCTGACTGTTACCAACATTCCAGGACATGCCACAAGTGCCAGATTTATGCAGACAAGGTGCATGTTCCTCCGGTTCCCCTGAATGTTCTGACTGCGCCTTGGCCATTTGCAATGTGGGGCATAGACATGATCGGCGAGATTAAACCTACGGCATCCAATGGGCATCGCTTCATCCTGGTAGCGATTGATTATTTCACGAAGTGGGTTGAGGCAGCATCCTATGCTACGGTAACCAAGACTGTTGTGGCACGGTTCATTCGGCACAACCTGATCTGTCGATACGGTGTCCCTGAACGAATAATTACAGACAACGGTACCAATCTGAATAATAAGATGATCGCTGAGCTCTGCGAACAGTTCAAGATACAGCACCACAATTCTTCTCCTTACAAACCGAAGATGAATGGGGCTGTAGAAGCAGCAAATAAGAACATCAAGAAAATCGTGCAGAAGATGACAGTGACTTATAAAGATTGGCACGAGATGTTACCGTTCGCTCTACATGGGTACCGTACCTCAGCTAGGACGTCAACCGGGGAAACTCCCTTCTCTCTGGTTTATGGTATGGAGGCAGTCTTGCCAATCGAAGTGCAAATACCCTCTCTCCGGATAATGAAGGATGCAAATCTGAACGAGGATGATTGGATCCAGACACGACTTGATCAACTCAACCTCATTGACGAAAAGAGACTTGCTGCTATCTGTCATGGTCAGACGTATCAGAAACGGATGATCAGGGCATTTAACAAAAAGGTCAGACCACAGGAATATCAAGTTGGGGATCTGGTAATCAAACGAATCATCCTTCCTCAGAATGATCCAAGGGGCAAATGGACCCCTACGTACGAAGGGCCATTTGTGGTTAAACATGTGTTCTCAGGAGGAGCCATGATTCTAACCAACATGGATGGTGACGACCTTCCTCACCCCGCCAATGCAGACATAGTAAAAAAATACTACGCATGAAAAAAGACCCGCTAGGCTGACATGCCTAGGCAAAAATTAGGGCTTCCCGTCGAACCAAAAGGGTTCGGGCAAAATGAAGGGATGAAATGAAAAAAAATCTGTACACCCGGCAAGTCGAAAACCTGAAAAGGCGGCTTGGGCAAAAATGGGTATCCCGGTGGACCGAAAACCCGAAAGGGCGGTCCAGGCAAAAATTAGGGATAAAGCGTAATACTATGTCTCATTGATCACTTTGCATCCAGAATCCGGTATCGACATCAAGTTCAGACGGCATCGATCAGTCAGCTTCACCTTCAACCAAGGTCATCAAGTGATGAGACGCTCGGAGTTATAAAGGCAATAGCAGAGTTGAAACCCAGTGGATCATTCATTTCACACAGCAGTTTTATTTTCTCTTGTACAAAATTTGTATAAACTCTCTTGTCCGGCGGCGTTCCTCTTACTAGGACGTCAGCCTCTTGTACACAAAACGCCTATTCACAGGCCATTCAAAATCAATACAAATATATTTTCAGTTAAACGTGCCAAGTGTTTTTCTTTTTCTGCTTTGTTTTGCGAAGAACGTCCAAGGTTCAAGTTGTGATATATGCATTGACAATAATTTGCTAACTCATAAATATTTGCATACGAAACAAAGGATTTTATTACAGGTGACACTAGAAACAGGGGCAATAAAGAGTTGTCTAAAGCAATTTAATTGTTCTGTCCTCCAAGGTACCAAGGTAGGTTCAGCCAAAGAACATGACCAGTACATATTAATTCCCCAGAGAGTGATTCAGCAAAACAGTACACTCTTCTCCAAGCAGAGTTATCAAATCTCAAGGAAATTGGGTTTCCTCCAGCAGATCCCAACATTCCCCAACAGTACGCATATATTCTTAACAAGCATCCCCGGCAGTCTTGGTCTAAAGATTGTTCCCCGGCGGCAGACCAACATTCAAAGGGATCACTTTCCCCAGCATATCAAAACTTCCCCAGAAGAGTCCAATCCAGTTCCCCAGGAAGATTAGAATTCATCCACCCCAAGCAGTAAGCTTATCCCCAGTAGATTCTGGAAGCTTATCCTCGCAAAGCACGAACGCGTCGTCCGGCTTTATTTAAAGAGTTATTTCCTTAACAGGATATAACTGGGTTATCCTCAGCCAAAGGCCACGGAAAGAGCATCCCCGACGAAATCTCTTTATCCCCAGCAAATTATTATCAACACTCAGCAAGGCATCCCTCTCCCCACAGAGTATTTCCCCCCAGCATGGTCGCTAGAGTATCTTTTCTCCCTGCAGAACCTTCCATTTGCTAAGTTTATTCCGCAACGGAGTCATCTTCTACCGGTATTCTTGCAGTTATCATCCCCAGCGGAAGCAAAATCTAGTCTTCAACATCAGCCCAGGATATGACTTCCCGGCACCCGTCAAGGATTTACTTTCCTAGACGAAAACATACATTCATAAAACATCACATACATCATTATAGCATGCATAGACGCATCATATCTTACAAATATCATTTATGTTGAGAACATCATTTCCATATCATGCATTGCATATGACTGACCTTTACCTTTCAGGAAAGATGCAGTTGAAATTCTCAATCATATTTCAAGACCTAGACCGGTTCAGTTAATCGACTTCGAAGATTTCTTATCCAGTCCCAGGCCTTCTCTAGTCCAGCTAAATCGACTCCCAACAGATTTTTCTGATAAAGACTCAGTAGAAGTTATCCCAGGTTATTCCTTTCCTTATGGTTCCCTCTCCGACGGTGAGTGAGGTGGTAATCCCTTTTCAGATGGTTCCCTCTCCGACGGTGAGTGAGGTGATAATTCCTTTTCAGATGGTTCCCTCTCCGACGGTGAGTGAGGTGATAATCTCCTATGGTTCCCTCTCCGACGGTGAGTGAGGCGATAATTCCTTTTCAGATGGTTCCCTCTCCGACGGTGAGTGAGGTGATAATCTCCTATGGTTCCCTCTCCGACGGTGAGTGAGGCGATAATTCCTTTTCAGATGGTTCCCTCTCCGACGGTGAGTGAGGTGATAATCTCCTATGGTTCCCTCTCCGACGGTGAGTGAGGCGATAATTCCTTTTCAGATGGTTCCCTCTCCGACGGTGAGTGAGGTGATAATCTCCTATGGTTCCCTCTCCGACGGTGAGTGAGGTGATAATTCCTTTCAGATTATAATTTCCCATGGTTCCCTCTCCGACGGTGAGTGAGGTGATTCCCTCTCAGATTATAATTGCCTATTGGTTCTCTTCCCGATACTGCAAAGATGGTAATTCCCACCAAGATTTTCTCAACGAGCGTTGTTGAAGTTAAAATCACCCAAGGTTCTTTTATCATTCATGCTAAGGTAGTAATCATCCCTGGTTCATTCATCACCTTTTGAAGACCCAGACTCAGCCCCTGTAACCAGTCAGGACATATTTACGCCAAGCATCTGAAATCAACTCCTGCAACGTGTCAGGTAATCATTTTCTATTTTGCAGGTATGCAGGTTCTCGCTAAGGAATCTCCTACGCGATCAACATCCAGATGGAATCTATAAGCCCATCATCCTATTCATCAACCTCTAAATGGCATCTATAAGCCCATTCCCATCATCACACCGTTACTATGTGAGCGCAAATTTCTGGGCACTCTAGTGTTCAATCATCTTCTACCCTCGGATTACGAAAGGCACGTCATCCAATCTGCATCCTCAGGTCTAAGAAGATTGAACAGGGGCAACTGTTGTACCCCAAAATTTGCCCTCCCATAATTCTTCAAGAAATTGCCAAGTCAAAATGCAAAAGTTCCCCAAGGGTTGCACAGTGCAAAGATCTCCTACACAGTCAAAACTAGGGTTTGTGTTCTGATCAAGAAAATGAAATTTCCAAAGGTCCAATCAAGTCTCACATGCCTACAAATATGGTCAAGCATCCTCATATCAAGTTTCAAGGCATTCAGCTCAAAATTGCACAGTCAAAACCCTAATTGCACTACAGTCAACTGTAGGGGCAAAATGGTCATTTGACAGTCAAAAGTTCAAATTTTTGGTCAACATATCATTTTGAAGCCACAAACATCATTTGATCAATGCTTGATCATGATTCCCAAAATTTGGCTCAGAAATCATCAAGATGCAAAAGTTTCCTTATTTGGACAGCTGAAAAAGTCAACTGAAATTGACCAGGGCATAACTTTCACATGGATTATCAGAAAAATTCCATCCAAAGCTCATTTTAAAGAGAAAG
The DNA here is from genome assembly GCA_948472305.1 of Vicia faba. NCBI lineage: Eukaryota > Viridiplantae > Streptophyta > Magnoliopsida > Fabales > Fabaceae > Vicia > Vicia faba. The sequence goes on from OX451736.1 coordinate 363,969,870, forward strand.
ACATTTCCTACAACGCATCTTCATACTTCAAGTCCAAGAAATTCTCTCACAAAAAGTTATCAATTTCAACATTATAGGTCATTTTCAAAAGTCAACAAAAAGGGACTTTAAGTCAAAGGCCACAACTTGAGATTGGTAAATCAAAATGACATGGGACCAAAGGCATTGGTTAGAGGACTCAAAGACCTTTCCAAAATGTCCAAGAACATGAGAAAATATTAAAAATTGAGCAAGTTATGCCTTGTAGAAGTTGGGAAATTTTTGGATATTTTGAAAAGTCAATATTGATCCAAATGACCTAAAATTGCTAATGGGCCCATTTTTCTTCCACAAATCATCATCCATGGCATGTGCACGACCACTTGGCCCAAAGGTAAGTATTTTCTCATTTTTTATTTATTTATTTGAATTTTTATTTATATTAATTCATTTAAATCAATTAAATATATGAAAAATATTTAACTTAACCTAACAAATCTTTTTGTGCATGTTTTGTGCTCAATAATTCGTGCCTAGCCAAATAAGGAAAGAATTGGACTGATTAGATCATGATTTGCACAAAAGCACATGGAAAATATTTGGAAAATAAAGCTTGAAAATCAAATCTTCAAATCAATGAATGCAATGGATTTGATTGATTTTTCTTGACCTAATCTGCTCAATACAAAAGCCTGAATACAACCCTAGTGCAAGAAGACACTGAGCTGCGCAGAAAGGCATCAAAGGAACTTGAAATTTTCTCTAAAAAAGTCAAAACTGAAAGTTCACTTCCAGGGCGATTCAAGACCTAATTCTTGTTCCATTAGCTTCCTTGAAGGTCACTGGACATATTCCAATCAGAAACAACCATCAAAACGCAAAGAATTGGTAACACGAGTGCCCACTGTATCAAGAAAAACTCATAATCGTACATCACGATTCATGCATCCTTTATAACTTTTAATGCTTGATTTACATTCCTTGTGAAGTTCTGAAGCTAACCAATATGCTTAATTGTATTATTATGCGTTGTGTACGATTTCACCATGGTTAATTTTTAGGGTTCACAGGATTCCAAATTGGGGCTTTTCACCCAAGGAAAAATTGAGACCTATGACCACCATCATTCAAATCAACGCGTTGGGACGAACAAGAACCAACCCTCGCGCTCAATTTATGAGTGACTGAGGGCTAATCGCTATTTTCTAATAGCATGCCTAAGAGAACGCATGGAAAACGTTGCCTAATGTTTTGTATTTCAGGGATGACGAAGAAGACGAATTCGTGGCAGGCGACGACTGGCTGGTTTAAAATTCGCGCGCAATAATCCATTAACGCGTTGTTTCATATTATATTATTTGTTGTTTATTTATTTAACAAAAGGATTCAGTGGTTCAGCTGGCAAGCGTTGAGTGTGTTCACGTCCAAGACCTGGGTTCGAGCCCCAGGTCTGTATTATTTCCCATATTATTTTGCTATCTATGTTCCCATGCAGCGCCAGCATCAAGACGCACCATATGCCTTCAAGAATCCCACATCCACGTGCCCCTGGAGATCCAATCAAAGGCATAGATTGGAAGCGCATCATAAGCCTGGTCAAAGTGCTAACACGCTACCTGGAAAAGGTCAAACGGATCAAGGTTGTTGGGCCAGAATTCTTGGATTAAACCTCCTATTTGGGGACTACCACCCCCCCCTGGTTTGCAATTCTCTATATTTTCCTTATATTTTATTTTCAATTATTATTTTATTTTCTTTATTGTTTTGATTTAATTAATTATTTCTACAAAATATAAAAAATGCATAAAAATCAGAAAAGATAAAAAATATAATAAATATTTTATTTTAATATTTCTTGTAAATAAATGCATGTAAATTAATTAGTTTAAATTAGGGTTTTAATTTTAATTCCTTTCATAACAAAAATCTAAAAAATATAGAACTAGGTTTAATTAATGTTTTATTCCTTTTCAATTTTTCTTTTTCACAAAAGTATTATTTATTTTATTTATTTTCATAATTAAATTGTATAAAAATTAGGTTTAATTTAGGTTAAATTCTAATGTTTTTTCTTAATAAATTAAAATAAAATAGAATTAGGGTTAGCGTTTAATTGCAACTAATTTTTTTCTATTAAAACCTAAAATACATAAAAATACCAAAAAAAAACAAATTCTTGCTTTCTTTTAATTTTAATTAATTCCTCACTCATTTAATTTTGCAAAAGGGTCCAACGCCCATGTTCTTAATTTTTATTCTAATTCGCATATTTATTTTATTTTGCTTAAATAATTATGTACCTCTCCCGAAGCCATGTAAATTACTTCTCGCACTTTTAATTTCTTTATTTATTTCCTGTCAAATCGGGTCTTGGTTAATTTTGGCGATGTGGACCCGCGCCGTTTGTAATAGCTTAGAATTTACTTTCCTTGCAACTTTTAACTGTTAATCAAAGCATGAAAGAATGTATGAATAAAATAAAAACAAGCAATAGAACACCAATAACATGACAAGATAAATATCTGAAAACGACACACGAATCACACACACCGCCCCTAGGGTACGCCTCACGGTTGCCTTGCCTCGAAAGGTGATCGTCGAGTAGAGGACGTCTTAGTAAGTCCTCATGATCCGGGAACCTGGCATGAGGGTAGCTTCTAAGGTGTCTTCCTATTGCTCTGGTGATCACCATGTCCCGAACCTCGAATTGACCCGAACACCTCCAACGGTGGTGCTACCTACCTCTCAATGGTGGGATGGCACTACTTTAAAGGACATCTACATAGACGAATTCCTTAGGGTAGGTAGACGACTCTAGATACTTGCTCTAATTTCAAAACAAATCAAAAATACTTTTCACACCGACACCTTTTCAAAAAGCTTTCGAAAGCAATTTTTCAAACACTCTTGAGGACCGATACAAGAGTCGAACTGGAAATTTCAAAGAAACTTTTTTTAAACCCACAGTTGAAAAGCAAACAAACCATTTTTGAAAACACAATGAGCAAGTATCTAAGAGCCCATGGATAACCATGGATAGAAAGGGTGCTAACACCTTCCCTTTCTATAATCTACCTCCCGAACCGAGAGCAATCTCTTTAAGGAATTTTTCTGTGCTTTTGTCCTTTCCATTTGGAGAAAATAAAAGATGGTGGCGACTCTTGCTTCCGCGAAATTTCGCGAACCAGCGTTAAACAGTCAGTTCCAGATCCACCGATCACAGGCACCTATGCCCAAACATGACGCGGGAGTGAATGCTATTGTGGATGATGAAGAAGAGTTTGATATTGACAGCTGGATTTACCCGACTACCGACGGTGGATTGAGAAATTGGACAGCGAAAGATTTTATGCCTGTTTCTTTTATTACCCAGTAATGAGACTTTTGTTTTAAGTTTGTAACATAAATTTTTTAAAACTTTACGGCCCGGTTTCTTACCCGAGGCACCGTGGTTTTGTTTATGAGGGATTTATTATGTGTCATTGCCATATATCATTAATAAAATCATTGGACGTTTTTTGCATTACAAATGTTGCGCTCCTTGTTTTTCTTTTCTATCTTGCAAAATAACTATTTTACACACACTCACATATACAGGTTTACATCCACTCTGGATCCCACTGATAACGACTCTGCTACTGCAAGTTATGATTTTGAAAGTCCGATCAACAAAGTCGAGGACAAAGGTGAGGATGATTGCGAAGTGCCTGGTGAACTTTCTAGACTGTTACTTCAGGAAGAGAGGGCCATACAGCCGCATGAAGAGCCAGTGGAAACAGTAAATCTGGGTACAGAGGTAGGTAAGAAAGAGGTTAAGATCGGGGAAAATCTGGAGCCTAGTGTTAAGCAACGGTTGATTCAGATGTTGCGGGACTACGTTGAGATCTTTGCCTGGTCTTATGAAGATATGCCTGGGTTGGATACTGACATTGTGGTTCACCACCTTCCTACCAAGGAAGACTGTCCTCCGGTGAAACAGAAAGTTCGCCGAATGCGCCCAGAAATGTCTGAGAAAATCAAGGCTGAGGTTATGAAACCGTTTGATTCCGGTTTTCTAGCAGTTACTTCTTACCGCAGTGGGTTGCCAACGTGGTTCCAGTGCCAAAGAAGGATGGTAAGGTTCGAATGTGTGTTGACTATAGGAATCTGAATAGGGAGAGCCCCAAGGATGATTTCCCTGTGCCTCACATCGACGTTCTGGTTGACAACACCGCATAACATAAGGTCTTCTCCTTTATGGATGGTTTCTCCGGTTACAATTAGATTAAAAGGGCTCCCGAAGACATGGAGAAGACAACCTTTGTTACTCAATGGGGTACCTTTTGCTACAAAGTCATGCATTTCGGATTGAAGAATGCTGGGGCAACGTATCAGCGTGCCATGATCGCTTTGTTCCATGACATGATCCATCATGAGATTGAGGTATATGTTGATGACATGATTGCAAGATCCCAGACTGAAGAAGAACATCTTGACCACCTTCAGAAGCTATTTGACAGGTTGAAGTTGTACAAGTTGAGGCTAAACCCGAACAAGTGCACCTTCAGGGTGAGATCTGGTAAGCTGCTGGGTTTCGTTGTTAGTGATAAAGGTATTCAAGTGGATCCTGAAAAGGTGAAGGCTATACAGGAAATGCCAGCTCCCCGAACAGAAAAAGAAGTCACAGGCTTTCTGGGACGTCTGAACTATATTGCCCGATTCATCTCACACCTGACTGCTACTTGTGAGCCAATCTTCAAGCTGCTGAAGAAAGATCAAGTGGTAAAGTGGAATGATGAATGTCAGGCCGATTTCGAAAGGATCAAGGAATATCTCCAAGAACCACCTATTATGATGCCTCCAGTTGAGGGAAGACCCTTGATCCTATACTTGACAGTACTCGACAATTCAATGGGGTGTGTGTTGGGGCAGCATGATGAGTCTGGCCGAAAAGAGCATGCTATTTATTACCTTAGCCAAAAGTTTACCGAATGCAAGACCCGATACTCGTTGCTTGAGAAAACTTGTTGCGCTTTGGCATGGGCTGCTCACCGGCTGAGACAGTATATGCTGACTCACACTACTCTATTGATATCAAAGATGGATCCAATCAAGTATATCTTCGAAAACCCTACCTTGTCCGGAAGAATAGCAAGATGGCAGATGATCTTGACTGAGTATGACATCCAATACACTACCCAAAAAGCAATCAAGGGAAGTATGTTGGCAGATCATTTGGCACATCAGGCAGTGGATGATTACCAGTCTATGAATTTCGAGTTCCCGGATGAGAATATCATGATAGTAACTGACTGTGAAGAACCTGGACCGGATGAAGGACCCGAGGAGGGATCCCGATGGTCTATGTACTTTGATGGAGCTTCCAACGCTTTGGGTAATGGCATTGGCGCCGTGATCATATCTCCTGAAGGCTCTCATACTCCGTTCACCGCCCGACTATGTTTCAACTGCATCAACAATATGGAGGAGTATGAAGCGTGCATCATGGGTCTTCAAGCAGCCATTAACTTACGGATTAAGTTCTTAAGTGTATTCGGAGATTCCGCTCTCGTGATCAGTCATATTAAAGGCGAGTGGGATACGAAACACCCAAATTTTATTCCTTACAAGGAGTATGTGTTGACGTTGCTTCAGCATTTTGAGGAGATAACCTTTGAACACTTCCCTAGAGAGGAGAATCAGTTGGCGGATGCGCTAGCTACGATATCTTCTATGTTCAAGGTCAGGTGGGACAATGAGGCTCCCCAGATTACCATTGAAAGGTTGGACGAACCTGCACATTGTTGCGACATTGAGACTGAAGAGGTAGCAGATAAACCCTGGTTTCATGAGGTGAAGAGGTACCTTGAGGCTCAGGAGTACCCCGAGGGTGCATCTGCTAATGATAAGAAGTTTCTGAGGAGGATCGCAGCGAAGTTATTCATCAGTAATGGTATCCTTTACAAGCGTAACCATGATTCGACCTTACTGCGTTGTGTGGATTAGAACGAAGCAGAAAGGATTATGGTAGAATTACATGAAGGTACTTTCGGAACTCATTCCAGTGGACATACCATGGCAAAGAAAATCCTACGGGCAGGATATTATTGGTCTACAATGGAAGCTGACTGTTATCAACATTCTCGGGCCTGTCATAAGTGCCAAGTCTATGCTGATAAAGTGCACGTACCTCCCGTTCCTCTGAACGTCTTGACAGCCTTGTGGCCTTTTGCAATGTGGGGCATCGACATGATTGGTGAGATCAGACCTACAGCGTCTAATGGGAATCGTTTCATCCTGGTAGCTATTGATTACTTTACGAAATGGGTTGAAGCAGCTTCCTTTGCTACTGTAACCAAGAACGTTGTGGCACGGTTCATTCGGCACAATCCGATATATCGATCCGGTGTACCAGAGAGGATCATTACGGACAATGGTACAAATCTCAATAATAAAATGATTACTGAGCTCTGCAAGCAGTTCAGGATACAACATCACAACTCTTCTCCCTACCGGCCGAAGATGAATGGGGCTGTTGAAGCAGCTAATAAGAACATCAAGAAGATTGTGCAGAAAATGACAGTGACATACAAAGACTAGCACGAGATGTTACCATTTGCTCTCCATGGGTATCGTACCTTAGTGCAGACGTCAACAGGGGCAACACCCTATTCCTTGGTATATGGTATAGAGGCCGTATTTCCTATTAAAGTTCAGATACCCTCTCTTCGGATTATGAAGGATGCAGGTTTGAGTGAAGATGGCTGGATCTAGACCCAGCTTGATCAACTGAATTTAATCGACGAAAAGAGACTTACTGCTATTTGTCATGGTCAAACGTATCAAAAACGAATGATCAAGGCATTTAACAAGAAAGTTAGACGAAAAGAGTATCAAGTTGGGGATCTGGTGATCAAGCGCATCATCTTACCTCAAGGTGATCCCAGGGGAAAATAGACCCCTACTTACGAAGGGCCATTTGTGGTTAAGAACATCTTCTCGTGAGGAGCTATGATTCTAACCACCATGGATGGTGACGACCTTCCTCACCCCGTCAATGCAGACATAGTGAAAAAATACTATGCATAATCAAAGACCCGCTAGGTCCACTGGCCTAGGAAAAAATAAGGGCTTCCCGGCGAACCAAAAGGGTTCGGGCAAAAATAAGGGATGAAAATGAAAAAATCTGTACACCTGGCAAGTCGAAAACCTGAAAAGGCGGCTTGGGAAAAAGAGGGTATCCCGGTGGACTGAAAACCCGAAAGGGCGGTCCAGGCAAAAATTAGGGATCAAAGCGTAACACTATGTCTCATTGGATCACCTTGCAATCAGACTTCGGTATCAACTATCAAGCTCATAAGACACTAATCAATTTGATATACCTTCAACCAAGTAGAAAAGTGATGAGATGCTCGAGGACATAAAGGCAATAGCAGAGTTGGAACCCAGTTGGATTTTTCACATAGCTGTTTTTCTTTGCTTTTTACAAAATTGTATAAATTCTATTTGTTTGGCGGCGTTCTCTTACTAGGACGCCAACCTCTTGTACAAAAACGCCTATTTACAGGCCCAACTTCAAAGTCAATACAATTCATTTTCAAAGAAATTTCAAACTGTTTTTCCTTTTTCTGTTTTGTTTTGCAAAGAACGTCCAATGTTCATTTTTGATATATGCATTTGATATTAATTGCTGCTCATGAATTTTTACATGCGAAACAAAAGACGATTACTTGTAATATCAGGAACAGGGGCAATAAGAATTGTCCAAGCTTTACAGTTACTCTGTCCACCAGGTATAAGGATGGATTTAGCTGAAGAATATGGCTGAGGTACATTCACTCCCCGCAGAGCAAGAGAAGGACAATAATGTTAACTCTCCCCAGCTGAGGCTCGCAACCGCGAATGAGTCGACAATATTCTCCCCAAGAAGAATTTATCCATCATCAGCACTAGACAATTATCCCTAGCGGAGTCTGGAAAAGCTTCCCCAATGAAGTTTGGAGGATCATCCCCAGTAGACTCTGGAAATTTGTCCCCAGTAGAGTCTAAAAGGTTATCCCCGGTGAAGTCACAACTGAAAGATCATCCCCAGCAGAGTTCATTCCTTTCACAAATAGAAACTCAATCCCCAATAGGATTCAGTATCTCCAGCAACGGTAATTCATCCCCAGCTGAATTTATCAGCGAAATCCTCTATAGAGCATGTCCTCCCCACAGAGCCATTTCCTCATCAGCTTATTCCCCAACGAAGTTATCCTCTCCTACAGGCTTATTCTCACAATCATCTTCATTCACTATCCCCAGCGGAAACGAAGAATTCAACTCTTTTCTCCAGCAGCTATCCAGGATTTATTTTCCCCAGCTACAAACATCACATTTCCATACATCATGACACATGCATATACGCATCATACAACACAATCTCATTTATTTTGAGAACATCATTGCTTGATACATATCATACATCACATACATCTAACCTTTACGTTTCAGGAGAAATACAATCAAATTCTCACAAAAGCAAACTATGAAGCCCAGATTCGACTGGACAATAGTTTAAATCCTCAGCAAGCCGTGAATCCCGGATTACAATCGGATAACAGCTCAGCAAGTATTGTGAAGACTGGATTTCTACCAGATAATAGTAAGGGATATTGTGCAGCTTGGATTACGACCAAATAGCAGTTCACTTGGCCAGATACTATGAAGCTCAGATTACGACCGAATGTTTAGTTGGCCCAAAGCCCAAGGGAATCCCGGATTACGACCGGATAGCCATGGGATCTCTTCTAAAGACTGGATTACGACCAGACAAGAAGTGAAGTATTGTGAAGACTGGATTTCGAGCAGATAACATGTAAGGAATACTGTGCAGCTTGGATTACGACCAAACAGCAGTTCACCCAGTAAGATGCTATGAAGCTCGGATTACAACCAGATGTTTAGTTGGCCCAAAGCCAAAGGGAATCCCGGATTACGACCGGATAGCCATTGGATCTCTTCTAAAGACTGGATTACGACAAGACAAGAAGTAAAGTATTGTGAAGACTGGATTTCGAATAGATAATAGATAAGGGATATTGTGCAGCTTGGATTACGACCAAACAGCAGTTCACCCGGCCAGATGCTATGAAGCTCAGATTATGATCAGATGTTTAATTGGCCCAAAGCCAAAGGGAATCCCGGATTACGACCGGATAGCCATTGGATCTCTTCTAAAGACTGGATTACGACAAGATAAGAAGTAAAGTATTGTGAAGACTGGATTTTGACTAGATAACAGATAAGGGATACTGTGCAGCTTGGATTACGACCAAACATCAGTTCACCCGGCCAGATGCTATGAAGCTCAGATTACGACTGGATGTTAGTTGGCCCAAATTCAAAGGGAATCCCGGATTACGATCGGATAGCCATTTGATCTCTTCAAAATACTGGATTACGACCAGACAAGAAGTAAAGTGTTCTAAAGACTGGATTACGACCAGATACGAAGAAAAGTATTGCGAAGCCTGAATTACGACCAGACATCAATACGGAATACCATGAAGCCTGGATTACGAACGAATAACGATAAAAAAGACTGAAACCTGGATTACGACTAGATAGCAGTACAAGACCTCGTGAAGTTTGGATTTCAACCAAATAGCAGTTTACCTGGACAATTACTAAGAAGCCCAGTGTCGACAGGATATTAGTGTGCCATAAATTGAAGTTAAGGCCCGGATGCGACCGAGTAACATTTGAATTCCTTCTGAAACCTGGATTACAGCCAGATAAGAATTGAGAAGTTGCAAAACCTGGATTACGACCGAATAGCAAGTTTAATCTCGTCCCCCCAATAACTCACTGTAAGGCCTGGATTACGACCAGGTAGCAGTCGATCTTATTACTATGAAGCTTGGACCATGACCAGATAACAGTTCATTTTCACCCCCTCGACTAAGAGACAATTCCTCAGTTGAGTACGGACAATCTAAGTTCCTAAATATCAACAGAGACGACTCAGCAGCAGAATAACAGACGACCAAAGCTCCTAAAATTCTATTTCTCTCAACAAAGATCAGACTTCCCCAGCGGAATCTTCCACAGCAACAGGTATACAAGCTCTCGCTAAAGAATCTCTTATACGATCGACGCTCCTTTGGATGGCGACTTTAAGCCCATCTCCCTTCAGCAATATCCAAATGGCATCTGTAAGCCCATTCTCGACATTACAAGGCAATTACCACTTCATGCGAGTGCAAATTTCTGGGCACTCTAGTGTTCAATCATCTTCCACCTTCAGATCACGAAAGGCACGAAAGCCAATCTACATCCTCAGGTTTAAGAAGATTAAACAGGGGCAGCTGTTGTACCCCAAAATTTTCCCTCCCATATTTCTCAAAACATTTCAAGAAAAATCCTCAAGTTGCTCAAGGTAGTCCAAGGGTTGGCCAGACAAGCTCTCTCCTAAGGCAGTCTACCTTAAATTAGGGTTTCATGTTGAATCAAGATACTTGAGTCCAAGTGGTCGCAAATGATCAACAACGTCCTAATATTTTCTCAAGATTATCCATGTCAAGTTTCAAGCCTTGCAGAGGAAGTTTGCTCAGTCAATTGCTCAAAAGTCCAAAAATCGACTATGCTAGGGCAAAAGTCAACTGTGGCCTATATATAATCAAACTTCAAGATTTTTTGTCAAAATTCTCATTTTGAAGTATATTTCATCATTTTATCAAGGGTTGATCATGATCCATCAAGGATTGCTCATAATTCATCAAGGCTCAAAAGTTGCTAAATTAGGGTTTTGTAGGAAAAGTCAACTCAACTTTTACCAAGCATAACTTTCTCATACTTCATGATAAATGACCCATCCAAAGCTCATTTTAAATAGGATGCAATTTCCTACAATCCATATTCAGCTCCCAAGTTCAAAATATGCACTCACAAGAAGTTATGAATTTGAACATTATAGGTCATTTTAAAAAGTCAACAAAAACACCATTTTTTTCAAAGCTTCATACATGAGAATGGAATATCAAAATGAGATGAGACCAAAAGGTTTGATTAGAGGACATCTCTAACTTTCTAAAAAGTCCAAGAACACCTCCAAAGAGTCAAAATTGAGAAATTTCTGCATTGTTGAAGTTGACCCTTTTTGCAAAATTGCCAAAAGTCAACTATCCCCAAAACTTCAAATTTTGCCAAATGGGCCCATTCTTTTTCACTTGTTTTGAGTTGGAAACATAGCCCACGTGCTATAGCCTTTTCCACTTGTCCATATATTATTTTTATTATTTATTTTGATTTTTAGTTGAATTAATTCAATTTAAATCAAAATAAATCGTATAAAATCCAAAAACATTGAAACCAAGGATTTTGTGATTATTTCAGGTCTTATTACACAACTAGGATCAATCAAACTCATATCAAGGCATATGTGTACAAAGAGATTGGATTTGGACCAATTTTGGAAAGCTTTAAAGAAGAATTAAATCAAATATCAAAGGCATTGAAGAAGGAAGATTTGGACACAATAATCAACCCTAATGCATTGTGTGATACATAAGGACTGTGTGCAGACCTAGAAGAAGGTTGGAAACAGGCGCTAGAGAGAAAACAAAATCTGAAAAATACCAAGAAAAGTGTGAGATCGAATTGGTGGTTAGAGGCATCCTCAAGGCTTGTTACTTATCTCAATCGCTTCCTGGCACTCTCTAGAAGCTAAAGCAATCCAGAACCGGTCCATTCCAATCCCAGAACACATTGTAAGTCGCTCACAACCTCGCCCTGTTCTTGAATTCGAATCTCATATTTTAGGCATTGTTAGATGGAATTGATCATAGATTCTTAATCTACAGAGAATTTGAAAGCTTTTGGCATTATTCAATTTCATTTATATGGACTGAATCGAAATCCACCATTGTTAGGTTTTCGAGTTTGGGTTTAGGGTTTTTTTCCCAGGTACAATTAGCCTTCAAAAGGGGTATGGTTGTGATCAGGAAGAAGAGACAGACACAACCATGGCTTTAGATTTTATTTCTATGGTCTGTAGAGGATTTTGGGAATACACAGACCTGTAGCAACGAACTCTGTTTGTAGGTACAGGTGGTTTAAATTTTAGCCACGACACAAGTACATGGATGAAGACGTGGCCAAATTCCATTGGCCTATTCGAACGTCAGCGCACGTTTTTATTTTGTGTTCCCACTAACGCTTGTTTTCTTATATTATATTTCTTGTATATTTTATGAACAAATAAAAACAAGTGCTCCAGTGGTTGCCAGATGGATGCTTAAGGCGCTAGGAGGCTGGAGGTCAGGGGTTCGATCCCTGCCTCCAGCATTTGCCATTTTCTTGTTTTATTTCAGGAGATCCAATGCACGCTTGATCCTGACGCCCACCATACTCCCTCATCATCCAACGCGCCAGATGGCCAGATGGCCAGATCTGGTGGCCATCATTGAGGGTGCACCACAAGCCAGTCAAACGCAACGCATAGGATCCAAAAAGTCAGCATGAACCTCCATTTGGGCCCAGAATTCTTGTTATTGACACCCTAATTTTCAGGCCCATTTCCTCAATCCTTTTATATTTTGTTTATTTCATTTAATTACTTATTTATTTATTTACTAACCCAAAATAATTTTCTCTTTTATCAAAAAATCACAAAAATATTTTTATGTTCAAATAAATTTAGAAATTTATTTTTCATCAATAAATATTAATTAATTTAATTAGGTTAATTTTAGATAACTTTCATTTATTTTGCAAATAATTAAAATTAATTAGAATCAATAGGTTTTTATTGCTAACTTAATTATTTTATTTCTTTCCTAAAATAAAAAAAAAACTCCAAAAATATGCCAATTAATTATTTTTCATTTATTAATTTAATTAACCAATTAATTTAGTATTTAATTTTAAGACTTAATTTCTTTTCTTAAAAAATATTTTAAAAAAAACAACAAAAACATTTTCTTTTAATTAGGAGGGTCAAAACCCTAGTTTCGCATTCGATCTAATTTTCTCGCGCGCTTTATTTTTCTTTATCCAAATTATTGTATCTGCTCCCGGTTTGTAATAAATTTAATTAGGACATTTATTTATTTTTACCGCTTTTAAATTTCAAAGGGTTTGTTTTTGGCGATGTAAATACCCGACGCCTTGTAATAGTTTAGTTTAAATTCCGCACTCTAATTTCTACAAATATTCAACTGCTAGATGTTTGATAATAGGGTTTGCATGACAAGAATGAATGACTAAATTTAAAATAGTTAGATCACCCTAAATTTGTGCAAAGATAAATAACTGAAACCAACACACTCGCACATGCGCACTCCTAGGGTACACCCCACTTGGTTGCCTTCGTAAAGGGTCATTGAGTATAGGTTGTTTTAGAGGTCGCCCTCTTGTCTAAAAGATCATAAGTTGCCCCGGAAAGGTTGCCTCGGATATTGTTACCTCGGATAAATATTCTAAGACATTAGGGTTACCACTAAGACATCCTAACATTGCTTTAGTGACCGTATGTCCCTCTTTCGAATTGACCCTCAAAACTCCAACGACGATGCTACCTACTCACTAATAGTGGGATAACATTGTCTAAAGGAAACAAACATAGAACGATTCCTTTTTCAAGTAGGTAGATTAGTTCTTAAGTACTTGCTCAATCAAAACAAAACTTTTTCACACTTACACTCTTTTACAAAGAAAGTTTTCAAAAACACTTCATTACACTCTTGAAGACAGAAGCAAGAGTTAAATCGAAGTTAAAACAAAAACTTTTCAAAACCCACAAACACAAAGAAAATAATTTTGAAAATGATGAGCAAGTACCTAAGAGCCTGTAGATAACTATGGATAGAAAGGGTGTTAATACCTTCCTTTTCTATAATCTACCCCCCGTACTCAGAAATATCTCAAAAAAGGAATTTTTTTGTGCTTTTTTCCTTTCCTTGTTGGATAAAATAAAAGTTGGGGGCGACTCTTGCTTACCGCGACATTTTACGAAAACAAACGCAAATCGCAAACCAGCATTCCAAAAACAGTCAGTTCTTCCACCGTATCACACATAGGCCATACTACATGATTTTGCTTTGCATGTCTCAAACTTGTGTTTCACTCCCTAATTAATTTTTTCCACAATGAATTAAGCTCTTACCCAAGTTATTAAGCCATTGTCCAAAAGATATTTCCATAAAGTAAGCTTGTTGGTACAAAACTTGTCTTGAGCCTATACCTTGCTTATTTCTGATCATAGAAAGCAACCCCTCTAAACCAGTGACTTTGGTACTTCATCTTGGGATCATGGAAGACTTGACATAACTTGACATTTGCATTCCAACCAAACCATAATATGTTATCTTACAAATCTGGTTACTCCAACTACCCAAACCTTTTCTCTATAAATAGACAGGCCATTTGCAAGTTAAATGAGCCAGATGCTTGTGTGTTGAAAAATCCTCAAACACTCCCAAACTCTAAAAAAACTCAAAAACTGCACACAAGCACAAAACTTGGCACATCCTGACCTTACACACAAAAATCTCAAATCCCTTCATGCGTTTTTTTGACCTTTCGAATCACTAAGCTTCCATATACCAGCCTTAGAACACTCCCAAAGCCGTAAAAAAACCTCTCAAGGAAGGTAGTGATCCTTTCGATTCACTTCCAGCTTCCATATACCAACCTTTCGATTCACTCCCAGTTTCCATATACCAACCTTTTGATTCACTCCCAGCTTCCATATACCAGCCTTTCGATTCACTCCCAGCTTCCATATACCAGCCTTTCGATTCGGTGAATTTTAAAGCAAAGTGTGATCCCACTAGCTCAAGGAAGGTCTCTGCAAGCTTAATCCATCATCAAGTCATTTCTGGAAGTCATATAGAGATCATTTGATTTTCACTTCAAGAGGTAAGATTCATTAATTGTAATATCTTGATACACGCATTTTCAGCACATACAAATAAAAGAAAAGATGTAGATATCATATCTAGGAAGTTGACCATACTCTTAGTTTTGATTATCACTGCTTATATATTGAGAATTTCATATCTGATAAGTTAGGTTTTAGTTTTGGTACTGAACAAAATTCATGATAACCTCTGATCCATAGCTTTCAAAAATTACATGGTTGGATTTGTATTCAAATTCTAGGAAGATTTGATGTTTAATTTTTTTTATTTGGCTGAGAAATGAAGCTTTTAGAAGCTTAACAATGGTGATATACATCCCTGCACACGCGAAGGAAGAAGATGAAGCCATGTTCGAATTTTCAGAAATGAGTTCGTTTCATATTTAGTGCAAGTTGGATAACTAACAAATGAAACAGACCACCCCAATGGTACAAACAACGCGCGCTAAAGCCTTGCCATGTAGAAGGTCCTGGGTTCGAACCCCAGCGAGACCTTTTGTCATTTTTCCAAATTTTCTCACTTTTTATTTGTTTGTAGAAAGCGCGCATGGGCCTCCATTGGCTGGGCCTTGACATTTTATTTTTCTGACCCCCCATTTTACTTCAGCAATGCAGCCCATTTTTTATTTTTTAGTTCTCTAATTAAATGATTATTGGGCCAGGCCAAACAAAAACTACTTTCATGCAAAAACCCCTAAAAACTGCACCTTTGATTAATTTCATTTTTAACTTAATTCAATTTTCCTATTTTAATTAATTACCCTTATTTAATTATTTAGGTCAAAATCTTTTCTTAACAAAAATTCAAAAAAACCAAAATCCACTCCCTTTCCATTTCTATCCTTGTACATCATATACATTTTAATTCTTGTACAAATTTAATTTGGTTGTAATAGATAATTAGGGTTTAATTTCTTGCAATTCTCGTTTGTAAATTTGTACGTCCCCTCCCTAAATGATGTAATAGCATAGTAAATTTACTTTTCGTAATTTATCACTTTCATATAAATGTTAGTAATTAGGGTTTGTATGGAAAGATAAAATCAATGCTTAGAAAACCTTAATCCAAGATAAATCAAGCATGAAATACAAACACTTGCACACTTGCACCTCTTGGGTTAACTCCACATGTTACCTTAAGAAAATGGTCATGTTATGCATGTGAGACATCTTAGCAAAAACAATCAAAAAATACAAGATCACAGTCCCTCAACGATGCTTCGAATGTTGCCTTACAATGATCTTAGTCCCTCAAGAGAAATGCTAAGATATCTCAAAACATTGCGATCATGACTATACGATGACCCACGTCCGTCCCTTTACATCCAAAGATAAGGCTTCTTACCAATCACTGGTAAGATAGCAATATAAAGGAAGAAATGAACAAAAGACTTTTTAGTAGGTAGAACGTTCTTAGTTTCTTGCTCATAATCCATCTTCAAAAAACAAACATCTTTTCAAACACACCAAGCACTTTTAAAACATGAAATATTTTCTAAAGTCCAACACTTTGTATGCATTCTTATAGAGACGAGAATCATTATAAAGTTTGCCTAAACGAAGGCGCTTTTCAAAAATACTTTCAAAACCCACCACAAACACATTTCAAACAAAGAAATTTCAAAAGTGATCTAGCAAGAAACTAAGAGCCCATAGATAACTATGGATGAAAAGGGTGCTAACACCTTCCCTTTTCATAATCTACCCCCCAAACTCAAGAAAATATCTCAAAGGTCTTTCCTGTTCTTTTCACACTTTCCTTATTGGATAAAAGAAAAGTCGGCGGTGACTCTTGCTATCCGCAACAATTGCGATCAAACGCAAAACAACCAAGTCAATTCTCCCACTGTATTATAATATTACATGGTCTTTGTGATACGGTGGCAAAACCGACTGTTTATACTGGTTTTGCGTTTGTGTTTGCAAATGTTGCAGTAAGCAAGAGTCGCCATCAACTTTTCATTTTTTTTTCCAACAAAGGAAAGGCTGAAAAGAATAGAAAAGACCTTTTAGAGATGTTTTCTGAGTAAGGGGGGTAGATTATGGAAATGGAAGGTGTTAGCACCCTTTCCGTCCGTAGTTTTCTATGGGTTCTTAGATGCTTAGCTCATTTTTTAAATAACTTGTGCTTTGTGTTTTGAAAAAGTAGTTTGAAAATGCCTTAGTGCGGCGATTCGATTTATGATAACTCTTGTATCAGTCCTCAAGAGATTTTATAAAGTGGTTTTTGAAAATGTTTTTGAAATTTTTTGTTGTAAGTGTGAAAGTTTGTTTTTGAGCAAGCATCTATGAACTATCTACTTATACTCGAAAAGGTTTGTTCTTTTCCTCCTATCCTTTAGACAGTGATATCCTACTATTAGTGAGTAGGTAGCCCTATCGTTGGATGTTTGAGGGACATTCGAAGGGACGTACAGTCATAAAGGCAACATATGGAGACGCTTTAGCAATTTTGTTTAAGGGACTAGATCATTTACTGAAAGGAAACATTGTAGGGTCATCGAGGGACTATGAGCTTATGATTTACGGTTCTTTGCTAAAGCATCCCCACATTCGAGAGACATGACTATTTTATTTTTAGAAAGGCAACTAAAGTGGGTGTACCCTAGAGGTGTATATGTGCAAGTGATTCAATTCAGTTCATTTATCTTACTTATTAGGTTTGCTAGCGCTTTGTTTTCAGTCTTTCCATACAAGCCTAGTTACTAACAGTTAATATTTTGCAGAAATTTAAAGTGCAGGAATCGTAAATCCTAAGTTATTACAAGGTTTTGGGGAGGGGGTACTTACATGTCCAAAAATGGGAGAAAATAAAGAAAGCGATAAAAGCCCTAGTTTAAGCTATTACATACTGTCAACAGATACATTAGTATATAAAAAAGAAAAAGTGTGAAAATAAACAACGCGTGCGAAATGGATAGAGACGTCTAAAACCCTATGAAAATTTCTAAGTAAAATATAAAAAATATTTTGGTTTTTGTTTTGTTTATTCTAAGAAAATAATTAAACTATCTTTAATCTAAATTTAATTACAAAATAATTATTAAATGAATTTAAGCCTAATTCTAATATTTTTATATTTTTATTTAAGAAAACATTTGAATTAAATAAACCTAATTCTAATTGATTTTAAATTAAATAAAACAAGTCAAAATAATTAAGTTAATTAATTTAAAAAATTAAAATTAATTTAAGAAAACCCTAAGTCTAATCGTTATTTTTATTTTTTGATTTTATGATTTGATAAAAAAAGGTTTTAAAAGTAAAATATAAAACAAATAAAAAGCTAAAAAGAAAACTAGAAAGAAAAAAAATAAAACTGGGCCTGATGTCTAAAGTAAAATGGGGGGTGTGCGTTGGAATTTGTTAGGCCCAAATTGAGTTGGCCCAGAGTATTGCGCCTGATTCAGTGTTACTGGCCCTTTGAGGATCCATCATGAGGGGGCTCTCTAGGAGCATTTGATCTAAATTAGTGGTAATCAACTGGCTGAGGGTAAGGACGCATGGTGTACCTATGGACCTGTTTAACACCTGATATGCAGAAGACATGTAATAGAAAATAAAACTCAAGACCTAGGGATCGAACCCGGTCTCTCCAACTTTACGAACATGCGCCTCACCATTACACCAACCTGCTCATTCGTTAATCCAAAGACAATAATAATATTATATGATACACCTGGATAAGAAATATTCAAAATAAAAAAAAACGTGCGCTGAGTTTAAATGGGACAATCAGGTAACACAAAACTGCCACGCCAACTTTGACTGGAGTCAAAGATTTTCAGGGATATCGGAGCTGCCCTCCAGTCATCTTCTTCGGCCCCTACAAAAACGAAACAATGAAAATGTGGGGCATCAAAACCCCAGATTCCAGCTACCCCCCTATTTCGCATGCTACGATTTCAACCATGGCCATGGTGTAACCTGAAATGGCCTGCATCGTCCTGTTCAAAGCTTGGCCATTTTTAAACCCTAAACATGGTAACCTGCCATCTAGGTCTTTAGCTTCTCATGTAACAAAATAGAATACTTCACAATGATTAAACGAACATGATTATGTGCTTTATATCTGTTTAAAATGCACATATTAAGATATCAAAAATAAATTTTATTGTACCAAATGAAGGTGGTTCGGTTGGTCCGTTTACAGAAACTTCAGGCATATATGAGGGATGATTTGGCTTCTTGGGAGCCTCTGGAGGAAGGCTTGACCCTTTGTTTGGATTGAAAATAGCTGGAACCCTGGATGCAACTTTTGACAACTTTGTGATTTTTCGGGAATTTCGTGTGTTTCTTCTCAGACAATTTTCGCGTGAGTAATGATTGTTCATGGTAGTATATATAGAGGAGAGGATGGAGCAAGGTTACAAGGAAAGAAATTAAGGCATTAAGGTCATGTTTAAAGCCATTATTCAAAATTTGAAAAATTATCAAAACTTGAGATTTCATGCCATATTGGGACTTGGATATATCTTGACACTTCTTGCACGAATTCTTGGGCCTTAAGACAAAACAAAACATTAGCCCAAATTCCAAAGCCCATCACTAAATATTTTATACAAATTACTTTGTATTTATTTGAGATAAATCAAAATAAATATGAATAAAATAGATAAAAAGGGTAAGGCAATGTAAAAATTAGATTAGAGGTCCATTATAAGGTCATGAGGATGTTTGTACCTCAAAAAGTTAGGCCATTGACTCAAAAGTTCAACTTGCTCAATGCACCATCTTTGAATTTTCTCAAATTCTCCCAACTTGGGCAAGTCATAACGTGCTTAATTTTTATCCCATGATAATGATCTTTGACTTTTTGGAAAGCCCAAGATGTCTACTTAAATCCCTATTTTTATCAAATTTGCATTTGAAAAATTTATCTTGATGTAAATGGTCTTGACAAAAAGTGCCTTTTCTTGACTTTCTGAAAATGACCTGTAACGTATGAGCTTGTATCTTTCAAATGGTGCATTTATTGGACTTGAATGAAAAATAGAAGTTGTAGGGAATTGGATTCTCTTCAAAATGAGATTTGGTTGGGGGAAAATGGATGATGTATGTGAAAGTTATGTCTGGTCAAAGTTGAGTTGACTTTTCCTATAGAAACCCTAATTTAGCAATTCTTGACTTTTGATAGATTAGGAGAATTTCTTGAGGAATCATGATAAACCCTTGATCAAATGAGGGTATCACTTCAAAATGTTTATGTTGACCAAAAATCATGAAGTTTGACTGTATTTGGGCCACAGTTGACTTTTGACCTTGTATAGTTGATTTTCAAGCATTTGAGCAATTGACTGAGAAAACTTGTAGTATAAGGCATGAAATTTGTCATGGATAATATTGAAGGAATATTAGGACAATGGAAAACATTTGAGACCTTTGGAGCTCACATATCTTGATGAAAAGTGAAACCCTAATTGGAGGTTCAATGCTTAGGAGGAGAATTTGTCTGGTCAATTATTGGTCATCCTTGAGCAATTGGAAATATCAATGAGTATGTCTTGAGTAAAAATAGGAGGGAAAATTTTGGGGTACAACAGCTTCCCCTATTCAATCTTCTTAAACCTGAGGATTTAGATTGGCTTATCTTCCTTTCGTGATCTAGAGGTGGAAGATGATTGAACACTAGAGTGCCCAGAAATTTGCACTCGCATGAAGTAACACCGTTGGTTGATGAAGTAGGGAATAGGCTTAAAGCTCCCATCCAAAGTAGATGCTGATTTCATAAATGGTCTCTTTGTGGGGAATCCCTGTTCCTGCTGTATGAGGAGGACTCCGCTGGGGAATGTGGGTTTTTGTTGTTCTCCCGCTTGAGGAAAACTCTGTGGGGAATACAATCTAGGAGCTTCAGTTTTCCAGGGCTCTACTCAGGAGTTATCTCTGTACTGGAGAAATGAGAGTTTTCTTATTTCTTGTTGAAATCCAGGCTCCACAGTAACTTGCTAGGGATAATGGAATTAATTATTATCTGAAAATGTATTAGAAAGAGCCTGTGTATGGCTGTTTCAGGATGAGTCTGTGATAGACTGCATCTAGAAAGATGAGAAGAAATTTGTGTGGGGTTGCTTCATGATGAGTCTGTGTTAGACTGCATCTGTAAATTTGAGAAGGAACCCGTGTAAGATTGCTTCAGGATGAGTCCGTGTTAGACTACATCTGTAGATCCTAAGAAGAAACCCGTGTAAGATTGCTTCAGGATGAGTTTGTGTCAGACTGCATCTGGAGATCATGAGAAGAAACCCGTGTAAGATTGCTTCATATGGTCGTGTAGATAGTTTTCCTGTCTGGTTTCAGGTGTTAATCTAAAAATCAATTATTCACAAATAGTTGTCCAGTCTGGTTTCAGGTATTAATCTGGAACTTGAAAATTGTCGATCGTTGATAGTTTTCCTGGCTTGTTACAGGTATTAATCTCTTACCCGAGAAAGAAAGATAGTTTTCCTGGCTTGTTACAATTATTAATCTCCAATCTCCTCCTGTAGATAGTTTTCCTGGCTTGTTACAGGTATTAATCTACAATCAGTTGTCCACAGATAGTTGTCCCGTCTTGTTTCAGGTATTAATCTGGAACTTGTTTTTTGTTGGTCGTTGAGATAATTGTCCTGTCTGGTTTCAGGTATTAATATCTGACCTGAGAAAGAAAGATAGTTTTCCTGGCTTGTTACAGGTATTAATCTTCAATCCCCTCATGTAGATAGCTTTCCTGGCTTGTTACAGGTATTAATCTATAGTCGGTCGTCCATAGATAGTTGTTATGGCTTGTTACAAGTATTAATCTGGGACTTGGCAACATTGGTCATATAGATAGTTCCTCGTCTGGTTTCAGGCATTAATCTTTGACCTGTTGTATCTGTTGGTAAACCCGTCTTGTTCCGAGAGTTCATACTACTTGGTCGTGTAGATAGCTTCCCCGTCTGGTTTCAGGCATTAATCTGTGGCCTGCTGTATTTGTTGGTAAACCCGTCTTTCTTAGGGAGTTTATACCACTTGGTCGTGTAGATAGTTTCCCCGTCTGGTTTCGAGCATTAATCTTTGACCTACTGCATAAGTTGATCGTGTTTGTTTGTCTGCTAATTTAACCTGAAAAGGTAAAATCAATTTCATGAGATGTCATGATGAATGATTTGCATTATGCTCTTAAAATAAATGAGATTGTGATATATTCATTTGTGTTGCATATGCTATGATGTTTGTAAAATGATGCATGAGTGCAATGAATGAACGTGTCAGTTGTTCTATTGCAGTGTTGTTGAACTAGGGAAAATAAATCTCTGATTGTAGCTGGGCATGAAGAATGTAGGTCTTCAAATCTTGTTTGAAGTTGAAATTCTGGGAGGCGAATTTCCACTATTAGAGAAATAAACTCTGTTGGGGATGGGAAACTTCGTGCGTTGTTAAGGGATTTTATTGGAATCCTGCTGAGGAATCCTGAGAAGCTTGGCAACTTCACTGGGGAATTCTTTTGTTAGAGAAGTAATTTGGAGATTTTACTCTGTCGGGGATATGAGAACACTTGACACCATTAGGCTGCATACTGAGAATATGCCAGTGACCTTGTAGTAGGATGTCTTTGTCTTTGTACCAGCTGGAGAAGGTATCTGTAGAGGAAATATCTGCGGGGTTTTATGGATGGCACTTAGACATCGTCCCGTTCTTAAAGTCATTAGCAACTGTCTTTATGTTTTTTTATGCGTATATTTGTAAGCAGTAATCACATTCAAATGCATATGTTCAAAAATAATCACGAGACATTTTGCAAACAAAACAGAAAAATATAAACAAATAGTTTTGCATTTTCAAGGAGATAGTTTTGTATTAACTTGAATAAGCGTTTTTGTACAAGGAGACGAACATCCTAGTAAGAGAATGTTGCCGTAAGAATGAAGACTATACAAAATAGCATACAAAGAAAACAACTGTGTAAAATAATCCCATTGGGTTCCCATTCTGCTATTGCTTTTATGTCTTTGAGTGTCTCATCTCTTTGCTGCTTGTCCTAAGCTGACTGGATTGATTAGTACCACTTGTAGCTTGGCAGTTGATACTGAAGATTAGCTGTAAGGTGATCCAATGGGACATAGTTATACACTTTTGTGATATGGTGGGAGAACTGACTTGATTGTTTTGTTTTTGATTGCAAATGTTGCGGTTAGCAAGAGTCGCCACCGACTTTTCTTTTATCCAAAAGGAAAGGTGAAAAAGCACAGAAAAGACCTTTGAGATTGTTTCTTGAGTTCGGGGGGTAAATTATGAAAAGGGAAGGTATTAGCACCCTTTTCATCCATGGTTTTCCATGGGTTCTTAGTTACTTGCTAGGCCACTTGCTTTTGTTTGAAAATTATGCTTTGTGTGGTTTTTTGAAAGTATTTTGTAAAGAGGCCATTGTTTAGGCAATCTTTGTAATGATTCTCATTCGTAAGAATGTATACAAAGATGTTGACCTTTTTGAAAATGTTTTCAATGTTTGTAAGATGTTTGGAAATGTGTGTGTTTGTTTTGAAAATAGCAAGGATATTTGTTTTTAAATAGAGCAAGTAACTAAAACAATCTACCTACTAAAATGTCTTTCCTGTTCATTTTCTTTTCTTTTGATATTGTTGTCTTACCATTGTTTAGTAAGCAACCCTATCTTTGGATGTAAACGGGACGGGCGTGGGTCATCGTGTAGCCATGATTAACAATGTTGCAAGGTATGTTAGCATTTTTTGAGGGACTAAGATCATTTTGTAAGGCAAATTTGAATAGCGTCATCGAGGGACTATGATCTTGTATTTGTTTATTTTTGCTAAGATACCTTGCATGTGTAATATGACCATTTTGTATAAGGCAACCAAGTGGAGTAACCCTAGGGATGTTTGTGTGCAAGTGTGTCATTTTCATGCTTGATTTTGTCTTGTATTAGGGTTTTCTATTTGATTGATTTTCATCTTCCCATGTAAACCCTAATTACTAGCATATTATGTAAAAGTGATAAATTGCGAAATTTAAAGTTACTACGCTATTACAACACTTGTGAGATGGGGGTATACAATTTATGAATGGGGATTGCAATAATATAAACCTAATTAATCTATTACAACCAAATTGAATTTATGCAAGAATTGGAATAAAATAATATACAAGGTGGATGAAGTATGCAAGAATTATAAATGCAAAGAAAAATATTTTTTTTTTGTTTAGTTTCTTAATATGAAGGAGATTTTGACCTAAACCTAATTAGAGAAAAATAAATAAATAAAAATTAAATTAACTTAAATCAAATAAGAAAGGAAATTAATTAAGAAAAGATTTTTGAATAAAACCCTAATTCTATTTTATTAAAAGAAAATAAGTTTTTTTAAGAAAAAAGTATTTTTATATTTTTTTTTGGCTTGAAAATAATACATGGCATTGTGAGATATTTTTGGTCTTTTTTATATTAAAATAATATATTTAATGGGTATGAAGAAAAATAAATATTAACCTAATTCTAATTTGATTTACAAGGTTATTTAATAAAAATAGATAATATATAACTAAATAAAAATATTTTTTTGTGAGAAAAATAAAATAAAATAAGCCAAAATATAAATCTATCATTTTTATATTTTTTATGATTTTTAATATTAAGAAAAATATATTTAAGAAAATAAAATGAGAATAAAACAAATAAATAAAATGATAATGGGCCAGGGGTGTCACAAGTAAACAGGATGCATGATGTTAGCAAAAAAACCATAGGCCCATGAAGTAAAGGCCCAGTGCTGCAAGAGACCAAAAAATGAAAAAAAAAAGTGATAAAAATGCAAAAGGCAGCACGCTGAGGCTCGAACCCGTGACCTCTAGCAATTATGCGCGCTGCCTTACCATTGGGGTGGTTGTACATCTGTTTACAGAAACAAAGCCACAAATATATATTAGAAACTGCTTCTTGAAGGCAGCTTCATCTTCAACCTTGAGACATGGCCAGACCACCTGTATCTTCCTCATTTCTCCATAAAAATGGAAAGTTCAAACATGAAAGTTGTGGTGTTTCTTCTCACGGATTCAAACATATAACTTATGTAAACTAAAAGTCAAAGATAAAATCTAATTTTACTGGCCCTAATTTGAAACCTAATTTTTGCAGAAATTTCAAATCCAAAATTCTCTATACACAATTAATATAAATGGAAACTATGAACATGGTTAACTTTAGAGCAAGGATATCTACATTTTTTTTTCATAAATCAGGATCCAATGATGCTTGTATGAAGAGATAGAAGTTTGAGTTTTTACCTCTTGCAGCTGGAATCGTGAATGGAGTTTGAGCAAGTTTTGAGAAGGCCTGAGGATCTGTTTAGCTTGCTTGGACCTCCTTGAGTGTATTCCAACCCTTACTTTGTCTTGAAAGTCCCTAAATCTCTCTACTCAAGTCAACCTGCAAGCTTAATATTTGAAAATGGTGGATGGTGAAGGAGGAGCTACAGTCTTGAAACAGGGGTCTGGATCACTTTGATATGTTGTATATTAAGTGTTTGGGTGGTTAAAACTTAATACACACGAGTGGATTTGGAATGGCTATGTGAGGTTCAAAATTGTCAAGTTATGGCAGATTCTGAGTTGAAAAGTGTTTTGGAGTGTTTTGGAGTCTTAGCATTTGTGTGTCAACTTGTAAATAGTGTGCCTACTTATAAGCAAGAGATCATAAATCTTGTAACAACTCAGATTTCAAAAACTCACATGTTTGCTTGGTTACCTGTTTATGAAGCAAAGCTAGCAAGCATGGTTTCAAGGTGTAGTACCAAGCTTGTAGGGGGGCTGAGGCCTTTAAACACACTTGTTATGATTGAGTATAGTGTGTTTGTGCAGAAAAAACAAGTGCAAGGCTCAATGCAAGCTGACTTTGCATAAAGCTTGCTTTTCTAAAATGGCAATGTTGCCTTCCTCCCAAAAATGGAATTATTCTTGTACAATGCATTAACTGCTTGGCTTAAAGCTTCCAAAAGCCGTGAAAACATTTAATTATGGAGTGAAAGTCAAGTTAGAAGCCTGCAAAGTAGGATTTGTTCAGCATGCTTGAGGATTGGATCCAATGTTCTTCATAAAATGGCTTGAAATTCAAGTGACAAATCACGAACTTCATCTCTTTGATTCTCCCTACTCAGGAATGATCTCAAGGAGTTCTTGGACATTTTGGAAAGTTTGAAATGATACCTACAACTCATATTTGAATTTCTTTTGACGATTCCCCTTGGAACCATGTGAAAAATTTCCATGAAGTTAGGTCAAAAATCTGCCTAACTAGGGCAAAATTTCACTAAGTTATTTTTAGTTCATGAGCATGTATTCACAAAATTATATCTTGAGATCCATGAATTTTTTTAGGAGAAATTGTGTGAAACAAAGTTGTATATTTCATGGAGATCTACAAATTTCATGTTGGAAGTTTCCTTTGAATCATCTTGCATTATGGTGAAAATTTGGCTCAAAGTTGAGAAAAAATAAGAAATTTTCTATACTTAGAAAAATTTCAAAGTTAAGAAATTTCAACTTTTCAAAAAAAAATCTTAAATCCTGGATTCCTTGATGAAAAAGTTTCATATTTTGATATGTTTTGATGAAATATGATCTTTGGCACTTGACTTTGACCAAAAAGTCAAAGTTTGACTTTTCAGTATACAATTGACTTTTGATCAGTTGACTACAAAATTCATCTGTCAATCCAATGGATTTGTAATGTTTTGAATCATGTTATTAGGTAAAAATGATGCAATTGAAGTCTTGAAATCATACTTCAAACCAATTGATCATTTGCTAGGTCAAAAATCAGAAATTGCCCCTTCCCAGTCAAAACCTTAATTTTGACCATTTTGCCCTTTTGGAGATTTGATCAAATTTATTGAAGAGTTGTGGTCCAAACTTGATAAAGTGATACATATGAGTTTAAAATGTTTATGTGGATAAAAAAGTATAATGTTTGACTGTAAATTGGCCATGGTTGACTTTTCCCCCAATATAGTTGATTTTTAGGTCAACTGTCCAATTGACTGATCAAAAGTGTGATTCAAGGCTTGAAACTTGACATGAGTAATCTTAGGGGTCCATAATGATCCTTGAAAGTCATATGAAGCATTGATAGTCCAAAAATCCTTGTGCAAACTCAAACCCTAATTTTGTCATCTGTGCGTGAGGAGGTGTCTTGAGCTGGTCAAACCCTAATGCAGTCTTGAGTCAAAGAGATCTTGTGAGAAAATTATTGATAAATGAGAGGGTAAATTTTTGGGTACAACAGCTTCCCCTGTTCAATCTTCTTTAACCTGAAGAGTTAGACTGGCGATTTTTGCCATTCGTGACTCGAAGGTGGAAGATGATTGGACACTAGAGTGCCCAGAAATTTGCACTCAGCGATGCGATGATAGAAGGAATATGCTTAAAAATTCCATTTGGAGAGGTGATAGAAAGATGTGGGAGATTGGCTTAAAGATGCCATCCAAAAGTGATTGTTGAATTGTAATTGGTAAGCTGGAAGAATGAGTATTAGAATGGCGTCTGTGTCTAGGGCGTATCTGAACTATATCTGGGAGCTGATTTTGAATGAGTATCAGAATGGTGCCCGTGTCTGGAACATATCTGAACTATATCTGAAAGTTGAGTCTGAATGTGTATCAGAATGGCACCAGTGTCTGGAGCGTATCTGAACTGTATCTGAAAGTTGAATCTGAATGAGTATCAGAATGGCATCCGTGTCTAGAGCGTATCTGAACTGTATCTGGGAGCTATTTTTGAATGAGTACAAGAATGGCGTCTGTGTCTAGAGCGTATCTGAACTGTATCTGAAAGTTGAGTCTGAATGAGTATCAGAATGGCATCCATGTCTGGAGCATATCTGAAATGTATCTGAAAGTTGAATCTGAATGAGTATCAGAATAGCGTCTGTGTCTGGAGCGTATCTGAAAGTTGAGTCTGAATGAGTATCAGAATGGCATCCGTGTCTGGAGCGTATCTGAACTGTATCTGAAAGTTGAATCTGAACATTGTTAATGATAGCTCTTAATCTTATCCTGAAAAGAGTAAAATGTTAGCTAAAATGCAAAGTCATGTTGTATGAAATGTATGGTATAATGCATTTGTGTAATCAATGTTTATGATATATGGATGCAATGTATGCGTATGTGAGCTAATTTACTGCATTGCAGTTGGATTGGGGAAAATAAATCCTTGGTTGTTGCTGAGGATATG
This sequence comes from Vicia faba, assembly GCA_948472305.1. Taxonomy (NCBI): domain Eukaryota; kingdom Viridiplantae; phylum Streptophyta; class Magnoliopsida; order Fabales; family Fabaceae; genus Vicia; species Vicia faba. The sequence continues at coordinate 363,997,933 of OX451736.1, forward strand.
TAAGTCTTTATGTCTTGAAGTCGAAGTATTGGTGAATTTCTACCGAGAGAAATAAACTCTGTTGTAAGGGCAATGCCATGTACTGCTAGTAAAATCCTATTGGGGAATCCGGAGAAATTTGACGACTTCTACTGGGGATCAACAATTTGAAACTTTGTTTCGCTGGGGATTTAAACGATGTACTGTCGGGGATTACTTATGGAATAACCTAGAGGTATTTCCCTATCCGTTCAACCTATCAGTAATTGCCTCTTTTCATTTTGCTTATTTGTAAATAGTAGTTAGGTTCAAATGCATATGTTCAACAATGAACCATTGGACGTTTTTATAAACAAACACAAGAGTAAAGAAAAACAAATAGTTTTTGTACTTTCAAAGAGATATCTTTGTATTGAATTTGATTAAGTATTTTCATACAAGGAGACAAACATTCTAGTAAGAGAAATACTGTCGTAGAAAATGAAAATTCGATACAAAGAAAAGATAGCTATGTGTAATAATCCCATGGGGTTTCCATTCTGCTATAGCCTTTGCATATCTGAGCATCTTGTATATTTGTTGCTTCGTCTAAAAATGATTGAATTGATCAGAACCTCTGAGTTTGCTGGTGTAAGCCAAAGGTTGTCCGTAAAGTGATCCCACGCGACACAGACATACTCTTTAATTCCCTAACTTTTTCCTGGACCGCCCTTTCGGGTTTTCAGTCCACCGAGAAACCCTTTTTTGCCCAAGCTGCCCTTTTAGGTTTTTGACTTACCGGGTGTAAAAAAATTTTGTTTTATCCCTAATTTTTGCCCGAACCTTTTTGGTTCGCCGGGATGCCCTTGTGGTGTACCCCAAAATTTTCCCTCTCATTTTTCTCAAGAAATCACCCTGGATCCTCAGGTTTACTTCCATCCAATCCCAAACTTTGAATTACAATTTTTTCATGAAGATCACTCCCAGGGGAAAAATGCTCATTTGCACACTGAAAGACCAAACTTTGACCTTTTGATCAAAATCAAATCTCAAAAAATCATATTTCATTAAAACATGTTGAAATAGGAAGTTTGGATCCCCTACTTTCAAACTCCATTTGTTCTCAAAATATTTTCTTGACCAAAAACCATCCATACAGTTTCTTGTGAAATCAAGCTTTCCAAATGTTTTGATGAAGACAAGCTAGCATGAAAAAATGAATGGATCAAGATAGAAGATTTATCTCAAGCAAAGATTCATTGATCAAGATCAACTTTTCAAGACTTATGGCTTTAGGTATATGAAATTTTTGATCTTATGCTCTTAGTGCTCAAAACTATTTTTAATCATGCATTTACTTTATTAAAATAATATTTTGAGTATATATTATGTATGATTGAAGAAGGATGTTTTAAATTGCTTAAAATATTTAAAAAATAATGATTTTTCAATTTTTGTACACAAGCAATCGATTGTCATTCTAGGACAATCGGTTGCAGTAAAAAAAACAAAAGTTTCTGTTTTGACAAACAATCGATTGTCATCTAGCAGCAATCGATTGTCATGTGTTCTGTTTTCAAATTTTTTGAATGTTGGCCTATGAGAAACCGATTGCTGCTCAATGACAATCGATTGTCATAGTTATATTTTTCAAATTTTTTAAACGTTGCTTTTACAGCAATCGGTTGTTGCTTTAGTGCAACCAGTTGTTGTGCTTCAGATTTTGAAAATTTTCATTTTTCCAGCAACTTTTTGTAACACCTTTTCATGGCAATCTTTGTATCTTTTCAAACATATTTTTTAGTAAAAATGGTTTAAAAATTGCTATGATTCATTGAAGAGGTATTACTACACTATAAATTATTTTTATTTAGAATTTTTGAAAATACAACAACAATCACTAACAACTATTACTTTCTATTCTTTTGATCATACTCTCTATACTCAAGATTTTTGTTCATCATTTTCATATGCATACTGAAAATTTTTCTTGCGCACTTAGAAGAGTATTTCATCTTAAATTTCATATTGAATAGAAAAGATCAATCAAGTGATTGACATTGCTCTTTCATTATTCAAACTCTTATACAAATCAAACAAACTATTGTATCCTTATTTTCAGGATTGTTGGAAACAAGAAAGACACTTAGGGAGGATTGTTCTCTTTGTGGTCTTAGTGAAAATCCAAGAGGATTGTTCTTGGTCCAAGAGGATTGTTCTTAGTTGTTTGGTAGTCTTTGTAAAAATTACCAACTATAAGGAAATCTCTTTCATGTTGAAAGGGGACTGGAGTACTCTCGGACTGTGAGGGGAACCAGGATACATCTCTGTGTTTTTTACTTTCCGCATTTACTGCTTTCATCACTTATCAGAAAAAGAAAGAAAATAAACTCGTGCAAAATTATTCATACAATTCAGAAAAAGTTTTAAAGAACCTAATTCACCCCCCCCCCTCTTAGGCGCATCTGAACTTACAATTGGCATCAGAGCAGGTTATAGGTAACCTGTTCCTACTAGATCCAGAATGGCTTCCGCAAACAACAATTCTGTGTTCAGAGACGGTGGCAGTAGCAACAAGCCTCCTCTATTCTGTGGTGAATATTTTGATTTTTGGAAGATCCGTATGAAGGCTCATCTAGAAGCACAAGGAGAAGAAATATGGGATGCTGTCCAAAATAGCCCTTTTGTTCCGGTAACTGTAGTAAACGGCGTTGGCTCATCAAATCCTAAAACTGCATGGGATGATGATGATAAGAAAAAGGTCTTGTATGACAAAAAGGCAATAAACCTCCTTCAAAGAGCACTTAGTATGGATGAATTCTTCTGTGTCTCAGCATGTACAACGACAAAAGAAATTTGGGATACACTGGTTGAAACACATGAAGGAACAACTGAAGTAAAGAGATCGAGACTTAATACGTTAAGTCAAGAATATGAATTGTTCCGTATGCAACCCGAAAAATCCATTCTTGATTTACAAAAAAGATTTGTGCATCTAACAAATCATCTAAGGGCACTTGGCAAAACATTGACCAATGATGAGTTGAACCTAAAAGTGCTCAGATCCTTAACTAGAGAATGGCAACCAAAAGTAACGGCAATCTCAAAAAAGAAGAGTCTCGCTACTATGACATCCGCAACTTTGTTCGGGAAACTTCAAGAATACGAGACAGAACTTGGTAGATTGGAAAAGTGTGAAAATCAAGAAAAGAAGTCTAAGAACATTGCCTTGAAGATTGACTCCAAGGAAGACGAAAAGAAAGATAATCCTGATGAAGATGAAAACTTCATGCTTCTCGTTAGAAGACTTGGAAAATTCTTTGGTAAAAATGACAAATCCTTCTCGCACTCAAAGAAGAAGAAACACTTCAAGATGAAAGGAAGGATCCTCATCAACACAAGAAGTTACTTGTTATGAATATGGTAAACAAGGTCACATCAAATCGGACTGTCCAAAACTTTCAAAGAAAAGTGGCTACAAAGGCAAGAAGGAATCAAAAGATAAGAAAGCATATGTTGCATGGGAAGATGTTGAACTAAGTTCGTCATCCGACTCCGATAGAGACGAAAGTGCCAATCTTGCGTTAATGGCATCACACCACTCCGAAAGCGAAGATGATGAGGTTAGTAACGTATTCTCTCTTTTTGATAGTGATGCACAAGGTGCTATAAATGAATTGTTAAATGAATGCAAAATTCTGTACAAAACTATCTCATCACAAAAGAAACAAATTTCATCGTTGGAAGAAAAATGTGGATCTATTGAAAAAGATCTCAAAGATGAAAAGCAAAAAGTTAGTGATGAAAAACAGAATTTTGTATGCACAAAGTGTGAATCTCTCTCTTTCCAAATTGTCCAATTGAAAAGGGTTCTTGAAAGGTGTTCTTAGGCAACAAAGATACTCAAATGACAAAAGTGGTCTTGGATACTCAAAATTTTCAAAACCAAGTACCAACAAAACCATCTTTGTCAAGGCTAGCGATCAACCAACCAAAGAGAAAGAAATCACTCCCAAAATAGTTCATCACTATCCTAAAAAGAAAATACCCTCTAAGAAGAAATCTTATCCTTCTAGATATAGAAGTAAATTTGAACCTACTTGTTTTTATTGTGGTATTCGAGGACACACACGTAATGCTTGTTATGTTAGAAACTTTGGCATGGCAAATGGGCATTATGTGTGGATTAAGAAAGGAACTAATTATGAAGTACCCAAAGCAACTTGGGTACCTAACAAAACCTAATCTTGTTTTGTAGGTAAGCTTGACGACCACTTCAAATCTATGGTATCTCGATAGTGGTTGTTCCAAGCATATGACGGGAGATATCGACAAATTTTCACATCTAACGCTTAAGGCCAAGGGTTATGTGACGTACGAAGATAACAACAAAGGAAAGATTCTTGGCACAGGAAAAGTTGGTGGTCCACCTTTCACATCAATTGAAGATGTTCTTTATGTCGAAGGACTAAAGCACAATCTTCTAAGTATTAGCCAACTATGTGACAAAGGTTTCAAGATCAAGTTCACTAAAGATGAATGTTTGATAGAAGATGAAGTCACACATGAGGCTAAACTTAAAGGTAAAAGAGTAAATAATACTTTTATGATTTCCCTTAACGATTTGTCTTTGAAGGTTAAATGTCTAATGGCAAGCAACAATGACTCATGGCTATGGCACAAGAGGATCGCTCATATTCATATGGAGCACCTAAACAAATTGATTAAGCATGACGTTGTTGTTGGACTGCCTAAGATAAAGTTCATCAAAGATAGACTTTGCGATGCATGTCAAAAGGGAAAGCAAACAAAATCAACTTTCAAATCCAAGAATATGGTATCCACTACTAGGCCACTACAACTGCTTCATATGGACTTGTTTGGCCCTTCAAGAACAAGAAGCTTCGAAGGTAATGTATACGCTCTAGTTATTGTTGATGACTTTTCTAGATACACTTGGACACTCTTTTTAGTGCAGAAAAATGATGCATTCAAGGCATTCAAGAAATATGCAAAGCAAATTCAAAATGAGAAGTCACTATCTATTGCCTCCATAAGAAGCGACCATGGTGGAGAATTCCAGAATTCCTCCTTTGAAGATTTCTGTGAAGAACATGGAATATCACATAATTTCTCGGCACCAAGGACTCCTCAACAGAATGGAGTTGTAGAAAGGAAGAATAGGTCTCTTATTGAACTTGCAAGGAAAATGCTTAGTGATTCAAACCTTCCAAAATATTTTTGGGCGGATGTTGTAAGCACGGCATGCTTTGTAAGAAATAGAGTTAATATTGGACCTATATTGAAGAAGACTCCGTATGAACTCTTTCGAGGAAGGAAACCAAATATTTCATTCTTTCATGTCTTTGGCTGCAAATGTTTTGTCCTTAACAACGACAAAGACAACCTTGGTAAGTTTGATGAAAAATCGGATGAAGGTATTTTTCTTGGATACTCCTTATCTAGTAAAGCTTATCGTATTTACAATAAAAGAACTTTAATTATTGAGGAATCTATGCACGTATCATTTGATGAATCTAACCCCTCCGAGGAGGATACTATTGTTTTAAATGATGATGATGAGATTTTAGATATTCCTCAAGAAGATGGCTCCAAGACCAACAATGAGAATCAATTGGAACAACAAGAAGAACAAATTCCGGATGAATCAAATGTCAATGATCTACCTAAGGAATGGAGAACCCATAGAGATCACCCTATTGATAAAATCATCGGTGACATCAGTCAAGGTGTTTCAACAAGATTGAATCTCAAAGATGCTTGCTTGAACATGGCGTTCATTTCTCAAATCGAACCTTCCAAAGTCGATGACACATTAGGAGACGACCAATGGATGATTTCTATGCAAGAAGAATTAAATCAGTTCGAGAGAAATCAAGTTTGGGAACTTGTTCCTAGACCAAGTGACAAATATATCATAGGTACCAGATGGGTGTTCAAAAACAAACTTGATGAGAACAGTATAATTATTCGAAACAAAGAAAGATTGGTAGCCCAAGGATACAACCAAGAAGAGGGAATTGACTTTGAAGAAACTTTCGCCCCGGTTGCAAGGTTAGAAGCTATCCGTGTTTTACTTGCTTACGCTTGTTCATTGAATTTTCAGCTTTACCAAATGGACTTCAAAAGCGCATTCTTAAATGGCTACATCAATGAAGAAGTCTATGTCAAACAACCCCCGGGCTTTGAAGACTTCAAGAATCCTTCACATGTCTTTAAGTTGAGAAAAGCTCTTTATGGCTTAAAACAAGAACCTAGAGCATGGTATGACAGACTCAGTACATTCTTATGCGAAAAAGGTTTCGAGAAAGGTAAAGTGGATAAGACCTTGTTCATAAAGAAGATCAAAGGTAACACTTTATTAGTACAAGTCTATGTCGATGATATTATATTTGGTTCAACTAACAAATATTTGTGTGAAGAATTATCTTGATGATGCAAGGAGAATTTGAGATGTCTATGATGGGCAAGATGAACTATTTCCTTGGATTACAAATTAAGCAACTGAAAGATGGTATCTTCATCAATCAATCAAAATATTGCAAGGAACTTTTAAAAAAGTTTGATATGGATAATTGCAAATTAATGCACACGCCAATGGGCTCTGGTACTTATGTTGATCAAGATGAATCTGGTATTTCCATTGATATTACTAAATATTGAGGCATGATTGGCTCACTATTATACTTGACGGCAAGTCGTCCTGACATCATGTTCAGTGTATGTTTGTGTGCACGATTTCAAGCAAACCCGAAGGAATCTCACCTCATGGCAGTAAAAAGAATCATGAAATATCTCAAAGGAACAACCAATGTCGGTCTATGGTACCCAAAAGGTAATATATGCAACTTAATTGGTTATTCTGACGCTGATTATGCAGGATGTAAAACAGATAGAAAAAGCACAAGTGGCACTTGTCACATTTTGGGAAATGCATTAGTCTCTTAGGCATGCAAGAAACAAGCTTGTGTGGCTCTTAGTACGACCGAGGCGGAATACATTGCAGCGGGTAGTTGCTGTGCACAAATTCTATGGCTCAAGCAACAACTCAGTGACTACGGACTCGACCTTGGATGCATTCCACTCTGATGCGACAACACAAGTGCAATCAACATTACAAAAAATCCTGTGATGCATTCTAGAACAAAGCATATCGACATTCGACATCACTTTCTTCGTGATCATGTACTTCAAGGAGATGTCGAAGTCACCTTCGTGGATACGCATAATCAACTAGCAGATATCTTCACTAAACCGTTGGCAAGAGAACCATTCTTCAAGATCCGAAGAGAGCTAGGTATCTTGGACGAAAATGACATTGTCTAATTAAGGTAAATGGCTATGATCTTAATCTTAACTTTATGGTAATATATCATGATCCATGTTTTTATTACTAAATTTTTGATATATGACCATGAAATCCCCAAAAATTAAGTATTTTTTCACTTTTTCACTAATGACAATCGGTTGTCACTAAAAAAATTTCGTTTCTGTTTTCACAACAATCGGTTGTCACTCCACGACAACCGGTTGCTCTCTCAATTTTTCCGCCCCTGTTTGAATTTTTCAAAGGGTGCAATCGGTTGTCATAAAACAACAATCGATTGCACAGTTTAAAATTTTGAATTTTTTTTTTTTTTTTCAGTTACACTCTTTTTATTCTTTCTCTTCCATTGCCATTACTATTATTTATTTTGTACCAGATTTTTATTCTCTTTTTGAATGTTTTAAGTGTTTGGTCAACAACTTTTTAATGCTTAGTCTTTGCCAATGACACAATATTTTGGATAGTCACACACTCAAGAATCTCTATGCTACAAGTCTTTATTGTCTTGACTAAACCATTGAATTCCTTACCTATCCATTGAATGCCTATCCATCTATAAAAGCCCAACCAAAACCTAAAAACTTCATATATCCTCTTTTGTCTCAAGAAACCTAAAAACACCAAATACCCTTTCCCCTTCCAATTCTCTCATTCCTCACCATGTCAACATCAAAGAAAGGCAATGGAAAAGCTTTTTCCTCATCTCAAGGTGATGATGTCTCAAAACTCATTCCATCAAGAATCCAAATGGAAAGATTTATGTCTCACTTTCAGAAGAAAACGGTTCTTCTACCAAGGTTCGGTAATCTTGACAACTTCTATTCCGAATGCTTCAATTTTCCAGCATTATTTAGATCTCAAGGGATATACAAGTTAATTGGTGTTAATGGACCCATCTACCCCACTTTGGTTAGGATTTTCTACAGCAATCTAACCATTAGTAGAGGATGCATGATCTTAAATATCAAAGGGGTTCCTATAGAACTCACAGTGCAGAATTTTGGTGAAGCTTTGGGTATTCCACATGATGGTGCTTGCATTAAACTTCTCTCAAATGCAAATCTTCCTGGCTACAGCAAAAGAGACTTCTACTATGGAATTGCAAGAATTCCCGAGCGTGATTTTATTCAGAAAAGGCAAAGGATTATTGGTGGAACTCCGGAGAGGAACTCTTGGTCTGCAGGAATTCTCACTATTGATGACCGTTTGATCCACTACTTTTTGGCGTATGTGGTTATGCCAAAGTTCTCAAACATTTCCAATTTCAATGATTGTGAGATGCAGATTCTGTATGCGATGAATAATGGGATTCAGATCAACTGGTCTTATGTGATTCTACATAATTTGGCACTACATAATGAAAATACTTATGCTCTTCCTTATGGCTCCTGGCTTACCCTTGTTTTTGAGAAGTTCAATGTTCCCTTGTCTGGTGAATACATGGTGCCTATGACTAACCCCAAACATGAAATCACTCTGAATAAAGTATGTAATACCAAAATCGGCGTCAAATTTGATCTGATTAATAGAACCATCACATACATTCATACTCCTCCACAAAACCAACCTCCACAAGAACAACCACATCAAAACCAACCTCCACAACCAATGGAAAACTCTTTCAATCAAGTTTTTGACTACCTTCAATACATGAACAACAACATGAACAATCAATTTGCGCATATATATGCCCATACAAATGTCCCTCCTTATGAAGTTCAACCCTACATTACCCTTTCATTCAACCTCAAACCAATGAAGGCAATGATGGTGAAGATCAAGATGATGAAGACTTTGTTGAAGGCATGGATGATTAGTTTTTAAGTTAGTATATGTCTTAGTACTTTATGTTCTTATGTTTTATGTCGTTTTTCTAGTTTCGTTTAAGACACTTCATGTATTGTGATCCCTTTTGTTTTGTGCACTTTGTTTCTGTTATATCTATGTATGCAAACTTTATTTATGCTATGTTATTTCTATGTGCAAAATTTTTATGATCTTCTTTCCCATTCCTTTTTGCTAATGACAAAGGGGGAGAAGACTTTGTAGTTTCTTTTATGTTTCTCTAACCCAAATTGCAGCAAGGAAGCAATCTTCAAAACCCTCATGCAATAGATCAAGGGGGAGTCTTTGACTTAGGTGGAGTTTTTAAAAAACTTGATTAGAGAAAACCCAGATGCACTCCAAACTTCAAGCAATGGTTGTCATCATCAAAAAGGGGGAGACTGAAATCAAGCTTTCCAAATGTTTTGATGAAGACAAGCTAGCGTGAAAAAATGAATGGATCAAGATAGAAGATTTATCTCAAGCAAAGATTCATTGATCAAGATCAACTTTTCAAGACTTATGGCTTTAGGTATATGAAATTTTTGATCTTATGCTCTTAGTGCTCAAAACTATTTTTAATCATGCATTTACTTTATTAAAATAATATTTTGAGTATATACTATGTATGATTGAAGAAGGATGTTTTAAATTGCTTAAAATATTTAAAAAATAATGATTTTTCAATTTTTGTACACAAGCAATCGATTGTCATGCTAGGACAATTGGTTACAGTAAAAAAAACAAAAGTTTCTGTTTTGACAAACAATCGATTGTCATCTAGCAGCAATCGATTGTCATGTGTTCTATTTTCAAATTATTTGAACGTTGGCCTATGAGCAACCGATTGCTCCTCAATGAAAATCGATTGTCATAGTTATATTTTTCAAAATTTTTAAACGTTGCTTTTACAGCAATCAGTTGTTGCTTTAGTGCAACCGGTTGTTGTGCTTCAGATTTTGAAAATTTTCATTTTTCCAGCAACTTTTTGTAACACCTTTTCATGACAATCTTTGTATCTTTTCAAACATTTTATTTAGTAAAACTGGTTTAAACATTGCTATGATTCATTGAAGAGGTATTACTACACTATAAATTATTTTTATTTAGAATTTTTGAAAATACAACAACAATCACTAACAACTATTACTTTCTATTCTTTTGATCATACTCTCTATACTCAAGATTTATGTTCATCATTTTCATATGCATACTGAAAATTGTTCTTAAGCACTTAGAAGAGTATTCCATCTTAAATTTCATATTGAATAGAAAAGATCAATCAAGTGATTGACATTGCTCTTTCATTATTCAAACTCTTATACAAATTAAACAAACTATTGTATCCTTGTTTTCAGGATTGTTGGAAACAAGAAAGACACTTAGGGAGGATTGTTCTCTTTGTGGTCTTAGTGAAAATCCAAGAGGATTGTTCTTGGTCCAAGAGGATTGTTCTTGGTTATTTGGTAGTCTTTGTACAAATTACCAACTATAAGGAAATCTCTTTCATGTTGAAAGGGGACTGGAGTACTCTCGGACTATGAGGGGAACCAGGATACATCTCTGTGTTTTTTACTTTCCGCATTTACTGCTTTCATCACTTATCAGAAAAAGAAAGAAAAGAAACTCGTGCAAAAATATTCATACAATTCAGAAAAAGTTTTAAAGAACCTAATTCACCCCCCCCCCCCCCCTCTTAGGCGCATCTGAACTTACATTTCTGACCCACACGTATGAAACTGCCATAACTTCTGTATTCATACTGCTACATACTCTCTATACATCCATCCATCCATTTAAAGAAGTCAGAATATCATCCCCTTGCCATCCCTAGAAGTTGGAAACGTTCAGCTTACTGAGTACGTGAAGAAGCTCTTCAGAGTATCATCAGAGTTGGGTTTGCCTCTAGTTCATAGAACTTCTTCCAGCTGCAAGGTAAGCATATGCTGACTTTTACCACATTGCTTAAGCATCACCAGATTTGCATGCTCAAATACACAATGTAGATATCATGTTTCTGATGTTGCCCATATTCTGAGATTTAATTCATCTGTCTGCTCAAGTAAAGAATAAATCAGTTCAGAACTTTTTTGAAGGAACTAATACTCAGAGTTAGGATTAACAAAGGCATACTTGCCTCTGATTTATGATTCTGATTTCTAAAACACTATGACACTTGTTGTAGCTGTCCTAGGAATGTCTTCTGTTTTGTGGAGAAATAACCAAATTGCAGATGTTCTGACTAGCATAGAGAGAGAGAGAGAGAGAGAGAGAGAGAGAGAGAGAGAAATCAAGTTCTGTCAGTGGCCCCAGCGTTTCTGGAGTTTGTTTTGTCACAAGTAACATCAGAACTTCTGAAAACTACTGTGTTCCCAGTGGGTTCAGAACCTCTGACCTGAAACATTTTCACTAACAGGTTTCTGTTTTGCAGTGTGCTAGGGTCAGAACCTCTGACCTTGTACATTTTCACCAACAGGTTTCTATTTTGCAGTATGTCAGGGTCAGAACCTCTGACTTCTTTCTTTCAGCAACACGCTGATTTCTTTTTTTTCTTCCCCTTGTTATTTTCTTTATTTTTCTCGCTGGCACTCTCCATTTCATTAATCCGCAAAACACCAAAAATATTTCGTTCACACTTTATTTTATTTCTTAAAACAAAAGACAAAAAATATTTTCTTAAAACAAAACAAGTTCATTTAATATTTTATTGTATGTATTTCAATATGGTTGTAATAGTAAATTAGGGCTTTATTTTCATTTGTAATTCCCCTTCGTAAATTTGTACCCCATCCCCTAAATATTGTAATAGCATAGCACTTTACATTTCTGCAATTTATCTCTTTCAAATGTAAATGCTAGTAAATAGGAAGTGTATGGCAAGATAAAGATCAATCAAATAGAAAACCATAATTCAAGATAAAATCAAGCATTGAAATAACACACTTGCGCACATGCACCCTTAGGGTAATCTCACTTGTTGCCTTATACAAAAAATAGCCATATTACGCATGCGAAGTATCTTGGTAAAACAAACAAAATCAAAAGATCATAGTCCCTCGATGACGCTATTCTAAGTTGCCTTACAAAATGATCTTAGTCCCTCAAAATGTTAAGATACTTTGCAACATTGCTAATCATGGTTATACAATGACCCACGCCCGTCCCGTTACATCCAAAGATAAGGTTGCTTACCAAATCGATGGTAAGACAACAATGTCAAAGGAATAGAAAATGAACAAGAAAGACATTTTAGTAGGTAGTTTGCTCTTAATTACTTGCTCCATTTCAAAAACAAATATCCTTGCTATTTTCAAAACAAACACATACATTTCCAAAACATTTTACAAACTTGAAAACATTTTCAAAAAGACAAACATCTTTGTATACATTCTTACGAACGAGAATCATTACAAAGATTGCCTAAAAAATGGCCTATTTTACAAAATACTTTTCAAAACCACCAAACCCATTTTCAAACAAACAAAAGCAAGTGATCTAGCAAGTAACTAAGAGCCCATGGAAAACCATGGATGAAAAGCGTGCTAACACCTTCCCTTTTCATAATCTACCCCCCGAACTCAAGAAAACATCTCAAAGGTCTTTCCTGTGATTTTTCACCTTTCCTTTTGGATAAAAGAAAAGTCGGTGGCGACTCTTGCTAACCACAACATTTGCAATCAAATGCAAAATCCTCAAGTTAGTTCTCCCACCATACCACAGAACTGGCGACTCTGCTGGGGAATTTTTTATAAAAGTGGGGTTACCTTAGGGCTAGATCACATTTATTTGCTTACACTTGTTTGATTTGTTTGCTTTACGATTTTGGTTCTTTGTTTGGGTTTAAATCCTCTACCCGGATTTGGGATACATTATAGGTAAATAGAAATACGTTGTGGAAACTGTGTGGGGTATACCGACATGGTCTAAGAAATAGATATGTTAGTGTGACATATTTGTGGGTACCGGTAGCCTTTGAGCCAATCAAAGAGAATACGGGGCCGCTGAGTGATGTCATGAAGAACTAACGAACTTCTAGAACCTTTACTTGACCAACTTGTCCTTTAGGACGTAGTGAGATGACCGGCTTTGGTGCAGTCCGAAGTTGGTAGATACTCGATACTACAATCATTGAGGGTTGGTTTCTTGGGATATTTCGGTCACCATTAAAGAGGCTTGAGCTGAAACAACGACCAAGGAAACAATCCAGTGATATTGAGCTCCTAGAACCCGGTTACTATTACTAGGACAGGTTTAAGCCAAATAAACTTCAAGAGGGTACTTACCTATAAAACCCCATGCAAGCCTAAACTAAGAATTTGTTTGTTTTTCTTTTATATGCGTACTTGTACATAACATCATAGACATCATGAACATCATATGCATCCACTAACCATTTCAAGGATTTTGGAGATTCATCTTTGTTCTTGTTTTGTAGGATATGGATTCACTTCGCAGAAAAACTATCCAAGTCAACCTTGTAAGAATTCCTCCACAACTTAAGGAGCCAGCTTCAAGGATCCCTGAAAACTCTCCTTTAACCGAGAGACATGGTCGTCTGCTCAACTTGGTCACCTCCAACATGGATGAGGACATGATGAAGGTTCTCTTTCAGTTCTTTGATCCCTTGCACCATTCTCAATCAACTACCTTTCAACGGTACGGAAAGAGACCCAAAGCCAGAAAAGATTGCTCAAGCTCTGCACTTACACTCATCTGATGTCACAACTCATTGGGAAACTAGGAGTGGTGTCAAAGGCTTCTTAGCAAAGTTTCTGTTTGAGAAAGCCCAAATCTGTTGGAATTCTTTAGACTTGCAAGCCTTTGAGGAAATTGTGGCTCTTCTTATCTATGGGATGGTCTTGTTCCCCAATCCTGACCAACTCATAGATATGAGCACCATCAAAATCTTCATGTCACACAATTCGGTGCCTACATTGCTTGGAGATATCCTACACTCTTTCCACACTCGTACAATGAGGAAAAGAGGTGCCCTTATGTGTTGCACTCCTCTCCTGGCAAGATGGTTTATTTCTCATCCTCCCCAATCAGTCTTAAGGAATGAGCAAGGTTTGAGGTGGTCATAAAGGTTAATGACGCTCGAACATTCAGACATTCATTGGTGCTCCCGATCCAAAGAGAATGTTATCATTATTGACCGTTATGGGGAATTTCCTAATGTCCCTCTACTTGGCATTAGGGGAGGCATCACCTAAAACCCATGCTTAGCTTTAAGATAGTTTGGTTATGCCCAAAGGGATGGCCCACACGAGATGCTGATTCAAGGCTTGGTATTCGACCACGACAACGACGATCAAGGTCTTCGCCAGAGATTCATCCGAGCTTGGAGGATGCTAAACAAGGTGGATAGCAGGACTTTGGGACACAAGAATTCCATCCCTCTTGATCCTTACCTCAAGTGGGTACAAACCCGCTCTCAAAGTCTTATGATGCCTTATCCTTCCATTCTCTCGGTGATCATTGAGCCTGTTAAGGAAGGAGAAGTTCCATACACTATCCTACATCCTTACATGCCCACATCTCTTGAAGACCTACAAAGGGATTGGATACAGCTCAAAGTAGAGCGTGATACTTTCGAAGCCCAATTCTACGCAAGCGAGAAGAAGGTTTTGGAACTCACTAGGCTACTTTGTGAAGAGCAGACTCTAAATGCCTACATTGAACAAAGAGGATGCACACTACTTTTTTATCTTAGAGAGTTGTATTATTTTGCCCAAGGGGCGTTGTTGTACTCGAACTCTATCTTATTAATATAACGTGTGTTTCTTTTTGTCTAAAACGAACTTGAATCTTTAAAATCCTTGAAAAAATTGCATATGCACATATCATTCATCATAACATAAACAGGTCTTTTGCAACGAGTTCCCTCATCTCTCTGTTGTTTATTTCAGTAAGATGGATCTCGAACAAACAGTCAAAGATCTTCAAGCTCAAAACACGCAATTTCAACAGTTACTCACAACCCTGGCCAAGGGACAATAGGAGTTGAAGACTTTGTTGTCCAAAGAGAAGAAGAAGAAAGAGAAGAAACCAACCGGTGTTGTAATCATGGGGAGAAGGTTTCAAGGACAGACCAGAAGAACCTTGAATTTCGCAACAACATCTGATGAAAGAGAAGGAAAAGGAAAGGAAACAGCGGTTCCGTTAGAATCTGAAGAGGAGGAAGAAGAGGAAGACTACTCCGAAGAGCAGTATCCGCCAGCGATGATAAGTACAAACATCTTGAAGAGCGTTTGAACACTATGGAAATACAAAGGGTACCAGGCCTGGATTTTGAAGACTATATTGAGTTTGATACGCCCGAGAAGCCAAATGTTATCTCTGCTCCCATGCCCAGACATGGTCACAACACCAATGCTATTGAAGAAGACTTGTTTGTTACCACAGTTGACGAACTCGTGACTCCACTCCCAATCATTAAGATAAATTTGTTGAAATTCGGCGTGTTCCCGGGCTGTAATGAAATTTGCCACCTCTGCTTATCCTCACTAACTGATTGCCCTTTGTTGAAAGTAGGCATTCAACGCTTGATAGACAACAAAGAGATTATGTTTGAAAGTACTCTTGTTTCACCTATTTCTGTTGAAGACGTTTAAATCATTACCATATCCGCCAATTCTTCTAGGGTTTCCAAAAAACCTGTTAGAATTACATTGGTTCCGAAAGCAACTCCTCAAATAATCACAATGCCTGGGCCAGTCCCATATGAATCAGACAAGACCGTGTCGTGGAATTACGGTGGGGACATTTATTACCATGGCATCAAACAAGAGGGGATGGTCGCCGAATAAATAAACTCCGAATAAGAAGACTCCGACATTAGCAATATTGCCGGAACCAGTAAGATTACCCGAAGCGGTAGAATCTTTTCTCCAGAGATTGCCCCCCCAAAGGCGGTTTTTGGCCCGTGGCTGCTTCGAATGTTACTTCCGTACCCATAATCATCTCTGCAAGTGCTCCTATTGACAAAGACAACACAACCCCTGCTATTATCCCTACCAACACTCCTGCTGCTGAAACGCGAGGAAAAAGTATTCAAGAAGAGCCTTTCCGGATGAAGGCTCAACCACTGACTATCCCCGAGACCTCCAAGAAGGAAATGGAGGAGATCTTGAGAATAATAAAGAAGAGTGACTACTACGTAGTTGAACAGTTGGGGCAAAATCCCTCCAAAATCTCCATGCTAGCATTGTTACTGTGCTCCGAGGCACATGCGAAAGCCCTGGTGAAGTTTCTGAAGACAACCCATGTGCCTCAAGAGACGTCTGCTAACCAATTTCAAGATTGTGTGGCCAGTTTGACAGCGGATAACGGTCTAGGCTTCTCGGATGCTGATCTGGAACCAAAGGGAAGAAAGCACAACAAGGCATTGCATGTCTCTGTGGAATATAGATGAACAACTATGGCCCATGTCTTGGTGGACACTGGCTCATCTTTGAATGTTTTACCAAAGAAAGCTCTCCACAGACTAGACTGCGAAGGACTGATGTTGAAACCCAGTAACATAGTCATAAGAGCATTTGATGGCTCAAAGAAGATGGTCCACGGGGAGGTGGACATCCCCATAAACATTGGGACTCAAACTTTCAACTCAACCTTCTATGTAATGGACATCCGCCCCTCTTACTCCTGCCTGCTAGGACAGTCGTGGATCCATAATGTCGATGTTGTCACCTCTACACTACACCAGATGCTGAAATATCCGGTCCATGGAAAGATTATCACTGTCCACGGAGAGGAAGAATACATGATTAGCCATCTCAATTCCTTCAGGTATATGGAATTGGATGGAGAGTTCATTGAAACTCCTTTTCAACATTTCGAAGAAGTCCCCCAAGAGGTAGCAGTAACCAAGACTGTGTCTCAGATTCCCAAGATTCCAAGACCTCCACTCTGGATGTCATCTCTGAAGGACGCCAAAGCTGTAGTTGAGGAAGGTGGATGCACCATCTGGGGGAAACTTCCAGACATCCCATATAAATATGACAAGTTTGGTTTAGGTTTCACTTCAAGTGCTCAGAAGGCTGTGCGTCGTGCCCGTGCGGGAGGGCCACCCTTGATGATCAGCAACCGAGAGGTCAATGCGGTGGAAGATGATGAAGAGGATTACAACTTGGAGGATTGGATTTTTCCTACTATCAACGGAGGACTTCGCAATTGGGAAGCCAGAGACTTTTTTCCAATAACCTTCATCCCTCAGTAATTTATCTTTTACATCTCTGTTGGACTTGTAATATTCACAAATAATTCGCACATTTTAAACCTTGTGCCTTACCCGAGGTGCAATGGTCCATTTGTAAGGGTTTTTATTTCATCATCATATGACATTCAATGAATCATGGACGTTTTTTCACATTGAGTTCTCTAAAACGGTCAGATACATGATCAACGATCTTCCCTCGACTGGTGGTAACAACACAGGAGGCTCTTGTAAGTACTCTTTGATTTTGTCAAAAGCAATATGGCATTCATCATTCCATCTGACTACTTGATCTTTCTTCAATAGTTTGAAGATTGGCTCGCAAGTAGCTGTTAAGTGAGAGATGAATCTGGAAATATAGTTTAGGCGTCCCAAGAATCCTCTGACTTCCTTCTCAGTATGAGGACCAATCTTCAAACTATTGAAGAAAGATCAAGTAGTCAGATGGAATGATGAATGCCTAAACTACATAGATCTCTATCTCATGATGTATCATATCATGAAATAAAGCTACCATGGCGCGCTGATAGGTTGCCCCAACATTCTTCAGTCCGAACGGCATCACTTTGTAGCAGAACGTGCCCCACTGTGTGACAAATGTTGTTTCCTCCATGTCCTCAGGCGCCATTTTGATTTGGTTATAACCTGAGAATCCATCCATGAAGGAAAATACTTTGTGCAGGTCCGTATTGTCAACCAGGATATCGATGTGGGGAAGTGGAAAATTGTCTTTAGGGCTGGCCCTATTCAAATCTCTATAGTCCATGCACATTCATACTTTGCTGTTCTTTTTAGGCACGGGAACAATGTTGGCAACCCATTTAGGATAGGAAGTGACAGCCAAAAATCTGTTTTTAAATTGTTTCATGACTTCCGCTTTGATCTTCTCTAACATGTCAGGTCTCATGCGGTGGACTTTTTGTTTTACTGGTGGACAATCTTCTTTTGTTGGCAGACGATGTACCACGATGTCTGTATCAAGTCCTGGCATGTCTTCGTATGACCAGGCAAAGATCTCAACATAATCACGCAATAGCTGAATTAGACGCTCCTTGACACTCGGCTCTAGATTGGCACCCACCTTGATTTCCTTTTTATTTTCGTCGGTACCGAAGTTGATTGTATCCAACGGTTCCTCATGAGGCTGAATAGCTCTTTCCTCTTGTTGTAGTAGTCTGGCCAATTCCCCTGGTACTTCACAATCTTCCTCACCTTCGTCTTAGGCTTGGTAGATTAGATCTTCGGAGTCACTAAAGGCCATAGCAGTATCATTACCCATGGGATCCGGAATGGAGGGGTACCTGCATATTTGAGTGTGGGTGTGTGTAAGGGTTTATCCATCTTTAAACAATAAAATGTAAAAGAAAGACAATGAGCATAAAAGGTTTGTATGTGAAAAAACGTCCATGATTCATTGAATGTCATATGATGATGAAATAAAAACCCTTACAAATGGACCATTACGCCTCGGGTAAGATACAAGGTTTTAGAATGTGCGAATTGTTTTTGAATATTACAAGTCCAACAGAGATGTAAAAGATAAATTACTGAGGGATGAAGGTTATTGGAACAAAGTCTCTGGCTTCCCAATTGCGAATTCCTCCGTTGATAGTAGGAAAAATCCAATCCTCCAAGCTGCAATCTTCTTCACCATCTTCCACCGTATTGACCTCTCAGTTGCTAATCTTCAAAGGTGGCCCTCCCGCACGGACACAGCGCACGGCCTTCTGAGCACTTGAAGTGAACCCTAAACCAAACTTGTCAGATTTATACGGAATGTCTGGAAGCTGTCCCTAGATGGTTCATCCACCCTCTTCTACTACTGCCTGGGCATCCTTCAGAGATGACATCTGAAGCAAAGGTCTTGTGATCTTGGGGATCTGGGATACCGTCTTGGTTACTGCTACCTCTTGAGAGGCTTCTACGAAATGTTGGAAAGGAGTTTCAATGAACTCGCCATCCAACTCCACACACCGGAAAGAATTTAGGTGGCTAATCATGTACTCTTCCTCTCCGTGGATAGTGATAATCTTTCCATGGATCGGGTATTTCAGCATCTGGTGTAGTGTAGAGGTGACAACACCGACATTATGGATCCAGGGCCGTCCTAGCAGACAGGAGTAAGAGGGGGCGGATGTCCATTACATAGAAAGTTGAGTTGAAAGTCTGAGTTCCCACCTTTATGGGGACGTCCACCTCCCCGTGGACCATCCTCTTTGAGCCATCAAATGCTCTTATGACTATGTTACTGGGTTTCAGTGTCAGTCCTTGACAATCTAATCTGTCGAGAGCTTTCTTCGGTAAAACATTAAAAGATGAGCCAGTGTCCACCAAGACATGGGCCAGAGTTGTTCCTCTACACTCCACAGAGACATGTAATGCCTCGTTGTGATTTCTCCCTTTTGTTGTTAAATCAGCATCAGAGAAGCCTAGGCCGTTATCAGCTGTCAATCTGGCCACACAATCTTGGAATTGGTCAGCAGATGTCTCTTGTGGCACATGGGCCATTTTCAGAAACTTCACCAGAGCTTTCGCATGTGCCTCGGAACACAGCAACAATGCTAGCATGGAAATCTTGGAGGGAGTTTGCCCCAACTGTTCAACCACGTCATAGTCACTCTTCTTTATTATTCTCAGGATCTCCTCCATTTCCTTCTTGGAGGTTTTGAGGATAGTCAATGGTTGAGCCTTCGTCCGGACAAGCTCTTCTTGAATACCTTTTCCTCGAATTTCAGCAATAGAAGTGTTGGTAGGGATAACAGCAGGGGTTGTGTCGTCTTTGCCATTAGGAGCACTTTCAGATATAATTATTGGTATGGAGGTAAGCTTTGGAACAGCCACGGGTCCAAAAACTGCCTTTGGAGGGGCAATTTCTAGAGAGAAGATTCTACCGCTACGGGTAATCTTACTGGTTCCAGCAATATTGCTAATGTCGGAGTCTTCTTCTTTGGAGCTCACTTCTTCGGCGGCCAACCCATCTTGTTTGAGACCATAGATGTCTCCATCATAATTCCACGATACTATTTTGTCTGATTCATACGGGACCGACCCGGGCATTGTGATTATAAGAGGATTAGTCTTTGGAACCGATGTGATCCTAACGGGTCTTTTGGGTACCCTGGAAGGATTGGCGGAGATGGTTATGATTGAAACGTCTTCAACAGAAACAGGTGAAACAGGAGCATTTTCAAACAGAATCTCTTGGTTGTCTATCAAGCGTTGAATGCATGTCTTCAACAGAGGGCAAACAGTTGATGAGGATAAGCAAAGACGGCAGTCTTCATTACAACCTGGGAATACACCAACTTTCAACAAGTTTATCTTAATGATTGGGAGCGGAGTCAAGAGTTCATCAACTATGGTAACAAACAAATCTTCTTCGATAGCATTGGTGTTGTAACCATGCCTAGGCATCGGAGCGGAAATGACATTTGGTTTCTCAGGTGCATCGAACTCAATCTCTTTTGCATCTAAAAGGTCTTGGATTTTGTTTTTCAAGGCCCTACAGTTGTTAGTGTCGTAACCCGGACTTTCACAATGATATGCGCATCTGGCATTTGGGTGATAATGAGGGGACGCAGTGTTCGGATTCTTTGGAGCTTCCTTTAAAGTTTCTAGATTCGATTTCATAAGATGTGGTAAAACCTGGGCTAAAGTCATATTAATTATGGTGAATTTCCGGACTGGCCTTTCCACCCTCGGTTGGTTACTCCTTGGTTGATCAGATGTAAGCTTTGGGATCATAACGGCCCCTACCATTGGTCGGCGTTCAGCTCTCCCTTGGTTCCTTTGTGGATAAACAACAGATACCTCCTTCTTCCCAATGAAAGGCTTTCTCACAGCTGTAGAGGCAGACGAATCCTTCTTAATCTTTCCACTTTTTATACCAGCTTCCACCCTCTCTCCGGTTAATATTAACTCAGTAAATCCAGTAGATGAACTTCCAATCAAATGGTTGAAGAAATGGCTCGATAGAGTGCCCAAGAACATATCCACCAACTCCCTTTCAGACAGAGGGGGTTGCACTCTTCCAGCTAGATCTCTCCATTTCTGCGTGTAATCTTTGAAACCCTCATTTGAAGCCATAGCCATACTCTGAAGTTGAGTACGGGTAGGCGCCAAATCTGCATTGTACTGGTATTGTTTATAGAAAGTTGCAGCAAGATCTTCCCATTTGTGGATGTTGGCCCTTTCTAATTGGTAAAACCAATCGAGTTGTGTTCCGGATAAACTATCTTGGAAAAAATGCACCCATAGGTCTTTATCGACGGAGTGCGGCTGAATCTTTCTCACGTATGATCGAAGGTGCATCTTAGGACATGACACCCCATCATAGTTTTCAAACAATGGTACTTTGAACTTTGGTGGGATCACAATTCCCGACACTAGCCCCAATTCTTCAAAGTCTAGACCTGGTACCCTTTGTATTTCCATAGCGCTCAAACACTCTTCAAGATGTCTGTACTTATCATCAGCCGAAGGGTACTGTTCCTTAGAGTAGTCTTCCTCTTCTTCCTCCTCTTCAGATTCTGACGGAACCTCCATTTCTTTTCCTTTCCCTTCTCTTTCATCAGATGTTGTTGTGAAATTTAAGGCTCTTCTAGTTTGTCCTTGAAATCTTCTCCCCATGATTACAACCCTAGTTGGTTTCTTCTCTTTCTTCTTTTTCTCTTTGGACAACAGAGTCTTCAACTCCTCTTGCCCTTTGGCCAGGGTTGTGAGTAACTGTTGAAACTGCATGTTTTGAGCTTTAAGATCTTTGACTGTCTGTTCGAG
Source organism: Vicia faba (assembly GCA_948472305.1). Classification (NCBI taxonomy): domain Eukaryota; kingdom Viridiplantae; phylum Streptophyta; class Magnoliopsida; order Fabales; family Fabaceae; genus Vicia; species Vicia faba. The sequence goes on from OX451736.1 coordinate 364,020,057, forward strand.
ATCCATCTTACTGAAATAAATAGTAGAGAGATGAGGAGACTCATTGCAAAAGACTTGTTTATGTTATGATGAATGATATGTACATATGCAATGTTTTCAAGGATTTTAAAAGATTCAAATTTGTTTTAGACAAAAAGAAACACACGTTATATTGATAAGATAGAGTTTGAATATATCAATAATACAAAACTCTAAGATAAAAAGGTAGTGCACATCCTCTTCGGTGCAATGTAGGCATTTAGAGTCTTCTCTTCGCGAAGTAGCCTAGTGAGTTCTAAAACCTTCTTATCGCTTGCGTAGAATTGGGCTTCAAAAGTATCACGCTCTCCTTTGAGCTGTATTTAACCCCTTTGCAAGTCTTCCAGATATGTGGGCATGTCAGGATGTAGGATAGTGTATGGAACTTCTCCTTCCTTAACAGGCTCAATGATCACCGGGAGAATGGAGGGATAAGGCATCATAAGACTTTGAGTGCGGGTTCGTACCCACTTGAGGTAAGGCTCATGAGGGATGGAATTCTTGTGTCCCAAAGTCTTGCTATCCACCTTGTTTAGAATCCTCCATGCTCGGATGAATCTCTGGCGAAGACCTTGATTGTCGTTTTCATAGCCGAATACCAAACCCGAAATCAACATCTCATATGGGCCATCCCTTCGGGCATAACTAAATTGTCTTATAGCTAAGAATGGGTTTTAGGTGATGCCTCCCCTAATTTAAAGTAGAGGGACATTAGGGAATTCCCCACAACGGTCAACAATAATAACATTCTCCTTGGATCGGGAGCACCAATGAATATCTGAATGTTTGAGCGTCATTAACCTTTGTGACCACCTAGAAACTTGCTCATTCTTTAAAATGATTAGGGAAGATGAGAAATAAACCATCTTGCCAGGAGGGGAGTGCAACACATAATGACACCTCTTTTCCTCATTGTACAAGTGTGAAAGGAGTGTAGGATATCCCCTAGAAATGTAGGCACTGGATTGCGTGACATGAAGATTTTGACGACACTCACATCTATGAGTTGATCAGGATTAGGGAACAAGACCATCCCATAGATGATGAGAGCCACAATTTCCTCAAAGGCTTGCAGGTCTAAAGAATTCCAACAGCTTTAGGCTTTCTCAAATAGAAACTTTGCTAAGAAGCCTTTGACACCACTTCTAGTTTTCCAATGGGTTGTGACATCAGATGAGTGCAAGTGCAGAGCTTGAGCAATCTCTTCTAGCTTTGGATCTCTTTCTGTACCGTTGAAAGGTAGTTGATTGAGAACGGGAATCCTCAAAAGTTGAGAGAATTATTTTAAAGTGGGCACAAGCTGATAGTCATGAAATGTGAAGCAATGATGCAAAGGGTCAAAGAACTGGAAGAGCACCTTCATCATGTCCTCCTCTGTGTTAGAGGTGACCAAGTTGAGTAGACGACCATGTCTCTCGGTGAATGGAGAGTTCTCAGGGATCCTTGAAACTAGCTCCATGAGTTGTGGAGGAACTCTTACAAGGTTGACTTGGATAGTGTTGTACCCCAAAATTTTCCCTCCCATATTTCTCAAAACAATTCAAGAAAGATCCCCAAGTTGCTCAAGGTAGTCCAAGGGTTGGCCAGACAAGCTCTCTCCTAAGGCAGTCTACCTCAAATTAGGGTTTCATGTTGCATCAATATACTTGATTCCAAGTGATCCCAAATGCTCACCAATTTCTTAAATATGTTATCAAGATCATCCATGTCAAGTTTCAAGCCTTGCAGAGGAAGTTTGCCCAGTCAATTGCTCAAAGGCCTGAAAATCGACAGTGCTAGGGAAAAAGTCAATTGTGGCCCACATACAGTCAAACTTCAAGATTTTTAGCCAACATTCTCATTTTGAAGGATATTTCATAATTTGATCAAGGGTTGATCATGATTCATCAAGGTTTGCTCATAATTCATCAAGACTCAAAAGTTGCTAAATTAGGGTTTTGTAGGAAAAGTCAACTCAACTTTGACCAAGCATAACTTTCTCATACTTTATGAAAAATTATCCATACAAAACTCATTTTTAATAGGATGCAATTCCCTACAATCCATCTTCATCTCCCAAGTTCAAAATATGCACTCACAAGAAGTTATGAATTTGGACATTATAGGTCATTTTGGAAAGTCAACAAAAACACCTTTTTTGTCAAAGCTTCATAAATGAGCATGGGATATCAAATTGAGATGAGACGAAAAGGTTTTATTAGAGGCATCTCAAGATTTCTAAAAAGTCCAAGAACACCTCCAAAGAGTCAAAATTGAGGAAGTTATGCATTGGTGAAGTTGACCTTTTTTGCAAAATTGCCAAAAGTCAACTATGCCTAAAACTTCAATTTTTGCCAAATGAGCCCAATCTTTTTCACTTGTTTTGAGTTGGCAACATAGTCCACGAGCTCTAGCCCTTTCCACTTGTCATTATCATGTTTTTATAATTTATTTTGATTTTTATTTGATTTAAATCAATTTTAATCAAAATAAATCATGAGAAAATTCAAAATATTGAAAACAAAAGATTTTGTGCTTGTTTCAGGTTTCAATTACAACTAGCATCAAATCAAACTCGTGCAAGGCATTAGGGTGGACAAAAAGATTGATTTTAGGCCAATTTTGGAAATATTTTTAAGGTGTATCAAATCAAGATCCAATTCATTGATGGAGGAAGATTGAGATCAGTTATCAACCCTAATCCATTCCTTGATACATATAGAATGAAGGCAGACCAAAAACTAGGTGAGAAGGAGGCGCAACAAGGAGAACCAAACTTGAAAAATCACAAAAAAAGTGCTGGAATGAATTCAGTGTTCCAGGCATCCTCAAGGCATCCTAGCTATCTCAATCACTTCCTGAGATTCCCAACAAGCGAAAGCAATTGAAATCAAGCATTTCCAGGCCCTATATCGCGCTGTAAGTTAGTCACGATACCTAGCTTTTCTTGAAATCGAATTCCATAATTTAGGCATTGATAGCATGAACTAATGGTATATTCTTGATCCTTAAGACATATGCAAGCTTTCTGTGTTGTTTAATTGCGTTTATATTGCCTGTAGTGGATTTCACCATGGCTAGGGTTTGTAGCTTCGAATTAGGATTTTTGTTTGCAGGTAAAATTGGCCTTCATGAATGGTACCATCATGTTCAGGAGGACAAGACGGTTCGATCCATGGCATTAGGTGTCATTTATATGGCTCATGGAAGATTTTGGAACGAGCTCTGTTTATAGCAACGGATAAACATCCGTAGGTAAAAGTCTGGGACTTTTACCCACGGAGAGAGGAAGAAGATGACCAGTTGGTGCCCCTCCATTGGCTTGTTCAAATTTCCGCGCGCTGAATTGATATATGTGGCCTTTTAATATTTGATTATTGTTTTTTAATATTATTACAACTAACACAAATGGCCCAGTGGTAGCCAGGCAAGTGTTAAGGCGTTGGGAAGCTTGAGGTCAGGGGTTCGACCCCTGCCTCCAACGTTTATTTTGCTTAATTCCTTTCAGGCAATCCAGCGTGTACCAAAGACCAATGACCATTATGCACCCTCACCATCCAACCAGCCAAGTGTCCTAAGACCCCGATCTAAAGGCCATTAAACTGAGGAACACCATGGAGCATAGTCAATGTGCAACACAAGATCCTGAGATTCAAACGTGGACCTCTTTGGTCTTGGGCCAACATGCTATTTGCACCCCCCTCAAGCTGCTAATCAGGCCCAAGTTTTCTATTTCTTTTCCTTTTTATATTTAATTTAATTTATTTATGTTATTTACTAACACCATTAATTATTTTCTTTTTATCAAAAAATCATAAAAATATTTTTCACCAATTAGATTTAGGTATATTTTTTATCAATAAATTCATTAATTTAATTAGATTTCAATTTTAGGTAAAACTTTAATTTCTTTTTTAATTAAAATTAATTAGAACCAATAGTTTTTATTTCTAATTTAATTATATTTTCTTTTTCCTAAAAAAATAACCAAAACATAAAAATAGATCATGTAATTATTTTTATTAATTAATTTAATCACTAATTAATTTGTACATTTATTTTTAACCTAAGTTCTTTTCTTTAAAAAATATTAAAAACAACAAAAAAAATTTCTCTTTTCATTAGGATAGAAGGGTCAAAACCCTAATTTCTTCTTGATCTTAATTTTTCTCGCGCGCTTTATTTTTTATTATTTATCATATTGATGTAACTGCCTACAGTTTGTAATAGTTTAATTAGGACGTTTATTTAAATTAATCACTTTAATTTTAAACGGTTTGTTTTTGGCTATGTAAATACCCGAAGCCTTGTAATAGCGTAGTTTAATTTCCGCACTTTAAATTCCACAAAATATTGGAGTGTTAGATGTATGATATAGGATGCATGACAAGAATGTATGTTTAATTTTAAAACAGTTAGATAACCCTAACACGTGCAAAGATAAATAATCTGAAATTGAATCACTCGCACATGCGCACTCATAGGGTACACTTCCACTTGGTTGCCTTCGGTAAACGGTCATTGAGTATAGGATGCTTTAGTGGTCGTCCTTTTGTCTAAAGATCAAAGTTGCTTCGGAAAGATTGCCTCGGATATAGTTGCCTCAGATAATTGATCTAAGACATTAGGGTTACTACTAAAATGTCCTAACATTGCTTTAGTGACCGAACTTCCCTTTTGAATTGACCCTCAAATTCCAACGACGGTGCTACCTACTCACTAATAGTGGGATAGCATTGTCTAAAGGAAATGAACATAAAACAATTCTTTTTTCGAGTAGGTAGATTAGTTCTTAAGTACTTTCTCAATCAGAAAAACAAAACTTTTTTCACTCTTACACTCCTTTTCAAACAAAGTTTTCAAAAACACTTCATTACACTCTTGAAGACAGAAGCAAGAGTTAAATTGAAGTCAAAACAAAAAACTTTTCAAAGCCCACAAACACAAAGAAAACAATTTTGAAAATGATGAGCAAGTACCTAAGAGCCCGTAGATAACTACGGGTAGAAAGGGTGCTAATACCTTCCCTTTCTATAATCTACCCCCCGTACTCAAAAATATCTCGAAAAAGGAATTTTTCTGTGCTTTTTTCCTTTCCTTGTTGGATAAAATAAAAGTCAATGGTGACTCTTGCTTACCGCGACATTTTGCGAACACAAACGCAAAACGCAAACCAGCAATTACTTAAAAAGGGAAACACGTCCCGGTTCTGGCCACCGTATCACAGAACTGGCGACTCTGCTGGGGATTTAATAAGTAGGGTGTACCTTAGGATTAGTTCATCATATTGTTTTCAATAGTTTGATCTGTTTGCTTTATCTTTGTGGGCTTTGTATCAGAGTTACTATAGATCCTAACCCAGATCTGAGGAACACCTTTTAGGTAAGTAGCAATAGACTGTGAGGGAACTGTACAGCGTAGACTGATACGGTTGAAGCAGTAGCTACGTTGGTGTGACACATTAGTTGGTACCGATATCCCTTGTGGAGGAACAAGGAAAATGTATGGGGCTTCTAATGGGTCATTAAGCATCAACTGACCTTAGAACCTATAATTGACCAACTTGGCCATAGAAAGTAGCAGAATGCTACACTCATTGAGACCATACTCTCGAGATGGTTCCGGCTGCAAGAAAAGATTGCGTGACTGGAATTATGACCGATGGAGGATGGTCAGTGATATTGAGAACCTCTAGAACCCGGTTACTATTACTCGGACAGGTTGAACCAACTGAACTTCAAGAGGGTAATACCTAGACCCCATGCAAGCCTAAACCTAAGGCTGTTTGTGTGACTTGTGTTCCTTCAACTTGAACTACTTACACATTTTTATCGTCTGACAACATGAGTTCCTTACAGGTTTTGTTTACAGTCCTTGTCCAATAACTTTGATTTCTTGCCGAGTTTACTTGTTTGCATCACCACGCATGTTTGCTTAAACGCATAGCATACACATCATAACATCATGCCTTAACATTTCCTTAACCATTTCAAGGATCTCAAGGGTTTATGATGCAGGTTATGGTAAATCAGACGTCTAGCAAGGGGCAAAGGGGATTTATTTTCCTCTAGCCAATGTCGTCTAGAGATCAAAACACGATGACTTGAGTCGGTGGTTATGACCCACTCGATATGGTGAGCTTGACTCTTGAAAAAGGACTCTTGACGACACGAAGTTTCTTCAATTAAAGCTGCAAAATTCAAATTATAATAGTTTATTGTTTTCCATGCGAGATCTTTGAAAACATTGCATACATATATCATACATATCATTGCATAACAGGTCTTCTAGTACGGGTCTCTCATGTTCTCGCTGTTTATTTCAGCAATGTCTCTCAAACAAGACAACAGAGATCTTTATACTCAAGAAGCTCAGTTCAGGAAAATCTTCCTAAACCTATCCAAGGGGCAGGAAGAGTTGAAAACACTCCTCGTTGGGAACTTGGTCAAGAAAAGCCCTGAAGACAATATGGACGAGCGGCTGAAACAACTGCAAGCTGAGGTAGATGCAATAAGAACTCAGATGCTGGGGCAGATGGCTCTTATCTAAGGCTTAGCCCAGGAACAAGAAGAGTTGAGAACCATTATCAACCAGCTTCATCAAGACCGACATAACAGTATGAACCGAATGGTCGAGGCCGGGGACCAAGTCATTGATCAACTTCCGAGAAGTCAAGGGCTTGGTTTGATGAAGAATAGATCTCTCCAAGTTGCTACTACCTCACGGGTCCAAAAACAACCTCGCCAAAAACAACGGGTTAATCAGAGTAAGCCAGATATACCCAAGAGGCAGTTTACCAAGCTCAACATGCCGCTGTCTCAATATTTACAACACCTATTGAGGATGAACCTGGTGACATTGATAGGACCTCATCCGAATCCCAAGACTTCTTCCCCTAACTACAATCCTAATGCAAGGTGTGCATATCATTCCAACAGCCCGGGGCATGATACTGACAACTGTTGGAAGTTGAAATACAAAATTCAAGACCTGATTGATGAAGGAGCGTTGGAATTAACACAAGATGGTCAACTGGAATGTTTCTTCCAATCCTCCAAGGCTCACCATTTGAAGTGACAAGTTCTGATAAGAAAGGCTTTTGTTCTTTAGAATTTTCAATTTGTAATTTTCTTTTGATTGTTCGAATATTTATTCATGTCAAACTTTGTTACTTTATCAATGCATTGCATATGTCTGTTTTGAATTAATCCATTCGTATTCAATATATTTAAATTAATTTCCTTTTTGTGATGTTCAACTCTCGATTTAAAAACTCTAAGCCTTTAGAGGGAGAATGACGAAAATGATATCAAAATCTCTACAATATGCTTTTGAACAGACCCCGGTGACGAGGTACAGGCGTTGTTTCAAATCCTAAACAGTGGAGTTATAAGGAAGATAATCCCTAGTCAACCCCTTTGAGCCAAAGAAGTTGGAGTTTTTCTTTTCACAAAATAAAACCCTTAATTATAACCTGGGGAAGGGTAGTTTTCTCAGTTAATCCAAGTGCACAATGAATGGCATCAAAGAAGTCCTTCCGAAACAAAAGACCGTGATGGTTCCGTATAATCGTAAGGACAGGCAGTCATTATCTCTCAAAAATAAAAGCCCATTAAGTCAAAACCTGTGAAGGAGACTTAAGAAAAAAACTGGGGCATCCCGCTGACTGTAATCACAAAAAGAAACAGTTCAGGCAAAAGACAGGGATAATAAAAATCAAAAGGAAAGAGATCCTGCAAACTCTCAACAAAATGATTGCCTATTCAAAATAAACTGTCAGTATTCGAACCATCACCAAAACATCAAGGACAATATTCCAGAACTCAACTAGGGTTCTAAATGCACAATTAGCTGAGTTTAGGATCGGAGAACATCACGAAGAACGGGTGGGTACAAATAAATTTTGAGCCTTTATCCTTTATTTATTGAACCGTGAACCAGGCCACATTATAACCCTTAAAAGTCCTAGCTGAAGCATGGGCTAGTTCGAAAGCATACTGTTACGAAAGGTATCCTGACTCCTGTAGGACTTGCTGTAAATCCTGAGTTGAAATCACATTTTACAAAATTTGCCTATTTTTCTGAAAAATGCATTTTCAAAATTTCAAGACAGACATAAGCTTTGCATTCTTAAAATAACATTGTTTGCATATGACTATTTTTTCAACAGCAGAGAAATTCGCACGACGAATATCTAGTGAACAAAAAACCTTCTCAATAAAAAGGATCACCTCAAGTGGAAAAACACTTCCAACCAAGGGGCACGACATGATCATTATCCATTATCTGAGGCAGTCAAGTCAAGATTCAAGGAATCTCTCAAAGATGCCAAATATCCAGGGGCAGATCTCCATCTGAATCACTTGGGGCATTGGACACGAATTCCAGCAACGAACCTTGTATGATCAAACGAACATCTTCTGGTAGTGTGGCAACACAACACTACCGACAGTGATAACCCCATACACTCTGAGAGTGTGGACATAGTCAGAAAATACTGCGCATGAATAAAGACCCGCTAGGTTGACTGGCCTAGGAAAAAATAAGGGTGTCCCGGTGAACCAAAAGGTTCGGGAAAAAATTAGGGATAAAAACAAAAAATATTTGTACACCCGGCAAGTCGAAAACCTGAGAAGGCGGCTTGGGCAAAAAAGGGTATCCCGGTGAACTGAAAATCTGAAAAGACAGTCCAGGTAGAAATTAGGGATTAAAGCGTACGACTATATCCCATTATCTTGTCACTTTCCTATCAATAGAAGACTTATCATTTTGATCGGTAGTTACCAAGCACCTCATAATTTGGGATGACACTCAATCCACAAGGCCTCCGCAGGAACTTTCTCCAGCAGGTACAGGGGAAGAAAAGTCTCGATGCAAAGTCGTTGTCATATCCTCAGCATGCGTCCCAGTAATATTCACTCCCCACAGAGTAAGAAAAAGACAGTGATGTTAGCTGTCCAAAACAGGACACCACTCTCCCCAGCTAAGGCTCGCAATCGCGAATGAGTCGGCGATATTCTCCCCCAAGTAGAGTTTATCTATCATCAGCACTGGAAAATTATCCCCAGTGGAGTTTGGAGAATTATCCCCAATAGAGGCTGGAGGATTATCCCCAGTAAAGCCTAAAAGGTTATCCTCAGTGAAGTCGCAACTGGAAAATCATCCCCAACAGAGTTCATCCCTTTCACAAACAGAAATTCAATCCCCAACAAGGATCATTATCACCAGCAACGGTAATTCATCCCCAACTGAGTTTATTTCTCCAAGTCAGCAGATCCTCTAGCAGAATATGTCCTCCCCACAGAGTCATTTCCTCACCAGTTTATTCCCCAACGGAGTTATCCTCTCCCGCAGGTTTATTCTCACAATCATCTTCATTCACTATCCCGAGAAGAAACGAAGAATTCAACTCTTTTCTCCAGCAGCAATCTGAGATTTATTTTCCCCAGTTAAAATATCACATTTCCATACATCATGACATGCATACGCATCATACAACACAGTCTCATTTATTTTGAGAACATCATTGCCAGATACATATCATGCATTACATACAACTAACCTTTACCTTTCAGGAAAGATACAATCAAATTCTCACAAAATTCAAGATGTGAAGCCCGGGTACGACTGGATAATAGTTTAATCCCCAGTTGAATAATGGACGACCGAAGCTCCTAAAATTCAACTTTCCTCTTCAATAGAGATGATTCCTCAGTAGAATAGGGACGAACGAAGTTCCTAAAATTCAATAGATATGTTTCCTTAGTAGAATACGGACGACTGAAGTTCCTAAAATTCAACAGAGATGTTTCCTCAGTAGAATACGGACGACCGAAGTTCCTAAAATTCAACAGAGATGATTCCTTAGTAGAATACAGACGACCGAAGTTCCTAAAATTCAACAGAGATGATTCCTCAATATAATACGGACGACCGAAGTTCCTAAAATTCAACAGAGATGTTTCCTCAGTAGAATACGGATGACCGAAGTTCCTAAAATTCAACAGCGATGTTTCCTCGGTAAAATACGAACGACTGAAGTTCCTAAAATTCAACAGAGGTGTTTCCTCAGTAGAATACGGATGACCGAAGTTCCTAAAATTCAACAGAGATGGTTCCTCAGTAGAATACGGACGACCGAAGTTTCTAAAATTCAACAAAGATGTTTCCTCAGTAGAATACGGACGACCGAAGTTCCTAAAATTCAATAGAGATGTTTCCTCAGTATAATACGGATGACCGAAGTTCCTAAAATTCAACAGAGATGTTTCCTCAGTAGAATACGGACGACCGAAGTTCCTAAAATTCAACAAAGATGATTCCTCAGTAGAATACGGACGATCGAAGTTCCTAAAATTCAACAAAGATGTTTCCTAAGTAGAATATGGACGACCGAAGTTCCTAAAATTCAACAGAGATGATTCCTCAATAAGAATACAGACGACCGAAATTCTTAAAATTCAAACAGAGACGACTCATCAGCAGGATAATGGACGACCAAAGCTCCTAAAATTCTACTTCTCTCAACAAAGATCAGCCTTCCCCAGTGGAATCTTCCTCAACGACAGGTATACAAGCTCTCGCTAAGGAATCTCTTATGCGATCGACACTCCTTCAGGTGGAATCTTTAAGCCCATCTCCCGTTATTAGTCTCCAAATGGCATCATTAAACCCATTCCCGACATCACAAGACAATTTCCACTTCATGCGAGTGCAAATTTCTGGGCACTCTAGTGTTCAATCATCTTCCACCTTCAGAGCACGAAAGGCAGACAAGCCAATCTAAATCTTCAGGTTTAAGAAAATTGAACAGGAGCAGCTGTTGTACCCCAAAATTTTCCCTCCTATATTTCTCAAAACATTTCAAGAAAGATCCCCAAGTTGCTCAAGGTAGTCCAAGGGTTGGCCATACAAGCTCTCTCCTAAGGCAGTCTACCTCAAATTAGGGTTTCATGTTGCATCAACATACTTGAGTCCAAGTGATCCCAAATTCTCACCAATGTCTTAAATATGTTATCAAGATCATCCATGTCAAGTTTCAAGCCTTGCAGAGGAAGTTTGCTCAGTCAATTGCTCAAAGGCCTGAAAATCGAATGTGTTAGGAAAAAAGTCAATTGTGGCCCACATACAATCAAACTTCAAGATTATTAGCCAAAATTCTCATTTTGAAGGATATTTCATCATTTGATCAATGGTTGATCATGATTCATCAAGGATTGCTCATAATTCATCAAGACTCAAAAGTTGCTAAATTAGGGTTTTGTAGGAAAAGTCAACTCAACTTTGACCAAACATAACTTTCTCATACTTTATGAGAAATGACCCATCCAAAGCTCATTTTGAATATTATGAAATTCCCTACAATCCATCTTCATCTCCCAAGTTCAAAATATGTACTCACAAGAAGTTATGAATTTGGACATTATAGGTCATTTTGGAAAGTCAACAAAAACACCTTTTTTGTCAAAGCTTCATACATGAGCATGGAATATCATATTGATATTAGACAAAAAGGGTTGATTATAGGACATCCCAAGCTTTCTAAAAAGTCCAAGAACACCTCCAAAGAGTCAAAATTGAGGAAGTTATGCATTGGTGAAGTTAACCTTTTTTGCAAAATTGCCAAAAGTCAAGTATGCCTAAAACTTCAATTTTTGCCAAATGGGCCCAATATTTTTCACTTGTTTTGAGTTGGCAACATAGTCCGCAAGCTCTAGCCCTTGCCACTTGTCATTATCATGTTTTTATTATTCATTTTGATTTTTATTTGATTTAAATAAATTTTAATCAAAATAAATCATGAGAAAAATCCAAAATATTGAAAACAAAATATTTTGTGCTTGTTTCAGGTTTCAATTACAGCTAGCATCAAATCAAACTCGTGCAAGGCATTAGGGTGGACAAAAAGATTGATTTTAGGCCAATTTTGGAAAAAAATTTAAGTGTATCAAATCAAGATCCAATTCATTGATGGAGGAAGATTGAGATCAGTTATCAACCCTAATTCATTCCTTGATACATAAAGAACGAAGGCAGACCAAAAACTAGGTGAGAAGGAGGCGCAACAAGGATAACCAAACTTGAAAAATCACAACAAAAGTGTTGGATCGAATTCAGTGTTCCAGGCATCCTCAAGGCATCTTAGCTATCTCAATCACTTCCTGAGATTCCCAGCAAGCAAAACAATCAAAATCAAGCATTTCCAAGCCCTATATCGCGTTGTAAGTCAGTCACGATACCTAGCTTTTCTTGAAATCGAATTCCATAATTTAGGCATTGATAACATGAAATAATGGTATTTTCTTGATCCTTAAGACATATGCAAGCTTTTTGTGTTGTTTAACTGCGTTTATATGGCCTGTAGTGGATTTCACCATGGCTAGGGTTTGTAGCTTCGAATTAGGATTTTTGTTTGCAGGTAAAATTGGCCTTCATGAATGGTACCATCATGTTCAGGAGGACAAGACGGTTCAATCCATGGAATTAGGTGTCATTTATATGGCTCATGGAAGATTTTGGAACGAGCTCTGTTTATAGCAACGGATAAACGTCCGTAGGTAAAAGTCTAGGACTTTTAACCACGGAGAGAGGAAAAAGATAACCAGTTGGCGCCGTTCCATTGGCTTGTTCAAATTTCTGCGTGCTGAATTGATATATATGGCCTTTTAATATTTGATTATTGTTTTGTAATATTATTACAACTAACACAAATGGACCAGTGGTAGCCAGGCAAGCGTTAAGGCGTTGGGAAGCTTGAGGTCAGGGGTTCGACCCCTGCCTCCAACGTTTATTTTTCTTAATTCCTTTCAGGAAATCCAGCGTGTACCAAAGACCAAGGACCATTGTGCACCCTCACCATCCAACCAGCCAAGTGTCCTAAGACCCAGATCCAAAGGCCATTAAACGGAGGAACACCATGGAGCATAGTCAATGTGCAACACAAGATCCTGAGAGTCAAACGTGGACCTCTTTGGTCTTGGGCCAGCATGCTATTTGCACCCCCTCAAGCTGATAATCAGGCCTAAGTTTTCTATTTCTTTTCCTTTTATATTTAATTTAATTTATTTATGTTATTTACTAACACCATTAATTATTTTCTTTTTATCAAAAAATCATAAAAATATTTTTCACCAATTAGATTTAGGTATATTTTTTATCAATAAATTCATTAATTTAATTAGATTTCAATTTTAGGTAAAACTTTAATTTCTTTTTTAAATAAAATTAATTAGAACAGATAGGTTTTATTTCTAATTTAATTATATTTTCTTTTTCCTAAAAAAATAACCAAAACATAAAAATAGGTCATGTAATTATTTTTATTAATTAATTTAATCACTAATTAATTTGTACATTTATTTTTAACCTAAGTTTTTTTCTTTAAAAAATATTAAAAACAACAAAAACATTTTCTCTTTTCATTAGGATAGAAGGGTAAAAACAATAATTTCTTCTCGATCTTAATTTTTCTCGCGCGCTTTATTTTTTATTATTTATCATATTGATGTAACTGCCTACAGTTTGTAATAGTTTAATTAGGACGTTTATTTACATTAATCGCTTTAATTCCAAAGGGTTTGTTTTTGGCTATGTAAATACCCGAAGCCTTGTAATAGCATAGTTTAATTTCCGCTCTTTAAATTCCGCAAAATATTGGACTGTTAGATGTATGATATAGGATGCATGACAAGAATGTACGTTTAATTGTAAAACAGTTAGATAACCCTAACACGTGCAAAGATAAATAATCTAAAATTGAATCACTCGCACATGCGCACTCCTAGGGTACACTCCCACTTGGTTGCCTTCGGTAAACGGTCATTGAGTATAGGATGCTTTAGTGGTCGTCCTTTTGTCTAAAGATCAAAGTTGCTTAGGAAAGGTTGCCTCAGATATAGTTGCCTCGGCTAATTGATCTAAGACATTAGGGTTACTACTAAAACGTCCTAACATTGCTTTAGTGACCGAACGTCCCTTTCGAATTGACCCTCAAATTCCAACAACGGTGCTACCTACTCACTAATAGTGGGATAGCATTGTCTAAAGGAAATGAACATAGAACAATTCTTTTTTCGAGTAGGTAGATTATTTCTTAAGTACTTGCTCAATCAGAAAAATAAAACTTTTTTCACTCTTATACTCCTTTTCAAACAAAGTTTTCAAAAACACTTCATTACACTCTTGAAGACAGAATCAAGAGTGAAATCAAAGTCAAAACAAAAAACTTTTCAAAGCCCACAAACACAAAGAAAACAATTTTGAAAATGATGAGCAAGTACCTAAGAGCATGTAGATAACTACGGATAGAAAGGGTGCTAATACCTTCCCTTTCTATAATCTACCCCTCGTACTCAGAAATATCTCGAAAAAGGAATTTTTCTATGCTTTTTTCCTTTCCTTGTTGGATAAAATAAATGTTGGTGGTGACTCTTGCTTACCGCGACATTTTGCAAACACAAACGCAAAATGCAAACCAGCAATTCCTTAAAAAGGGAAACACGTCCCGGTTCTGGCCACCGTATCAGAGATAGTTTTCATGCGAAGTGAATCCATATCCTACAAAACAAGAACAAAGATGAATCTCCGAAATCCTTGAAATGGTTAGTGGATGCATATGATGTTCATGATGTCCATGATGTTATGTACAAGTATGCATATACAAGCAAAGAAAATAAGTTCCTAGTTTAGGCTTGCACATGGTTTTATTGGTAAGTACCCTCTTGAAGTTTAGTTGGCTCAACCTGTCCTAATAATAGTAACCGGGTGCTAAGGAGCTCAATATCACCGGATTATTTCCTTGTTCATTGTTTCAGCTCAAACCTCTTTAATGGAGACCGAAATATTCCAAGAAAACAACCCTCAATGAGTGTAGTATCGAGTATCTACCAACTTCAGACTGCACTAAAGTCAGTCATCTCACTACGCCATAAGGGCCATGTTGGTCAAGTAAAGGTTCTAAAAGTATGTTAGTGCTTCGCGACATCACTCAGCGGCCCCGTATTCTCCTTGACTACTCAAGGGCTATTGGTACTGTTGTACCCCAAAATTTTCCCTCCCATATTCCTCAAGATATGATCCTCAAATGGTTCAAAATGGCTCAAGAGGTAGACAGTCAAACCACCTCCTACGCCAGCTGAAATTAGGGTTTTGGTTCTTTCAAGGAATTTGAGGTTTTCAATGGCTCAATAAAGTCTCATAGGCCCATATACATTCTCAAGCATCTACATGTCAAGTTTCAAGACTCACAGTGCCAATTTGCACAGTCAAAAGCCTCATTTGCTCCACAGTCAACTGCAAGGGCAAAATGGTCATTTCACAGTCAAAAGTCAGAATTTTTGGTCAACATCTTATTTTGAGTCCACAATCATCATTTGATCAAGTCTTGATCATGATTCCACAAGGATGGCTCAAAAATCATTAAAATGCAAAAAGTTACTATTTTTGGACAGCAGAAAAGTCAACTGTATCTTGACCAGGGCATAACTTTTTCATGGTTTTTCAGAAAAATTCCATCCAATTCTCATTTTGAAGGGGATGACATTTCCTACAATCCATCTTCACATTCCAAGTCCAATAAATGCCCTCACAAAAAGTTATCAATTTTGACATTATAGGTCAATTTCAAAAGTCAACAAATGTACACTTTAAGTCAAAGGACATACCTTGAGATTGGTAAATCCAAATGACATGGAACCAAAGGCATTGGTTAGAGGACTTCAAGACCTTTCCAAAATGTCCAAGAACATGGTCATATGATCAAAATTGAGCAAGATATGCATTGGAGAAGTTGGGAAATTTTCATGAATTTGCAAAAGTCAACTTTGCTCAAAACACCTCATTTTTGCTAATGGGCCTCAAATATCTTCTTGAAACTTCATCCATGACCTATGCACGACCCATCAAGCTTAATTGAATTTATTTTCTTATTTTTTATTAATTAATTGGATTTTTAATTGATATTAATTCATTTAATTAATTTAAATTGTAGGAAAATACAAGATTTGGTTTTTCAATCTTTTTGTGAAGCAAATATGGTCAAGATATGCTGGCAATTTCGTGCTCAAAGTCAAAGATGCAAAATCTCCAAAATTGGCAACTTTGTTCAATCATGAAAATGCAAAAAGATTTGATTTTCAATCAAAGATCAAATCATCAATTCAATGGATTCTTGTTCAAGTTTTGACCTAATTCCAATCCCCTATATATATGCAAGCAAATCCTAACCTAGCACACGTGAGAAAGCTGCAGAAAAAAGCCATAGCATATTGAGAAAATTCAAGAAAATTGCAAACTGACTTTGGCATTCCAGGGCGATTCAAAAGGTTTTATTAATTCTAATACATTGCAAGAGGTCCCAGGGATAATTTGCAATTGAATTCACGTGCTAAAACTCAAGGAATCGATACCTACAGAACCACGGTTAGCATTTTTTTCCAGAATCGTATTGCTTAATTCATGCATATTTAACATGATTTCTTGATTGTTTTGCATTGCTAGAGGTCATACCAAGCTGGTGGAATGGTTTAATTGAACTGAAACGCCATAAATCACAAGATGCCATAGTTGAATTTTTAGGGTTCATAAGCTTTGAATTGGGGCTTTGCAATACAAGCGAAATTAGGACTCATAAGGCACATGGTTGGAATCGTTGAAACAAGACGAACAAGAAGGAACCCTCGCGAAATATTTATGTGAACCACAGTGCTAATTGCTATTTTTCGTGCAGCTAGTTTATGGGGGTTAAAAACCCCCGCTATCTGTTGTTATATTTACAGGGAAAACGGAGAAGATGACTTGGTGTTAGCCTCCCATTGGTTAATTCAAAAAGGCACGCGTTTTATTTTATTTACAGCTTAGTGATTTGTTTCCCAATATAATATTTGTCTCTTATGCTAATAACGATTGAAGTAGCGTAGTGGAGTGATTAAGGCATTGGCTTGGAAACGTTGGGACCTGGGTTCGAATCCCAGGTCCCCCAAAAACATTTATTTCTTTTCTTAACATATTCACATGCAGGCTTCCAAAAGTGATCCACCATGTACCTCACTTATCTACACTCCAAGTGGCCTCAAACTCAAATCTTGTGGCCAAAGATGAAGGACCATTGTACTCCCAGTCAACACGCGCCATGGATGATCATCAAAGTCAAACAGACTTGCAGCTTAATGGGCCTGAAAATTGCCAATACACCTCCAGAATTTGGCTCAACACCCCAGAGTTTACTCTTTTTCTTCTTTTATATTTAATTATTTTATTAATTATTATTATTATTACTTAATTAACCCAAATTAATTTTTTATAATAAAATCAGAAAACTAAAAATATAATATTTTAATTATTATTTATTAATTTCACCCTTTATTAATTATTTTGTAAATAAATACTAACACCATTAATCTAGTTTAATTAGGGTTAATTTTAACTTTTTTACAATAAATAAAATTAACATAGAATTAGGGTTTTTACTAACTTTTGATTTTTTATTATTTTCTTGAGACATTAAAGAACCAAAAATATTTCTTTTTTATTAATTAGTTTTAGGTTTAATTTAGTTTAATTCCTAAACAACCAAAACTTCTTTCTTTTCTAAAAAAAGGGTCAAAACCCTAAGAACTTCTCCGATCCAATTTTTTCTCGCGCATGATTATTTTTTATTCGTATTATTTTGATCCATATTTGTGTAATTGCTCCGAGGATGTAATAGCTTTAATTAGGACTTTTTATCGCTTTCATTTAATTTCTGCAATTTACTTTTCAAGGGTTTGTTTTTGGCGATGTAAATACCCGACGCCTTGTAATAGTTTAGATTTATTTTCCGCAACTATTAACTGTTAGATGTATGTTAACTAGGTTATGCATGACAAGACTTATCTTTGAAAATAAAATCAATTCGTAGCTCACCATAATATGTGCAAAGATAACATAACATGAAACCTGACACACTCGCACATGTCACTCCTAGGGTATGCCTCACTTGGTTGCCTCGACGTGGTCATTGAGTATAGGGTGTTTTAGAGGTCGCCCTCCTGTCTAAAGATCCAGTTGCGTCGGAACGGTTGCCTCGATAAAAAATGATCTAAGACATTAGGGTTACCGCTAAGGCGTCCTACTATTGCTTTGGTGACCACATGTCCCTATAATCGAATTGACCCGAAACTCCAACGACGGTGCTACCTACTTCTCAATAGTTGGATAGTACTGTCTAAAGGACATTTACACAGCTTAATTTCTTTTGAGTAGGTAGAGGTTCTCAGGTACTTGCTCTTTCAAAAAACAAAAATACTTTTCGCACCTACACTTTTCTGACAAAAGTTTTCAAATAACACTTCCTATACTCTTGAGGACTGATACAAGAGTTAAATCGAAGTTTTCAAACAAAACTTTTTTTTTAAAACCCACAAACACAAGAAAAGCAAAACATTTTGAAAACATAGTGAGCAAGTACCTAAGAGCCCGTGGATAACCACGGATAGAAAGGGTGCTAACACCTTCCCTTTCTATAATCTACCTCCTGAACCGAGAAACATCTCGAAAAGGAATTTTGCTGTGCTTTTGTCCTTTCCTTGTTGGAGAAAATAAAAGACGGTGGCGACTCTTGCTTACCGTGACATTTTGCTAAACGCAAACGCGAACCAGCATTCCTAAACAGCCAGTTCTATTTCCACCGATCACAGAACTGGCGACTCTGCTGGGGAATCTTATAAGTGAGGTGTACCTTAGGATTAGATCACTATGTTTTTAATTGTATGCCTTGTTTGCTTTAACTTTGTGAGCTTGTATCCGAGTTTTATAGATCCTAACCCGGATCTGGGGTACCCCTTTTTAGGTGAGTAGCAATAAACTGTGAGGGACCTGTCCGGCGTAGACCGACACGGGTGAAGCAGTAGCTACATTGGTGTGACACCTTGGTCTGTACCGATATCCCTTGTGTTGGAACGAGGAGAATATGGGTCTTCTGAGGAGTCATTAAGCACCAACTGACCTTAGAACCTTAAATTGACCAACTTGGCCATAGAACAGTAGCAGTATGCTACACTCATTGAGGCTAAACTCTCGCGATGGTTCCGGCCGCAAGAAAAGGTTACCAAACTGGAATTATGACTGATCGAGGGTAGTCAGTGATATTGAGATCCTCTAGAACCCGGTTACTATTTTTAGGACAGGTCTTAACCAACTGAAACTGAAAGAGGGTAGTACCTAAACTTCATGCCAGCCTGAACTCTAAGGGTTGTCTTGTGTGACTTGTGTGTCTTTACCATGTTTGCCTTTTGTGAATACTTGTGGTGTGCCTTTATCATAACATCATAACATCATAACATTGCATACATCCTGCATAAGGACTAACCCATTTCAAGGATCTCAAGGGTTTGTGATGCAGGTCATAATGAACCAACTATCTAGCAAGGGGCAAAGGGAATTTATTTTCCTCTAGCCAAGGTTGTTTGGAGATCAAAACATGATAACTTGAGTCAGGGGCTATGACCCACTCGATATGGTGAGCCTGAATCTTGAAGAAGGGCTCTCAACAACATGAAGTTCCTTCAGTCAAGCTACAAAATTCAAATTCTAACAAGTTTCTTTGTTTACCCCATGAGATCCTTGAAAACATTGCATACATATATCATACATATCATTGCATTACAGGTACCATTACAGGTCTCTTATCTTCTTCGCTATTTATTTCAGCAATCATCATGTCTGCCGAACCTTCCACTGAACAAGCTATCAAGGCCCTCCAGGCCCAAAATGCCCAGTTCCAAGAGTTGGTTATGAGCCTAGCCAAGGGTCAACAGGAGTTGAAGACTCTGATTCTCAAGAAGAAGAAGAGGACCGTCTTGTTCAACACTGGACGGGGATTTGGGAATGGATTACAGAATGAGGTTGAGCTGACTACCTCATTTGTAGGAAAAGATAGTCCACAAGAGAGAAGGGTTCCTAGTCTCGTGGTCTCCGACAACAAGACAGATTATGATGATGAACAGTATCCTCCTGCTGAGGATAGGTACAAACAGCTGGAGGACCGCTTAAGTGCTATGGAGATACAGAATGTGCCCGGTTGGACTTTGGAGACCTAGGCTTATCCTCTGGGGTGGTGATTCCCCATAAGTTCAAGGCACCTGCTTTTGCCAAATACGACGGAGCTTCCTGTCCAAAGTTGCACCTCCGGTCATATGTAAGGAAGATCCAGCCTTACACCGCTGACAAGAATTTGTGGATCCATTTCTTCCAGGACAGTCTTTCAGGGACTCAACTCGAATGGTTCTATCAGTTGGATGGAGCCAGTATTCGTAACTGGGAGGATCTGGCTACTGCGTTATATAAGCAGTATCAGTATAATTCCGACCTCGCTCCTACGCGTACCCAACTCCAGCGTATGTCACTAGGGACGGGTGAAGGATTTAAAGAGTACGCTCAAAAGTGGAGAGACTTGGCTGGAAGGGTGCAGCCACCTTTGACTGACCGTGAGCTTGTTGATATATTTCTGGGGACCCTGTCTGGTCCATTCTTCAACCATTTGATTGGAAACTCTTCAGCCGGGTTCACAGAACTTATCTTGACTGGTGAAAGAATTGAAGTTGGCATCAAAAGCGGGAAGATTCAAGAGGCTACACCTCTTGATACTCAGAAAAAGCCCTACAATGAAAAAAAAGAGTCCAATGTTGTGTCTGGTAAAAAGAGTCGTCGTGACCAACACGTAGGGGAAGTCTTGATCTCTGGTTCTGCGTCTCACCGACAACAGCCAAAGGGAAATCAACGAAGGCCGGACGAGCCTAAAAGACAGTTCACCAACATCAATATGCCATTTTCACAAGCATTGCAACACATGTTAAAGATGAATCTGATTACGGTGATAAACCCTCATCTGAACCCTAAGACTTCTTCCCCTAACTACAACCCAGATGCGAGGTGTGCTTATCACTCCGGTAGCCTGGGGCACGATACTGACGATTGTTGGGCGCTGAAATACAAGATTCAGAATATGATTGACGCTAAGGAGATCGAATTCGAGCCTCCTGAGACTCCCAATGTGATCACTGCTCCCTTGCCAAAACATGGCTAGGATTGAAAGCACTTTTGTTCATTTGAATTCGGAAGTTGTATTTTTCTTTGCTTATTCAAACAATTATCATGTCAAACTTTATTACTTTATCAATGCATTGCATATGTCTGTTTTGAATCAATCCATTCGTATTCACTATATTAAAATTCTTTCATTTTTTGTGATGTTCAAACTCTCGATTAAAAATTCTAAGCCTGTTGAGGGAGGATGACGAAAACGATACCGTGATCTTTACAGTATGCTTTTGAATAGACCCCGCTGATGAGGTACAGGCATTGTTTCAAATCCTAAACAGTGGAGTTATAAGGAAGATAATCCCTAGTCAACCCCTTTGAGCCAAAGAAGTTGGAGTTTTTCTTTTCACGCAAAAATTAAAACCCTTAATTATAACCTGGGGCAGGGTAGTTTTCTCAGTTGATCCAGGTGCACAATGAATGGCATCAAAGAAGTCCTTTCGAGACAAAAAGACGGTGATGGTTCTGTATAATCGTAAGGACAGGCAGTCATTATCTCTCAAAATAAAAGCCCAATAAGTCAAAACCTATGAAGGAGACTTACAAAAATTGGGGCATCCCGCTGACTGTAATCACAAAAGAAACAGTTCAGGCAAAAAGACAGGGATAATAAAATCAAAAAGAAAGAGGTCCTACAAACCCTCAACAAAAAAGAAATGACTGCCTATTCAAAATAAACGGTCAGTATCCGAACCATCACTGGAATATCAGAGCAAAGACTCAAACAAGGTCTAACGCACGATTAGCTGAGTTTAGGATTGAAGAACATCACGAAGAATGGGTGGGTACAAATAAAATTTGAGCCTTTATCCTTTGTTTCTTAAACCGTGAACCAGGCCACGTTATAAACCTTAAAAGTCCTAGCTGAAGCATGGGTTAGTTCAAAAGCATACTGTTACCAAAGGTATCCCGACTCTTGTAGGGCTTGCTCTAAAATCTTGAGTTGGCATCACATTTTACAAAACTTCACTTGTTTTATTGAAAACTGCATTTTCAAAAAACTTCAAGACAGACATAAGCTTTGCATTTTTAAAATAACATTGTTTGCATATGACTATTTGTTCAAACAACAGAGAAATTCGCACGACGAATATCTAGTGAACAAACACCTTCTCAATAAAAAGAGACACCTCAAGTGGAAAAAACACTTCCAACCAAGGGGCAGACATGATCATTTTCCATCATCTGGGGCAGTCAAGTCAAGATTCAATGAATCTCTCAAGATGCCAAATAGCCAGGGGCAAATCTTCGCCTGAGTCACTTGGGGCATTGGACATGAATTCCAGCAACGAATCTTGCATGATCAAACATCTTCTGGTAGTAGGGCAACACAATACTACTGACAGTGACAACTCCCTGCACTCTGAGAGCGTGGACATGGTCAAAAAAAAAGTACTACGCATAATCAAAGACCCGCTAGGTTGACTGGCCTAGGCAAAAATAAGGGCTTCCCGGCGAACCAAAAGGGTTCGGGAAAAAATAAGGGATAAAAAAAAAATTTGTACACCCGGCAAGTCGAAAACCTGAAAAGGCGGCTTGGGCAAAAAAGGGTATCCCGGTGGACTGAAAACCCGAAAGGGCGGTCCAGGCAAAAATTAGGGATCAAAGCGTACGACTATGTCCCGTCATCTTGTCACTTGCCTACCAGAAGAAGATTTGTCAATCGGCAGTTATCAAGCACCTCCGCAGGCACTTTCTCCCGCAGAAACTGGGGCAATAAGAATTGTCCGAACTGTACAAGCTGCTCTGCCCACCAAGGAACCAAGGTAGGTTCAGCTGAAGAATATGACCAAGATACCTTCACTCCCCATAGAGTAAGACAACAATGATAGCTTTTCCCCCACTGAGACTTGCAACTATGAGCAAATCAGCAATACTCTCCCCCAAGCAGAGTTGGTCTACCATCCGCCTTAAAAAGATTGGGTATCCCCCGAAGGTCTCAATATTCCCCAGCGGAGTATAAGGATATTCCCCAGCAAGCATAAGAGTATCCCTGGCAGTCTTAATATTCCTCGACGGAGTATAAGAATGTTCCCCGGCGGAATACAAGATACCCCCAGTGGAGCCATTTCCCAGCACAGTCTAAAAAGGCTTTCCCAACAGAGTTGAATCATCTTACCCAGTAGATTCTGGAAGCTTGTCCCCTGCAGAGTACAAATGTATCTCCCTGGACAAATTCAAAAGTTATCCCCCACCAAAGTCTAACTGGGTTATCCTCAGCAATTTGTAACTGAAAAGTCATCCCCAGCGAAGTTCTTTCTATCCCTAGCGGAATTCATCATCAAAATCCCCAACAGAGTTTATCAACGAAATCCCCAGCGGAGTTATCGTTAAAATCTCAACACAGCATCTCTCTCCACAGAGTAATTCCCTGCAAAGTAATCTCTTCACCAGGTTTATTCCTCAACGGAGTCATCTTCTCCTACAGGTTTATTCTTGAAACCATCTTCGTGCATCATCCCCAGTGGAAACGAAGAATTCAACCATACTCTTCAACATCAGCCCAGGATTTAACAAACTCCCCGGCATTTGTCAAGGATTTATTTTCCCAGACGAAAATACATTCATAAACATTTCACATTTCATACCTCCTACTTACATACATGATAAAGTGCATACGACACAGTCTCATTTATTCTTGAGAACATCATGACATCATGCATTTCATATAGAATGACATTGCATACAGCTAAGGTTTTACCTTTTTCAGGAAAAGGTCAATCAAAAGATGATTACCATCTACCTTTGCAGTTCCAGATTAATACCTGTAACAAGCCAGGAAAATTTTGTGGACGACTGATTGTAGGTTAATACCTGAAACCAGACAGGACAACTATCTCCTCGACCACCCTTTCTTAAGTTCCAGATCAACACCTGTAACTAGCCAGGAAATATCTGTGGACGATTGATTGTAGATCTATACCTGAAACCAGACAGGAAAGTTATCTACATTGAAGAGATTGAAGATTAATACCTGAAACCAGACCGGAAAACTATCTTTCTTTCTCAGGTCAAAGATTAATACCTGAAACCAGACAGGACAACTATCTCGTCGGCCAACCTTTTTCAAGTTCCAGATCAACACCTGTAACTAACCAGGAAATATCTGTGGACGATGGATTGTAGATTAATACCTGAAACCAGACGGGACAACTATCTACTTGACCATCATGAAGCAACCCTACACCGGTTCCTTCTCTTCCAAGATTCAGTTTTACACGGACTCATCATCAGGCAACCCTACACAGGTTCCTTCTTTCAACCTACCAAGTTACAATCCATTACATTTCCAGATGGCATCTGTAAGCCCATCTCCACATCCTTCTACCAACAATATCCAGATGGAATCTATAAGCCCATCCTCCCATCCATCATATCTCTAAATGGCATCTGTAAGCCCATTCCCGACATCACAATGTTGATACTACACCATGCGAGTGCAAATTTCTGGGCACTTTAGTGTTCAATCATCTTCCACCTTCGGATCACGAAAGGCACACAAGCCAATCTACATCCTCAGGATTAAGATTGAACAGGGGAAACTGTTGTACCCTAAAATTTGCCCTCCCATATTCCTCAAGATATGATCCTCAAATGGTTCAAAATGGCTCAAGAGGTAGACAGTCAAACCACCTCCTAAGCCAACTGAAATTAGGGTTTTGGTTCTTTCAAGGAATTTTAGGTTTTCAATGGCTCAATCAAGTCTCATAGGCCCATATACATTCTCAAGCATCTACATGTCAAGTTTCAAGACTCACGGTGCCAATTTGCACAGTCAAAAGCCTCATTTGCTCCACAGTCAACTACAAGGGCAAAATGGTCATTTCACAGTCAAAAGTCAAAATTTTTGGTCAACATCTTATTTTGAGTCCACAATCATCATTTGATCAAGTCTTGATCATGATTCCACAAGGATGGCTCAAAAATCATCAAGATGCAAAAAGTTACTATTTTTGGACAGTAGAAAAGTCAACTGTATCTTGACCAGGGCATAACTTTTTCATGGTTTGTCAGAAAAATTCCATCCAATGCTCATTTTGAAGGGGATGACATTTCCTACAATCCATATTCACATTCCAAGTCCAAGAAAAGCTCTCACAAAAAGTTATCAATTTTTACATTATAGGTTAATTTCAAAAGTCAACAAATGTACACTTTAAGTCAAAGGCCATAACTTGAGATTGGTAAATCCAAATGACATGGGACCAAAGGCATTGGTTAGAGGACTTCAAGACCTTTCCAAAATGTCCAAGAACATGGTCATATGATCAAAATTGAGCAATATATGCATTGGAGAAGTTGGGAAATTTTCATGAATTTGCAAAAGTCAACTTTGCTCAAAACACCTCATTTTTGCTAATGGGCCTCAAATCTCTTCTTGAAACTTCATCCATGACCTATGCACGACCCATCAAGCTTAATTGAATTTATTTTCTTATTTTTTATTAATTAATTGTATTTTTAATTGATATTAATTCATTTAATTAATTTAAATTGTAGGAAAATACAAGATTTGGTTTTTCAATCTTTTGGTGAAGCAAATATGGTCAAGATATGCTGGCAATTTCGTGCTCAAAGTCAAAGATGCAAAATCTCCAAAATTGGCAACTTTGTTCAATCATGAAAATGCAAAAAGATTTGATTTTCAATCAAAGATCAAATCATCAATTTAATGGATTCTTGTTCAAGTTTTGACCTAATTCCAATCCCCTATATATATGCAAGCAAATCCTAACCTAGCACACGTGAGAAAGCTGCAGAAAAAAGCCATAGCATATTGAGAAAATTCAAGAAAATTGCAAACTGACTTTGGCATTCCAGGGCGATTCAAAAGGTTTTATTGATTCTAATACATTGCAAGAGGTCCCAGGGATAATTTGCAATTGAATTCACGTGCTAAAACTCAAGGAATCGATACCTACAGAACCACGGTTTGCATTTTTTCCAGAATCGTATTGCTTAATTCATGCATATTTAACATGATTTCTTGATTGTTTTGCATTGCTAGAGGTCATACCAAGCTGGTGGAATGGTTTAATTAAACTGAAACGCCATAAATCACAAGATGCCATAGTTGAATTTTTAGGGTTCATAAGCTTTGAATTAGGGCTTTGCAATACAAGCGAAATTAGGACTCATAAGGCACATGGTTGGAATCGTTGAAACAAGACGAAAAAGAAGGAACCCTCGCGAAATATTTATGTGAACCACATTGCTAATTGCTATTTTTCGTGCAGCTAGTTTATGGGGGTTAAAAACCCCCGCTATCTATTGTTATATTTACAGGGCAAACAGAGAAGATGACTAGGTGTTAGCCTCCCATTGGTTAATTCAAAAAGGCGCGCGTTTTATTTTATTTACAGCTTAGTGATTTGTTTCCCAATATAATATTTGTCTCTTATGCTAATAACGATTAAAGCAGCGTAGTGGAGTGGTTAAGGCATTGGCTTGGAAATGTTGGGACCTGGGTTTGAATCCCAGGTCCCCCAAAAACATTTATTTCTTTTCTTAACATATTCACATGCAGGCTTCCAAAAGTGATCCACCATGTACCTCACTTATCAACACTCCAAGTGGCCTCAAACTCAAATCTTGTGGCCAAAGATGAAGGACCATTGTACTCCCAGTCAACATGCGCCATGGATGATCATCAAAGTCAAACAGGCTTGCAGCTTAATGGGCCTGAAAATTGCCAATACACCTCCAGAATTTGGCCAACACCCTAGAGTTTATTCTTTTTCTTCTTTTATATTTAATTATTTTATTAATTATTATTATTATTATTACTTAATTAACCCAAATTAATTTTTTATAATAAAATCAGAAAACTAAAAATATAATATTTTTATTATTATTATTTATTTATTTCACCCTTTATTAATTATTTTGTAAATAAATACTAACATCATTAATCTAGTTTAATTAGGGTTAATTTTAACTTTTTTACAATAAATAAAATTAACATAGAATTAGGGTTTTTACTAACTTTTGATTTTTTATTATTTTCTTGAGACAATAAAGAACCAAAAATATTTCTTTTTTATTAATTAGTTTTAGGTTTAATTTAATTTAATTCCTAAACAACCAAAACTTCCTTCTTTTCTCAAAAAAGGGTCAAAACCCTAAGAACTTCTCCGATCCAATTTTTTCTCGCGCGTGATTATTTTTGATTCGTATTATTTTGATCCATATTTATGTAATTGCTCCGAGGATGTAATAGCTTTAATTAGGACTTTTTATCGCTTTCATTTAATTTCCGCAATTTACTTTTCAAGGGTTTGTTTTTGGCAATGTAAATACCCGACGCCTTGTAATAGTTTAGATTTATTTTCCGCAACTATTAACTGTTAGATGTATGTTAACTAGGCTATGCATGACAAGACTTATCTCTGAAATTAAAATCAATCTGTAGCTCACCATAATATGTGCAAAGATAACTTAACATGAAACCTGACACACTCGCACATGCCACTCCTAGGGTACGCCTCACTTGGTTGCCTCGACGTGGTCATTGAGTATAGGGTGTTTTAGAGGTCGCCCTCCTGTCTAAAGATCCAGTTGCCTCGGAACGGTTGCCTCGATAAAAAATGATCTAAGACATTAGGGTTACCGCTAAGGCGTCCTACTATTGCTTTGGTGACCACATGTCCCTATAATCGAATTGACCCGAAACTCCAATGACGGTGCTACCTACTCCTCAATAGTGGGATAGTACTGTCTAAAGGACATTTACACAGCTTAATTTCTTTTGAGTAGGTAGAGGTTCTCAGGTACTTGCTCTTTCAAAAAACAAAAATACTTTTCGCACCTACACTTTTCTGACAAAAGTTTTCAAACAACACTTCCTATACTCTTGAGGACTGATACAAGAGTTAAATCGAAGTTTTCAAACAAAACTTTTTTTTTAAAACCCACAAACACAAGAAAAGCAAAACATTTTGAAAACATAGTGAGCAAGTACCTAAGAGCCCGTGGATAACCACAGATAGAAAGGGTGCAAACACCTTCCCTTTCTATAATCTACCTCCCAAACCGAGAAACATCTCGAAAAGGAATTTTGTTGTGCTTTTGTCCTTTCCTTGTTGGAGAAAATAAAAGACGGTGGCGACTCTTGCTTACCGCGACATTTTGCTAAACGCCAACGCGAACCAGCATTCCTAAACAGTCAGTTCTATTTCAACTGATCATAGGTACCCACAAATATGCCACACTAACATAGCTATTGCTTAGACCATGTCGGTATACCCCGTACAGTTTCCACAATGTATTGCTATTTACCTATAATGTCTCCCAAATCCGGGTGGAGGATTCAAACACAAACAAAGAACCATAACGTAAAGCAAACAAGTCAAACAATGTAAGCAAATAAATGTGATCTAGGCCTAAGGTAACCCCACTTTTTTTATTACTCCTCAGCAGAGTCGCCAGTTCTGTGATACGGTGGGAGAACTTACTTGAGGGTTTTGCCTTTTATCGCAAATGTTGAAGTTAGCAAGAGTCGCCACCGACTTTTCTTTTATCCAAAAGGAAAGGTGAAAAAGAACAGGAAAGACCTTTGAGATGTTTCTTGAGTTCGGGGGGTAGATTATGAAAAGGGAAGGTATTAGCACCTTTTTCATCCATGGTTTTCCATGGGCTCTTAGTTACTTGCTAGATCACTTGCTTTTGTTAGAAATTGTGCTTTGTGTGGTTTTGAAAGTATTTTGTAAAAGAGGCTATTTGTTTAGGAAATCTTTGTAATGATTCTCGTTCGTAAGAATGTATACAAGGATGTTTGTCTTTTTTGAAAATGTTTTCAATATTTGTAAGTTGTTTTTGTGTGTGTATTTTCGAAAATAGCAAGGATAGTTGTTTGGAAATAGAGCAAGTAACTAGAAGCAATCTACCTACTCAAATGTATTTCTTATGCATTTTCTATTCCTTTGACATTGTTGTCTTACCATTGATTTGGTAAGCAAACCTATCTTTGGATGTATTACGGGACGAGCGCGGGTCATCGTATAACCATGATTAGCAATGGTGCAAAGTATCTTAGCATTTCGAGGGACTAAGATCATTTTGTAAGGAAACTTTGAATAACGTCATCGAGGGACTATGATCTTTTGATTTTGTTTGTTTTACCAAGATACTTTGCATGCGTAACATGGCTATTTTGTATAAGGCAACCAAGTGGGGAAACCCTAAGGGTGTTTGTGTGCAAGTGTGTTTGATTGCATGCATGATTTTATCTTGAATTAGGATTTTCTATTTCATTGATTTTATCTTGCCATACATATCCTAATTTCTAGCATTTACATTTGAAAGCGATAAAAATGCGAAAATGTAAAGTCCTACGCTATTACAATATTTAGGGGGGTGGGGGTACACACTTATGAATGGGTAATCCAGTGAGAAAAATAAATAAAAATAACAAGGGGAAGAAAAAAGAAAGAAGGAGGGGGTCAACGTGATGCTGAGAGGAAGTCAGAAGTTCTGACCCTGGCCTGCTGCAGAATATCAACCTGTTAATGAAAATGTATAGGTCAGAACTTCTGACCCTGGTGCGCTGCAAAACAGAAACCTGTTAGTGTAAATGCATGGGGTCAGAAGTTCTGACCCTTCTGGGCATACAGTAATTTTCAGAAGTTCTGATATTACTGATGACAAAACATGCCCCAGAAGTTCTGGCGTCAAAGTCAGAACTTGGTCTCCCTCTGTGCTAGTCAGAACATCTGCAATTTGGTTATTTTTCCAAAAAACTGAAGGAATGCGTAGGACAATTTCAACAGGTGTCATAGCGCTTCAGAAGTCAGAACCAAAAATCAGAGGCAAGTTCTGTACTGATTCACTTTCTTGCTTAAACATGTAGAGGCGTGAAAATCTCAGAACATGAACAACATCAGCAGCATGATATCTACATTGTGTTTTTTAGTATGCAATTCTGGTGATGTTTAAGCAATGTGGTGAGGGTCAGCAAGTGCTTACCTTGCAGCTAGAAAAAGTTCGTGGACTGGAGTTAGCCTTAACTCTGATGATGTTCTGAACAGGTTCTTTGAATGGATGGATGGAGGGTATAGATATGAGTCAGAAAACTGTATGGGTGCTTCTTAGTCAAGAAATACTTTTAGAGCAAATGGGGTTTGAAAGCAGGAGATTCAAAGTTGTGTTTAAGACTCTTGAAAACACTAGGAATTTTGGCAGAGTTTCAAGGTGTTTTCTTGCTAAAATTTTCTGTTTTCTTTTCTAGCAATTTTTCTGGGGTTGGAGCGGGGTATTTTCAATGGACAGTGGTGTTCTATTTATAGGAAAAGCTTTGTGGGTTTTTAAAATGTTAAGTGGCGCCAATACCATGCAATAGATGCATACTTACTCTTGAAGAAAGTTCATAAAAAGTTGTGATGATTGACAACTTTTAGCCTAGGCTGGGTTAGTAAGCGAGGATTAAGGAAAAGTGACACCCATGAGCAAAAAGTAGCGCATGAACCCATACCTAAATCTGCACAAGAGCGTTGTTATGCTGCACGTGGAGAGACCCTTTGGACAAATGCTCAAAAGTGGTTGTGAGTATTAATGAGCATTAATTGGTGATGAGATTGGTCAAGACTAAGAAATCTTGTAATATGAGATTTGCATCATTACTTAAATCAGAGCCAGCAGTTCCTACTTCAGCATAAGTCTAGAACAACATACCCAAGTTCTAATCTTAATAACCTGTTTCCTCAGTAAA
The DNA here is from genome assembly GCA_948472305.1 of Vicia faba. Lineage (NCBI taxonomy): Eukaryota > Viridiplantae > Streptophyta > Magnoliopsida > Fabales > Fabaceae > Vicia > Vicia faba. The sequence continues at coordinate 364,050,835 of OX451736.1, forward strand.
TTCTGAGGGTTCTCCATACTTTCCAGCATGTTCTTTTGATTTGTCTCTGAAAACTCTGGACTTAGAGATTCTGCTTCAGTGTAATACCCAATCTTCTGACCCCCTTACCTTCTGATTCCAGCATGTTCTGAAGGAGCTTTCAGGCTTCATTGCTTTCTTTGCATTCCTCTAGCAAACTCTGACTGAACTTGCGTAACTGCTGAAAAAGATCATGTTCTGATTGAAGATTATGTGTTGAACCACGTTTACAACTTCTGACTGAGTTGGCGTAGTTGTTGAAGAGCCACATTCTGACTAAATGTTATGTGTTGAGTCAAGTTTGTAACTTTTGACTGCTCCTGCCTGGAGGTTGGTTCAGAAGTTCTGAAGTGTCATTTTTTTCTTAAATACTTTAGAAAAATTCTATGTGTTTAGAATTTAACTTTTCCAAGGTAAAATTTGACTTTTGAGCTTCTTGATGAAACAAACTTCATATTCCAACATGTCTTGATGAAATATGATTTTTGTGTTTTGATTTTTTTTAATCCAAAACCCAAAGTTTGACTTTTTATCTTGCAAATGACCATTTTGCCCTTGTAAATGGCTTGCTTGGAAAGAAATGATAATTCAAGGCTTGGATTTGTACAAGGGAAAGCTTGAGAATTCAGGGTGATTTTCTTGAGAAATGAGAGGGCAAATTTTGGGGTACAACAGTTGCCCTTGTTCAATCTTCTTTTAACCTGAAGAGTTAGATTGGCGAGATTTGCCCTTTGCGACTCGAAGGTGGAAGATGATTGGACATTAGAGTGCCCAGAAATTTGCACTTGGCGGTGATAGGAGGAATGGGCTTAAAGATGCCATTTGGAGAGGTAATAAAATCTCGTTGGAGATGGGCTTGTAGATGCCATCCAAGGATGCTTGTTGAGATATAATCTGCAAGTTTGATCATCAGAATGGAGTCCGTGTCTGGAGCGTAGCTGGAGGTGTCTTTGAATGAGTTTCAGAATGGCTTTCGCGTCTGGAGCGTATCTGAAATGTATCAGGAGCGTTGATATCTGAATGAGTATTGGAATGACTTCCATGTCTGGAACGTATCCGTACTGTATCAGGAGGCATTTTTAAATGAGTATCAGAATGGCTTCTGAGTCTGGAGCGTATCTGAACTGTATCAGGAGTGTTGAAATCTGAATGAGTATTGGAATGGCTTCCGTGTCTGAAGCATATTCATACTGTATCATGAGGCATTTTTGAATGAGTATCAGAATGGATTCTGAGTCTGGAGTGTATTTGAACTGTATCTGAGGTTGAAATCTGAATGAGTATCAGAATGACTTCCGTGTCTGGAGCGTATCTGAACTGTATCTGAGGTTGAAATCTGAATGAGTATCAGAATGACTTCCGTGTCTGGAGCGTATCTGAACTCTTTCATGATTGCATATTGTTAATGGAAGTTGTGAATCTTATCCTGAAAAGGGTAAAATGTTAGCTGAAACACCAAATTATGTTGCATGAAATATATGATGCAATGTATTGGCCTTATTGATGTTTACGATATATGGATGCAATGTATGTGTATGTGAGCTGATTTGCTGTATTGTTATCTGCTCGGGGAACATAAATCCTTGACTGTTGTTTGAGGATATGTAAGTCTTCAGGTCTTGAAGTTGAAGTGTTGGTGAATTTCTGTTGAGAGGAATAAACTCTTGTTGTAAGGGAAATGCCATGTATTGCTCGTAAGATCTTCTTGGGGCAACCTGAAAATCTTGACGACTTTCACTGGGGATTATCCATTGGGAGTGTTTGTTCCGTTGGGGAGCATTGAAAACTCTATGGGGAAAAAGCTTATTCCTGTTTGGGAAAAAGTTCAGGAGTTTCGGTCGTCTGTCACTCTACCGGGGAGTTATCCTTGGTTGGGGAGAATCAGAAGTTAACTGTTATCTGGTTGGATTTCAGGCTTCAAGACAACTTGCTGGGGAATTTGGAGAAACTGGGCGGTTTCCACCGGGGATTAATAGTTTGAAGTTTTAGTTTCGCTGGGGATTCAAATGACGTACTGTGGGGAATACTTACGGAATATCCTAAAGACGTTTTACTATCCTTTCAACCTATCAGTAATTATCTTTCCCATTTTGTTTATTTGTAAGCAGTAATTATGTTCAAATGCATATGTTCATTAATGAATCATTGGACGTTTTTGCAAACAAAACATAACCATAAAGAAAAGACAAATAGTTTTTTGCACTTTCAAAGGGGTATCTTTGTATTTAACTTTGAATAAGTATTTTGTACAAAGGAGACAGACATCCTAGTAAGGGAATGGCGCCATAAAAGCAATAAAAATTTATACAAAGAGAGATATCCATATGTGATAATCCCATGGGGTTCCCATTCTGCTATAGCCTTCGTATCTCCGAATATCTTGTCTATTTGTTGCTTTGTTCGAAGATGATTGAATTGATCAGAAACTCCAAACTTTGTTAGGGGAAGTCAGGTGTCTGACGGGACATAGTCATACGCTTTAATTCCCTAACTTTTGCCTGGACCGCCCTTTCGGGTTTTCGGTCCACCGGGAAACCCTTTTTTGCCCAAGTCACCCTTTCGAGTTTTCAACTTGTCGGGTATACAGATTTTTTTATTATTTTATCCCTAATTTTTGCTCGAATCTTTTTGGTTCGCCAGGATGCCCTTGTTTTGCCTAGGTGTGTCAACCTAGCGGGTCTCTTATGCGTAGTATCTTTTGACTATGTCTGCGTTCGCAGGGTGTGGTAGGTCGTCGCCATCCATGGTGGTTAAGATCATTGCCCCACCGGAGAATATATTCTTGATTACAAATGGTCCTTCGTAGGTAGGAGTCCATTTGCCCCTGGGGTCACTTTGTGGTAAGATAATGCGTTTGATCACTAGATCTCGACTTTGATATACTTGGCGCCTGACTTTCTTGTTGAAATCCTTGATCATTCGTTTTTGATACATCTGACCATGGCAAACAGCAGTAAGTCTCTTTTCATCAATTAAGTTTAGTTGATCAAGTCGAGACTGGATCCAATCATCCTCATTCAAACCTGTATCCTTCATAATTCTCAAAAAGGGGATCTGAACCTCAATAGGCAAGACAACCTACATGCCATAAACCAAAGAATAGGGTGTTGCCTCAGTTGATGTGTGAGCCGTGGTACGATACCCGTGGAGAGCAAATGGTAGCATCTTGTGCCAGTAATTGTAGGTGACCGTCATTTTGTGTATGATCTTTTTAATGTTTTTATTTGTAGCTTCGACGACACCATTCATCTTTGGCCGATAGGGGGACGAATTGTGATGCTGAACCTTGAACTGCTCGCACAAGGCAGTTTTCATAGTATTGTTAAGGTTTGTACCATTATCAGTGATGATCCTTTCTGGGATACTGTACCGACAAATGAGATTTTGCTTGATGAAGTGGGCAATAATATTCTTAGTAACGGATGCGAAGGAAGCTGCTTCGACCCACTTTGTAAAATAGTCAATGGCCACTAAAATGAAGCGGTGTCCATTGGAGGCCGTAGGCTTGATCTCCCTAATTATATCGATTCCCCATATAGCAAAGGTCCAAGGAGCTGTTAAGACATTCAGAGCAACCGGAGGTACGTGCACCTTGTCCGCATAAATTTGACACTTATGACAGGTCCGAGAGTATTGATAGCAGTCTGCTTCCATGGTAGACCAATAATAGCCTGCCCGTAAGATTTTCTTTGCCATTGTATGCCCACTGGAGTGAGTGCCAAAAGTACCTTCATGTAATTCAGCCATGATCTTTTCCGCTTCAACCTTATCCATACACCGAAGCAGAATGGAGTCATGATTACGCTTGTACAAGATGCCATTACTCAAGAAGAACTTAGCAGAGAAACTCCTTAAGAACTTTTTATCATTGATTGAAGCTCCTTTTGGATATTCCTGAGCCTCGAGATACCTCTTGACTTCATGAAACCAAGGCTGGTCCACTACTTATTCAGTATTAATCTCGTGACAGTGTGCTGGTTCGTACATTCGTTCGATAGTGATCTTGGGAGCCTCGTTATCCCAATTAAGTTTAAACATATATGACATTGTGGCTAGAGCATCTGCTAGCTGGTTTTCTTCTCGTGGGAAATGCTCGAAGGTAATCTGCTCAAAATGTGGTAGCAATGTCAAAACATGTTCTTTGTAAGGGATAAGGTTTGGGTGCTTAGTGTCTCATTCTCCTTTGATCTGACTGACAACCAAAGATGAATCTCCAAACACATCTAAAGATTTGATTCCCAAGTCTATTGAAGCCTTGAGACCAAAGATGCATGCTTCATATTCCGCCATGTTGTTCGTACAGTTGAAGCAAAGTCTGGAAGATATGAGCACAGCGCCGATGCCATTACCAAGTGCATTGGATGCCCCATCAAAGAACAGGGTCCATCGGGATCCTTGTTCAGGTCCGTCATATGGTCTGATTTCTTCATAGTTGTCTAATGTCATGATGTCTTCATCCGGGAATTCAACTTTCATGGACTGATAATCTTCTACAGCTTGATGAGCAAGATGATCAGCTAGCACACTGCCCTTTATAGCTTTCTGGGTAGTGTATTGTATGTCATATTCTGTTAGGATCATCTGCCACCTAGCTATCCTTCCAGACAGAGCAGGTTTTTCGAAGATGTACTTTATCGGATCCGTCTTAGATATCAACAAAGTAGTATGAGTCAACATATACTGTCTTAGCCGGTGAGTAGCCCATGCCAGAGCACATCAAGTTTTCTCGAGCAGTGAATATCTGGTTTCACAGTCGGTAAACTTTTTGCTCAGGTAGTAAATAGCGTGCTCTTTTCGGCCAGACTCATCATGTTGCCCCAATACACACCCCATTGAGTTCTCTAAAACGGTCAGATACATGATTAGTGGTCTTCCCTCGACTGGTGACATCAAAACAAGAGGCTCTTGTAAGTACTCTTTTATTTTTTCAAAAGAAATCTGGAATTCATCATTCCATCTGACTACTTGATCTTTCTTCAATAGTTTGAAGATTGGTTCACAAGTAGCTGTTAGGTGAGAAATGAATCTGGAAATATAGTTCAGGCATCCCAAGAATCCTCTGACTTCCTTCTCAGTACGAGGAGCAGGCATTTCTTGTATCACTTTAACCTTGGCAGGATCAACCTCGATACCTTTGTTGCTGACAACAAAACCTAAGAGTTTACCGGACCGGACTCCGAATGTGCACTTGTTTGGGTTCAACCTTAGTCTGTACTCTTTCAACCTCTCAAACAACTTTTGCAAATGATCAAGGTGCTCCTCTTCAGTTTGTGATTGGGCTATCATGTCATCTTCATAGATCTCTATCTCATGATGTATCATATCATGAAATAAAGCTACCATGGTGCGCTGATAGGTTGCCCCAACATTCTTCAGTCCGAATGGCATTACCTTATAGCAGAACGTGCCCCACTGTGTGAAAAATGTTATTTTCTCCATGTCCTCAGGCGCCATTTTGATTTGGTTATAACCTGAGAATCCGTCCATGAAGGAAAATACTTTGTGCTGGGCCGTATTGTCAACTAGGATATCGATGCGGGGAAATGGAAAATCATCTTTAGGGCTGGCCCTATTCAAATCTCTATAGTCCACGCACATTCGTACTTTGCCGTCCTTTTTAGGAACGGGAACAATGTTGGCAACCCATATAGGATAGGAAGTGACCGCCAAAAATCTGGCGTTAAATTGTTTCATGACTTCCGCTTTGATCTTCTCTGACATGTCAGGTCTCATGCAGCAGACTTTTTTTTTTACTGGTGGACAATCTTCTTTTGTTGGCAGACGATGTACCACGATGTCTGTATCAAGTCCTGGCATGTCTTCGTATGACCAGGCAAAAATCTCAACATAATCATGCAATAGCTGAATTAGACGCTCCTTGACACTCGGCTCTAGATTGGCACCCACCTTGATTTCCTTTTTATTTTCCTTGATACCCAAGTTGATTGTATCCAATGGTTCCTCATGAGGCTGAATAGATCTTTCCTCTTGTTATAGTAGTCTGTCCAATTCCCCTGGTACTTCACAATCTTCCTCACCTTCGTCTTCGGCTTGGTAGATTAGATCTTCGGAGTCACTAAAGGCCATAGCAGTATCGTTACCCATGGGATCCAGAATGGAGGGGTACCTTCATTTGTGAGTGTGGGTGTGTGTAAGGGTATAGCCATCTTTAAATAATAAAATGTAAAATAAAGACAATGAGCACAAAAGGTTTGTATGTGAAAAAACGTCCATGATTCATTGAATGTCATATGATGATGAAATAAAAACCCTTACAAATGGACCATTGCGCCTCGGGTAAGACACAAGGTTTTAGAATGTGTGAATTGTTTGTGAATATTACAAGTCCAATAGAGATGTAAAAGATAATTTACTGAGGGATGAAGGTTAATGGAACAAAGTCTCTGGCTTCCCAATTGTGAAGTCCTCCATTGACAGTAGGAAAAATCCAATCCTCCAAGCTGCAATCTTCTTCACCATCTTCCACTGCATTGACCTCTCAGTTGCTAATCTTCAAAGGTGGCCCTCCAGTATGGGCACGGCGCACAACCTTCTGAGCATTTGAAGTAAACCCTAAGCCAAACTTGTCAGATTTATACTGAATGTCTGGAAGCTGTTCCCAGATGGTGCATCCACCCTCTTCTACTACTTCCTGGGCATCCTTCAGAGATGACATCTGAAGCGGAGGTCTTGTGATCTTGGGGATCTGGGATACCGTCTTGGTTACTGCTACCTCTTGAGAGGCTTCTTCGAAACATTGGAAAGGAGTTTCAATGAAATCACCATCCAACTCCACATACCGAAAATAATTTAGGTGGCTAATCATGTACTCTTCCTCTCCATGGACAGTGATAATCTTTCCATGGACTGGGTACTTCAGCATCTGGTGTAGTGTAGAGGTGACAGCACCGGCATTATGGATCCAGGGCCATCCTAGCAGACAGGAGTAAGAGGGGCGGATGTCCATTACATAGAAAGTTGAGTTGAAAGTCTGAGTTCCCACCTTTATGGGGACGTCCACCTCCCCGTGGACCATCCTCTTTGAGCCATCAAATGCTCTTACGACTATGTTACTGGGTTTCAGTGTCAGTCCTTTGCAATCTAATCTGTCAAGAGCTTTCTTCGGTAAAACATTCAAAGATGAGCCAGTGTTCACCAAGACATGGGCCAAAGTTGTTCCTCTACACTCCACAGAGACATGTAATGCCTCGTTGTGCTTTCTCCCTTTTGGTGTTAAATCAGCATTAGAGAAGCCTAGGCCGTTATCAACTGTCAAACTGGCCACACAATCTTGGAATTGGTCAGCAGATGTCTCTTGTGGCACATGGGCCGTTTTCAGAAACTTCACCAGAGCTTTCACATGTGCCTCGGAACACAGTAACGATGCTAGCATGGAAATCTTGGAGGGAGTTTTCCCCAACTGTTCAACCACGTCATAGTCACTCTTCTTTATTATTCTCAGGATCTCCTCCATTTCCTTCTTGGAGGTTTCGGGGATAGTCAATGGTTGAGCCTTCATCCGGACAGGCTCTTCTTGAATACCTTTTCCTCGAATTTCAGCAGTAGAAGTGTTGGTAGGGATAACAGCAGGGGTTGTGTCGTCTTTTCCAGTAGGAGCACTTGCAGATATAATTATTGGTATGGAGGTAAGCTTTGGAACAGCCACGGGTCCAAAAACTGCCTTTGGAGGGGCAATTTCTGGAGAGAAGATTCTGCCGTTACGAGTAATCTTACTGGTTCCAGCAATATTGCTAATGTCAGAGACTTCTTCTTTGGAGCTCACTTCTTCGGCGTGCAACCCATCTTGTTTGATACCATAGATGTCTCCACCGTAATTCCAAGGTACTGTTTTGTCTGATTCATATCGGACCGGCCCGGGCATTGTGATTATAAGAGGAGTATTTTTTGGAATAAATGTGATCCTAACGGGTCTTTTGGGGACCCTGGAAGGATTGGCGAAGATGGTTATGATTGAAACATCTTCAACAGGAACAGGTGAAACAGGAGCATTTTCAAGCAGAATCTCTTAGTTGTCTATCAAGCATTGAATTCCTGTCTTCAACAGAGGGCAAACAGTTGGTGAGGATAAGCAAAGACCGCAGTCTTCATTACAACCTGGGAATACACCAGTTTTCAACAAGTTTATCTTAATGATTGGGAGCGGAGTCAAGAGTTCGTCAACTATGGTAACAAACAAATCTTCTTCGATAGCATTGGTGTTGTGACCATGCCTAGGCATCGGAGCGGAAATGACATTTGGTTTCTCAGGTGCGTCGAACTCAATCTCTTTTGCATCTAAAAGGTCTTGGATTTTGTTTTTCAAGGCCCAACAGTTGTTAGTGTCGTGACCCGGACTTTCAGAATGATATGCGCATCTGGCATTTGGGTGATAATGAGGGGACGCAGTGTTGGGATTCTTTGGAGCTTCCTTTAAAGTTGCTAGATTCGATTTTAGAAGATGTGGTAAAACCTGAGCTAGAGTCATATTAATTCTGGTGAGTTGTCGGACTGGCCTTTCCACCCTCGGTTGGTTACTCCTTGGTTGATCAGATGTAAGCTTTGGGATCATAACGGCCCCTACCATTGGTCGGCGTTCAGATCTCCCTTGGTTCCTTTGTGGATAAACAGCAGATACCTCCTTCTTCCCAGTGAAAGGCTTTCTCACAGCTGTAGAGGCAGACGAATCCTTCTGAATCTTTCCACTTTTTATACCAGCTTCCACCCTCTCTTCGGTTAATATTAACTCAGTAAATCCAGCAGATGAACTTCCAATCAAATGGTTGAAGAAAGGGCCCGATAGAGTGCCCAAGAACATATCAACCAACTCCCTTTCAAAAAGAGGGGGTTGCAGTCTTCCAGCTAGATCTCTCCATTTCTGCGCGTAATCTTTGAAACCCTCATTTGAAGACATAGCCATACTCTGAAGTTGAGTACGGGCAGGCGCCAAATCTGCATTGTACTGGTATTGTTTATAGAAAGTTGCGGCAAGATCTTCCCATTTGTGGACGTTGTCCCTTTCTAATTGGTAAAACCAATCGAGTTGTGTTCCGGATAAACTATCTTGGAAAAAATGCACCCATAGGTCTTTATCGACGGAGTGCGGCTGAATCTTTCTCACGTATGATCTGAGGTGCATCTTAGGACATGACACCCCATCATAGTTTTCAAACAATGGTACTTTGAACTTTGGTGGGATCACAATTCCCGACACTAGCCCCAATTCTTCAAAGTCTAGACCTGGTACCCTTTGTATTTCCATAGCGCTCAAACACTCTTCAAGATGTCTGTACTTATCATCAGCCGAAGGGTACTGTTCCTTAGAGTAGTCTTCCTCTTCTTCCTCCTCTTCAGATTCTGACGGAACCTCCATTTCTTTTCCTTTCCCTTCTCTTTCATCAGATGTTGTTGCGAAATTTAAGGCTCTTCTAGTTTGTCCTTGAAATCTTCTCCCCATGATTACAACCCCAGTTAGTTTCTTCTCTTTCTTCTTTTTCTCTTTGGACAATAGAGTCTTCAACTCCTCTTTCCCTTTGGCCAGGGTTGTGAGTAACTGTTGAAACTGAATATTTTGAGCTTTAAGATCTTTGACTGTCTGTTCGAGATCCATCTTACTGAAATAAACAGTAGAGAGATGAGGAGACTCGTTGCAAAAGACCTGTTTATGTTATGATGAATGATATGTACATATGCAATGTTTTCAAGGATTTTAAAAGATTCAAATTTGTTTTAGACAAAAAGAAACACACGTTATATTGATAAGATAGAGTTTGAATATATCAATAATACAAAACTCTAAGATAAAAAGGTAGTGCGCATCCTCTTCGGTGCAATGTAGGCATTTAGAGTCTGCTCTTCGCGAAGTAGTCTAGTGAGTTCTGAAACCTTCTTCTCGCTTGCATAAAATTGGGCTTCGAAAGTATCACGCTCTCCTTTGAGCTGTATCCAACCCCTTTGTAAGTCTTCCAGAGATGTGGGCATGTCAGGATGTAGGATAGTGTATGGAACTTCTCCTTCCTTAACAGGCTCAATGATCACCGGGAGAATGGAGGGATAAGGCATCATAAGACTTTGAGCGCGGGTTCGTACCCACTTGAGGTAAGGCTCAAGAGGGATGGAATTCTTGTGTCCCAAAGTCTTTCTATCCACCTTGTTTAGCATCCTCTGGGCTCGTATGAATCTCTGGCGAAGACCTTGATTGTCGTTATCGTAGTCGAATACCAAACCCTGAATCAGCATCTCATGTGGGCCATCCCTTCGAGCATAACCAAATTGTCTTAGAGCTAAGCATGGGTTGTAGGTGATGCCTCCCATAATTCCAATTAGAGGGACATTAGGGAATTCCCCATAACGGTCAACAATAATAACATTCTCCTTGGATCGGGAGCACCAACGAATATCTGAATGTTTGAGCGTCATTAACCTTTGTGACCACCTAGAACCTTTCTCATTCTTTAAAATTGATTGGGGAAGATGAGAAATAAACCATCTTGCCAGGAGGGGAGTGCAACACATAAGGACACCTCTTTTCCTCATTGTATGAGTGTGAAAAGAGTGTAGGATATCCCCTAGCAATGTAGGCACCGGATTGCGTGACATGAAGATTTTGATGGCACTCACATCTATGAGTTGATCAGGATTAGGGAACAAGACCATCCCATAGATGAGGAGAGGCACAATTTCCTCAAAGGCTTGCAGGTCTAAAGAATTCCAACAGCTTTGGGCTTTCTCAAATAGAAACTTTGCTAAGAAGCCTTTGACACCACTTCTAGTTCCCTAATGGGTTGTGACATCAGATGAGTGCAAGTGCAGAGCTTGAGCAATCTCTTTTAGCTTTGGGTCTCTTTACGTACCATTGAAAGGTAGTTGATTGAGAACGAGAATCCTTAAAAGTTAAGAGAATTCTTCTAAAGTGGGCACAAGCTGATAGTCAGGAAATGTGAAGCAATGATGCAAAGGGTCAAAGAACTGGAAGAGCACCTTCATCATGTCCTCCTCTGTGTTGGAGGTGACCAAGTTGAGTAGACGATCATGTCTCTCGGTGAATGGAGAGTTCTCAGGGATCCTTGAAACTAGCTCCATGAGTTGTAGAGGAACTCTTACAAGGTTGACTTGGATAGTTTTCCTGCGAAGTGAATCCATATCCTACAAAACAAGAACAAAGATGAATCTCCAAAATCCGTGAAATGGTTAGTGGATACATATGATGTTCATGATGTCCATGATGTTATGTACAAGTATGCATATACAAGAAAAGCAAACAAGTTCCTAGTTTAGGCTTGCACGGGGTTTTATAGGTAAGTACCCTCTTGAAGTTTAGTTGGCTCAACCTGTCCTAATAATAGTAACCGGGTTCTAAGGAGCTCAATATCACCAGATTATTTCCTTGTTCATTGTTTCAGCTCAAACCTCTTTAATGGCGACCAAAATATTCCAAGAAAACAACCCTCAATGAGTGTAGTATCGAGTATCTACCAACTTCGGAATGCACCAAATCCGGTCATCTCACTACGCCCTAAAGGCTAAGTTGGTCAAGTAAAGGTTATAAAAGTCCTTTTGTGCTTCGCGACATCACTCAGCGGCCCCGTATTCTCCTTGACTACTCAAGGGCTACCGGTACCCACAAATATGTCACACTAACATAGCTATTGCTTAAACCATGTCGGTATACCCCGTACAGTTTCCACAATGTATTGCTATTTACCTATAATGTTTCCCAAATCCGGGTGGAGGATTCAAACCCAAACAAAGAACCATAACGTAAAGCAAACAAGTCGAACAATGTAAGCTAATAAATGTGATCTAGCCCTAAGGTAACCCCACTTTTATTATTACTCCCCAGCATAGTCACCAGTTCTGTGATACGGTGGGAGAACTTACTTGAGGGTTTTGCGTTTTATCGCAAATGTTGCGGTTAGCAAGAGTTGCCACCGACTTTTCTTTTATCCAAAAGGAAAGGTGAAAAAGCACAGGAAAGACCTTTGAGATGTTTCTTGAGTTCGGGGGGTAGATTATGAAAAGGGAAGGTACTAGCACCCTTTTCATCCATGGTTTTCCATGGGCTCTTAGTTACTTGCTAGATCACTTGCTTTTGTTTGAAATTATGCTTTGTGTGGTTTTGAAAGTATTTTGTAAAAGAGGCCATTTGTTTAGGCAATATTTGTAATGATTCTCGTTCGTAAGAATGTATACAAGGATGTTTGTATTTTTTGAAAATGTTTTCAATGTTTGTAAGTTGTTTTTGTGTGTGTATTTTCGAAAATAGTAAGGATAGTTGTTTGGAAATAGAGCAAGTAACTAGAAGCAATCTACCTACTCAAATGTCTTTCTTATGCATTTTCTATTCCTTTGACATTGTTGTCTTACCATTGATTTGGTAAGCAACCCTATCTTTGGATGTATTACGGGACGGGCGCGGGTCATCGTATAACCATGATTAGCAATGTTGCAAAGTATCTTAGCATTTCGAGGGACTAAGATCATTTTGTATGGAAACTTTGAATAGCGTCATCGAGGGACTATGATCTTTTGATTTTGTTTGTTTTACCAAGATACTTTGCATGCGTAACATGGCTATTTTGTATAAGGCAACCAAGTGGGGAAACCCTAAGGGTGTTTGTGTGCAAGTGTGTTTGATTGCATGCATGATTTTATCTTGAATTAGGATTTTCTATTTCGTTGATTTTATCTTGCCATACATATCCTAATTGCTAGCATTTACATTTGCAAGCGATAAAAATGCGGAAATGTAAAGTCCTACGCTATTACAATATTTAGGGGGTGGGGGTACACACTTATGAATGGGGAATCCAGTGAGAAAAATAAATAAAAATAACAAGGGGAATAAAAAAGAAAGAAGGAGGGGGTCAGCGTGCTGCTGAGAGGAAGTCAGAAGTTCTGACCATGGTCTGCTGCAGAATATCAACCTGTTAGTGAAAATGTATAGGTCGGAACTTCTGACCCTGGTGCGCTGCAAAACAGAAACCTGTTAGTGTAAATGCATGGGGTCAGAAGTTCTGACCCTTCTGGGCATACAGTAATTTTTAGAAGTTCTGATATTACTGATGACAAAACATACCCCAGAAGTTCTGGCGTCAAAGTCAGAACTTGGTCTCCCTTTGTGCTAGTCAGAACATCTGCAATTTGGTAACTTTTCCACAAAACAGTAGGCATGCCTAGGACAGTTTCAGTAGGTGTCATAGCGTTTCAGAAGTCAGAACCAAAAATCAGAGGCAAGTTCTGTACTGATTCACTTCCTTGCTTAAACATGCAGAGGCGTGAAAATCTCAGAACATGAACAACATCAGCAGCATGATATCTACATTGTGTTTTTGAGTATGCAATTTTGGTGATGTTTAAGCAATGTGGTGAGGGTCAGCAAGTGCTTACCTTGCAGCTAGAAAAAGTTCATGGACTGGAGTTAGCCTTAACTCTGATGATGTTCTGAACAGGTTCTTTGAATGGATGGATGGAGGGTATATATATGAGTCAGAAAACTGTATGGGTGCTTCTTAGTCAAGAAATACTTTGAGAGAAAATGGGGTTTGAAAGCAGGAGATTCAAAGTTGTGTTTAAGACTCTTGAAAACACTAGGAATTTTTGCAGAGTTTCAAGGTGTTTTCTTGCTAAAATTTTCTGTTTTCTTTTCTAGCAATTTTTTCTGGGGTTGGACCAGGGTATTTTTAATGGACATTTGTGTTCTATTTATAGGAAAAGCTTTATGGGTTTTTAAAACGTTAAGTGGTGCCAATACCATGCAATAGATGTTGACTTACTCTTGAAGAAAGTTCATAAAAAGTTGTGATGATTGACAGCTTTTAGCCTAGGCTGGGTTAGTAATAGAGGATTAAGGAAAAGTGAAACCCATGAGCAAAACGTAGTGCATGAACCAATACCTAAATCTGCACAAGAGTGTTGTTATGCTGCACGTGGAGAGACCCTTTGGACAAATGCTCAAAAGTGGTTGTGAGCATTAATGAGCATTAAATGGTGATGAGATTGGTCAATACTAAGAAATCTTGTTATATGAGATTTGCATCATTACTTAAATCTGAGCCAGCAGTTCCTACTTCAGCATAAGTCTAGAACAACGTACCCAAGTTCTGATCTTAATACTCTGCTGCCTCAGCAAATTCTGAGGGTTCTCCAAACTTTCCAGAATGTTCTTTTGATTTGTCTTTGAAAACTCTGGACTTAGAGATTCTGCTTCAGTGTAATACCCAATCTTCTGACCCTCTTACCTTCTGATTCCAGCATGTTCTAAAGGAGCTTTCAGGCTTCGTTTCTTTCTTTGCATTCCTCTAGCAAAATCTGACTGAACTTGCGTAACTGCTGAAAAAGGCCATGTTCTGATTGAAGATTATGTGTTGAACCATGTTTACAACTTCTGACTGAGTTGGCGTAGCTGCTGAAGAGCCACATTCTGACTGAATGTTATATGCTGAGTCAAGTTTACAACTTCTGACTGCTTCTGCCTGGAGGTTGGTTCAGAAGTTCTGAAGTGTCATTTTTTTCTTAAATACTTTAGAGTTTAGAATTTAACTTTTCCAAGGTAAAATTTGACTTTTGAGCTTCTTGATGAAACAAACTTCATATTCCAACATGTCTTGATGAAATATGATTTTTGTGTTTTGATTTTTTTTATCCAAAACCCAAAGTTTGACTTTTTAGCTTGCAAATGACCATTTTGCCCTTGTAAATGGCTTGCTTTAAAAGAAATGATAATTCAAGGCTTGGATTTGTACAAGGGAAAGCTTGATAATTCAGGGTGATTTTCTTGAGAAATAAGAGGGCTAATTTTGGGGGTACAACACTTCCCAATTGTGAACGTTTGCTCTTTCTAGTTGGTAAAACTAGTCAAGTTGAGTTCCAGACCAACTGTCCTGGAAGAAGTGCACCCATAAGTCTTTATCAGCGGTATGGGGTTGTATTTTCCTTACATATGATCAGAGATGCATTTTAGGGCATGAAACTCCGTCATATTTGGCAAATATAGGTGCTTTGAATTTCGGAGAAATCACAATTCCCGACACTAAACCCAATTCCTCAAAGTCCAAGCCTGGCACTTTTTGGATTTCTATTGCGCTCAACCGCTCTTTGAGATGTATGTACTTGTCATCAGCTGGAGGATATTGTTCCTCAGAGTAGTCTTCTTCTTCCTCTTCCTCTTCTGATTCTGACGGGACAACTGTTTCTTTCCCCTTCCCTTCCTGATTTTCTTTTTCTCCAGATGTTATTTCAAAGTTTAAGGTCCTTCTTGTTTGCTCATGAAATCTTCTTCCCATGTTCAGGACCCCATTTACCTTCTTGGTTTTCTTTTTCCTCTCTTCATCCAGCAAAGTCTTCAACTCTTCTTGCCCCTTGGCTAGGGTCAGGAGCAACTGTTGAAATTGTGTATTATGAGCTTGGAGATCCTTCACTGTTTGCTCAAGATCCATCTTACTGAAATAAACAGTAGAGAGATGAGGAGACTTGTTGCAAAAGACCTGCTTATGTTATGATGAATGATATATGCATATGTAATGATTTCAAGGACTTCAAAGATTCAAATTTGTTTTTAGACAGAAAGGAAACACACGTTATATTAATAAATTAAAGCTTGGATACATCAATTCCTCTTGGGAAAAATAATACAAAAACTCTAAGATAAAAAGGTAGTATGCATCCTCTTTGGTGAAATGTAGGTATTCAGAGTCCGGTCCTCATGAAGTAGCCTAGTGAGTTCTAAAACCTTCTTCTCTCTTGCGTAGAATTGGGCTTCAAACGTATCTCGCTCTCCCTTGAGTTGTATCCAATCCCTTCGTAGATCTTCAAGAGATGTGGGCATGTCAGGATGTAGGATAGTGTATGGAACATCTCCCTCCATGACAGACTCAATGATTACCGGGAGAATGGAGGGGTAAGGCATCATAAGACTCTGAGTACGAGTTCATACCCATTTGAGGTAAGGCTCAAGAGGGATGGAATTCTTGTGCCCCAAAGTCTTTCTATCCACCTTGTTTAACATCCTTCAAGCTCGGATAAATCTCTGGCGAAGACCTTGATCGTCAGTGTCTTAGTCGAATACCAAACCTTGAATCAGCATCTCGTGCGGGCTATCCCTTCGGGCATAACCAAATTGTCTTAAGGCTAAACATGGGTTGTAGGTGATACCTCCCCTAATGCCAAGTAAAGGGACATTAGGGAATTCTCCATAAAGGTCAATAATGATAACATTCTCTTTGGATCGGGAGCACCAATGAATGTCTGAATTCTTGAGCGTCATCAACCTTTGTGACCACCTTGAACCATGCTCATTTCTTAAGACTGATTAGGGAAGATGAGAAATAAACCATCTTTCCAAGAGAGGAGTGCAACACATGAGGACACCTCTTTTCCTAATTGTGTGGGTGTGAAAAGAGTGTAGGATATCCCCTAGTAATGTAGGCACCGGGTTGCGTGATATGAAGATTTTGACGGTGTTCACATCTATGAGTTGGTCAGGATTTGGAAACAAAACCATCCCATAGATGAGGAGAGCCACAATTTCCTCAAATTCTTGCAAGTCTAAGGAATTCCAACAGCTTTGGGCTTTCTCAAACATGAACTTTGCTAGGAAACCTTTGACACCACTCCTTGTTTCCCAATGGGTTGTGACATCAAATGAGTGCAAGTGTAGAGCTTGAGCAATCTCTTCTGGCTTTGGGTCTCTTTCCATACCATTGAAAGGTAGTTGATTGAGAATGGGAATCCTCGAGAGTTGGCCGAATTCTTCCAAAGTAGGCACAAGTTGATAGTCGGGAAATGTGAAGCAATGATGTAAAAGATCAAAAAACTGAAAGAGCGCCTTCATCATGTCCTCATCTGTGTTAGAGGTGACTAAGTTGAGTAGGCGACCATGTCTCTCGGTGAATGGAGAGTTTTCAGGAATCCTTGAAACTAGCTCCTTAAGTTGTGGAGGGATTCTCACAAGGTTGACTTGAATAGTTTTCCTGCGAAGTGAATCCATATCCTACAAAACAAGAACAAAGATGACGCCCAAAATCCTTAAAATGGTTAGTGGATGTATATGATGTTCATGATGTTCATGATGTTATGTACAAGTATGCAAAGTAAACAAGTCCTTAGTTTAGGCTTGCATGGAGTTTTATAGGTAAGTACCCTCTTGAAGTTTAGTTGGCTTAAACATGTCCTAGTAATAGTAACCGGGTTCTAAAGAGCTCAATATCACTGGATTGTTTCCTTAGTCATCATTTCAGCTCAAGCCTCTTTAATGGCGACCGAAATATTCCAAGAAACCAAACCTCAATGAGTGTAGTATCGAGTATCTACCAACTTCGGACTGCACCAAAGTCGGTCATCTCACTACATCCTAAAGGCCAAGTTGGTCAAGTAAAGGTTCTAAAAGTTCATTAGTGCTTCATGACATCACTCAGTGGCCCCGTATTATCTTTGATTAACTCAAAGGCTACCGGTACCCACAAATATGTCGCACTAACGTAGCTATTGTTTAGACCAAGTCGGTATACCCTGCCCAGTTTCAACAATGTATTGCTACTTACCTATAATGTATCCCAAATCCGGGTAGAGGATTCAAACCCAAAAAAAGAACCATAATGTAAAGCATACAAGTCAAACAATGTAAGCAAATAAATGTGATCTATCCCTAAGGTAACCCCACTTTTAGAATTTTCCCCAGTAGAGTCGTCAGTTCTGTGATACAGTGGGAGAACTGACTTGATTATTTTGCATTTGATCGCAAATGTTGCGGTTAGCAAGAGTCACCATTGAATTTTCTTTTATCCAAAAGGAAAGGTGAAAAAGCACAGGAAAGACCTTTGAGATTGTTTCTTGAGTTCGGGGGGGTAAATTATGAAAAGGGAAGGTATTAGCACCATTTTCATCCATGGTTTTCCATGGGCTCTTAGTTACTTGCTAGGTCACTTGCTTTTGTTTGAAAATTGTGCTTTGTGTGGGTTTTTGAAAGTATTTTGTAAAGAGGCCATTGTTTAGGCAATCTTTGTAATGATTCTCGTTTGTAAGAATGTATACAAAGATGTTGATCTTTTTGAAAATGTTTTCAATGTTTGTAAGATGTTTGGAAATGTGTGTGTTTATTTTGAAAATAGCAAGGATATTTCTTTTGAAATAGAGCAAGTAACTAAAAGCAATCTACCTACTCAAATGTCTTTCTTGTTCATTTTCTTTTCTCTTGATATTGTTGTCTTACCATTGATTTGGTAAGCAACCCTATCTTTGGATGTAAACGAGACGAGTGTGGGTCTTCGTATAGCCTTAATTAACAATGTTGCAAGGTATCTTAGCATTTTTTGAGGGACTAAGATCATTTTGTAAGGCAACTTTGAATAGCGTCATCGAGGGACTATGATCTTGTATTTGTTTATTTTTGCTAAGATACCTTGCATGCGTAATATGACTATTTTGTGTAAGGCAACCAAGTAGAGCAACCCTAGGGATGCTTGTATGCAAGTGTGTTATTTTCATGCTTGATTTTGTCTTGTATTAGGGTTTTCTATTTGATTGATTTTCATCTTCCCATGCAAACCCTAATTACTAGCATATTATGTAAAAGCGATAAATTGCGAAATTTAAAGTTACTACGCTATTACAAGACTTGTGGGAGGGGGTATACAATTTATGAATGGGGATTGCAATAATATAAACCTAATTAATCTATTACAACCAAATTGAATTTATGCAAGAATTAGAATAAAATAATATACAAGGTAGATGAAATATGCAAGAATTATAAATGCAAAGAAAAAGATTTTTTTTTTGTTTAGTTTCTTAATATGAAGGAGATTTTGATCTAAACATAATTAGAGAAAAATAAATAAATCAAAATTAAATTAACTTAAATCAAATAAGAAAGGAAATTAATTAAGAAAAGATTTTTGAATAAAATCTTTATTCTATTTGATTAAAAGAAAATAAGTTTTTTTAAGAAAAAAGTATTTTTATATTTTTTTTTGGCTTGAAAATGATACATGGCATTGTGAGATATTTTTGGTCTTTTTTATATTAAAATAATATCTTTAATGGGTATGAAGAAAAATAAATATTAACCTAATTCTAATTTAATTTACAAGGTTATTTAATAAAAATAGATAATATATAACTAAATAAAAATATTTTTTTGTGAGAAAAATAAAATAAAATAAGCCAAAATATAAATCTATCATTTTTTTATGATTTTTAATATTAAAAAAATATATTTAAGAAAATAAAATGAGAATAAAATAAATAAATAAAATGATAATGGGCCAGGGGTGTCACAAGTAAACAGGATGCATCATGTTAGGAAAAATACCATAGGCCCATGAAGTAGAGGCCCAGCGCTGCAAGAGACAAAAAAATGAAAAAAAATGTGAGAAAAATGAAAAAGGCAACGCGCCGAGGCTCGAACCCGTGACCTCTAGCAATTACGCGCGCTGCCTTACAACTAGGGTGGCTATACATCCGTTTATATAAACAAAACCACAAATATATATTAGAAACTGCTTCCTGAAGGCAACTTCATCTTCAACCTTGAGCCATGGCCAGACCACCTGTATCTTCCTCATTTCTACATAAAAATGGAAAGTTCAAACATGAAAGTTGTGGTGTTTCTTCCCACGAATTCAAACATATAACTTATATAAACTAAAAGTCAAAGATAAAATCTAATTTTACTGGGCCCTAATTTGAAACCTAATTTTTGCAGAAATTTCAAATCCAAAATTCTCTATACACAATTAATATAAATGGAAACTATGAACATGGTTAGCTTTAGAGCAAGGATATCTACATTTTATTTTCACAAATCAGGATCAAATGATGCTTGTATGAAGAGATAGAAGTTTGAGTTTTTACCTCTTGCAGCTGGAATCGTGAATGGAGTTTGAGCAAGTTTTGAGAAGGCCTGAGGATCTGTTTAGCTTGCCTGGACCTCCTTGAGTGTATTCTAACCCTTACTTTATCTTGAAAGTCCCTTAATCTCTCTACTCAAGTCAACCTGCAAGCTTGATATTTGAAAATGGTGGACGGTGAAGGAGGAGCTACAGTCTTGAAACATGGGTCTAGATCACTTTGATATGATGTATATTAAGTGTTTGGGTGGTTAAAACTTAATACGCACGAGTGGATTTGGAGATGGCTATGTAAGGTTCAAAACTGTCAAGTTATGGCAGATTCTGAGTTGCAAAGTGTTTTGGAGTGTTTTTGAGTCTTAGCATTCGTGTGTCAACTTGAAAATAGTATGCCTACTTATAAGAAAGAGATTTTAAGTCTTGTAACAACTCAAATTTTAAAAACTCACATGTTTGCTTGGTTACTTGTTTATGAAGCAAAGCTAGCAAGCATGGTTTTAAGGTGTAGTACCAAGCTTGTAGGGGGGTTGAGGCCTTTAAACACACTTTTTCTGATTGAGTGTAGTGTGTTTGCGCAGAAAAAAACAAGTGCAAGGCTCAATGCAAGCTGACTTTGCATAAAGCTTGCTTTTCTAAAATGGCAATGTTGCCTTTCTCCAAAAAATGGAATTATTCTTGTACAATGCATTGAATGCTTGGCTTAAAGCTGTGAAAACATTTAATTATGGAGTGAAAGTTAAGTTAGAAGCCTGCAAAGTAGGATTTGTTCAGCATGCTTGAGGATTAGATCCAATGTTCTTCACAAAATGGCTTGAAATTCAAGTGACAAATCACCAACTTCATCTCTTCGATTCTCCCTACTCTGGAATGATCACAAGGAGTTCTTGGAAATTTTGGAAAGCTTGCAATGAGCTCTACAACTAATATTTGAATTTATTTTTAATATTCCCCTTGGAACCATGTTAAAAATTGCCATGAAGTTAGGTCAAAAATCTGCCTAACTAGGGCAAAATTTCACTAAGTTATTTTTAGTTCATGAGCATGTATTCACAAAATTATATCTTGAGATCCAAGAATTTTTAGGAGAAATTGTGTGAAGCAAAGTTGTAAATTTCATGGAGATCTACAACTTTCATGTTGGAAGTTTCCTTTGAATCATCTTGCACCATGGTGAAAATTTGGCTCAAAGTTGAGAAAAAATAAGAATTTTCTATACTTAGAAAAATTTCTAAGTTAAGAAATTTCAACTTTTCAAAACAAAATCTTAAATCCTTGATTCCTTGATGAAAAAGTTTCATATTTTGACATGTTTTAATGAATTATGATCTTTGGCACTTGACTTTGACCAAAAAGTCAAAGTTTGACTTTTCAGTATACAATTGACTTTTGATCAGTTGACTGCAAAATTCATCTGTCAATCCAATGGATTTGTAATGTTTTGAATCATGTTATTAGGTCAAAATGATGCAATTGAACTCTTGAAATCATACTTCAAACCAATTTATCATTTGCTAGGTCAAAAATCAGAAATTTCCCCTTCCCAGTCAAAACCCTAATTTTGACCATTTTGCCCTTTTGGAGATTTGATCAAATTTCTTGAAGAGTTGTGGTCCAAACTTGATCAAATGATACATATGAGTCTAAAATGTTTATGTGGATCAAAAATTATAAAGTTTGACTATAAATTGGCCATGGTTGACTTTTTCCCTAATACAACTGATTTTTAGGCCAATTGTTCAATTGACTGATCAAAAGTGTGATTCAAGGCTTGAAACTTAACATGAGTAATCTTAGGGGTCCATAATGATCCTTGAAATTAATATTAAGCATTTATATTCCAAAAATCCTTATGCAAACTCAAACCCTAATTTTGGTCATCAGTGCATGAGGAGTGTCTTGAGCTGGTCAAACCCTAATGCAGTCTTGAGTCAAAGAGATCTTGTGAGAAAATTCTTGATAAGTGAGAGGGCAAATTTTAGGGTACAACAGCTTTAAATCCCCAACTTTTTCCTGGACCTCCCTTTCAGGTTTTCAGTCCACCGAGATACCCCTTTTTTGCCCAAGCCGCCTTTTCGGGTTTTCGACTCGTCGGGTGTACAAATTTTTTCGTGTATATCCCTAATTTTTGCCCGAAACCTTTTCGTTCGTTGGGATACCATTATTTTTGCCTAGGCCAGTCAACCTAGCAGGTATTTGTTCATGCGTAGTATCTTTTAACTATGTTTGCATTTACAGGGTGCGGAAGGTCGTCACCGTCCATGGTGGTTAAGATCATGGCTCCACCAGAAAATATATTCTTGATAAAAAATGGCCCTTAGTATGTGGGAGTCCATTTGCCCCTGGGATCACCTGATGGCAGTATGATGCGCTTGATTACTAGGTCACCGGCTTGATATACCTGACGTCGAACCTTCTTGTTAAAGGCTTTAATCATACGCTTTTGGTACATGTGACCATGGTAGACAACCACAAGCCTCTTCTCGTCAATCAAGTTTAATTGGTCAATTAGATTCTGGACCCATTCATCTTCATTCAGCCCTGCATCCTTCATGATTCTCAAGGAAGGGATCTGGACTTCTATGGGTAGGACAACTTCTATACTGTACACCAGAGAGAAAGGAGTTACCCCTGTTGAGGTGCGTGTTATGGTACGGTGACCATGAAGAGCAAACGGTAACATTTCATGCCAGTCTTTATATGTCATTGTCATCTTCTATACGATCTTCTTGATGTTTTTATTAGCAGCTTCTACAACGCCATTCATCTTTGGTCGGTAAGGAGAAGAGTTATGATGCTGGATCTTGAATTGTGTGCAGAGCTCGGTGATCATAGTGTTATTGAGATTGGTACTATTATCCATAATGATTCTTTCTGGAATACCATACCGACAGATAAGGTTATGTCTGATGAATCGGGCCATAACGTTCTTGGTAACAGAAGCGAATGAAGCTGCCTTGACCCACTTCATAAAGTAATCAATGGCGACCAGGATGAAACAGTAACCATTAGAAGTTATAGGTCTAATCTCTCCAATCATGTCAACACCCCACATTGCGAATGGCTGAGGAGCAGTCAGGATGTTTGGAGGAACTGGAGGTACATGCACCTTATCAGTATAGATCTGGCATTTGTGACAAGTTCGCGAATGTTGATAATAGCCTTCTTCCATAGTGGACCAGTAGTATCCTGCCCGTAGGATCTTTTTAGCCATCGTGTGACCACTAGAATGAGTGCGAAAGGCATCTTCATGTAAATCATTCATAATATTTTCTGCTTCACTCTTGTCTACACATCGAAGCAAGGTAGAGTCGTGGTTGCGCTTGTAGAGGATTCCATTACTGAGGAAGAACTTGGCAGAGAACCTTCTTAGAAACTTCTTATCATTGATGGAAGCTCCCTCAGGATACTCTTGGGCTTCGAGATATCTTTTGAATTCATGGAACCAAGGCTTGTCCACTACTTATTCAGTACCAATCTCGTGACAGTATGCTGGTTCACCCATTCTCTCAATAGTGATCTGAGGAGCTTCGTTATCCCACCTGACCTTGAACATGGATGACATAGTAGCTAGCGCATCCTCTAGTTGATTTTCCTCTCATAAAAACTGCTCAAAGGTAATTTCTTCAAAGTATGGAATCAATGTCAACACATGCTCTTTGTAAGGGATAAGATTATGATGCTTTG
This sequence comes from Vicia faba, assembly GCA_948472305.1. NCBI lineage: Eukaryota > Viridiplantae > Streptophyta > Magnoliopsida > Fabales > Fabaceae > Vicia > Vicia faba. The sequence goes on from OX451736.1 coordinate 364,074,381, forward strand.
TGTCCCATTCTTCTTTGATTTGACTGATCACTAAGGCCGAGTCTCCAAATACACTCAAGAAATTGATCCTCAAGTCGATAGAAGCTTTGAGACCTATGATGCATGCTTCATATTCATCCATATTATTGGTACAATTAAAACATAGCCTGGCAGTGAAAGGAGCATGACAACCTTCAGGAGATATGATCACAGCGCCGGTGCCATTTCCAAGAGAGTTGGAAGCTCCATCAAAAACCATAGTCCATCGGGATCCTTTTTCAGGTCCTTCATCCGGTCAAGGTTCTTCATAATCAGTTACTAGCATGACGTTCTCATCCGGGAACTCAAAATTTATGGACTATTAGTCGTCCAAAACCTGTTGAGCCAAATGATCAGTTAGTACACTTCCCTTAATTGCTTTCTGGGTTATATATTGAATATCATATTCGGTCAGGATCATTTACCATCTTGCTATTTTTCTGGAGAGAGCATGCTTCTCAAAGATGTATTTGATAGGATCTGTGATACGGTGAGATAACTGACTTGATTGTTTTTCGTTTGATCGCAAATGTTGCGGTTAGAAAGAGTCGCCATCGACTTTTCTTTTATCCAAAAGGAAAGGTGAAAAATCACAAGAAAGACCTTTGAGATTGTTTCTTAAATTCGGGGGGTAGATTATGAAAAGGGAAGGTATTAGCACCCTTTTCATCCATGATTTTCCATGGGCTCTTAGTTACTTGCTAGATCACTTGCTTTTGTTTGAAATTGTGTTTTGTGTGGTTTTGAGAGTGTTTTGTAAAAGAGGCCATTGTTTAGGCAATCTTTGTAATGATTCTCGTTCGTAAGAATGTATACAAAGATGTTGATCTTTTTGAAAATGTTTTCAGTTTTGTAAGATGTTTTGAAATGTGTAGGTGTTTATTTTGAAAATAGCAAGGATATTTGTTTTGAAATGGAGAAAGTAACTAAAAACAATCTACCTACTCAAATGTCTTTTTTGTTCATTTTATTTTCCTTTGATATTGTTATCTTACCATTGATTTGGTAAGCAACCCTATCTTTGAATGTAAACGTGACGGGCGCGAGTCATCGTATAGCCATGATTTGAAATGTTGCAAGGTATCTTAGCATTTTTTGAGGGACTAAGATCATTTTGTAAGGCAACTTGGATAGCGTCATCGAGGGACTATGATCTTGTATTTGTTTGTTTTTGCTAAGAAACCTCACATGCATAACATGGCCATTTTGTATAAGGCAACCAAGTGGAGTAACCCTAGGGGTGCTTGTGTGCAAGTGTGTCATTTTCATGCTTGTTTTTGTCTTGAATTAGGGTTTTCTATTGGATTTACTTTATCTTGTCATACAAACCCTAATTACTAGCATGTTATATAAAAGCGATAAATTGCGAAATTTAAAGTTACTACGCTATTACAACATTTGTGGGAGGGGGGTACATAATTTATGAATGGGGATTGCAATAATATAAACCTAATTAATCTATTACAACCAAATTGAATATGTACAAATAATTGGAATAAATAGTATACAAGATAAATTAAATATGCAAAGATATGTAAATGCAAAGAAGATTTTTGTTTGATTTTTTTATGTGAAAAAAGTTTTAACCTAAACCTAATAAATAAATCAAGATTATCTTAAATCAATTAAGAAAAGAAATTATTTTTAGAAAATATTTTTGAATAAACCCTAATTCTATTTGATTAAAAGAAAATAAATTTTTTTAAGAAAAAGTAAGTATTTTTGTATTTTTTATCTTGAAAATAATATATGGCATTATGAGATATTTTTGGTCTCTTATATTAAAATAATATATTTAATGGGTATAAAAATAAATAAATATTAAACTAGTTCTAATTTAACTTACAAAGTTATATAATAAAAATAGACAATATATAACTAAATAAAAATATTTTTTGTAAGAAAAACAAAACAAAATAAGCCAAAATATAAATCTACCATTTTTATATTTTTTGTGATTTTTAATGTTAAGACAAATATATTTAAGAAAATAAAATGAAAATAAAATAAATAAATAAAATGATATGGGCCAGGGGTGTTACAAGCAGACAGGGTGCAGGATGTTAGAAAAAAAACAAAACGCCCAAGAATTGGAGGCCCAGCGCTGCAAGAGACAAAAAAGAGTGAAAAAATGTGAAAAATGCAAAAGGCAGCGCGCTGAGGCTCGAACCCGTGACCTCTAGCAATTATGCGTGCTGCCTTACCACTGGGGTGGCTGTACATTCGTTTATATAAACAAAAGCACAAATATATATTAGAAAACGCCTCCTGAAGGCAACTTCATCTTCAACCTTGAGTCATGGCCGGACCACCTGTATCTTCTTAATTTCTCCATAAAAATGGAAAGTTCCAACATGAAAGTTATGGTGTTTCTTCCCATGAGTTCAACCATATAATTTTCGTAAACTAAAAGTCAAAGATAAGATCTAATTTTACTGGCCCTAATTTGAAACCTAATTTTTGCAGAAATTTCAAATCCAAAATTCTCTATACACAGTTAATATAAATGAAAACTATGAACATGGTTAGCTTTAGAGCAAGGATATCTACATTTCACTTTCACAAATAAGGACCAAATGATGCTTGTATGAAGAGATAGAAGTTTGAGTTTTTACCTCTTGCAGCTGGGATCGTGAATGGAGTTTGAGCAAGTTTTGAGAAGGCTTGAGGATCTGTTTAGCTTGCCTGGACCTCCTTGAGTGTATTCCAATCCTTACTTTGTCCTGAAAGTCCCTGAATCTCTCTACTCAAGTCAACCTGCAAGCTTGATATTTGAAAATGGTGGATGGTGGAGGAGGAGCTACAGTCTTGAAATAGGGGTCTGGACCACTTATATATGATGTATATTAAGTGTTTGGTTGGTTAAAACTCAATACGCACAAGTGGATTTGGAGATGGCTATGTAAGGTTCAAAACTGTCAAGCTATGGCAGATTCTGAGTTGCATAGTGTTTGGGAGTGTTTTGGAGTCTTAGCATATGTGTGCTATGTTGCAATACACTTGTGTATATGTATGGAAAAGGTTAGAGATCAACTCGACTCAAGGTTTCTGAGTTATAGCCTTTTGGCTCTATAAAGTGCTTTTGAAGAAAAGTGAGGAGACAAGTCTCTAAGTGTTGTACAAGCATGATCTGAGTTGGTAGAGGCCTTAGACAAGTTGCTTTTGGTTTTGACTTTGCTTCTGTGCAGAGAAAACAATTGATAGGTTCAAGAAGTTGACAAAGGTAAAAGTAATGCTTTATCAAAATGGAAATGGCAACTTTGTGCCATAAATTGAATTGTAACTTGGATAAAGGCTCAAGTGTTTGGATTAAAGCTATAGAAGCTGTGTACACATTTAATTATGGAGTGATAAAAAAATTTGAGGCCTGCAAAGCAAAGATTATGCAGCCTAGGCTTGGATTTGAATTTTTCTTCCTCATGAAATGGCTTGAAATCAAAGTGATAAATCACCAACTTCATCTCTTCGATTCTCCCTACTCAGGAATGATCTCAAGGAGTTCTTGGACATTTTGTAAAGCTTTCAATGTTCTATACAACTCATATTTGAATTTCTTTTGAAAATTCCCTTTGTAAGTATGTGAAAAATTGGCATGAAGTTAGGTCAAAAATCTGCCTAACTAGGGCAAAATTTCACTAAGTTATTTTAGTTCATGAGCATGTATTCACAAAATTATATCTTGAGATCCAAGAATTTTTAGGAGAAATTGTATGAGGAAAAGTTTTAGATTTCATGGAGATCTATAACTTTTATGTTGGACGTTTCCTTTGAATCATCTTGCATCATGGTGAAAATTTGGCTCAAAGTTGAGAAAAAATAAGAAATTTTCTGTACTTAGAAAATTTTCTAAGTTAAGAAATTTCAACTTTTCAAAACAAAATCTTAAATCCTTGATTTCTTGATGAAAAAGTTTCACATTTTGACATGTTTTGATGAATTATGATCTTTAGCACTTGATTTTGACCAAAAAGTCAAAGTTTGACTTTTCAGTATACAATTGACTTTTGATCAGTTGACTGAAAAATTCATCTGTCAATCCAATGGAATTGCAATGTTTTCAATCATGTTATTAGATCAAAATGATGCAATTGAACTCTTGAAATCATGCTTCAAACCAATTGATCATTTGCTAGGTCAAAAATCAGAAATTGCCCCTTCCTAGTCAAAACCCTAATTTTGACCATTTTGCCCTTTTGATGATTTGATCAAATTTCTTGAGGAATTATGGTCCAAACTTGATCAAATGATACATATGAGTCTAAGATGTTGATGTGGATCGAAAATTATGAAGTTTGACTGTAAATTGGCCATGGTTGACTTTTCCCCAATACAGTTGATTTTTAGGTCAACTGTCCAATTGATTGATCAAAAGTGTGATTCAAGGCTTGAAACTTGACATGAGTAATCTTGGGGGTCCATAATTATTCTTGAAAGTCATATGAAGCATTGATAGTCCAAAAATCCTTGTGCAAACTCAAACCCTAATTTTGGTCATCAGTGCATGAGGAGGTGTCTTGAGTTGGTCAAACCCTAATGCAGTCTTGAGTCAAAGAGATCTAATGAGAAAATTCTTGATAAGTGAGAGGGCAAATTTTGGGGTACAACAGCTGCCCCTGTTCAATATTCTTAAACCTGAAGAGTTAGACTGGCGAGTTTTTCCATTCGTGACTCGAAGTTGGAAGATGATTGGACACTAGAGTGCCCAGAAATTTGCACTGGATGATGCAATGATAGAAGGAATGGGTTTAAAGATGCTGTGATCGGTGGATCTGGAACTGACTGTTTAACGCTGGTTCGCGAAATGTCGCGGAAGCAAGAGTCGCCACCGTCTTTTATTTTCTCCAATTGGAAAGGACAAAAGCACAGAAAAATTCCTTAAAGAGATTGCTCTCGGTTCGGGAGGTAGGTTATAGAAAGGGAAGGTATTAGCACCCTTTCTATCCATGGTTATCCATGGGCTCTTAGATACTTGCTCATTTGTGTTTTCAAAAATGGTTTGTTTGCTTTTCAATTGTGGGTTTTAAAAAAAAGTTTCGTTTAAAGATTTCAGATCGACTCTTGTATCAGTCCTCAAGAGTGTTTGAAAAATTGTTTTGAAAGCTTTTTTGAAAGTGTCAGTGTGAAAAGTATTTTTGAATTTTGTTTTGAAATTAGAGCAAGTATCTATAGTCGTCCACCTACCCTAAGGAATTCGTCTGTGTAAATATCCTTTAAAGTAGTGCCATCCCACCATTGAGAGGTAGGTAGCACCACCGTTGGAGGTGTTCGGGTCAATTCGAGGTTCGGGACATGGTGATCACCAGAGCAATGGGAAGACACCTTAGAAGCTACCCTCATGCCAGGTTCCCGGATCATGTGGACTTACTAAGACATCCTCTACTCGACGATCACCTTTCGAGGCAAGGCAACAGTGAGGCGTACCCTAGGGGTGGTGTGTGATTTGTATGTCGTTTTCAAGTATTTTTGTCTTTTGTCATGTCATTGGTGATCTAGCGTTTGTTTTTAGTTTTGTCCATACATTCTTTCATGCCATTATTTAACAGTTAAAAATTGCGAGAAGGTAAACATTCTAAGCTATTACAAAAGGCGCGGGTCCACATCGCCAAAATTTCTCGAAACCGATTTGACAGAAAAATAAAGAAATAAAAGAAAATAAAGAATTAAAAGTGCGAGCAATTAATTACATGGCTTCGGGAGAGATACATAAATATTTAAACGAAATAAAATAAATATGCGAATTAATAAGAATTAAAAACGAGGGCGTTGGACCCTTTGGCAAAATTAAAATTACATGGAATTAATTAATAAAGAAAAAGAAAAGGAGATGTCTTTGGTATTTTTTAGTATTTTAGGATTTAATATGAAAAAAGAATTAATTGAAATTAAATGCTAACCCTAATTCTATTTGTTTTTTAATTTATTAAGAAAAGAAGATTAAAACCTAATATTAACCCTAATTAATTTATATGCAAATTTGATTATAGAAATAAATATCTAACATTTAGTTATTATGGAATAAAAATAAAAAGGATAAAAAATTAATATGAACCCTAGTTCTATGTTTTTTAGATTTTTATTAAGAATTAAAATTAAAACCTAATTTAAAACTAAATTTAATTATATGCAATTTAATTACAAAAAATATTAAAATAAAAATATTTATTATGTTTTCTCTTTTCTGATTTTTTTGATTTTTTATGTTTTTATGAAAATAATTAATTAAAAAAGAACAATAATTAAAAGAAAGAAAGAAAAAAAACAAAAGAGAAAGAATGTAAAAAATGCAAACCTAGGGGGGTATCTGTCCCCAAAGTGGAGGTTAAGTCCAATAATTCTGGCCCATTAAGCTCCTGATTTTGTTGACCTCTCATCCCAGCGTGTGAGTGCATTGACTCATGTTCATGGTATTCTTCAAACTGTAGCCCTTGGATTGGTCTAGGCATACGCGTGGAAGGCTGGATTTTGTGGATGCATGGTGATCCCCTGATGAAGCGTTGCATGGGAGTAGGTTGTACAAAATAATATGGAATAAAGTGAGGACCTGGGGCTCGAACCCAGGTCATGAACGTTACCACCACTACACCTTGCCAGCTGATCCACTTGATTACTTTGTATATTATATAACAAACAAATAACATAAGCGAATATGGTTATTTAATGGATTTTTAGCGCGCAAATTTAAATGAACCACTCACGCCTTGACACTGCATCATCTTCTTCCTCGCTTATTTGTTTTCCTGAAAACATCAAAACATTGGCAACGGTTTTAACCCGTTCCCTAAGACAACATATCAGAAAATAACGATTAAGCCATGGATGCTCATAAATTGAGCGTGAGGGTGGCCTTGTGACCGTCCAATCATGCTGAATCCATTTATGGTACTGTGGGGTTCTAATTTTTCCTGAACTGGGAAACCCCAATTCAAAGTCCTTCAAACCCTAAAAAACGATAATGGTAGATTCGCGTAGGGTGCATAAAAATTCAATCAAACATATGGGTTAGCTTCAGAATTGAATATTGAACATGAATCAAGCATCAAAAATTATTAAAAGTGCATGAATTGAGATGCAAGATTATGAGATTTTTTCTGTACAGGGCGAGGTCGTGTTACCAATCTAGGGTGTTAGAACGATTGGTTTTGATTGGAAAATTCTCCTTGAAGCTGCAGGAAGCTAATGAGATCAAAATCTTGGCTTGAAACCACCTGCAAATTGTATTTCAGTTTTGAATTTATTTGCAAAAATTTCAAGTTTGATAATGGGGTTCTTGCGCAGCTGAGTGGTTCTTGAGCACAAGGGTTTGATCAGGCTTATGTATTGAGTGAATTAGGTTAAGTTTCTTGTCCAAAGAATCAAATATTTGATGTATGGATATTTGATTTTTATGACAAAATATTTTCATATCTTTTCATGCAAATTGATACCAAATCATATCCAATCCTTCCCTAATTGGTCATGCACGAATTTGAGTGTCCAATGAGAATAATTTCTGCACAAAAAGATTTGATTTCATTAGTTTTGTATTTTTCATGTATTTTATTTAATTAAATGATTTATTAATAATAAAAAATCCAAATAAATAAATAAAAATGGAGAAAAACATCCCTTTGGGCCTAATGGTCGTGTGCATGCTTGGGATAATGAATTGTGGAAGAAAAATGGGCCCATTAGCAATTTTAGGTCATTTGAATCAATGTTGACTTTTCAAAATTTCCAAAAATTTCCCAACTTCCACAAGGCATAACTTGCTCATTTATTAAGCTTTTCTCATATTCTTGGACATTTTGGAAAGGTCTTTGAGTCCTCTAACCAATGCCTCTGGACCCATTCATCTTCATTCAGCCCTGCATCCTTCATGATTCTCAAGGAAGGGATCTGGACTTCTATGGGTAGGACAACTTCTATACTGTACACCAGAGAGAAAGGAGTTACCCCTGTTGAGGTGCGTGTTATGGTACGGTGACCATGAAGAGCAAACGGTAACATTTCATGCCAGTCTTTATATGTCATTGTCATCTTCTATACGATCTTCTTGATGTTTTTATTAGCAGCTTCTACAACGCCATTCATCTTTGGTCGGTAAGGAGAAGAGTTATGATGCTGGATCTTGAATTGTGTGCAGAGCTCGGTGATCATAGTGTTATTGAGATTGGTACTATTATCCATAATGATTCTTTCTGGAATACGATACTGACAGATAAGGTTATGTCTGATGAATCGGGCCACAACGTTCTTGGTAACAGAAGCGAATGAAGCTGCCTTGACCCACTTCATAAAGTAATCAATGGCGACCAGGATGAAACAGTAACCATTAGAAGTTATAGGTCTAATCTCTCCAATCATGTCAACACCCCACATTGCGAATGGCTGAGGAGCAGTCAGGACGTTTGGAGGAACTGGAGGTACATGCACCTTATCAGTATAGATCTGGCATTTGTGACAAGTTCGCGAATGTTGATAATAGCCTTCTTCCATAGTGGACCAGTAGTATCCTGCCCGTAGGATCTTTTTAGCCATCGTGTGACCACTAGAATGAGTGCGAAAGGCATCTTCATGTAAATCATTCATAATATTTTCTGCTTCACTCTTGTCTACACATCGAAGCAAGGTAGAGTCGTGGTTGCGCTTGTAGAGGATTCCATTACTGAGGAAGAACTTGGCAGAGAACCTTCTTAGAAACTTCTTATCATTGATGGAAGCTCCCTCAGGATACTCTTGGGCTTCGAGATATCTTTTGAATTCATGGAACCAAGGCTTGTCCACTACTTCTTCAGTACCAATCTCGTGACAGTATGCTGGTTCACCCATTCTCTCAATAGTGATCTGAGGAGCTTCGTTATCCCACCTGACCTTGAACATGGATGACATAGTAGCTAGCGCATCCTCTAGTTGATTTTCCTCTCATGGAAACTGCTCAAAGGTAATTTCTTCAAAGTATGGAATCAATGTCAACACATGCTCTTTGTAAGGGATAAGATTATGATGCTTTGTGTCCCATTCTTCTTTGATTTGACTGATCACTAAGGCCGAGTCTCCAAATACACTCAAGAAATTGATCCTCAAGTCGATAGAAGCTTTGAGACCTATGATGCATGCTTCATATTCATCCATATTATTGGTACAATTAAAACATAGCCTGGCAGTGAAAGGAGCATGACAACCTTCAGGAGATATGATCACAGCGCCGGTGCCATTTCCAAGAGAGTTGGAAGCTCCATCAAAAACCATAGTCCATCGGGATCCTTTTTCAGGTCCTTCATCCAGTCAAGGTTCTTCATAATCAGTTACTAGCATGACGTTCTCATCCGGGAACTAAAAATTCATGGACTATTAGTCGTCCAAAACCTGTTGAGCCAAATGATCAGTTAGTACACTTCCCTTAATTGCTTTCTGGGTTATATATTGAATATCATATTCGGTCGGGATCATTTACCATCTTGCTATTTTTCTGGAGAGAGCATGCTTCTCAAAGATGTATTTGATAGGATCTGTGATACGGTGAGATAACTGACTTGATTGTTTTTCGTTTGATCGCAAATGTTGCGGTTAGAAAGAGTCGCCATCGACTTTTATTTTATCCAAAAGGAAAGGTGAAAAATCACAAGAAAGACCTTTGAGATTGTTTCTTAAATTCGGGGGGTAGATTATGAAAAGGGAAGGTATTAGCACCCTTTTCATCCATGATTTTCCATGGGCTCTTAGTTACTTGCTAGATCACTTGCTTTTGTTTGAAATTGTGTTTTGTGTGGTTTTGAGAGTGTTTTGTAAAAGAGGCCATTGTTTAGGCAATCTTTGTAATGATTCTCGTTCGTAAGAATGTATACAAAGATGTTGATCTTTTTGAAAATGTTTTCAGTTTTGTAAGATGTTTTGAAATGTGTAGGTGTTTATTTTGAAAATAGCAAGGATATTTGTTTTGAAATGGAGAAAGTAACTAAAAACAATCTACCTACTCAAATGTCTTTTTTGTTCATTTTATTTTCCTTTGATATTGTTATCTTACCATTGATTTGGTAAGTAACCCTATCTTTGAATGTAAACGTGACGGGCGCGAGTCATCGTATAGCCATGATTAGAAATGTTGCAAGGTATCTTAGCATTTTTTGAGGGACTAAGATCATTTTGTAAGGCAACTTGGATAGCGTCATCGAGGGACTATGATCTTGTATTTGTTTGTTTTTGCTAAGACACCTCACATGCATAACATGGCCATTTTGTATAAGGCAACCAAGTGGAGTAACCCTAGGGGTGCTTGTGTGCAAGTGTGTCATTTTCATGCTTGTTTTTGTCTTGAATTAGGGTTTTCTATTGGATTTACTTTATCTTGTCATACAAACCCTAATTACTAGCATGTTATATAAAAGCGATAAATTGCGAAATTTAAAGTTACTACGCTATTACAACATTTGTGGGAGGGGGGTACATAATTTATGAATGGGGATTGCAATAATATAAACCTAATTAATCTATTACAACCAAATTGAATATGTACAAATAATTGGAATAAATAGTATACAAGATAAATTAAATATGCAAAGATATGTAAATGCAAAGAAGATTTTTGTTTGATTTTTTTATGTGAAAAAAGTTTTAACCTAAACCTAATAAATAAATCAAGATTATCTTAAATCAATTAAGAAAAGAAATTATTTTTAGAAAATATTTTTGAATAAACCCTAATTCTATTTGATTAAAAGAAAATAATTTTTTTTAAGAAAAAGTAAGTATTTTTGTATTTTTTATCTTGAAAATAATATATGGCATTATGAGATATTTTTGGTCTCTTATATTAAAATAATATATTTAATGGGTATAAAAATAAATAAATATTAAACTAGTTCTAATTTAACTTACAAAGTTATATAATAAAAATAGACAATATATAACTAAATAAAAATATTTTTTGTAAGAAAAACAAAACAAAATAAGCCAAAATATAAATCTACCATTTTTATATTTTTTGTGATTTTTAATGTTAAGACAAATATATTTAAGAAAATAAAATGAAAATAAAATAAATAAATAAAATGATATGGGCCAGGGGTGTTACAAGCAGACAGGGTGCAGGATGTTAGAAAAAAAACAAAACGCCCAAGAATTGGAGGCCCAGCGCTGCAAGAGACAAAAAAGAGTGAAAAAATGTGAAAAATGCAAAAGGCAGCGCGCTGAGGCTCGAACCCGTGACCTCTAGCAATTATGCGTGCTGCCTTACCACTGGGGTGGCTGTACATTCGTTTATATAAACAAAAGCACAAATATATATTAGAAAACGCCTCCTGAAGGCAACTTCATCTTCAACCTTGAGTCATGGCCGGACCACCTGTATCTTCTTAATTTCTCCATAAAAATGGAAAGTTCCAACATGAAAGTTATGGTGTTTCTTCCCATGAGTTCAACCATATAATTTTCGTAAACTAAAAGTCAAAGATAAGATCTAATTTTACTGGCCCTAATTTGAAACCTAATTTTTGCAGAAATTTCAAATCCAAAATTCTCTATACACAGTTAATATAAATGAAAACTATGAACATGGTTAGCTTTAGAGCAAGGATATCTACATTTCACTTTCACAAATAAGGACCAAATGATGCTTGTATGAAGAGATAGAAGTTTGAGTTTTTACCTCTTGCAGCTGGGATCGTGAATGGAGTTTGAGCAAGTTTTGAGAAGGCTTGAGGATCTGTTTAGCTTGCCTGGACCTCCTTGAGTGTATTCCAATCCTTACTTTGTCCTGAAAGTCCCTGAATCTCTCTACTCAAGTCAACCTGCAAGCTTGATATTTGAAAATGGTGGATGGTGGAGGAGGAGCTACAGTCTTGAAATAGGGGTCTGGACCACTTATATATGATGTATATTAAGTGTTTGGTTGGTTAAAACTCAATACGCACAAGTGGATTTGGAGATGGCTATGTAAGGTTCAAAACTGTCAAGCTATGGCAGATTCTGAGTTGCATAGTGTTTGGGAGTGTTTTGGAGTCTTAGCATATGTGTGCTATGTTGCAATACACTTGTGTATATGTATGGAAAAGGTTAGAGATCAACTCGACTCAAGGTTTCTGAGTTATAGCCTTTTGGCTCTATAAAGTGCTTTTGAAGAAAAGTGAGGAGACAAGTCTCTAAGTGTTGTACAAGCATGATCTGAGTTGGTAGAGGCCTTAGACAAGTTGCTTTTGGTTTTGACTTTGCTTCTGTGCAGAGAAAACAATTGATAGGTTCAAGAAGTTGACAAAGGTAAAAGTAATGCTTTATCAAAATGGAAATGGCAACTTTGTGCCATAAATTGAATTGTAACTTGGATAAAGGCTCAAGTGTTTGGATTAAAGCTATAGAAGCTGTGTACACATTTAATTATGGAGTGATAAAAAAATTTGAGGCCTGCAAAGCAAAGATTATGCAGCCTAGGCTTGGATTTGAATTTTTCTTCCTCATGAAATGGCTTGAAATCAAAGTGATAAATCACCAACTTCATCTCTTCGATTCTCCCTACTCAGGAATGATCTCAAGGAGTTCTTGGACATTTTGTAAAGCTTTCAATGTTCTATACAACTCATATTTGAATTTCTTTTGAAAATTCCCTTTGTAAGTATGTGAAAAATTGGCATGAAGTTAGGTCAAAAATCTGCCTAACTAGGGCAAAATTTCACTAAGTTATTTTAGTTCATGAGCATGTATTCACAAAATTATATCTTGAGATCCAAGAATTTTTAGGAGAAATTGTATGAGGAAAAGTTTTAGATTTCATGGAGATCTATAACTTTTATGTTGGACGTTTCCTTTGAATCATCTTGCATCATGGTGAAAATTTGGCTCAAAGTTGAGAAAAAATAAGAAATTTTCTGTACTTAGAAAATTTTCTAAGTTAAGAAATTTCAACTTTTCAAAACAAAATCTTAAATCCTTGATTTCTTGATGAAAAAGTTTCACATTTTGACATGTTTTGATGAATTATGATCTTTAGCACTTGATTTTGACCAAAAAGTCAAAGTTTGACTTTTCAGTATACAATTGACTTTTGATCAGTTGACTGAAAAATTCATCTGTCAATCCAATGGAATTGCAATGTTTTCAATCATGTTATTAGATCAAAATGATGCAATTGAACTCTTGAAATCATGCTTCAAACCAATTGATCATTTGCTAGGTCAAAAATCAGAAATTGCCCCTTCCTAGTCAAAACCCTAATTTTGACCATTTTGCCCTTTTGATGATTTGATCAAATTTCTTGAGGAATTATGGTCCAAACTTGATCAAATGATACATATGAGTCTAAGATGTTGATGTGGATCGAAAATTATGAAGTTTGACTGTAAATTGGCCATGGTTGACTTTTCCCCAATACAGTTGATTTTTAGGTCAACTGTCCAATTGATTGATCAAAAGTGTGATTCAAGGCTTGAAACTTGACATGAGTAATCTTGGGGGTCCATAATTATTCTTGAAAGTCATATGAAGCATTGATAGTCCAAAAATCCTTGTGCAAACTCAAACCCTAATTTTGGTCATCAGTGCATGAGGAGGTGTCTTGAGTTGGTCAAACCCTAATGCAGTCTTGAGTCAAAGAGATCTAATGAGAAAATTCTTGATAAGTGAGAGGGCAAATTTTGGGGTACAACAGCTGCCCCTGTTCAATATTCTTAAACCTGAAGAGTTAGACTGGCGAGTTTTTCCATTCGTGACTCGAAGTTGGAAGATGATTGGACACTAGAGTGCCCAGAAATTTGCACTGGATGATGCAATGATAGAAGGAATGGGTTTAAAGATGCTGTGATCGGTGGATCTGGAACTGACTGTTTAACGCTGGTTCGCGAAATGTCGCGGAAGCAAGAGTCGCCACCGTCTTTTATTTTCTCCAATTGGAAAGGACAAAAGCACAGAAAAATTCCTTAAAGAGATTGCTCTCGGTTCGGGAGGTAGGTTATAGAAAGGGAAGGTATTAGCACCCTTTCTATCCATGGTTATCCATGGGCTCTTAGATACTTGCTCATTTGTGTTTTCAAAAATGGTTTGTTTGCTTTTCAATTGTGGGTTTTAAAAAAAAGTTTCGTTTAAAGATTTCAGATCGACTCTTGTATCAGTCCTCAAGAGTGTTTGAAAAATTGTTTTGAAAGCTTTTTTGAAAGTGTCAGTGTGAAAAGTATTTTTGAATTTTGTTTTGAAATTAGAGCAAGTATCTAGAGTCGTCCACCTACCCTAAGGAATTCGTCTGTGTAAATATCCTTTAAAGTAGTGCCATCCCACCATTGAGAGGTAGGTAGCACCACCGTTGGAGGTGTTCGGGTCAATTCGAGGTTCGGGACATGGTGATCACCAGAGCAATGGGAAGACACCTTAGAAGCTACCCTCATGCCAGGTTCCCGGATCATGAGGACTTACTAAGACATCCTCTACTCGACGATCACCTTTCGAGGCAAGGCAACAGTGAGGCGTACCCTAGGGGTGGTGTGTGATTTGTATGTCGTTTTCAAGTATTTTTGTCTTTTGTCATGTCATTGGTGATCTAGCGTTTGTTTTTAGTTTTGTCCATACATTCTTTCATGCCATTATTTAACAGTTAAAAATTGCGAGAAGGTAAACATTCTAAGCTATTACAAAAGGCGCAGGTCCACATCGCCAAAATTTCTCGAACCCGATTTGACAGAAAAATAAAGAAATAAAAGAAAATAAAGAATTAAAAGTGCGAGCAATTAATTACATGGCTTCGGGAGAGATACATAAATATTTAAACGAAATAAAATAAATATGCGAATTAATAAGAATTAAAAACGAGGGCGTTGGACCCTTTGGCAAAATTAAAATTACATGGAATTAATTAATAAAGAAAAAGAAAAGGAGATGTCTTTGGTATTTTTTAGTATTTTAGGATTTAATATGAAAAAAGAATTAATTGAAATTAAATGCTAACCCTAATTCTATTTGTTTTTTAATTTATTAAGAAAAGAAGATTAAAACCTAATATTAACCCTAATTAATTTATATGCAAATTTGATTATAGAAATAAATATCTAACATTTAGTTATTATGGAATAAAAATAAAAAGGATAAAAAATTAATATGAACCCTAGTTCTATGTTTTTTAGATTTTTATTAAGAATTAAAATTAAAACCTAATTTAAAACTAAATTTAATTATATGCAATTTAATTACAAAAAATATTAAAATAAAAATATTTATTATGTTTTCTCTTTTCTGATTTTTTTGATTTTTTATGTTTTTATGAAAATAATTAATTAAAAAAGAACAATAATTAAAAGAAAGAAAGAAAAAAAAACAAAAGAGAAAGAATGTAAAAAATGCAAACCTAGGGGGGTATCTGTCCCCAAAGTGGAGGTTAAGTCCAATAATTCTGGCCCATTAAGCTCCTGATTTTGTTGACCTCTCATCCCAGCGTGTGAGTGCATTGACTCATGTTCATGGTATTCTTCAAACTGTAGCCCTTGGATTGGTCTAGGCATACGCGTGGAAGGCTGGATTTTGTGGGTGCATGGTGATCCCCTGATGAAGCGTTGCATGGGAGTAGGTTGTACAAAATAATATGGAATAAAGTGAGGACCTGGGGCTCGAACCCAGGTCATGAACGTTACCACCACTACGCCTTGCCAGCTGATCCACTTGATTACTTTGTATATTATATAACAAACAAATAACATAAGCGAATATGGTTATTTAATGGATTTTTAGCGCGCAAATTTAAATGAACCACTCACGCCTTGACACTGCATCATCTTCTTCCTCGCTTATTTGTTTTCCTGAAAACATCAAAACATTGGCAACGGTTTTAACCCGTTCCCTAAGACAACATATCAGAAAATAACGATTAAGCCATGGATGCTCATAAATTGAGCGCGAGGGTGGCCTTGTGACCGTCCAATCATGCTGAATCCATTTATGGTACTGTGGGGTTCTAATTTTTCCTGAACTGGGAAACCCCAATTCAAAGTCCTTCAAACCCTAAAAAACGATAATGGTAGATTCGCGTAGGGTGCATAAAAATCCAATCAAACATATGGGTTAGCTTCAGAATTGAATATTGAACATGAATCAAGCATCAAAAATTATTAAAAGTGCATGAATTGAGATGCAAGATTATGAGATTTTTTCTGTACAGGGCGAGGTCGTGTTACCAATCTAGGGTGTTAGAACGATTGGTTTTGATTGGAAAATTCTCCTTGAAGCTGCAGGAAGCTAATGAGATCAAAATCTTGGCTTGAAACCACCTGCAAATTGGATTTCAGTTTTGAATTTATTTGCAAAAATTTCAAGTTTGATAATGGGGTTCTTGCGCAGCTGAGTGGTTCTTGAGCACAAGGGTTTGATCAGGCTTATGTATTGAGTGAATTAGGTTAAGTTTCTTGTCCAAAGAATCAAAGATTTGATGTATGGATATTTGATTTTTATGACAAAATATTTTCATATCTTTTCATGCAAATTGATACCAAATCATATCCAATCCTTCCCTAATTGGTCATGCACGAATTTGAGTGTCCAATGAGAATAATTTCTGCACAAAAAGATTTGATTTCATTAGTTTTGTATTTTTCATGTATTTTATTTAATTAAATGATTTATTAATAATAAAAAATCCAAATAAATAAATAAAAATGGAGAAAAACTTCCCTTTGGGCCTAATGGTCGTGTGCATGCTTGGGATAATGAATTGTGGAAGAAAAATGGGCCCATTAGCAATTTTAGGTCATTTGAATCAATGTTGACTTTTCAAAATATCCAAAAATTTCCCAACTTCCACAAGGCATAACTTGCTCATTTATTAATCTTTTCTCATATTCTTGGACATTTTGGAAAGGTCTTTGAGTCCTCTAACCAATGCCTTTGGTCCCATGTCATTTTGATTTACCAATCTCAAGTTATGGCCTTTGACTTAAAGTCCCTTTTTGTTGACTTTTGAAAATGACCTATAATGTTGAAATTGATAACTTTTTGTGAGAGCATTTCTTGGACTTGAAGTATGAAGATGAGTTGTAGGAAATGTCTTTCTCTTCAAAATGAGCTTTGGATGGAATTTTTATGATAATCCATGTGAAAGTTATGCCCTGGTCAATTTACAGTTGACTTTTTCAGCTGTCCAAATAAGGAAACTTTTGCATCTTGATGATTTTTGAGCCAAGCTTTGAGAATCATGATCAAGAATTGATCAAATGATGTTTGTGGCTTCAAAATGAGATGTTGACCAAAAATTTGAACTTTTGACTGTCAAATGACCATTTTGCCCCTATAGTTGACTGTAGTGCAATTAGGGTTTTGATTGTGCAATTTTATGCTGAAAGTCTTGAAACTTGGTATGAGTATGCTTGACCATATTTGTAGGCATGTGAGACTTGATTGGACCTTTGGAAACTTCATTTTCTTGATCAGAACAAAAACCCTAATCTTGACTGTTTATGAGGCCCTTACACTGTGCAACCCTTGGGGAATTTTGAAGCTTGACTTGGCAATTTCTTGAAGAATATGGGAGGGCAAATTTTGGGGTACAACAGTTGCCCCTGTTCAATCTTCTTAGACCTGAGGATGCAGATTGGTTGACGTGCCTTTCGTAATCTGAAGGTGGAAGATGATTGAACACTAGAGTGCCCAGAAATTTGCGCTCACATAGTAGCAGTGTGATGATGGGAATGGATTTATAGATGCCATTTGGAGATTGATGAATAGGATGATGGGCTTATAGATGCCATCTGGATGTTGATCGCGTAAGAGATTCCTTAGCGAGAACTTGCGTACCTGCAAAACAGAAAATGATTACCTGACGCGTTGCAGGAGTTAGTTTTCAGACGCTTGGTGTAAATGTGTCCTGACTGGTTATAGGAGTTGGATCTGGAGCTTCAAAAGATGATGAATGAACCAGGGATGGTTACTACCTCAACATGAACGGTGAGAGAACCTTGGGTGACTTTAACTTCAACAACGCTCGTTGAGAAAATCTTGGTGGGAATTACCATCTTCGCAGTATCGGGAAGAGAACCAATAGGAAATTATAATCTCAAAAGCGGACGTTTGAGAAGAACCTGGAATGGAATTATCATCTCACGCACCGCTGGGGAGAGAACCATAGGAAATTATAATCTCAAAAGCGGACGTCTGAGAAAAACCTGGGATGGAATTATCATCTCACGCACCGTCGGGGAGAGAACCATAGGAAATTATAATCTCAAAAGCGGACGTCTGAGAAAAACCTGGGATGGAATTATCATCTCACGCACCGTCGGGGAGAGAACCATAGGAAATTATAATCTCAACAGCGGACGTTTGAGAAAAACCTGGGCTGGAATTATCATCTCACGCACCGTCGGGGAGAGAACCATAGGAAATTATAATCTCAAAAGCGGACGTCTGAGAAAAACCTGGGATGGAATTATCATCTCACGCACCGTCGGGGAGAGAACCATAGGAAATTATAATCTCAAAAGCGGACGTCTGAGAAAAACCTGAGCTGGAATTAACATCTCACGCACCTTCGGGGAGAGAACCATAGGAAATTATAATCTCAAAAGCGGACGTTTGAGAAAAACCTGAGTTGGAATTATCATCTCACGCACCGTCGGGGAGAGAACCATAGGAAATTATAATCTCAAAAGCGGACGTCTGAGAAAAACCTGAGCTGGAATTATCATCTCACGCACCATCGGGGAGAGAACCATAGGAAATTATAATCTCAAAAGCGGACGTTTGAGAAAAACCTGAGATAACTTCTACTGAGTCTTCATCAGAAAATCTGTTGGGAGTCGATTTAGCTGGACTAGAGAAGGCCTTGGACTGGATAAGAAATCTTTGGAGTCGATTAACTGAACTGGTCTAGGTCTTGAAATATGATTGAGAATTTAACTGCATCTTTCCTGAAAGGTAGAGGTCAGTCATATGCAATGCATGATATGGATCAAGCAATGATGTTCTCAACATAAATGAGATTTGCATGATATGATGCGTCTATGCATGCTATAATGATGTATGTGATGTTTTATGAATGTGTTTTTCGTCTAGGAAAATAAATCCTTGACGGATGCCGGGAAGTCACTCCTGGACTGATATTGAAGAATAAGCTTTTACTCCTGCTGGGGATGATAACTGCAAGAATACCGGTAGGAGAAGATGACTCCGTTGAGGAATGAACTTGGCGAATGGAATATTCTGCGGGGAGAAAAATACTCTAGCGACCATGCTGGGGAGCGATACTCTGTGGGGAGAGAGATACTCTGCTGAATTATTGATA
Source organism: Vicia faba (assembly GCA_948472305.1). Lineage (NCBI taxonomy): Eukaryota > Viridiplantae > Streptophyta > Magnoliopsida > Fabales > Fabaceae > Vicia > Vicia faba. The sequence goes on from OX451736.1 coordinate 364,093,618, forward strand.
ATAATTTGCTGGGGATATCCTTGTTGCGTTGGAAGTGTGAATAGACTTCGCTGGGGGTAAGAAGATTGTGTTGAGGACGCTCTTTCCGTGGCTTTTGGCTGAGGATAACCCAGTTATATCCTGATAAGGAAATAACTCTTTGAATAAAGCCGGACGATGTGTTCGTGCTCTGCGCGGATAAGCTTCCAGAATCTACTGGGGATAAGCTTACTGCTTGGGGAGGTGAATTCCACCTTTCCTGGGGAAGTTTTGAACTGCGGGGGAAGTGATTCCTTTGAATATTGGTATGCCGGGGAACAATCTTTAGGCCAAGACTGCCGGGGATGCTTGTTAAGGATATATGCTGCTGGGGAATGTTGATATCTGCTGGAGGATACCCAACTTCCTTAAGACTGATTACTTTGTTTGGAGAAGAGTGTTTTGCTTGCGGGCTCACTCTCTGGGGAATTAAGATGTACTGGGTATGTTCTTTAGCTGAACCTATCTTGATACCTTGGTGGACCAAGCAATTAGATCGTTTGGACAACTCATTATTGCCCCTGTTTCTGAGGTGGGAGAGGAAGACCTATGAGGTGCTGATAGTTGTTGATGGACAAACCTTCTTCTGGTAGACAGGTGACAAGATGATAGGACATAGTCGTACGCTTTGATCCCTAACTTTTGCCTGGACCGCCCTTTCGGGTTTTCAGTCCACCGGGATACCCGTTTTTGCCCAAGCCGCCTTTTCAGGTTTTCGACTTGCCGGGTGTACAGATTTTTTTCATTTCATCCCTTATTTTGCCCGAACCCTTTTGGTTCGCCGGGAATCCCTTATTTTTGCCTAGGTATGTCAACCTAGCGGGTCTTTGATTATGCGTAGTATTTTTTCGACTATGTCCACGCTCTCAAAATGCAGGGAGTTGCCCCTGTTAGAAGTGTTTTGTCATGCCACCAGAAGATGTTTGATTAGGCATGATTCATTATTGGAATGCCCTAAGTGACTCAGACGGAGATTTGCCCCAGGCTATTTGACCTTTGAGAGATTCTCCAAATCTTGATTGGACTGCCCCAGATGATTGGACCATGATCATGTTGTGCCCCTTGATTGGAAATGCTTTTGTTCACTAGGTATTCATCGTGCGAGTTTTCCTGCTGCTCAAACAAAAAGTCATATGCAAACAAAGTTATGTTAAAAATGCAAAGCCTATGTCTGTCTTGAAGATTTTGAAAATGCATTCTTTTCATAAAACAAGTGATGGTTTGTAAAACGTGATGTCAACTCCGTATTTTATCGCAAGCCTTAAAGAGTCAGGATACCTTTTGTAACAGTATGCTTTCGAACTAACTCATGCTTCAGCTAGGACTTTTAAGGGTTATAACGTGGCCTGGTTCACGGTTTAAGAAACAAAGGATAAATGCTCAAATTATTTGTACCCACCCACTCTTCGTGATGTTCTTCAAACCTAAACTTAGTTGATCATACGTTAGACCTTGTTTGAGTCTTTGCTCTGATTTTTCCGGTGATGGTTCAAATATTGATGATTTATTTTGAATAGGCAGTCATTCCTTTTTTGTTAAGGTTTTGTAAGACTTCTTTCTTGATTTTTGTTATCCCTTTCTTTTTTGCCTGAACTGTTTCCTTTTTTGGAATTACAGTCAGCGGGATGCCCCAGTTTTGTAAGTCTCCTTCATGGGTTTTGACTTAATGGGTTTTTTTTATTTTTTGAGATAATGACTGCCTTTCTTTATTGATTATTCGGAACCATCACTGTCTTTCTTTGTTTTGTAAGGACCTCTTTGGTGCCATTTGTTATGCACTTGGATCAACTGAGAGACTACCCTGCCCCAGGTTATGATTAAGGGTTTTAAATTTCGAAAAGAAAAACTCCTACTTCTTCGGCTCAGAGGGGTTGACGAGGGATTATCATCCTTATAACTCCAGTGTTTAGGGATTGAAACAATGCCTGTACCTCATCAGCGGGGTTTGTTCAAAAGCATACTGTAGATTATGGTATCGTTTTCGTCATCCTCCCTCAAGAGGCTTTAGAATTTTAGATCAAGAGTTGACATCAGAAAAAATATGAAAATAATTTGCATTTAGTGAATACGAATATATTGTTTCAGAACAGACATATGCGATGCATTAATAACAATGTTTAACATGAATAAATGTTTGAACGAAAGAAAATTGCAGCTTGAACATTCGAATGAACAAAATTTCTCAATCCTAGCCCTGATTTGGCAAGGGAGCGGTGATTATGTTCGGAGTCTCAGGTACTTCAAACTGAATCTCTCCAGCGTCGATCATGTCTTGAATCTTGTTTTTGAGAGGCCAGCAGTTGTCCGTAGTGTGCCCCGGGCTATCAGAATGGTATGCGCACCTATCGTTGGGGTGATAGTTAGGGGCGGAAGTGTTTGGATTCCGGAGAGGAGCCCTTAAGGTGATCAGCCCTGCCTCCAACATTTGTTGTAATGCTTGATCCAGCGACATGTTGATCTTGGTGAACTGCCTCTTAGGCTTGTCTGGTTTGCTCTGATCAGCCCGTTGTTCTGGGCGAGGTCGTTGTTGGACCTGTGAAGTAATAGCAGCTTGGAGAGGCCCAAACCTTTGACTTCTTTGATTAATGGTTGGGTCCCTGACTTGGGCTGGTTGCTTCATGTCTTGAGGAAGCTGACTGATCATGGCCCTCAGCTCTCCTTGCTCCTGAGCTAAACCTTGAATGAGGGCCCTTTGCCCCAGCATCTGGGTTTTCAATGTGTCTACCTCAGCTTGTAGACGTTTCAGCTGTTCGTCCTTGTCATCTTCAGGACTCTTTCTGATCAGATTCCCCATGAGGAGTGTCCTCAACTCTTCCTGCCCCTTGGATAGGCTTAGGAAGATTTCCTTGAATGGAGTCTCTTGAGTGTGCAGGTCCTGGTTATCTTGTTGGGAAGCCATGGCTGAAATAAACAGCGAGAAAGGTAAGTGACCTGCAACAAGGATACCTGTTATGCAATGATGAGTATGACATGCATGTAATGTTTTCAAGGACCTCGCGGGATAAACAAAAAAAAAAATTGTTAGAATTCGAATCCGGCGGCTTGATTGAAGGAACTGCATATTGTTGAGAGTCCTTCGTCAAGGGTCAAAGGCTCACCATATCCAGTGGGTCATAGCCCCTGACTACCTTGGCTAGAGGAAAATAAATCCTCTTTTCCCCTTGCTGGGATAGTTGATTCACCATGACCTGCATCACAAGCCCTTGAGATCCTTGAAATGGGTTAGGATGTATGCAATGGTATGATGTTATGGTATGCATGGGGTAATGTGAGTAGCCCTGTTATGAGTCCCAATTAAGGACTGCAAACCAAAACCTACAAGAAACTTAGTAAACCCTGTCATGAGTCCCAATTAAGGACTATAAACGAAACCTGCAAGAAACTCGGTAGACCTTGTTATGAGTCCTAATTAAGGACTACAAACAAAACCTGCAAGAAGCTCAAGTGTCAGACAACAAGCATGCAAATAGTCAAGTACGAAGGCACAAAAGTCACACAAGAGAAACCCTTAGAGTTTAGGCCAGCATGGGGTCTGGGTATTACCCTCTTGAAGTTGGTGGGCTCAACCTGTCCTATTAGAAGTAACCGGGTTCTAAGGGTCCCAATATCACTGGATTGCTTTCATTGTTCATCGTTTCGATTTAGCCGCTGAACTGGCGACCGAAATATTCCAGGAAAGCAACCCTCAATTGAGTGTAGTATCGAGTATCAACCAACCTCGGACTGCACCAAAGTCAGTTATCTCACTACCCTAAAGAGGCCAAGATAGTTCAATTAAGGTTCCTAAGGTCTGTTGATGCTTCACGACACCACGCGGAGGCCCCGTACTCTCCTTGACTGAACTCAAGGGTTACCGGTACACACCAAAGTGCCACATCAACATAGCAGACTGTTTCAACCATGTCGGTATACCCCGCACAGTTCCCTCACAGCCTTGTTGCTACTTTCTAAGAAGGTATCCCCAGATCCGGGTTAGGATCTATAGAACTCCCAAGACAGTGCCCACAATAATAAAGCAAACAATTCAGACAATTGAAAACACAAGTGATCTTAGTCCTAAGGTACACCTCACTTTTAAAATAGTCCCCAGCAGAGTCGCCAGTTCTGTGACAGTGGATCTGGAACTGACTGTTTAACGCTGGTTCGCGAAATGTCGTGGAAGCAAGAGTCGCCACCGTCTTTTATTTTCTCCAATTGGAAAGGACAAAAGCACAGAAAAATTCCTTAAAGAGATTGCTCTCGGTTCGGGAGGTAGGTTATAGAAAGGGAAGGTATTAGCACCCTTTCTATCCATGGTTATCCATGGGCTCTTAGATACTTGCTCATTTGTGTTTTCAAAAATGGTTTGTTTGCTTTTCAATTGTGGGTTTTAAAAAAAAGTTCCGTTTAAAGATTTCAGATCGACTCTTGTCCTCAAGAGTGTTTGAAAAATTGTTTTGAAAGCTTTTTTGAAAGTATCGGTGTGAAAAGTATTTTTGAATTTTGTTTTGAAATTAGAGCAAGTATCTAGAGTCGTCCACCTACCCTAAGGAATTCGTCTGTGTAAATGTCCTTTAAAGTAGTGCCATCCCACCATTGAGAGGTAGGTAGCACCACCGTTGGAGGTGTTCGGGTCAATTCGAGGTTCGGGACATGGTGATCACCAGAGCAATGGGAAGACACCTTAGAAGCTACCCTCATGCCAGGTTCCCGGATCATGAGGACTTACTAAGACATCCTCTACTCGACGATCACCTTTCGAGGCAAGGCAACAGTGACGATCTTCCCTCTGACGGGGTACTTCAGCTTCTGGTGCAAGGTAGAGGTCACTGCCCCAGCCTTATGTATCCAAGGTCGACCCAATAGACAAGAGTACGATGGACGGATATCCATCACATAAAATGTAGAGTCAAACACCTGAGAGCCCACACGAATCGGAATGTCAACCTCCCCATGAACCATCCTTTTTGAACCGTCAAAGGCTCTGACGATGATATTGCTGGGTTTTAATTCCAGGCCTTCACAATCTAGACGGTCTAAAGCCTTCTTGGGTAGCACATTCAAGGACGAACCAGTATCCACCAATACATGTGCCAGGGTAGTGCCCCTGCATTCGATAGAGACATGCAGAGCATCATTGTGGTCTCTTCCCTTCGCAGTCAGGTCAGCATCTGAGAAACCCAAGCCATTATCCGCTGTCAGATTTGCTACGCAGTCAGTGAACTGGACTGCAGATGTCTCATGTGGCACATGGGCCGTCTTGAGGAATGAGATTAAGGCCTTAGCATGGGCCTCGGAGCACAGTAATAAAGAGAGCATGGAGATTTTAGAGGGCGTGTGCCCCAGCTGTTCCACAACATTGAAATCACTTTTCTTTATTATCTTTAGAATCTCCTCCATTTCTTGTTGGGAGGCTTCAGCAGTTACAGGCATAGGTGCCTCCATCTGGGCAGGCTCAACTTCAATACCTTTGCCCCGAGCATTGGATGACTCGGCAGAAGGGGGAACAACTTGATCAGTAATAGGAACAGGTACGCTTGTAGGAGTTATAAGAAGTGGTCTTCGAGCGGCGGGCGGTGCAATGTCAGGCGAGAAGAGTCTGCCACTGCGGGTGACTTTGGCTGGGCCAGTGATGTCACAGATGCTGGCGCCAGGGTTGAATTCTTGTTTAATCCCATTTACATACACATCTGCCCCATAATGCCAGGGGACAACTTTATCAGATACATAGGGCAGGGGCCCCGGAACATTGATAACCACAGGTGCAACGGTCATGATTTGAACAGGCTTCTTCGGGAGAACCTTGATTGGATTATTGAATATGGTAACCACAGAAACTTCTTCCACCGGAACCAACTGAACAGCAGACTTCTTAAACAGAATCTCCTTGTTATCCATTAGGCTTTGGATGCCTAACTTCAGCAAGGGACAACTAGATAGGGACACAGCACAGAACAGGCAACCCTCACTGCAACCCGGAAATAAACCGGCCAGAAGCAGGTTCTTCTTGACAGTCTTCAGAGGAGTGGCTAGATCATCCACAGAAACAGCATAAACATCTTCGTCGACAGCATTTACCCCATGCTGAGGCCTAGGAGCAGTAACTACATTCGGCCTCTCAGGCGCTTCGAACTGTATCTCCTTCGCGTCGATAAGGTCTTGCACCTTACTCCTTAATGCCCAACAGTCATCAATAGAATGCCCCGGGCTATCTGAATGGTAAGCACAACGGGCATTCGGGTTGTACTTAGGAGATGCAGTATTTGGAAACTTCGGCGCCTCTCGGACAGTCACTAAGTTGGTGGACAGCAACTGTGGTAAGATTTGGGATAGGGTCATGTTTAACCGGGTAAACTCTCTCCGGGGTCTATCAGCCCTTTGAGGATTGGTCGGCCGAGGAGCGGCAGCAGGCTTAGCAATCATTACCGCACTGACAGATTGGCGGTGCTCAGGTCTCTCTGATCTCTTGGAGCCATATACAGCACTAGCCTCCTTCTTGAAGGGTTTCTTCTCAGAACTAGACGATGCACCCTTCGGAATCTTACCAGACTTTAACCCAGCCTCAATTCTCTCTCCAGTCAGAATCAAATCAGTGAACCCTGCAGACGAATTCCCGATAAGGTGGTTGAAAAATGGCCCAGATAGGGTCCCCAAGAACATGTCTACCAACTCCCGATCAGTCAACGGAGGCTGCACCCTGCCAGCCAGGTCTCTCCACTTCTGAGCGTACTCCTTAAAACCTTCACTTGAGCCTAATGACATACCCTGGAGTTGGGTACGCGTAGGGGCAAGGTCGGTATTATATTGATACTGCTTATAGAAAGCAGTAGCCAACTCCTCCCAGTTACGAACCTTGGTCCCATCCAGCTGATAGAACCATTCGAGATGAGTCCCTGAAAGACTCTCCTGGAAGAAGTGGATCCACAAATTCTTATCCGCAAAGTACGGTTGAATTTTCCGAACATAGGACCTGAGATGTAGCTTGGGACAAGACGCCCCGTCGTACTTAGAAAAGGATGGTGCTTTGAACTTGTGAGGGATAATCACACCAGTAGACAAACCCAGATCTCCAAAATCCAGCCCAGGTACCTGTTGTATCTCCATAGCATTTAACCTATCTTCCAGTTGCTTGTAACGGTCTTCCGCCGGAGGGTACTGCTCTTCATCAAAATCAGTCTCGTTGTCGGAGACTACCGGACTAGGAACCCTTGCCTCTTGAGGAGTACCCTTGCCAACAAAAGAACCAGCCTCTTCATGCTGCAGAGTATTGCCAAACCTTCAGCCCGAGTTGAACAGAACAGTCCGTCTCTTCTTCTTCTTTTCCTTTTTCAGAAGCAGAGCCTTCAGCTCTTCTTGGCCCTGAGCCAAACCCTTGATTAATTCCTGGAATTGCGCATTCTGCGCATGAAGAGCTTTGATGGATGTCTCAGTTGATGAAGAGTCAGGATTCATGATGCTGAAATAAACAGCGAAGAACTGTAAGCAACCTGAAAAAGGGAAAACCTGCTATGCACATGATGAATGAGATGTGTTTATGCAATGCATTCAAGGGTTCGAGAGTTCAAATTTGTTGTAGACAAAAAGGAACACACGTTATCATTAAGGAAACAATTGTTTAATACATCAAAGCCTCATGGGCAAAATAATACAAAAGCAAATCAATCCCAAAATACACTACGCATCCTCTTTGGAGCTATGTAAGTGTTGAGATTCCTCTCCTCATGCAACAGGCGGGTGAGCTCCAAGACCTTCTTTTCACTGGCATGTAGACTGGTCTCAAGAGAATTCCGTTCCTCCTTAAGCTGGATCCAGCTCTTCTGCATCTCTTCCCAGGATGTGGGCATATCAGGGTGCTGAATAGTGTAGGACGCTTCTCCTTCCAATACTGGCTCTTTGATCACAGGGAGCATATGAGGGTAAGGCATCACTAACTTCTGGGAGCGGGCTCGTACCCACTTGAGATAAGGTTCCAACGGGATGGAGTTCCTGTGCCCCAGTGTCTTACTGTCTATCCTACTTGGCATCCTCCAAGCTCTGATAAATCTCTGGCGAAATCCTTGAGTATCGTTGTCGAAGTCAAAAACTATGTCAGGAATTAACATGTCATGAGGGCCATCCCTCCGAGCATAACCAAACTGTCTCCAAGCCAGGCATGGGCTGTAAGTAATACCTCCGCTGATTCCAAGTAAAGGAACATTAGGGTACTCTCTGCAACGATCAATGATAGTGACATCTTCTCTGGACCGAGGGCACCAATGTATATCTGCATGTGTAAGAGTCATCAACCGTTGTGACCATCTCAAACCCCGCTCATTCTTCAAAACTGATTGTGGAAGGTGCGAAATAAACCACCTTCCCAGGAGAGGAGTGCAACACATAAGGACACCTCTTTTTATCATGGTTCGAGTGTAACATGAGTGAAGGATGTCCCCCAGCAACGTAGGTATAGGATTCCTGGACATAAAGATCTGGACAGCACTGACATCAATAAGCTGATCTGGGTTAGGGAACAACACCAAACCATAGACAAGGAGGGCCACAACCTCTTCAAAAGCTTGCAAGTCAAGGGAATTCCAACATTCATGGGCCTTTTCAAACAGAAACCTGGCTAAGAACCCTTTGATACCACTTCTAACTTCCCAATGTCCCTTGAGGTCAGATGACTGTAGGTGCAAGGCTTTAGCAATCTCTTCAAGCTTAGGTTCCTTTTCTGTACCGTTGAAGGGTAGCTGGTCAAGGATAGGGATCTTCAGGAGCCGGGAGAACTCCTCCAATGTAGGTACCAGCTGATAATCCAAGAAGGTGAAACAGTGATGCAGAGGGTCAAAGAATTGGAACAGGACCTTGACCATATCTTCCTCAATGTTGGTGTTGACCAAGCTGATGAGACTTCCATGTCTTTCACTGAATGAAGAGCTCTCGGGAATCCTGGATATAAGCTCCTTAAGCTGAGGAGGGATCCTTACAAGACTGACTTGAATTGTCTTTCTACGAACAGTTTCCATGTCCTACAAAACAAGAACAAAGATGAAAATTCGAACCCCTGAAATGGTTAGTCAATGCATATGATGCTGGATGATGTCATGATGCTATGATTAAACACACCACAGATATTTACAAAGACAAACATGTAAGGCACACAAGGCACACAAGACCAGCCCTTAAGGTTTAAGGCCAGCATGGGGTCTGGGTAGTACCCTCTTGAAGTTGGTGGGCTCAACCTGTCCTATCAAAGTAACCGGGTTCTAAGGTTCCCAATATCACTGGATTGCTTTCATTGTTCATCGTTTCGATTTAGCCACTGAACTGGCAACCGAAATATTCCAGGAAAGCAACCCTCAATTGAGTGTAGTATCGAATATCAACCAACCTTGGACTGCACCAAAGTCAGTTATCTCACTACCCTAAAGAGGCCAAGATAGTTCAATTAAGGTTCCTAGGGTCTGTTGATGCTTCACGACACCACGCGGAGGCCCCGTACTCTCCTTGACTGAACTCAAGGGTTACCGGTACACACCAAAGTGCCACATCAATGTAGCAGACTGTTTCAACCATGTCGGTATACCCCGCACAGTTCCCTCACAGCCTTGTTGCTACTTTCTAAGAAGGTATCCCCAGATCCGGGTTAGGATCTATAGAACTCCCAAGCAACCCACAATAATAAAGCACACAAGGAAAATAATTGAAAACACAATTATGAACTAGCCCTAAGGTACACCTCACTTTAAAAAGGATCCCCAGCAGAGTCGCCAGTTCTGTGATCGGTGGATATGGAACTGACTGTTTAACGCTGGTTCGCGAAATGTTGCGGAAGCAAGAGTCGCCACCGTCTTTTATTTTCTCCAATTGGAAAGGACAAAAGCACAGAAAAATTCCTTAAAGAGATTGCTCTCGGTTCGGGAGGTAGGTTATAGAAAGGGAAGGTATTAGCACCCTTTCTATCCATGGTTATCCATGGGCTCTTAGATACTTGCTCATTTGTATTTTCAAAAATGGTTTGTTTGCTTTTCAATTGTGGGTTTTAAAAAAAAGTTTCGTTTAAAGATTTCAGATCGACTCTTGTATCAGTCCTCAAGAGTGTTTGAAAAATTGTTTTGAAAGCTTTTTTGAAAGTGTCGGTGTGAAAAGTATTTTTGAATTTGTTTTGAAATTAGAGCAAGTATCTAGAGTCGTCCACCTACCCTAAGGAATTCGTCTGTGTAAATGTCCTTTAAAGTAGTGACATCCCACCATTGAGAGGTAGGTAGCACCACCGTTGGAGGTGTTCGGGTCAATTCGAGGTTCGGGACATGGTGATCACCAGAGCAATGGGAAGACACCTTAGAAGCTACCCTCATGCCAGGTTCCCGGATCATGAGGACTTACTAAGACATCCTCTACTCGACGATCACCTTTCGAGGCAAGGCAACAGTGAGGCGTACCCTAGGGGTGGTGTGTGATTTGTATGTCGTTTTCAAGTATTTTTGTCTTTTGTCATGTCATTGGTGATCTAGCGTTTGTTTTTAGTTTTGTCCATACATTCTTTCATGCCATTATTTAACAGTTAAAAATTGCGAGAAGGTAAACATTCTAAGCTATTACAAAAGGCGCGGGTCCACATCGCCAAAATTTCTCGAACCCGATTTGACAGAAAAATAAAGAAATAAAAGAAAATAAAGAATTAAAAGTGCGAGCAATTAATTACATGGCTTCGGGAGAGATACATAAATATTTAAACGAAATAAAATAAATATGCGAATTAATAAGAATTAAAAACGAGGGCGTTGGACCCTTTGGCAAAATTAAAATTACATGGAATTAATTAATAAAGAAAAAGAAAAGGAGATGTCTTTGGTATTTTTTAGTATTTTAGGATTTAATATGAAAAAAGAATTAATTGAAATTAAATGCTAACCCTAATTCTATTTGTTTTTTAATTTATTAAGAAAAGAAGATTAAAACCTAATATTAACCCTAATTAATTTATATGCAAATTTGATTATAGAAATAAATATCTAACATTTAGTTATTATGGAATAAAAATAAAAAGGATAAAAAATTAATATGAACCCTAGTTCTATGTTTTTTAGATTTTTATTAAGAATTAAAATTAAAACCTAATTTAAAACTAAATTTAATTATATGCAATTTAATTACAAAAAATATTAAAATAAAAATATTTATTATGTTTTCTCTTTTCTGATTTTTTTGATTTTTTATGTTTTTATGAAAATAATTAATTAAAAAAGAACAATAATTAAAAGAAAGAAAGAAAAAAAAACAAAAGAGAAAGAATGTAAAAAATGCAAACCTAGGGGGGTATCTGTCCCCAAAGTGGAGGTTAAGTCCAATAATTCTGGCCCATTAAGCTCCTGATTTTGTTGACCTCTCATCCCAGCGTGTGAGTGCATTGACTCATGTTCATGGTATTCTTCAAACTGTAGCCCTTGGATTGGTCTAGGCATACGCGTGGAAGGCTGGATTTTGTGGGTGCATGGTGATCCCCTGATGAAGCGTTGCATGGGAGTAGGTTGTACAAAATAATATGGAATAAAGTGAGGACCTGGGGCTCGAACCCAGGTCATGAACGTTACCACCACTACGCCTTGCCAGCTGATCCACTTGATTACTTTGTATATTATATAACAAACAAATAACATAAGCGAATATGGTTAGTTAATGGATTTTTAGCGCGCAAATTTAAATGAACCACTCACGCCTTGACACTGCATCATCTTCTTCCTCGCTTATTTGTTTTCCTGAAAACATCAAAACATTGGCAACGGTTTTAACCCGTTCCCTAAGACAACATATCAGAAAATAACGATTAAGCCATGGATGCTCATAAATTGAGCGCGAGGGTGGCCTTGTGACCGTCCAATCATGCTGAATCCATTTATGGTACTGTGGGGTTCTAATTTTTCCTGAACTGGGAAACCCCAATTCAAAGTCCTTCAAACCCTAAAAAAACGATAATGGTAGATTCGCGTAGGGTGCATAAAAATTCAATCAAACATATGGGTTAGCTTCAGAATTGAATATTGAACATGAATCAAGCATCAAAAATTATTAAAAGTGCATGAATTGAGATGCAAGATTATGAGATTTTTTCTGTACAGGGCGAGGTCGTGTTACCAATCTAGGGTGTTAGAACGATTGGTTTTGATTGGAAAATTCTCCTTGAAGCTGCAGGAAGCTAATGAGATCAAAATCTTGGCTTGAAACCACCTGCAAATTGGATTTCAGTTTTGAATTTATTTGCAAAAATTTCAAGTTTGATGATGGGGTTCTTGCGCAGCTGAGTGGTTCTTGAGCACAAGGGTTTGATCAGGCTTATGTATTGAGTGAATTAGGTTAAGTTTCTTGTCCAAAGAATCAAAGATTTGATGTATGGATATTTGATTTTTATGACAAAATATTTTCATATCTTTTCATGCAAATTGATACCAAATCATATCCAATCCTTCCCTAATTGGTCATGCACGAATTTGAGTGTCCAATGAGAATAATTTCTGCACAAAAAGATTTGATTTCATTAGTTTTGTATTTTTCATGTATTTTATTTAATTAAATGATTTATTAATAATAAAAAATCCAAATAAATAAATAAAAATGGAGAAAAACTTCCCTTTGGGCCTAATGGTCGTGTGCATGCTTGGGATAATGAATTGTGGAAGAAAAGTGGGCCCATTAGCAATTTTAGGTCATTTGAATCAATGTTGACTTTTCAAAATATCCAAAAGTTTCCCAACTTCCATAAGGCATAACTTGCTCATTTTTTAAGATTTTCTCATATTCTTGGAAATTTTGGAAAGGTCTTTGAGTCCTATAACCAATGCCTTTGGTCCCATGTCATTTTGATTTACCAATCTCAAGTTATGGCCTCTGACTTAAAGTCCCTTTTTGTTGACTTTTGAAAATGACCTATAATGTTGAAATTGATAACTTTTTGTGAGAGCATTTATTGGACTTTAAGTATGAATATGAGTTGTAGGAAATGTCTTTCTCTTCAAAATGAGCTTTGGATGGAATTTTTCTGATAATCCATGTGAAAGTTATGCCCTGGTCAATTTACAGTTGACTTTTTCAGCTGTCCAAATAAGGAAACTTTTGCATCTTGATGATTTTTGAGCCAAGCTTTGAGAATCATGATCAAGCATTGATCAAATGATGTTTGTGGCTTCAAAATGAGATGTTGACCAAAAATTTGAACTTTTGACTGTCAAATGACCATTTTGCCCCTACAGTTGACTGTAGTGCAATTAGGGTTTTGACTGTGCAATTTTGTGCTGAAAGTCTTGAAACTTGGTATGAGGATGCTTGACCATATTTGTAGGCATGTGAGACTTGATTGGACCTTTGGAAACTTCATTTTCTTGATCAGAACAAAAACCCTAATCTTGACTATTTATGAGGCCCTTACACTGTGCAACCCTTGGGGAATTTTGAAGCTTGACTTGGCAATTTCTTGAAGAATATGGGAGGGCAAATTTTGGGGTACAACAGATGCCATTTGGAGAGGTGATAGAAATATGTGGGAGATGGTCTTAAAGATTCCATCCAAAAGTGATTGTTGAATTGTAATTTGTAAGCTGAAAGAATGAGTATCAGAATGGCGTCTGTGTCTGGAGCGTATCTGAACTGTATCTGGGAGTCGAATCCGAATGAATATCAGAATGGCATCCGTGTTTGGAGCGTATCTGAACGGTGTTGGAAAATTGAATCTGAATGAGTATCAAAATGGCGTCCTTGTCTAGAGCGTATTTATACTATATCTGAAAATTAACTCTGAATGAGTATCAGAATGGCGTCCGTGTCTGGAGCGTGTCTGAACTGTATCTTGAAGTTGAGATCTGAATGAGTATCAGAATGGCATCCTTGTCTGGAGCGTATCTGTACCGTATCTTGAAGTTGAGATCTGAATGAGTATCAGAATGGCATCCTTGTCTGGAGCGTATCTGAACTATATCTAAAATATTTGAATATTGTTAATGGTACCTATTGATTAATCTTATCCTGAAAAGGGTAAAATGTTTGCTAATATGCAAAGTCATGTTGTATGAAATGCATGGTGTGATGGGATACATGCTTTTATCAATGTTTATGATATATGGATGTGATGTATGCGTATGTGAGCTAATCTGCTGCATTGCTGTTGGGTTGAGGAAAATAAATCCCTGAATGTTGCTGAGGATGTGTGAGTCTTCATGTCATGAAGTCTAAGTATTGATGAATTTATGTCGAGAGAAATAAACTCTGTTATAAGGGCAATGCCATGTACTTCTTGGAAAATCTTATTGGGGAATACTGAGAAATTTGACGACTTCTACTGGGGATCAATAATTTGAAACTTTGTTCCGCTGGGGATTTAAACGACGTACTGCAGGGGATTACTTATGGAATATCCTAGAGATATTTTCCTATCCTTTCAACCTATCAGTAATTGTCTTTCCCATTTTGTTTATTTGTAAAGAATAATTATGTTCAGATGCATATGTTCAACAATGAATCATTGGACGTTTTTGTAAACAAAACACAAGCGTAAAGAAAAAGACAAATAGTTTTTGCACTTTCAAAGAGATATATTTGTATTGACTTTCAGTAAGTATTTTTGTACAAGGGGACAAACATTCTAGTAGAGAATGTTGTCATAAAAAAAGAAAAATTTTGATACAAAGGAAAGATAGCTATGTGTAATAATCCCACGGGGTCTCCATTCTGCTATAGCCTTCGTATTTCTGAGCATCTTGTCTATTTGTTGCTTCATCTGAAGATGATCGAATTGATCAGAAACTCTGAGTTTGTCAGTGGAAGCCAAAGTTTGTCCATAGAGTGATCCAACGGGACATAGTCATACGCCTTAATTCCCTAACTTTTTCCTGGATCGCCCTTTCGGGTTTTCAGTCCACCGGGAAACCCTTTTTTGCCCAAGTCGCCCTTTCGGGTTTTCAACTTGCCAGGTGTACAGATTTTTTTGTTTTATCCCTAATTTTTGCCCGAACCTTTTGGCTCGCCGGGATGCCCTTTTTTTTCCTAGGTGTGTCGGCCTAGCGGGTCTCTTATGCGTAGTATCTTTTGACTATGTCTGTGTTCGCAGGGTGTGGCAGGTTGTCGCCATCCATGGTGGTCAAGATCATTGCCCCACCAGAGAATATGTTTTTGATTACAAATGGTCCTTCATAGGTAGGAGTCAATTTTCCCCTGGGATCACCTTGTGGCAAGATGATGCGTTTGATCACTAGATCTCCAACTTGATACACTTGGCGCCTGACTTTCTTGTTGAAAGCCTTGATCATCCGTTTTTGATACATTTGACCATGGCAAACAGCAGTAAGTCTCTTTTCATAAATCAAACTCAAGTGATCAAGTCGAGTCTGGATCCAATCGTCTTCGTTCAATCCCGCATCTTTCATAACCCTCGGAGAGGGGATCTGAACCTCAATAGGCAAGACAACTTCCACGCCGTATACCAAAGAATAGGGTGTTGCCCCAGTTGATGTGCGAGCCGTGGTACGATACCCGTGGAGAGCGAATGGTAACATCTCATGCCAGTCTTTGTATGTGAATGTCATTTTCTATATGATCTTTTTAATGTTCTTATAAGCAGCTTCGGCAGCACCATTCATCTTTGGACGATAGGGAGAAGAATTGTGATGCTGAATCTTGAATTGCTCGCATAATACGGTGATCATAGTGTTATTGAGATTTGTACCATTGTCAGTGATGATCCTTTCCGGGATACCATACCGGCAAATGAGATTTTGCTTGATGAAACGGGCAACAACATTCTTGGTAACGGAGGCGAAGGAGGCTGCTTCAACCCACTTTGTAAAATAGTCAATGGCCACTAGGATGAAGCGGTGTCTATTGGAGGCTGTTGGTTTGGTTTCCCCAATCATATCAATTCCCCACAGAGCAAAAGGCCAAGGAGTTGTCAAGACATTCAGAGGAACCGGAGGTACATGCACTTTGTCAGCATAAATTTGACACTTATGGCAGGTTCGAGAGTGTTGATAGCAATCTGCTTCCATGGTCGACCAGTAATAGCCTGCCCGTAGGATTTTATTTGCCATCATATGCCCACTGGAATGGGTACCAAAGGTGCCTTCATGCAATTCAACCATGACCCTTTCAGCTTCAACCTAATCTACACACCGAAGTAACACAGAGTCATGATTGCGTTTATACAGGATGTCGTTACTAAGGAAGAACTTGGCAGAGAATCTCCTTTAGAATTTTTTGTCATTGACTGAAGCTCCTTCTGGGTATTCTTGAGCCTCCAGATACTTCTTGACTTTGTGAAACCAGGGCTGGTCCACTACTTCTTCAGTATTAATCTCGTGACAGTGTGCTGGTTAATCCATTCGTTCGATGGTGATCTGGGGAGCCTCATTATCCCAATTAAGTTTAAACATAGATGACATCGTGGCTAGAGCGTCTGCTAGCTGATTTTCTTCTCGCGGGAAATGCTCGAAGGTAATCTTCTCAAAATGTGGTAGCAATGTCAAAACATGTTCTTTGTAAGGGATAAGGTTTGGGTGTTTGGTGTCCCATTCCCCTTTGATCTGGCTGATAACCAAAGCTGGGTCTCTGAATACATCCAAGGATTTGATCCCTAACTCTATGGCAGCTTTGAGACCGAAGATGCACGCCTCGTATTCCGCCATGTTGTTTGTACAATTGAAGCAAAGTCTGGCAGTAAAGGGAGTATGACACCCTTTCGGAGATATGAGTACAACACCAATACCATTGCCAAGTGCATTGGATGCCCCATCAAAGAACATGATCCATCGGGATCCTTGTTCAAGTCCGTCATATGGCCTGATTTCTTCACAGTTGTCTAATGTCATGATATCTTCATCCGGGAATTTGAACTTCATGGACTAGTAGTCTTCTATAGCTTGGTGAGCAAGGTGATCAGCTAGTACACTCCCCTTTATAGCTTTCTGGGTAGTATACTATATGTCATATTTTGTCAGGATCATCTACCATCTCGCTATTCTCCCAGAAAGAGCAGGCTTCTCAAAGATGTATTTTGTCGGATCCATTTTAGATATCAACAAAGTAATATGAGTCAGCATATGTTGTCTTAGCCGGCGAGCAGCCCATGCCAGAGCGCAGCAAGTTTTATCGAACAGTGAATATCTGGTTTCACAGTCGGTAAATTTTTTGCTCAGGTAGTAAATAGCATGCTCTTTTCGGCCAGACTCGTCATGCTGCCCCAATACACACCCTATTGAGTTTTCTAAAACAGTCAGATACATGATCAATGGTCTTCTCTTGACTGGTGGCATCAACACAGGAGGCTCTTGTAAGTATTCTTTACTTTTTTCAAAAGCAACTTGGCATTCATCATTCCATTTGACTACTTGATCTTTCTTCAATAGTTTGAAGATCGGCTCACAGATAGCTGTCATGTGAGAAATGAATCTGGAAATATATTTCAAACGTCCTAAGAATCCTCTGACTTCCTTTTCAGTATGAGGAGAAGGAATCTCTTGTATTGCTTTAACTTTGGCAGGATCGACCTCGATACCTTTGTTGCTGATGACAAAGCCTAAAAGTTTACCAGACCGTGCTCCAATTGTGCATTTGTTTGGATTCAACCTCAGCTTGTACTTCTTCAGTCTCTCAAACACTTTTTGTAAGTGATCAAGATGTTCTTCTTCTATTTGTGATCTGGATATCATATCGTCCATGTAGACCTCTATTTCGTGATGTATCATGTCATGAAATAAAGCTACCATGGCACGCTGATAGGTTGCCCCAACATTCTTCAGTCCGAATGGCATCACCTTGTAGCAGAATGTGCCCCACTGTGTGACAAATGTTGTTTTCTCCATGTCCTTAGGTGCCATTTTTATTTGGTTGTAACCTGAGAATCCGTCCATGAAGGAAAATACTTTGTGTTATGCCGTATTATCAACTAGGATATCAATGTGGGGAAGTGGAAAATCATCCTTAGGGCTCTCCCTATTCAAATCTCTGTAGTCCACACACATTCGTACGTTGCCATCTTTTTTGGGTACGGGAACAATGTTGGCAACCCATTGAGGGTAGGAGGTGACAGCCAAGAATCCAGCGTTGAATTGCTTCACGACCTCTGCTTTAATCTTTTCTGACATATCAGGCCTCATGCGGCGAACCTTTTGCTTTACTGGTGGACAATCTTCTCTTGTAGGCAGGCGATGTACCATAATGTCTATATCCAGTCCTGGCATGTCTTTATATGACCAGGCGAAGACTTCAACATAGTCGTGTAACAGCTGAATCAGACGCTCCTTGACCCTGGGTTCTAGATTGGCACCCACCTTGACCTCTTTTTTATCTCCTTCGGTACCTAGGTTGATTGTATCCACGGGTTCCTCTGAGGCTGAATGGTTCTCTCCTCTTGTTGTAGCAGTCTAGCAAGTTCCCCTGGTACTTCACAATCTTCCTCACCTTCATCTTCGGCTTGGTATATTAGATTCTCAGAGTCACAAAAGGCCATAGCAGTATTGTTACCCATGGGATCCAGAATGGATGTATACCTGCATTGTGAGTGTGGGTGTGTGTAAGGGTATAGCTATCTTTGAAAGAAAATAAAATGTAAAAGAAAAACAATGAGCACAAAAGTTTGTATGCGAAAACGTCCATGATTCATTAATGTCATATGAATATGAGATAATAACCCTTACAAATGGACCATTGTGCCTCGGGTAAGACACAAGGTTTTAAGAGTGCGGATTGTTTTGAATATTACAGATCCAACAAAATGTAAAGACAAATTACTGTGGGATAAAAGTGATCGGGACAAAGTCTCTAGCCTCCCAATTGCTGAGCCCTCCATTGACAGTCGGAAAGATCCAATCCTCCAGGTTGCAATCATCTTCACAATCTTCTACCGTGTTGACTTCACGGTTGATGATCTTCAGGGGTGGTCCTCTAGCACGGGCACGATGTACAACCTTTTTAGCACTTGAAGTGAAGCCTAGGCCAAACTTATCAGACTTATATAGGATATCTAGAAGTTTCCCCCAGATAGTGCATCCACCTTCCTCTACCACTGCTTTGGCATCCTTCAGAGATGACATCCGGAGTGGAGGCCTTGTAATCTTGGGAACTTGAGACATAGCCTTGGTCACTGCCACCTCTTGGGGGACCTCTTCAAAGTGTTGAAATTGAGTTTCAATAAATTCGCCATCCAATTCCACATATGTGAAGGAATTGAGATGGCTGATCATGTATTCTTCCTCTCCATGGACGGTGATAATCTTCCCTTGAACCAGATATTTTAGCATCTGATGCAATGTAGAGGTAATAGCGCCAGCATTGTGGATCCATGGTCGACCTAGCAAGCTGGAGTATGAAGGGCGGATGTCCATTACATAAAAGTTTGAATTGAAAGTTTGGGTTCCAACCTTTATGGGGATATCCACCTCCCCGTGTACCATCCTTTTCGAGCCGTTGAAAGCCCTTACTACTATATTGCTTGGCTTTAATGTCAGTCCCTCGCAGTCAAGTCTGTCAAGAGCTTTTTTCGGTAATACATTTAGAGATGAGCCAGTGTCCACCAAAACATGGGCCAGAGTTGTGCCCCTACATTCCACTGAGACATGCAATGCCTCATTATGCTTCCTTCCCCTTGGTGTTAGATCAGCATCTGAGAAACCTAGGCCATTGTCTGCTGTCAAGCTGGCTACGCAGTCTTGGAATTGATCAGCAGATGTCTCTTGAGGCACATGGGCGGTTTTTAAGAACTTTACCAAGGCCTTTGCATGCGCCTCAGAACATAGTAGTAATGTCAGCATGGAGATTTTAGAGGGAGTTTGCCCCAATTGTTCAACTACATCGTAGTCGCTCCTCTTTATAATTTTTAGGATCTCCTCCATTTCTTTCTTAGAAGTCTCGGGGATAGTCAATGACTGGGCCTTCGTCCGGACAGGCTCAACCAAAATACTTTTCCCTCGAGTTTCGGCAGCAGGAGTGTTGGTAGGAATAAAATCAGGGGTTGTAACGAATTCATCAATAGGAGTACTTGCAGAGATGATTATGGGTACGGGAGCAACCTTTGGAGCAGCCACGGGGATAATTACGGGTCCAAAAACTGCTTTTGGGGGAGCAATTTCTGGAGAAAAGATCCTACCACTTTGGGTAATTTTTCTATTTCCGGCAATATAACTGATGTCAGAGTCTTCTTTCTCGGAATTTATCTCTCTGGCGGCCGCCCAGTCTTGCTTGATACCATGGTAGTAAATGTCCCCTCCGTAGTTCCAAGACACGGTTTTGTCTGATTCATATGGGATTGGCCCAGGCATTGTGATTATTAAAGGAGTTGCTTTCGGAGCTGATGTAATTCTAAGGGGTCTTTTGGTGGAGACCCTGGAAGAATTGGCGGAAATGGTAATGATAGAAACATCTCCAACAGGAATAGGTGGAACAGGAGTCTTTTCAAACAAAATCTCTTTGTTATCTATCAGGCATTGAATGTCTGCTTTCAACAAAGGATAATCAGTTGGTGAGGACAAGCAGAGATGGCAAACTTCATTACACCCTGGGAACACACCGGCTTTCAAAAAAGTTCATTTTAATAGTCGGAAGTGGGGTCATAAGTTCATTAACGGAAGTAACAAATAATCCTTCTTCAATGGCATTGGTATTATGGCCATGTCTGAGCATAGGAGCAGAAATGACATTTGGCTTTTCGGGCGCATCAAACTCAATTTATTTTGCTTCAATGAGGTCTTGTATTTTGTTTTTCAAGGCCCAACAGTTATTAGTATCGTTACCAGGACTTTCAGAGTGATATGCGTAATAGGCATTGGGATGATAACGAGGAGATGTTGTATTGGGGTTTCTCGGAGCTTCTTTCAAGGTTACCAAGTTGGATCTTAGTAGATGCGGTAATACTTAGGACATAGTCATGTTAATTCTGGTGAACTGCCTGACTGGCCTTTCCACCCTTGGTTGATTACTTCTTTGTTGATCAGACGTAGGCTTAGGAATCATAATAGCCCCCACTATTGGTTGGCGTTCGGCCCTATCTTGGTTTCTTTCCGGATATACAGCAGCTACCTCTTTCTTCCTGATGAAAGGCTTCCTTACAGCTGTAGAAGAAGATGTATCTTTCTGAATCTTTCCACTTTTTACGTTGGCTTCTACCCTCTCTCTATTTAATATTAGTTCAGTAAAGCCTGCAGATGAACTTCTGATTAAATGATTGAAGAAAGGACCAGATAAGGTACCTAAGAACATGTCTACCAATTCTCTCTCAGACAGAGGGGGTTGAATTCTTCTAGCCAAATCTCTCCATTTTTGCGCATAGTCCTTGAAACCTTCATTGGAAGCCATGGCCATACTCTAGAGTTGAGTACGGGTAGGCGCCAAATCAGCATTGTATTGATATTTCTTGTAGAAAGTTGCGGCAAGATCTTCCCAATTATGAACTTTGGCTCTTTCTAGTTGGTAGAACCAGTCAAGTTGAGTTCCAGACAGACTGTCTTGGAAGAAGTGCACCCACAAGTCTTTATCAGCAATATGGGGTTGGATTTTCCTCACATATGACCGGAGATGTATTTTAGGGCATGACACTCTGTCATATTTGGAAAATGTAGGTACTTTTAATTTCGGAGGAATCACAATCCCCGACACTAAACCCAATTCCTCAAAGTCCAAGCCTGGCACCTTTTGGATTTCCATCGCGCTCAACCGCTCTTTGGGATGTCTGTACTTGTCATCAGCTGGAGGGTACTGTTCCTCAGAGTAGTCTTCTTCTTCCTCTTCCGATTCTAACGGGACAACTGTTTCCTTGCCTTTCCCCTCTCCTTCATCGGATGTCGTTGCAAAGTTCAAAGTCCTTCTTGTCTGCTCATGTAATCTTCTCCCCATGTTTAAGACTCTGGTTACCTTCTTTGTTTTCTTTTTCCTCTCTTCATCCAGCAAAGTCTTCAATTCTTCTTGCCCCTTGGCTAGGGTCATTAGCAAATGTTTAAACTGCGTATTCTGAGCTTGGAGATCTTTCACTGTTTGCTCGAGATCCATCTTACTAAAATAAACAGTAGAGAGATGAGGAGACTTATTGCAAAATACTTGTTTATGTTATGATGAATGATATATGCATATGCAATGTTTTCAAGGATTTCAAAGATTCAAATTTGTTTTAGACAAAAAAGGAAACACACGTTATATTAATAAGATAAAGTTTGAGTACATCAATACCCCTTGGGAAAAATAATACAAAAAATCTAAGATAAAAAGGTAGTACACATCCTCTTTGGTGCAATGTAGGCATTCAGAGTCCGCTCCTCATGAAGTAGCCTAGTGAGTTCCAAAACCTTCTTCTCGCTTGCGTAGAATTGGGCTTCGAAAGTATCTCTCTCTCTCCTTTGAGTTGTATCCAATCCCTTTGTAGATCTTCAAGAGATGTGGGCATGTAAGGATGTAGGATAGTGTATGGAACATCTCCCTCCTTAACAGGCTCAATGATTACCGGAAGGATGAAAGGGTAAGGCATCATAAGACTCTGAGCACGAGTTCGTACCCATTTGAGGTAAGGCTCAAGAGGGATGGAATTCTTGTGCCCCAAATTCTTGCTATCCACCTTGTTTAGCATCCTCCAGGCTCGAATAAATCTCTGGCGAAGACCTTGATCGTTGTTGTTGTAGTCGAATACCAAACCTTGAATCAGTATCTCGTGCGGGCCATCCCTTCGGGCATAACCAAACTGTCTTAAGGACAAACAAGGGTTGTAGGTGATGCCTCCCCTAATGCCAAGTAAAGGGACATTAGGGAATTCTCCACAACGGTCGACAATAATAACATTCTCTTTAGATCGAGAGCACCAATGAATGTTTGAATGTTTGAGCGTTATCAACCTTTGTGACCACCTTGAACCTTGCTCATTCTTTAATACAAATTAGGGAAGATTAGAAATAAACCATCTTGCCAAGATATAAGTGCAACACATAAGGACACCTCTTTTCCTCATTGTGCGAGTGTGAAAAGAGTGTAGGATATCCCCTAGCAATGTAGGCATCGGGTTGCATGATATGAAGATTTTGACGGTGTTCACATCTATGAGCTGGTCAGGATTTGGAAACAAAACCATCCCATAGATGAGGAGAGCCACAATTTCCTCAAAGGCTGGCAATTCTGAGGAATTCCAACACCTTTGGGCTTTCTCAAACAGGAACTTTGCTAAGAAACCTTTGACACCACTCCTTGTTTCCCAATGGGTTGTGACATCAGATGAGTGCAAGTTTAGAGCTTGAGAAATCTCTTCTGGCTTTGAATCTATTTTCGTACCGTTGAAAGGTAGTTGATTGAGAATGGGAATCCTCAAGAGTTGGGAGAATTCTTCTAAAGTAGGCACAAGTTGATAGTCGGGAAATGTGAAGCAATGGTGTAAAGGATCAAAGAACTGAAAGAGCACCTTCATCATGCCCTCATCTTTGTTGGAGGTGACCAATTTGAGTAGACGACCATGTCTCTCTGTGAATGGAGAGTTTTAAGGAATCCTTGAAGCTAGCTCCTTAAGCTGTGGAGGGATTCTCACAAGGTTGACTTGAATAGTTTTCCAGCAAAGTGAATCCATATCCTACAAAACAAGAACAAAGATGAATCCCAAAATCCTTGAAATGGTTAGTGGATGTATATGATGTTCATGATGTCCATGATGTTATGTACAAGTATGCATATACAAACAAAGCAAACAAATCCTTAGTTTAGGCTTGCATGGAGTTTTATAGGTAAGTACCCTCTTGAAGTTTAGTTGTCTTAAACCTGTCCTAGTAATAGTAATCGGGTTCTAAGGAGCTCAATATCATTGGATTGTTTCCTTGGTCATTGTTTCAGCTCAAGCCTCTTTAATGGCAACCGAAACATCCCAAGAAACCAAACCTCAATGAGTGTAGTATCGAGTATCTACCAACTTCGGACTGCACCAAAGCCGGTCATCTCACTACATCCTAAAGGCCAAGTTGGTCAAGTAAAGGTTCTAAAAGTTCATTAGTGCTTCATGACATCACTCAGCGGCCCCGTATTCTCTTTGATTAACTCAATGGCTATCGGTACCCACAAATATGTCGCACTAACGTAGCTATTGCTTAGACCATGTCGGTATACCCCGCACAGTTTCCACAACGTATTTCTACTTACCTATAATGTATCCCAAGTCCGGGTAAAGGATTCAAACCCAATTAAAGAACCATAATGTAAAGCATACAAGTCAAACAATGTAAGCAAGTAAATGTGATCTATCCCTAAGGTAACCCCACTTTTAGAATTTTCCTCAGCAGAGTCGTCAGTTCTGTGATACAGTGGGAGAACTGACTTGATTGTTTTGCGTTTGATTGCAAATGTTGCGGTTAGCAAGAGTCGCTACCGACTTTTATTTTATCCAAAAGGAAAGGTGAAAAAACATAGGAAAGACCTTTGAGATTGTTTCTTAAGTTCGGGGGGTAGATTATGAAAAGGGAAGGTATTAGCACCCTTTTCATCCATGGTTTTCCATGGGCTCTTAGTTATTTGCTAGGTCACTTGCTTTTGTTTGAAATTATGCTTTGTATGGTTTTGAGAGTATTTTGTAAAAGAGGCCATTGTTTAGGCAATCTTTGTAATGATTCTCGTTCGTAAGAATGTATACAAAGATGTTGATCTTTTTGAAAATGTTTTCAGTTTTGTAAGATATTTTGAAATGTGTAGGTGTTTGTTTTGAAAATAGCAAGGATATTTGTTTTGAAATGGAGCAAGTAACTAAAAACAATCTACCTACTCAAGTGTCTTTTTTGTTCATTTTCTTTTCCTTTGATATTGTTTTCTTACCATTGATTTGGTAAGAAACCCTATCTTTGGATGTAAACGGGACGGGCATGGGTCATCGTATAGCCATGATTAACAATGTTGCAAGGTATCTTAGCATTTTTTGAGGGACTAAGATCATTTTTTAAGGCAACTTGGATAGCGTCATCGAGGGACTATGATCTTGTATTTGTTTGTTTTTGCTAAGACACCTTACATGCATAACATGGCCATTTTGTATAAAGCAACCAAGTGGAGTAACCCTAGGGGTGCTTGTGTGCAAGTGTGTCATTTTCATGCTTGTTTTTGTATTGAATTAGGGTTTTCTATTGAATTGACTTTATCTTGCCATACAAATCCTAATTACTAGCATGTTATATAAAAGCGATAAATTGTGAAATTTAAAGTTACTACGCTATTACAACATTTATGGGAGGGAGTACATAATTTATGAAAGGGGATTGCAATAATATAAACCTAACTAATCTATTACAACCAAATTGAATATGTACAAATAATTGGAATAAATAGTATAAAAGATAAATTAAATATGCATATGTAAATGCAAAGAAGATTTTTGTTTGGTTTTTTATGTGAAAAAAGTTTTAACCTAAACCTAATAAATAAATCAAGATTATCTTAAATTAATTAAGAAAAGAAATTATTTTTAGAAAACATTTTTTAGTAAACCCTAATTCTATTTGATTAAAAGAAAATAATTTTTTTTAAGAAAAAGAAAGTATTTTTGTATTTTTTATCTTGAAAATTATATATGGCATTATGAGATATTTTTGGTCTCTTATATTAAAATAATATATTTAATGGGTATAAAAATAAATAAATATTAAAATAGTTCTAATTTAACTTACAAAGTTATTTAATAAAAATAGACAATATATAACTAAATAAAAATATTTTTTGTAAGAAAAACAAAATAAAATAAGCCAAAATATAAATCTACCATTTTTATATTTTTTGTGATTTTTAATGTTAAGAAAAATATGTTTAAGAAAATAAAATGAAAATAAAATAAATAAATAAAATTATATGTGCCAAGGGTGTTACAAGCTTACAGGGTGCATGATGTTAGCAAAAAAACAAAAAACCCAAGAATTGGAGGCCCAACGCTGCAAGAGACAAAAAAGAGTGGAAAAAAATGTGAAAAATGCAAAAGGCAGCGTGCTGAGGCTCGAACCCGTGACCTCTAGCATTTACGCGTGTTGCCTTACCACTGGGGTGGCTGTACATCCGTTTATATAAACAAAAGCACAAATATATATTAGAAAACGCCTCCTGAAGGCAACTTCATCTTCAACCTTGAGCCATGGCCGGACCACCTGTATCTTCTTCATTTCTCCATAAAAATGGAAAGTTCCAACATGAAAGTTATGGTGTTTCTTCCCACGAGTTCAACCATATAATTTTCGTAAACTAAAAGTCAAAGATAAGATCTAATTTTATTGGCCCTAATTTGAAACCTAATTTTTGCAGAAATTTAAAATCCAAAATTCTCTATACACAATTAATATAAATGAAAACTATGAACATGGTTAGCTTTAGAGCAAGGATATCTACATTTTGCTTTCATAAATCAGGACCAAATGATGCTTGTATGAAGAGATAGAAGTTTGAGTTTTTACCTCTTGCAGTTGGGATCGTGAATGGAGTTTGAGCATGTTTTGAGAAGGCTTGAGGAACTGTTTAGCTTTCCTGGACCTCCTTGAGTGTATTCCAATCCTTACTTTGTCCTGAAGGTTTCTGAATCTCTCTAATCAAGTCAACCTGCAAGCTTGATATTTGAAAATGTTTGATGGTGGAGGAGGAGCTACAATCTTGAAACAGGGGGCTGGACCACTTAGATATGATGTATATTAAGTGTTTGGGTGGTTAAAACTCAATACGCACGAGTGGATTTGGAGATGGCTATGTAAGGTTCAAAACTGTCAAGCTATAGCAGATTCTGAGTTGCAGAGTGTTTGGGAGTGTTTTGGAGTCTTAGCATTCGTGTGTTATGTTGAAATACACTTATGTATATATATGGAAAAGGTTAGAGATCAACTCCACTCAAGGTTTCTGAGTTATAGCCTTTTGGCTCTATAACTTGCTTTTGAAGAAAAGTGAGGAGACAAGTCTCTAAGTGTTGTACAAGCATGATATGAGTTGGTAGAGGCCTTAGACAAGTTGCTTTTGGTTTTGACTTTTCTTGTGTGCAGAGAAAACAATTGAGAGGCTCAAGAAGTTGACAAAGGCAAAAGTAATGCTTTATCAAAATGGAAATGGCAACTTTGTGCCATAAATGGAATTGTAACTTGGATAAAGGCTCAACTGTTTGGATTAAAGCTCTAGAAGCTGTGTAAACATTTAATTATGGAGTGAGAAACAAGTCTGAGGCCTGCAAAGCAAATATTATGCAGTCTAGGCTTGGATTTGAATTTTTGTTCCTCGTGAAATGGCTTGAAATTAAAGTGATAAATCACCAACTTTATCTCTTCGATTCTCCCTACTCAGGAATGATCTCAAGGAGTTCTTTGACATTTTGGAAATATTTCAATGTTCTCTACAACTCATATTTGAATTTCTTTTAAATATTCCCTTTGGAACTATGTGAAAAATTGGCATGAAGTTAAGTAAAAAATCTGCCTAACTAGGGCAAAATTTCACTAAGTTATTTTAGTTCATGAGCATGTATTCACAAATTTATATCTTGAGATCCAAGAATTTTTAGGATAAACTGTGTGAATGAAATTTGTAAATTTCATGGATATCTACAACTTTCATGTTGGAAGTTTCCTTTGAATCATCTTTCATCATGGTGAAAATTTGGCTCAAAGTTGAGAAAAAATAAGAAATTTTCTATACTTAGAAAAATTTCTAAGTTAAGAAATTTCAACTTTTCAAAACAAAATCTTAAATCCTTGATTTCTTGATGAACAAATTTCACATTTTGACATTTTTTGATAAATTATGATCTTTGGCACTTGATTTTGACCAAAAATTCAAAGTTTGACTTTTCAGTATATAGTTGACTTTTGATCAGTTGACTGAAAAGTTCATCTGTCAATCCAATGGACTTGCAATGTTTTGATTCATGTTATTAGGTCAAAAGGATGAAATTGAACTCTTGAAATCATGCTTCGAACCAATTGATCATTTTCTAGGTCAAAAATCAGAAATTGCCCCTTCCTAGTCAAAACCCTAATTTTGACCATTTTGCCCTTTTGATGATTTGATCAAATTTCTTGAGGAATTGTGGTCCAAACTAGATCAAACGATACATATGAGTCTAAGATGTTGATGTGGATCAAAAATTATGAAGTTTAACTGTAAATTGGCCATGGTTGACTTTTTCCCCAATACAACTGATTTTTAGGTCAACTGCCCAATTGACTGATCAAAAGTGTGATTCAAAGCTTAAAACTTGACATGAGTAATATTGGGGGTCCAAAATGATTCTTGAAATTCATATGAAGCATTGATAGTCCAAAAATCCTTTTGCAAACTCAAACCCTAATTTTGGTCATTAGTGCATGAGGAGGTGTCTTGAGTTGGTCAAACCCTAATGCAGTCTTGAGTCAAAGAGATCTTATGAGAAAATTATTGATAAGTGAGAGGGAAAATTTTGGGGTATAACAGGTTCCATTTTAGATATCAACAAGGTAGTGTGAGTCAACATGTACTGTCTTAACCAGCGACAACCCATGCCAAAGCGCATCAAGTTTTCTCGAGCAGTGAGTATCTTGTTTCATAGTCGGTAAACTTTTTGCTAAGATAGTATATTGCATGCTCTTTTTTACTAGACTCGCCATGATGCCCCAGCACACACCCCCATTGAATTCTCTAACACTGTTAAGTACATGATCATAGGTCTTCCTTCAATTGGAAAATTGGAGGCTCTTGAAGATATTCTTTGATTTTGTCGAAGGCGTTCTGGAAATCGTCATTCCACTTCATTGCTTGATCTTTCTTCAGTAATTTGAAGATTGACTTGCAAGTAGCGGTTAGGTGGGAAATGAACCTGGCTATGTATTTTAGGCGTCCCAAGAATCCCCTAACTTCCTTCTCAGTGCAAGGAGTCAGCATTCTTGTATAGCTTTAACTTTTGCAGGGTCCAATTCAATGCCTTTACCGCTGACAACGAAACCTAAGAGCTTGCTGAATCTTACTCCAAAGGTGCACTTATTCGGGTTCAACCTTAGTTTGTACTTTTTCAGCCTTTCAAACAACTTTTGCAGGTGATCGAGGTGCTCCTCTTTAGTCTGAGACTTGGCTATCATATCATCAACATAGACCTCTATCTCGTGATGGATCATATCGTGAAACAGAGCTACCATGGCGCGTTGATAGGTTGCCCCGGTGTTCTTTAGCCCAAATGGCATAACTTTGTAATAGAAAGTGCCCCATTGTGTGATGAAGGTTGTTTTCTCCGTGTCCGCAGGTGCCATTTTGATCTGATTATACCCGTAGAAACCATCCATGAAGGAGAATACCTTATGTTGTGCGGTGTTGTCAACCATAACATCAATATGGGGAAGCGGGAATTTGTATGCAAAACATCCAATGTTTTATTGATTACATATGAAAATGAAGCAATAACCCTCATAAAATAGACCATTGTGCCTCGGGTAAGACACAAGGATTTAAAGTTTCAATTGTTCAAATATTACATATCCTCAAAATCAAAAAGACCAATTACTCTTGAATAAAAGTAATAGAGACAAATTCTTTGGACTCCCAATTATTGAGTCCTCCGCTGATAGTTGGGAAGATCCACTTGTGCAAGTCATAGCTAGTGTCAGTATCTTCTGAGGCAGAGACAACATCAATGACACTGACTCCCAATTCATGCTTGGGCATTGGTGCAGTTATGACGTTGGAGGCTTGGGAGGATCAAATTAAATCTCCTTTGCCTCAATAAGATCTTGCACTTTGTTCTTCAAGGCCCAACAGTCATTTGTATCATGACGTGGATTGTCCGAGTGGTAGGCACATCTAGCATTTGAGTTGTAGCGAGGATATGCAGTAATGGGATCCTTAGGGGCCTCCTTTAGGGTCACCAGATTTGACTTTAGTAGGTGTGGAAAAACTTGGGATAAGGTCATGTTGATTTAAGTAAATTGCCTTCTGGGCGCATCTGGTCGGCGCTGATTGTTTCGTTGTTGGTTTGATGCCGGATTGGAAATTATAACAACCCCTACCGTCGAACGATGTTCAGTTTTGTTATGATTTCTTTGGCCATAAGCAGCACTGACCTCCTTCTTTCCAGTGAAAGGTTTCTTTGCAGTACTGGAGGATGCATCTCTCTGTATTTTACCACTTTTGATGCTAGATTCTACCCGTTCACCAGTCAAGATTAATTCAATAAACCCAGCAGACGAGCTTCCAATCAGATGGTTAAAGAATGGACCAGATAACATTCCCAATAACATGTCCATCAGCTCTCTATCAGACAATGGAGGCTGGACTCTTCCCGCAAGGTCTCTCCACTTTTGGGCATAATCTTTAAAACCTTCTCCATAACCCATAGACATACTTTGCAATTGCATATGAGTTGGGGCGAGGTCAGCATTATATTGGTACTGCTTGTAGAAAGCAGCAGCCAAATCTTCCCAATTACGAATGTTGGTTCTTTCCAGTTGATAGAACCATTCCAGCTGAGTCCCTTCCAAACTTTCCTGGAAGAAATGGACCCACAGATTCCTGTCAGTAGTGTGGGGTTTAATCTTCCTAACATATGACCTTAAGTGCAGCTTAGGGCAGGAGACACCATCATACTTAGCAAAGGTGGAGACCTTGAATTTCTGCGGGATGACCACCCCTGAGATTAGTCCTAACTCTTCAAAATCCAGCCCGGGTATCTTCTGAATCTCCATAGAATTGAGACAATCCTCTAGTTGTTTGTATTTATCATCAGCAGGAGGATACTGCTCCTCAGAATAGTCAGCTTCATCTTCCTCAGACCCTGGATTATTGTTTTCTTCTGTTGGCTTCTCTTCTTGACTTCCCCCCTCATTTGACGGGTTGCGAAATCTAGAGCTCGCTTAGCCGGTCCTCTGAATCTTCTACCCAAATTCAAAAAACCAGATGGTTTCTTTGGCTTCTTGGTCTTCTCTTTGACATTTAGAGCTTTCAGATCTTCCAGCCCCTTGGCCAGAGCCAGGAACATTTGTTGAAACTGAGCGTTTTGAGCTTGGAGGTCCTTTACTGTTTATTCAAGAGCCATTTCTTTTGTGAAATAAACAACGAAAAGAATAAGAAACCTGTCTTGAATTACCTTCTTATGCAATGAAATGCATGATAATGTTTATGCAATGTTTTCAAGGACTTTTAAGATATAAAATTTGCTTAGTCAAAGAGAAGAACAAACATTAATTGCATTCATAAATTTAAATGATTACAATGATGCCTCTTGGGCTTATAATGGAAGAAACAAAGATAAACAAAACTCCTAAATTAAACAGGACTTAAGCTTCCCATGAGCGCATCCTCTTGGCGAAATATAGGCATTCAAACTTTGTTCTTCATGCAGTTGTCTTGTAAGCTCTAAAACCTTCTTCTCGCTTGCGTAGAATTGGGTTTCAAAGGTGTCTCGTTCCTCTTTGAGTTGAATCCAAGATCTTTGCAATTCCTTGAGAGTATTCGGCGTGTCAGGATGGAGAATAGTATGAGGTACATCTATATCTGCAATGGGTTCCATGACGATGGGTAGAATGGAGGGGTAAGGCATCATGAGATTTTGAGCGCGAGCTCGCACCCACTTAAGATAAGGCCCCAAAGGGATGGATTTCTTATTCCCCAGTGTCTTACTATCCACTTTATTCACCATGCCCTAAGCTCGGATGAACCTCTGACGGTACCCTTGAACATCATCCTCGTAGTTGAACATAATGCCTTGAACCAATACATCATGAGGACCATCCCTCCTAGCATACCCAAACTGTCGGAATGCCAAACAAGGGTTATAAGTGATTCCTCCCATAATGCCTAGGAGAGGGACATTGGGGAATTCCCCACATCGACCAATGATGGTAACATCTTCCACAGATCGGGGTAGGTGTGAAATAAACCACCTAGCTAACAGAGGAGTGAAACACATGAGGGTTCCTCATCTCTTTACAGTGCGAGTGTGAAAAGAGTCCAGAATGTCTCCAAGCAAAGTAGGCACCGGATTATGAGACATGGAGATTTTTACCGTATTGACGTCTATGACTTGGTCCGGGTTAGGAAACAGTACCATCCCATAGATGAGAAGGGCCAATACCTCCTCAAAGTCTTGTAAGTCCAAAGTATCCCAAAAATAGTGAGCTTTTTCAAACAAGAACTTGGCTAGAAACCCTTTGATACCGCTTATTGTTTCCCAATTTGCCACGACGTCGGACCGTTGTAAATATAGGGCTTTAGCAATCTCCTCAGGCTTTGGGTCTCTTTCCATACCATTGAAGTGTAATTGATTGAGAATAGGAACACCCAAAAACTGAGAAAACTCTTCGATGGTAGGCACCAACTAGTAGTCGGGAAATGTAAAGCAGTGATGTAAATGGTCAAAGAACTGGAAGAGAACTTTCACCATGTCTTCATTAGGGCTTGACGTGACCAAACTGAGGAGTCGACCATGACTTTTAGTGAACGGGGAATTCTCAGGAACCCTTGATGCCAATTCCTTGAGTTAAGGAGGTACCCTTATAAGGTTAACTTGGATAGTATTTATGCAAATGGGAGCCATGTCCTACAAAACAGACACAAAGATAAGTCCTAAAAGTCCTTGAAATGGTTAGTGTGATATGCCAATGTTATGATGTTATGATGTTATGTACAAACAAAATATATACAATCACACAAACAGATCCTTAGGTTTAGTCTTGCATGGATTCCATAGGTAAGTACCCTTTTGAAGTATAGTTGGCTCAACCTGTCCTATCAATAGTAACCGGGTTCTAGGGAATCTCAATATCACTGATCTTTCTTCACCGAGCATTGTTTCAGCGCAAGCCTCTTTATTGGCGATTGAAATATCCCAAAATTCAGATCTCAATGTGTGTAGTATCGAGTATCAACCAACTTCGGACTGCACCAAAGCCGGCTATCTCACTACTTCCTAATGGCCAAGTTGGTTCAATTAAAGATTCTAAGGTCAGTTGATACTTCATGACACCACACAGTGGCCCTGTATTCTCCTTGACTACTCAAGGGCTACCAGTACCAACAAATGTACCATATCAACGTAGCTATCGTTTCAACCGTGTCAGTATACGCTGCACAATTCCCACGATCTATGGCTACTTACCTAAAACGTGCCCCAGATTCGGGTATAGGATCTTTACAAGTAAACCCAAGCAAACCCTCAAAGTTAAAGCAATCAAAGCATACAAGGAAAGCAAATTAAATATGACCTAAGCTCTAAGGTTACCCCACTTTTATAAAAATCCCCAACAGAGTCGCCAGTTCTGTGATACGGTGGCAGACCGAGTGTTTATACTGGTTTTGCGTTTGTGTTCACAAATGTTGCGGTAAGCAAGAGTCGCCACCGACTTTTCTTTTATCCAACAAAGGAAAGGGTGAAAAGAAAAGAAAAATACCTTTTCGAGATGTTTTATGAGTAAGGGGGTAGATTATGGAAAGGGAAGGTGTTAGCACCCTATCCATCTGTCGTTTTCTACGGGCTCTTAGATGCTTAGCTCATTTTTTAAATACCTTGTGCTTTGTGTTTTGAAAAAGTAGTTTGAAAAAGTAGTTTGAAAATGCCTTAGTTCGACGATTCACTTTATGATAACTCTTGTATCAGTCCTCAAGAGTGTTGATAAAGTGTTTTTTGAAAGTGTTTTTTGAAAGTGTTTTTTGAAATGTTTTGGTGTAAGTGTGAAAGTTTTTTTTTTGAGCAAGCATCTATGAACTATCTACTTATACTCGAAAATGTTTGTTCTTTTCCTCCCATCCTTTAGATAGTGCTATCCTACTATTAGTGAGTAGGTAGCCCTATCTTTGGATGTTTGAGGGACATCGAAAGGATGTACAGTCATAAAGGCAACATATGGAGACGCTTTAGAAATTTTGTTTAAGGAACTAGATCATTTACCGAAAGGCAACATTGTAGGGTCATCGAGGGACTATGATCTTTTGATTTACGGTTCTTTGCTAAAGCGTCCCCATATTCGAGGGACATGACTGTTTTATTTTTCGAAAGGCAACCAAATTGGGTGTACCCTAGAGGTGTATATGTGCAAGTGATTCAATTCAGTTCATTTATCTTTGTTATTAGGTTTGCTAGCTGTGATCGGTGGATCTGGAACTGACTGTTTAACGCTGGTTCGCGAAATGTCACGGCAGCAAGAGTCGCCACCGTCTTTTATTTTCTCCAAATGGAAAGGACAAAAGCACAGAAAAATTCCTTATAGAGATTGCTCTCGGTTCGGGAGGTAGGTTATAGAAAGGGAAGGTGTTAGCACCCTTTCTATCCATGGTTATCCATGGGCTCTTAGATACTTGCTCACTTGTGTTTTCAAAAATGGTTTGTTTGCTTTTCAACTGTGGGTTTTAAAAAGTTTCTTTGAAAATTTCAGTTCGACTCTTGTATCGGTCCTCAAGAGTGTTTGAAAAATGCTTTCGAAAGCTTTTTGAAAATGTGTTGGTGTGAAAAGTATTTTTGATTTGTTTTGTTTTGAATTAGAGCAAGTATCCACGAGTCGTCTACCTACCCTAAGGAATTCGTCTGTGTAAATGTCCTTTAAAGTAGTGCCATCCCACCATTGAGAGGTAGGTAGCACCACCGTTTGGAGGTGTTCGGGTCAATTCGAGGTTCGGGACATGGTGATCACCAGAGCAATGGGAAGACACCTTAGAAGCTACCCTCATGCCAGGTTCCCGGATCATGAGGACTTACTAAGACATCCTCTACTCGACGATCACCTTTCGAGGCAAGGCAACAGTGAGGCGTACCCTAGGGGTGGTGTGTGATTTGTGTGTCAGATTCATTTATTTTTGTCTTGTCAGGTTATGGGTGATCTATGCGTTTGTTTTTATTTATTGTCATTCATTCTTGCATGCATTTATTTAACAGTTAAAAAAGTTGCGGAAAGGTAAAATTCTAAACTATTACAAAAGGCGCGGGTCCACATCGC
Organism: Vicia faba; assembly: GCA_948472305.1. NCBI lineage: Eukaryota > Viridiplantae > Streptophyta > Magnoliopsida > Fabales > Fabaceae > Vicia > Vicia faba. Next base: position 364,128,483 of record OX451736.1, read on the forward strand.
CAAAATTTCCAGGACCCGATTTGACAGAAAATAAATAAATAATGGAAAGTGCGAGAAATTAATTTTACACGGCTTTGGAGAGGTACATAAATAATTATACGAAAAAGGAATAAATACGCGAATTAAATTAAAATTAGAAACGAGGGCGTTGGACCCTTTTAACGAAATTAAATTAAATGATTAAATTAATGAAAATTAAAATGGAAGGGAATTATTTTTGGTATTTTTGTATTTTATGATTTTATTGAAATTGAATTAAATTGAGAAATTAACCCTAAGTTTAAAACTAAAATCAATTAATGTTATTTATTTACAAAAAATTAAATAAAATATTTATTTTTGCCTTTTTCTGATTTTATATTGTTTTTTATTTTTTTTGTGAAAATATTTAAATTAAAGAACTAATTAAAAATAATAATTGAATCAAAATAAAAAAAATGAAAAAAATATAAAAGAAACTTGCAAACCTTGGGGGGTTCTGTCCCCAGTAGGAGGTGAATTGTTAGCATTTTAAGCCCATTAAGGTTTTGGCCTCGTTGACCTTTTGATTAGCATGCATGTGCATTGACTGAGGTTCATCATAGTCTTCAGATCTGGTCCCTTGATCGAGTGCAGTGGGACGCGTGGACGGCTTGATATGGGGGATGTATGATACACCCTAGCACTGAAACTACACACAAGCGTTAAATGAAAAATAATATGGAAGGGGTGGGGGACCTGGGGCTCGAACCCAGGTCCTAGAGATTACCAGTCTTACGCCTTACCAACTGCTCCAAACGCGCATCTTGCATATGTAATAGTAAACAAATATTATAAGAGAAAATAATGGTTAGTGGAATTTCCGCGCGAAAATTTGAATGGACCAATCCACGCAGGCCACATACCCTTCTTCTTCCTTGGCTTTGTTTTTCCCTGAAACTAAAAGAAAGTTAGCGGGGGTTTTGAACCCCCTCAAAATACGCCATATCCAATAATAGCGATTAAGCCATAGTAGCACATAAATTAGGCGCGAGGATGGATTTATTTTCGTCTGAACACGCTGAATTCATTCATGGCATTATGGAGTTCTAATTTTACGGCGTTAAGAAACGCCCAATTCAAAGCTTGCAAAACCCTAACCTGCATCAATGGTGAATCTCCTATTTTGGCACGAAAACTTAATCAAACCATACAGTTAGCTTTAGAATTAAATACTGAACATAAATCAAACATCAAAGATTATGAAAGATGCATGAATCGTGATGCAAGAAAGTGAAAAATTTTCTGTACAGGACACCAGCGTTCTCACGTTTCTTGGTGTCAAAGCTTATGGTTTTGATTCTAATTCCTTCCTTGAAGCCTCAGGAAGGTGATGGAATAAGTCTCTTTGCTTGAATCGACCTAGAACTTGGTTTTTAGTATTGGACTTTTCTTGAAAAATTTCAAGTTTGCTTAGGGATTTCTGGCGCAGCCTGGACCTTTTCAGGAGTAGGGTTTGCATTAGTATGTATAGGTGAACGATTAGGTCAAAGAATTTGATCAGAAAATCCATGAATTGATGAAAAGGATATTTGATTTTCAAGCCATAATTTTTCCAATCTTTTTCAAACATATTTGGTCTCAATCATATCCAATCACCATAATTCCTTCCATATTTGATTGTACACGAAATCTTAAGCCTATTCTATGCACAAAAAGATTTGAAACATTAGGTTTAGCATTTTTCACCTATTTAATTTAATTAAATGAATTATTAATAATTAAAAATCCAAATAAATAAATAAAAATGGTAGAAAACTTCCCTTTGGTCCAAATGGTCGTGCACATGCCTTGGATGATGAATTGTGGAAGAAAAAGAGGCCCATTAGCATTTTTAGGTCATTTGAAGCAATGTTGACTTCTCAAAATATCCAAACATTTCCCAACTTCCACAAGGCACAACTTGCTCAATTTTTAAGCTTTGCTCATGTTCTTGGACATTTTGGAAAGGTCTTTGAGTCCCATAACCAATGTATTTGGTCCCATGTCATTTTGATTTTCCAATATCAAGTTATGGCCTTTGACTTAAAGTCCCTTTTTGTTGACTTTTGAAAATGACCTATAATGTTGAAATTGATAACTTTTTGTGAGAGCATTTCCTGGACTTGAAGTATGAAGAGGAGTTGTAGGAAATGTCTGTATCTTCAAAATGAGCTTTGGATGGAATTTTTCTGATAATCCATGTGAAAGTTATGCCCTGGTCAATTTACAGTTGACTTTTTCAACTGTCCAAATATGGAAACTTTTGCATCTTGAGACTTTTTGAGCCAAGCTTTGAGAATCATGATCAAGCATTGATCAAATGATGTTTGTGGCTTCAAAATGAGATGTTGACCAAAAATTTGGACTTTTGACTGTCAAATGACCATTTTGCCCCTATAGTTGACTGAGTGCAATTAGGGTTTTTGAGTGTGCAATCTTGTGCTGTAAGTCTTGAAACTTTGTATGAGGATGCTTGACCCTATTTGTAGGCATGTGGGACTTGATTGGACCCTTGGAAACTTCATTTTCTTTTCCATAACCAAAACCCTAATTTTGACTGTTAGGAGGCCCTTACACTGTGCAACCCTTGGGGAATTTTGAAGCTTTGACTTGGCAATTCTTTGAAGAATATGGGAGGACAAATTTTGGGGTACAACAGTTGCCCCTGTTCAATCTTCTTAGACCTGAGGATGCAGATTGGCTAACGTGCCTTTCGTAATCCGAAGGTGGAAGATGATTGAACACTAGAGTGCCCAGAAATTTGTGCTCACATAGTAGCAGTGATGGTGGAATGGGCTTATAGATGCCATTTGGAGATTGATGGATAGGATGATGGGATTATAGATGCCATGTTGAGAGATGCTGGAAGGTGGATGGGCTTATAGATGCCATCTGGATGTTGATCGCGTAAGAGATTCCTTAGCGAGAACTTGCGTACCTGCAAAAGGAAAATGAGTACCTGACCCGTTACTGGAGTTGGTCTTCAGACTCTTTGTGTAGATGTGTCCTGACTGGTTACAGGAGTTGGATCTGGAGCTTCAAACGGTGATGAATGAACCAGGGATGGTTACTACCTCAACAGGAACGGTGAGAGAACCTTGGATGACTTTAACCTCAACAGCAATCATTGAGAAAATCTTGGGATGATTACTACCTCCGCAGTATCGGGGAGAGAACCATAGGCGACTACAACCTCAACAGCAATCATTGAGAGAATCTTGGATAACTTCAACCTCAACAGCAATCGTTGAGAGAAACTTGGGATTACCACCTCCGCAGTATCGGGGAGAGAACCATAGGCGACTACAACCTCAATAGCAATCATTGAGAGAATCTTGGACGACTTCGACTTCAACAGCAATCGTTGAGCGAATCTTGGGATTACCACCTCCGCAGTATCGAGGAGAGAACCATAGGCGACTACAACCTCAACAACAATCATTGAGAGAATCTTGGATAACTTCAACCTCAACAGCAATCGTTGAGAGAAACTTGGGATTACCACCTCCGCAGTATCGGGGAGAGAACCATAGGCGACTACAACCTCAATAGCAATCATTGAGAGAATCTTGGATAACTTCAATCTCAACAGCAATCGTTGAGCGAATCTTGGGATTACCACCTCCGCAGTATCGGGGAGAGAACCATAGGCGACTACAACCTCAATAGCAATCATTGAGAGAATCTTGGATAACTTCAACTTCAACAGCAATCGTTGAGCGAATCTTGGGATTACCACCTCCGCATTATCGGGGAGAGAACCATAGGCGACTACAACCTCAATAGCAATCATTGAGAGAATCTTGGAATTACCACCTCCGCAGTATCGGGGATAGAACCATAGGCGACTACAACCTCAATAGCAATCATTGAGAGAATCTTGGATAACTTCAACTTCAACAGCAATCATTGAGCGAATCTTGGGATTACCACCTCCGCAGTATCGGGGAGAGAACCATAGGCGACTACAACCTCAATAGCAATCATTGAGAGAATCTTGGATAACTTCTATTGAGTCTTCAAAAGAAAAACCTTTAGGAGTCGGTTTAACTAGACCAGAGAAAGCCTTTGACTGGATAATAACCAGGAAAATCTTTGGGAGTCGATTTAACTGAACCAGACAAGGTCTTGGAGTCTTCAACTGAGTCTTCAAAAGAAAAACCTTTAGGAGTCGGTTTAACTAGACCAGAGAAGGCCTTTGACTGGATAATAACCAGGAAAATCTTTGGGAGTCGATTTAACTGAACCAGACAAGGTCTTGGAGTCTTCAACTGAGTCTTCAAAAGAAAAACCTTTAGGAGTCGGTTTAACTAGACCAGAGAAGGCCTTTGACTGGATAATAACCAGGAAAATCTTTGGGAGTCGATTTAACTGAACTAGACAAGGTCTTGGAGTCTTCAACTGAGTCTTTAAAAGAAAAACCTTTAGGAGTCGGTTTAACTAGACCAGAGAAGGCCTTTGACTGGATAATAACCAGGAAAATCTTTGGGAGTCGATTTAACTGAACCAGACAAGGTCTTGGAGTCTTCAACTGAGTCTTCAAAAGAAAAACCTTTAGGAGTCGGTTTAACTAGACCAGAGAAGGCCTTTGACTGGATAATAACCAGGAAAATATTTGGGAGTCGATTTAACTGAACCAGACAAGGTCTTGGAGTCTTCAACTGAGTCTTCAAAAGAAAAACCTTTAGGAGTCGGTTTAACTAGACCAGAGAAGGCCTTTGACTGGATAATAACCAGGAAAATCTTTGGGAGTCGATTTAACTGAACCAGACAAGGTCTTGGAGTCTTCAACTGAGTCTTCAAAAGAAAAACCTTTAGGAGTCGGTTTAACTAGACCAGAGAAGGCCTTTGACTGGATAATAACCAGGAAAATCTTTGGGAGTCGATTTAACTGAACCAGACAAGGTCTTGGAGTCTTCAACTGAGTCTTCAAAAGAAAAACCTTTAGGAGTCGGTTTAACTAGACCAGAGAAGGCCTTTGACTGGATAATAACCAGGAAAATATTTGGGAGTCGATTTAACTGAACCAGACAAGGTCTTGGAGTCTTCAACTGAGTCTTCAAAAGAAAAACCTTTAGGAGTCGGTTTAACTAGACCAGAGAAGGCCTTTGACTGGATAATAACCAGGAAAATCTTTGGGAGTCGATTTAACTGAACCAGACAAGGTCTTGGAATGTAGATTGGGAACTTAACTGGATCTTTCCTGAAAGGTAAAGGTCAGTCATATGCAATGCATGATATGGGTCAAGCAATGATGTTCTCAACATAAATGAGATTGTAAGATATGATGCGTATATGCATGCTAGAATGTATGGGAATGCGATGTTTATGAATGTATCTTTTGTCTTAGGAAAATAAATCCTTGACGGGTGCCGGGAAGTCACTCCTGGGCTGATGTTGAAGAATGGATTTTGCTTCCGCTGGGGATGTTGGTTGCAAGAATACCGGTAGGAGAAGATAACTCCGTTGGGGAATAAACTTGGCGAATGGATTACTCTGCGGGGAGAAAAAGTACTCTAGCGATCTTGCTGGGAAGCAATACTCTGTGGAGAGAGAGGTACTTTGTTGAATTGTTGATAATAACTTGCTGGGGATACCATTGTTGTGTTGGAAGTGTTGATAGATTTCGCTGGGGATAAGAGGACTTCGTCGGGGACGATCTTTCCGTGGCTTTTGGCTGAGGATAACCCAGTTATATCCTGGTAGGGACATAACTCTTGAATAAAGTCGGGCGACGCGTTCGTGCTCTGCGAGGATAAGCTTCCAGAATCTACTGGGGATAAGCTTACTGCTTGGGGAGATGGATTCCAACTTTCCTGAGGAAACTGGATTGGACTCTCCTGGGGAAGTTTTGAGCTGTATCGGAAGTAACTCCACTGAATGTTTGATATACCGCCGGGGAACAATCTTTAGACCAAGACTACCGGGGATGCTTGTTTAAGAATGATGTGCTGGGGAATGTTGAGATATGCTGGAGGACACCCAACTTCCTTAAGTTTGATACTATAGCTTCGCTTGGGGAGAGTGCACTGACTTGCTGGCTCACTCTCTGGGGGATTAAGATATCTGGTTACGTTCTTCCGCTGAACCCATCTTGGTACCCTGGAGGACAGAACAATTAGATTGCTTTTAGACAATTCTTTATTGCCCCTGTTTCTGAGGTGGGAGAGGAAGACCTGTGAGGCGCTGATAGTGGTTGATGGACAAACCTTCTTCTGGTAGGCAAGTGACAAGATGCTGGGACATAGTCGTACGCTTTGATCCCTAATTTTTGCCTGGACCGCCCTTTCGGGTTTTCGGTCCACCGGGATACCCATTTTTGCCCAAGCCGCCTTTTCAGGTTTTCGACTTGCCGGGTGTACAGATTTTTTCATTTCATCCCTTCATTTTGCCCGAACCCTTTTGGTTCGCCGGGAAGCCCTTATTTTTGCCTAGGTGTGTCAACCTAGCGGGTCTTTGATTATGCGTAGTATCTTTTCGACTATGTTCGTTCTCTCAGAATGTAGGGAGTTGCCCCTGTTAGAAGTGTTTTGTCATACCCCCAGAAGATGTTTGATCAGGTCAGATTCGTCGTTGGAATGCCCCAAGTGACTCAGGCGGAGATTTGCCCCAGGCTAGTTGGCATTTGAGAGATTCTCCGAATCTTGACTGGATCGCCCCAGATGATGGACCATGCTCAGGCCATGCCCCTTGATTGGAGGTACTTTTGTTCATTAGGCATTCGTCGTGCGAACTTCTATGTTGTTCAAACAAAAAGTCATATGCAAACAAAGTTATGTTAAAAACGCAAAGCCTATGTCTGACTTGAAGATTTTGAAAATGCATTCTTTTTTTTCATAAAACAAATGAATGTTTGTAGAACGTGATGTCAACTCCTTCTTTATAGTAAGCCTTAAGGAGTCAGAATACCTTTCGTAACAATATGCTTTCGAACTAACCCATGCTTCAGCTAGGACTTTTAAGGGTTATAACGTGGCCTGGTTCACGGTTTATGAAATAAAGGATAAAGGCTCAAATTATTTGTACCCATCCGCTCTTCGTGATGTTCTTCAATCCTAAACTCAGCTGATCATGCGTTAGACCTTATTTGAGTTTTTGTCCTGATGTTCCAATGATGGTTCAGATATTGATGATTTATTCTGAATAGGCAGTCATTTTTGTTTTTGTTGAGGGTTTGTAAGACCTCTTTCTTTTCTGATTTTTTTGTTATCCCTTTCTTTTTTTTGCCTGAACTGTTTCCTTTTTTGGAATCACAGTCAGCGGGATGCCCCAGTTTTGTAAGTCTCCTTCATGGGTTTTGACTTAATGGGTTTTTTTTATTTTTTGAGATAATGACTGCCTTTCTTTATTGATTATTCGGAACCATCACTGTCTTTCTTCATTTTGTAAGGACTTCTTTGGTGCCATTTGTTATGCACTTGGATCAACTGAGAGACTACCCTGCCCCAGGTTATGATTAAGGGTTTTAAATTTCGAAAAGAAAAACTCCTACTTCTTTGGCTCAGAGGGGTTGACGAGGGATTATCATCCTTATAACTCCAGTGTTTAGGGATTGAAACAATGCCTGTACCTCATCAGCGGGGTCTGTTCAAAAGCATACTGTAATGATCGCGGTATCGTTTTCGTCATCCTCCCTCAAGAGGCTTAGAATTATTATTTAAGAGTTGATCATCAGAAAAAATATGAAAATAATTTGCATTTAGTGAATACGAATATATTGTTTCAGAACAGACATATGCGATGCATTAATGAAATAACAACGTTTGATATGAATGGAATGCTTGAACAATAAAAAGAAAATTACAACTTGAAAGATTCTAATGAACAAAAATTTCTCAATCCTAGCCATGTTTTGACAAGGGAGAAATGATCACATTGGGAGTCTCGGCGGGCTCGAACTCGATCTCTTTAGCATTGATCATATTCTGAATCTTGTACTTCAGTGCCCAACAGTCCTCAGTATCGTGCCCCGGGCTACCAGAATGGTAAGCGCACCTTGCTTCTGGGTTGTAATTTGGAGAGGAAGTCTTTGGATTTGCAGGAGGGTTGATCACCGCAATCAGGTTCATCCTTAACATGTGCTACAAAGCTCGTGACCATGACATGTTGATGTAGGTGAATTGTCTCTTAGGCTCGTCCGACCTGTTCTGATTAATCCGCTGTTCTTGGCGAGGTCGTTGTTGGACCTGGGAAGTAGTAGCAACTCAGAGAGGTCTATTCATTGGACCCGATTTTTGCCTTCTTGGAAGCTGTTCCATGACCTGGTCCCTGGTTTGGGCTGGTTGCTTCATGCCTTGAGGAAGCTGGCTGATCATGGCTCTCGGCTCTCCTTGCTCCTGAGCTAAACCTTGAATGAGGGCCCTTTGCCCCAGCATCTGGGTTTTCAATGTGTCTACCTCAGCTTGTAGACGCTTCAGCTGCTCGTCCTTGTCCTCTTCAGGACTCTTTCTGATCAGATTCCCCATGAGGAGTGTCCTCAACTCTTCCTGCCCCTTGGATAGGCTTAGGAAGATATCCTTGAACTGAGTCTCTTGAGTGTGAAGGTCCTGGTTATCTTGTTGGGAAGCCATTGCTGAAATAAACAGCGAGAAAGGTAAGTGACCTGCAACAAGGGTACCTGTAATGCAATGATATGTATGATATATATGCAATGTTTTCAAGGATCTCGCAGGGTAAACAAGAAGATTGTTAGTATTTGAATTTGGTAGCTTGATTAAAGGAACTTCATATTGTTGAGAGTCCTTCTTCAAGAGTCAAAGGCTCACCATATCTAGTGGGTCATAGCCCCTGACAACCTTGGCTAGAGGAAAATAAATCCCCTTTGCCCCTTGCTAGACAGTTGGTCCATCATGACCTGCATCACAAGCCCTTGAGATCCTTGAAACGGGTTAGGATGTATGCAATGGTATGATGTTATGTTATGCATGGGGCAATGTAAGTAACCCTGTTACGAGTCCCAATTAAGGACTGCAAACCAAAACCTGCAAGGAACTCGGTAAACCTTGTTATGAGTCCTAGTTAAGGACTAAAAAACCTGCAAGAAACTTAGTAAGCCTTGTTATGAGTCCTAGTTAAGGACTAAAACAAACCCTGCAAGAAACTCGGTAAACCTTGTTATGAGTCCTAGTTAAGGACTATAAACAAAACCTGCAAGAAACTCAAGTGTCAGATAACAAGTATGCAAGTAGTCAAGTACGAAGGCACACAAGTCACACAAGAGAAACCCTTAGAGTTTAGGCCAGCATGGGGTCTGGGTATTACCCTCTTGAAGTTGGTGGGCTCAACTTGTCCTATTAGAAGTAATCGGGTTCTAAGGGTCCCAATATCACTGGATTGCTTTCATTGTTCATCGTTTTGATTTAGCCACTGAACTGGCGACCGAAATATTCCAGGAAAGCAACCCTCAATTGAGTGTAGTATCGAGTATCAACCAACCTCGGACTGCACCAAAGCCAGTTATCTCACTACCCTAAAGAGGCCAAGATAGTTCAATTAAGGTTCCTAAGGTCTGTTGATGCTTCACGACACCACGCGGAGGACCCGTACTCTCCTTGACTGAACTCAAGGGTTACCGGTACACACCAAAGTGCCACATCAACGTAGCAGACTGTTTCAACCATGTCGGTATACCCCGCACAGTTCCCTCACAGCCTTGTTGCTACTTTCTAAGAAGGTATCCCCAGATCCGGGTTAGGATCTATAGAACTCCCAAGACAGTCCCACAATTTAAAGCAAGCAAAGAAAGCAATTGAAAACACAGTTATAAACTAACCCTAAGGTACACCTCACTTTAAGTTTGTCCCCAGCAGAGTCGCCAGTTCTGTGATCGGTGGATCTGGAACTGACTGTTTAACGCTGGTTCGCGAAATGTCGCGGAAGCAAGAGTCGCCACCATCTTTTATTTTCTCCAAATGGAAAGGACAAAAGCACAGAAAAATTCCTTATAGAGATTGCTCTCGGTTCGGGAGGTAGGTTATAGAAAGGGAAGGTGTTAGCACCCTTTCTATCCATGGTTATCCATGGGCTCTTAGATACTTGCTCACTTGTGTTTTCAAAAATGGTTTGTTTGCTTTTCAACTGTGGGTTTTAAAAAGTTTCTTTGAAAATTTCAGTTCGACTCTTGTATCGGTCCTCAAGAGTGTTTGAAAAATGCTTTCGAAAGCTTTTTGAAAATGTGTTGGTGTGAAAAGTATTTTTGATTTGTTTTGTTTTGAATTAGAGCAAGTATCCACGAGTCGTCTACCTACCCTAAGGAATTCGTCTGTGTAAATGTCCTTTAAAGTAGTGCCATCCCACCATTGAGAGGTAGGTAGCACCACCGTTTGGAGGTGTTCGGGTCAATTCGAGGTTCGGGACATGGTGATCACCAGAGCAATGGGAAGACACCTTAGAAGCTACCCTCATGCCAGGTTCCCGGATCATGAGGACTTACTAAGACATCCTCTACTCGACGATCACCTTTCGAGGCAAGGCAACAGTGAGGCGTACCCTAGGGGTGGTGTGTGATTTGTGTGTCAGATTCATTTATTTTTGTCTTGTCAGGTTATGGGTGATCTATGCGTTTATTTTTATTTATTGTCATTCATTCTTGCATGCATTTATTTAACAGTTAAAAAAGTTGCGGAAAGGTAAAATTCTAAACTATTACAAAAGGCGCGGGTCCACATCGCCAAAATTTCCAGGACCCGATTTGACAGAAAATAAATAAATAATGGAAAGTGCGAGAAATTAATTTTACACGGCTTTGGAGAGGTACATAAATAATTATACGAAAAAGGAATAAATACGCGAATTAAATTAAAATTAGAAACGAGGGCGTTGGACCCTTTTAACGAAATTAAATTAAATGATTAAATTAATGAAAATTAAAATGGAAGGGAATTATTTTTGGTATTTTTGTATTTTATGATTTTATTGAAATTGAATTAAATTGAGAAATTAACCCTAAGTTTAAAACTAAAATCAATTAATGTTATTTATTTACAAAAAATTAAATAAAATATTTATTTTTTCCTTTTTCTGATTTTATATTGTTTTTTATATTTTTTGTGAAAATATTTAAATTAAAGAACTAATTAAAAATAATAATTGAATCAAAATAAAAAAAAAATGAAAAAAATATAAAAGAAACTTGCAAACCTTGGGGGGTTCTGTCCCCAGTAGGAGGTGAATTGTTAGCATTTTAAGCCCATTAAGGTTTTGGCCTCGTTGACTTTTTGATTAGCATGCCTGTGCATTGACTGAGGTTCATCATAGTCTTCAGATCTGGTCCCTTGATCGAGTGCAGTGGGACGCGTGGACGGCTTGATATGGGGGATGTATGATACACCCTAGCACTGAAACTACACACAAGCGTTAAATGAAAAATAATATGGAAGGGGTGGGGGACCTGGGGCTCGAACCCAGGTCCTAGAGATTACCAATCTTACGCCTTACCAACTGCTCCAAACGCGCATCTTGTATATGTAATAGTAAACAAATATTATAAGAGAAAATAATGGTTAGTGGAATTTCCGCGCGAAAATTTGAATGGACCAATCCATGCAGGCCACATACCCTTCTTCTTCCTTGGCTTTGTTTTTCCCTGAAACTAAAAGAAAGTTGGCGGGGGTTTTGAACCCCCTCAAAATACGCCATATCCAATAATAGCGATTAAGCCATAGTAGCACATAAATTAGGCGCGAGGATGGATTTATTTTCGTCTGAACACGCTGAATTCATTCATGGCATTATGGAGTTCTAATTTTACGGCGTTAAGAAACGCCTAATTCAAAGCTTGCAAAACCCTAACCTGCATCAATGGTGAATCTCCTATTTTGGCACGAAAACTTAATCAAACCATACAGTTAGCTTTAGAATTAAATACTGAACATAAATCAAACATCAAAGATTATGAAAGATGCATGAATCATGATGCAAGAAAGTGAAAAATTTTCTGTACAGGACACCAGCGTTCTCATGTTTCTTGGTGTCAAAGCTTATGGTTTTGATTCTAATTCCTTCCTTGAAGCCTCAGGAAGGTGATGGAATAAGTCTCTTTGCTTGAATCGACCTAGAACTTGGTTTTCAGTATTGGACTTTTCTTGAAAAATTTCAAGTTTGCTTAGGGATTTCTGGCGCAGCCTGGACCTTTTCAGGAGTAGGGTTTGCATTAGTATGTATAGGTGAACGATTAGGTCAAAGAATTTGATCAGAAAATCCATGAATTGATGAAAAGGATATTTGATTTTCAAGCCATAATTTTTCCAATCTTTTTCAAACATATTTGGTCTCAATCATATCCAATCACCATAATTCCTTCCATATTTGATTGTACACGAAATCTTAAGCCTATTCTATGCACAAAAAGATTTGAAACATTAGGTTTAGCATTTTTCACCTATTTAATTTAATTAAATGAATTATTAATAATTAAAAATCCAAATAAATAAATAAAAATGGTAAAAAAACTTCCCTTTGGGCCAAATGGTCGTGCACATGCCTTGGATGATGAATTGTGGAAGAAAAAGAGGCCCATTAGCATTTTTAGGTCATTTGAAGCAATGTTGACTTCTCAAAATATCCAAAAATTTCCCAACTTCCACAAGGCATAACTTGCTCAATTTTTAAGCTTTGCTCATGTTCTTGGACATTTTGGAAAGGTCTTTGAGTCCTCTAACCAATGTCTTTGGTCCCATGTCATTTTGATTTACCAATCTCAAGTTATGGCCTTTGACTTAAAGTCCCTTTTTGTTGACTTTTGAAAATGACCTATAATGTTGAAATTGATAACTTTTTGTGAGAGCATTTCTTGGACTTGAAGTATGAAGAGGAGTTGTAGGAAATGTCTTTCTCTTCAAAATGAGCTTTGGATGGAATTTTTCTGATAATCCATATGAAAGTTATGCCCTGGTCAATTTACAGTTGACTTTTTCAACTGTCCAAATATGGAAACTTTTGCATCTTGAGACTTTTTGAGCCAAGCTTTGAGAATCATGATCAAGCATTGATCAAATGATGTTTGTGGCTTAAAAATGAGATGTTGACCAAAAATTTGGACTTTTGACTGTCAAATGACCATTTTGCCCCTACAGTTGACTGTAGTGAATTAGGGTTTTTGACTGTGCAATCTTGTGCTGTAAGTCTTGAAACTTTGTATGAGGATGCTTGACCCTATTTGTAGGCATGTGGGACTTGATTGGACCCTTGGAAACTTCATTTTCTTTTCCAGAACCAAAACCCTAATTTTGACTGTTAGGAGGCCCTTACATTGTGCAACCCTTGGGGAATTTTGAAGCTTTGACTTGGCAATTCTTTGAAGAATATGGGAGGGCAAATTTTGGGGTACAACACTAGCGCTTTGTTTTCAGTCTTTCCATCAAAGCCTAGTTACTAACAGTTAATATTTTGCATAAATTTAAAGTGCGGGAATCGTAAATCCTACGTTATTACAAGGCTTTAGGGAGGGGGTATTTACATGTCTAAAAATGGGGGAAAATAAAGAAAGTGATAAAAGCCCTAGTTTAAGCTATTACATACTGTCAGCATATACATTAGTATATAAAAAAGAAAAAGTGTGAAAATAAACAACGCGTGCGAAATGGAAAGACACGTCTAAAACCCTAAAAAAATTTCTAAGTAAAATAAAAAAAATCTTTTAGTTTTTATTTTGTTTATTCTAGGAAAATAATTAAACTATCTTAAATCTAAATTTAAATTACAAAATAATTATTAAATGAATTTAAGCCTAATTCTAATATTTTTGTATTTTTATTTAAGAAAATATTTGAATTAAATAAACGTAATTCTAATTGATTTTAAATTAATTAAAACAAGTCAAAATAATTAAGTTAATTAATTTACAAAGTTAAAATAAATTTAAGAAAACCCTAAGTCTAATCATTATTATTATTTTTTGATTTTATGATTTGATAATAAAAAAAAGGGTTTTAAAAGTAAAATATAAAACAAATAAAAAGCTAAAAAGAAAAATAGAAAAAAAAATAAAACAAGGCCTGATGTCTAAAGTAAAATGGGGGGTGTGGGTTGGAATTTGTTAGGCCCAAATTGAGCTGGCCCAGAGTATTGCGCCTGATTCAGTGTTACTGGCCCTTTGAAGATCCATCATGAGGGGGCGCTCTAGGAGCATTTGATTTGAATTAGTGGTGATCAATTGGCTGAGAGTGAGGACGCATGGTGAACCTATGGACCTATTTAACACCTGATCTGCAGAAGACATGTAATAGAAAATAAAACTCAAGAATTGGGGATCAAACCTAGGCTCTCCAACTTTACCAACACGCGCCTCACCACTACACCAACCTGGTCATTCGTTAATACTAAGACAATAATAGTATTATATGATAGACCTGGATCAGAAATATTCAAAATAAAAAAATGCACGCTGAGTTTAAATGGGCCAATAAGGTAACACAAAACTGCCACGCCAGCTTTGACCGGAGTCAAAGATTTTCAGGGATGCCGGAGCTGCCCTTCAGTCATCTTCTTTGGCCCCTACAAAAACGAAATAAAAAAAAAAGTGGGGAATCAAAACCCCAGATTTCGGCTACCCCCCCCCCCCCCCTATTTCGCACGCTATGATTTCAACCATGGCAATGGCGTGACCTTAAACGGCCTACATTATCCTGTTCGAAGCTTGGCCATTTTGAAACCCTAAACATGGCAACCTGCAATCTAGGCCTTTATCTTCTCATGTAACACGTTAGAATACTTCACAATGATTAAACGAACATGATTATATGCTTTATAGCTGTTTAAAATGCATGTATTAAGAGATCAAAATAAAAAAATTACAAAATGAAGGTGGTTCGGTTGGTCCATTTACAGCAACTCCAGGCATGTATGAGGGATAATTTGGCTTCCTGGGAGCCTCAGGAGGAAGGCTTGACCCTTTGTTTCGATTGAAAATGGCTGGAACCCTGGATGCAACTTTTGACAACTTTGTGATTTTTTTTGGAATTTCGTGTGGTTCTTCTCAGACAATTTTCACGTTAATGCTTGCTCATGGTAGTATATATAGAGGAGAGGAGGGAGCAAGGTTACAAGGAAAGAAATCAAGGCATTAAGGTCATGTTTAAAGCCATTATTCAAAATTTGAAAAATTGCCAAAACTTGAGATTTCATGCCATGTTGGGACTTGGATGTACCTGGACACTTCTTGCATGAATTCTTGGGCCTTAATACAAAACAAAACATTATCCCAAATGCCAAAGCCCAGCTCTAAATATTTTATACAATTTAATTTGTATTTATTTGAGATAAATATAAATAAATATGACTAAAATAGATAAAAATGGTAAGGCGGTGTAAAAATGAGATTAGAGGTCCCTTATAAGGTAATGGGGATGTTTGAACCTCAAAAAGTTAGGCCATTGACTCAAAAGTTCAATTTGCTCAATGCACCATCTTTGAATTTTCTCAAATTCTCCCAACTTGGGTAAGCCATAACTTGCTCAAGTTTTATCCCATGATGATGATCTTTGACTTTTTTGAAATCCCAAGATGTCTACTTAAATCCCTATTTTGATAAATTTTGCATTTGAAAACTTTATCTTGATGTAAATGGTCTTGATAAAAAGTGCCTTTTGTTGACTTTCTGAAAATGACCTGTAATGTATGAACTTGTATCTTTCAAATGGTGCATTTCCTGGACTTAAAGGCAAAAGAGAAGTTTTAGGTAATTAGATTCTCTTCAAAATGATCTTTGGTTGGGGAAATGGATGATGTATGTGAAAGTTATGTCTGGTCAAAGTTCAGTTTACTTTTCCTATAGAAACCCTAATTTAGTAATTCTTGACTTTTGATAGATTAGGAGAATTTCTTGAGGAATCATGATCAACCCTTGATCAAATGATGGGTATCACTTCAAAATGTTGATTTTGACCAAAAATCATGAAGTTTGATTATATTTGGGCCACAATTGACTTTTGACCTTGTATAGTTGATTTTCAAGCATTTGAGCAATTGACTGAGCAAACTTGTAGTATAAGGCATGAAATTTGTCATGGACAATCTTGAAGGCATATTAGGACAATGTAAAACATTTTAGACCTTTGGAGCTCACATATTTTGATGAAAAGTGAAACCCTAATTGGAGGTTCAATGCTTAGGACGAGAATTTGTCTGGTCAATTCTTGGTTATCCTTGAGCAATTGGGAATCTCAATGAGCATGTCTTGAGTAATAATGGGAGGGAAAATTTTGGGGTACAACACTCTTTTCGACCAGACTCATCATGCTGCCCTAGCACACACCCCATTGAATTCTCTAACACTGTTAAGAACATGATCAGAGGTCTTCCTTCAATCGGCGACATCAAAATTGGAGGCTCTTGAAGATACTCCTTGATTCTGTCAAAGGCAGCCTAGAAGTCGTCATTCCACTTCACCACTTGATCTTTCTTCAGTAGTTTAAAGATTGGCTTACAAGTAGCAAATAGATGGGAAATGAATCTAGAAATGTAATTTAAACGTCCCAAGAATCCTCTAACCTCCTTCTCAGTGCGGGAAACTAGAATTTCTTATATAGATTTAACCTTTGCAGGGTCTACTTCAATACCTTTGCTGCTGACCACGAAGCCTAAAAGCTTACCAGATCTTACTCCAAAGGTGCACTTGTTCGAATTCAGTCTTAGCTTGTACTTCTTTAGTCTTTCAAACATCTTTTGTAGGTGATCAAGGTTCTCTTCTTCGGTCTGAGACCTAGCTATCATATCATGGACATAGAACTCTATCTCGTGATGGATCATATCTTGAAACAAAGCTACCATAGCATGTTGGTAGGTTTCCCCGACGTTCTTCAACCCAAATGGAATAACTTTATAGCAGAAAGTGTCCCACTGTGTGACGAATGTTGTTTTCTCCATATCTTCAGGTGCCATTTTGATCTGATTATAACCAGAGAATCCGTCCATGAAGGAGAATACCTTATGTTGCACGATGTTTTCAACCAGAACATCAATATAGGGAAGTGGAAAGTCATCCTTGGGGCTCGCCCTATTCAAGTCTCTATAATCCACACGCATACGCATTTTACCGTCCTTTTTAGGTACCGGTACCATGTTCGCGACCCATTGTGGATAGGAAGTAACAGTTAAGAATCCGGTATTGAACTGTTTCATGATTTCAGCCTTGATATTTTCTGACATCTTAGGACGCGTACGACGAACCTTTTGCTTCACTGAAGGGCAGTCTTCTTTCGTTGGTAAATGATGAACCACAATATCAGTGTCCAACCCCGGCATGTCTTCGTACGACCAGGCCAAGATCTCAACATAGTCATGTAGCATCTGGATTAACCGCTCTTTGACACTATTCTCCAAGTTGGCACCTATCTTGACTTCCTTTTTATCTTCTTCAGTACCCAAGTTTACTGGCTCGACTGGCTCTTCATGAGGCTGTATTGCACTTTCCTCCTATTGTAACAGTCTAGCAAGTTCTCCTAGTACTTCACAATCTTCCTCACCTTCTTCCTCGGCTTGGTAGATCGGATTTTAAAAGTCATAACTGGAAATAGTAGAACCGTTATCAATGGGATCCATGGTGGATGTGGATCTGCAATTTGATATATGGGCGTGTGTAAGAGAGCATAGCTATTTTGACAAAAGTAAAAAAGAAAGACATATGATTTATTAATGACATATGAAAATGAAGTGATAACCCTCACAAATAGACCATTGTGCCTCGGGTAAGACACAAGGCTTTTGATCGCTATTGGATATGGTGGTCTAGATGATATGGACTGCAAGTGCACAGTCTTATCGCGTAGTTTTAAAGATTATCAAACCCAAAAAGACCAAAAGTCAAACGTATCGTTATCTAGCATTGCAGTTTAAATCTAAGGCTAAAAATATTTCGTTTAGATTAGGGGAACTAAAAGCAACTTTGAATCTAGTTAAATAATTAGTGGGGGTAAACAACCAGTATGTAATGATCGGGCTTCGGGGATTAGTACCTAATTTGGTAACTTGCAGTTTCTAACAATTCTCAGTAGAAATTTATCAGTTTAAAACCCTCGTCTCACACTATCGTGGTTGTTGATTTAGGTTATGCAATTTAAGTCCTAACGTATGCTCTCGCTATCCCGTCGGAGTTAGAACCATTATTTTGAAAACAAATAAACTCTAATTCACTTTAAAGCGCTCTCGCTGGTTTTAAAGCCAATGCCTAGTTACTAGGTTCAGTTAAAGATCCTCAAGCTCTCGCTTTATTGAACCTAACTTCTATTCGTTTTTTACTCTCGTAACAAAACGGTTCATCACTAAAAACAAAGTAATCTAGTCCAGAAAATAGTTCAACAAATAAATGCCCAATAGTATTACCAAATCCCCTCAGTTTTATGATCTTATACCGGTATAGAAATCTAGCTTAACATATTATAAAACTCAATCATTGAATAGTAAAAGCCAGACAACGAAGTAAACATGGTTATCAGATTAAAGAGCAAATAATAATTTATTAAAATAAAAACCTGGAAATAAATTGACTGGAGACTGATAAAAATTTGTCCGGCTCTAAAGGAAGCACTCCTCCACAGGTTGGTAGGTTTTGCTTCGATACGGAACAGGAACAATTGCGAAAATAAAATAATAAACTTAAATAACAATTCAGGAGGTCTTGAAATAAACTACTGGACAATAGATCTCTGGTGTAGAAATCTATTGCTTAAAACGGGGTGGAAAAATAAATCTGCTAAGGAAAATAATAGCTGGGAACAAATAATTCTGGAAAGTAGTAGCTCTAAAATATACGAAGAACAAAAGGGTAGTAATGGCGTGTCCCTCTTTCAGTGCATGAGGTCTGCTATTTATATTCATCTCAAGTAACTGTTCGTGAGGATTTGTTGGAGAGATTATAGGGCTGCTGAATCTTCGCGCGTCTGACTTAGTGGAAGCAGTTAACACACATTTGTTGCAAGCTTTTAGGGACGTGGCAAAAGTATAGGGGATGTGACGTTCGTCACTTACTTGGTCAATGCATGTCGTTCGTCAAGCTAGCCATGTCGTTCGTCATGCTTGCTGACTTGCGCGCTTTGGGCTTGGGCTTGTTTTATTGTAGCCTTCTTTTTCTTCCTTTTACTTCTTTTTCTTCCTTTTTCTTCTTTTTCTTCCTTTTTCTTCTTTCTCTTATAATTAATTTGATACCTGCAAAATAGCAAAATACCGGCATAATACCAACTACAAAGTGATTTAATTTAAAATAAAAATGGAAAATGATTTAGTTAAATCAAGCCAAATATGCAATATGTTTATGTGTTATCAAAGTCCCCCATACTTGAATCTTTGCTTGACCTCAAGCAAGTGCTCAGTACGATGTTTGTCTGAACATTGGCCAGGTGCAAACGTATAATCCAAATCAACTTGTACGCGGTTGCATGGTGTTTTTTTGTTAGAGAATAGAAATCTTAATTTGTACTCCAGCACTACGGTAACAACACTAGACAACCCCGTCTTACGTAAACTGGTTACATATGCTATTATAGCTCACCCCAAGTAATCGTCTTGTTTTAGCCATTTTCATTCGAGCGCAATCACATTAAGCCCTTTATCCTAACACGTACATAGCAGAATATCCGGTTAGTGGTTATGATCTTTTTTTTAGCACAGTGGTTTCTGGCACAATAATGTGGCAACCTTCCTTTTTTTTACCCATTTGCATGATGCGGGGGATCAAACCGTAGTCTGCCCTACCAAGTTCAGTACCAGACGCCTCTGAACCACCTATAATGGATTTTATGTTACTTCGTAGGGCTTACATCTGTTGGATTAAACTATCGGACGAGGATCACCCAATTTAATAGGTGCATTTCCTGTAACATTTTCTAAATAAATACTCGAGATCATCCACTTATATTCATCGACTTTATGTGTAGTTTGTGTTTAAGATGGTGTGATACAGTGGGAGAACTGACTTGAGGTTTTGCATTTATGTTCGCAAATGTTTCAGTTTAGCAAGAGTCGCCATCGACTTTTATTTTATCCAAAAGGAAAGGTAAAAAAGCACAGGAAAGACCTTTGAGATGTTTTCTTGAGTTCGGGGGGTAGATTATGAAAAGGGAAGGTGCTAGCACCCTTTTCATCCATGGTTTTCCATGGGCTCTTAGTTACTTGTTTTAGATCACTTTCTTTGCTTTTCCAATTGTTTGAAATGGTGCTTTGTATGGTTTTGAAAGTATTTTGAAAAGAGGCCATCGTTTTAGGCAATCTTTGTAATGATTCTCGTTCGTAAGAATGTAAACAAAGATGTTTGTCTTTTGAAAAATGTTTCAATATTTTGAAATTTGTTTGGAAATGTTTTGAAAATGTGTGTGTGTTTGAAAATAGCAAGGATTGTTTGCAAATTGATCAAGTAACTAGAAGCTTATCTACCTACTCAAAAGTCTTTCCTACACATTTTTATTCTTTTGACATTGTTGATTTACCATTGTTTTGGTAAACAACCCTATCTTTGGATGTTAAACGGGACGGGTATGGGTCATCGTATGACCATGATAGCAATGTTGCCAAGTATCTTTAGCATTTTGAGAGGCTGAGATCATTTGTTTTTAAGCAACCTTGTCTAGCGTCATCGAGGGACTATGATCTTTTGTTTGTATTATTTTGCCAAGATACCTAGCATGCATACCATGGCCATTTGTTTAGGCAACCAAGTGGGTGAAACCCTAGAGGTGTTTGTGTGCAATGTGTGGTCATTTTTCATGCATTTTTGTCTTGTATTAAGTCATGCTATTTGTTTGATTTTGTCTTATCATACAAACCCTAGTTTACTAAACAGGGATATAATGCGATAAATGGCATAAAGTAAATCTAAACTACTACAACAATATTATGGGAGGGGGGATACAAGTTTTGCATGGGGGATATTGCTCAAAATAAAACCCTAATTTACTATTACAACCCAATTAAATTTATTGTACAAATAAATAAATAAACAAGTATTCAAATATGCAATAATATGTATTTATGCAAAAATGTTTTGTAATTGTTTTATGTATGAGAAAATAACATTATCTAATACCTAAAAATAAGAAAAAATAATAATATTATTTTTGAAAGGGGAAACCCTAATTTTGTTTTTTTAAAAGAAAATATGTTTTCTATTATTATTCATTTGTCCATTTTTGTCATTAGAAATAAATAAGTAATATTATACACAATATTAAAAATTAAATATGTGTGAAAATAATGTTTTGTGTGAAAAAAAATAATAAAATAAAAATGTATAATATTTTTATTAAAAGTTTTTATGAATAAATAAGAAAATAAGCTCTATTTATAAAAATAAAATTATTTTATATGTGAAAAAAAAATAATAAAGATAAAATAAAATTGCAAAAAATTAAGAAAATTATTTTTGTGATTTTTAATGTTCAGAAAAATAAATGCAAGTCAAAAATATAAAATATGCAAGAAAATATGCAAAAATATAAAAATAATCAAAGGGGGTGCAAATAGGAAACATGGGGGTGTGGAAAGTAGAAAAAACAAGGCCCATGCGCGCCAGGCCCAGACAGGTCGTCCCTGTCCTCCAGCTCTTCTCAAACGCGCGTTTCTGTGCTTCAACCTGTAACTTGCTATTCTTTGCATAAAATCAAAAACTTGTAACATGAAAAATGTAGCTCATGACCTCACGATTCCAGTGATATAAAGTTTGAAACCTAACTCTAAGAAACCAGGGAGAATTTCAGTGGCCCTAATTCCTGACCTAATTTTTTCAGCATGTTCAACAACCAAATACTCTTAGCTCAGTTAATATAAATGGAAAGTATGCATATGTACAGCTTCAGCAAGTTAAGGACTACATCTTTGCTTCACAAATAAAAGCCTAAGGATTTCTAAATAGAGAGATTGAACTTTAAAAAATACCTTGTTCAGTTGATTTTGGATATGGCAATATGGGGACTTTGAGTGAGGCCTGAAGATCGTGTGAGCTTCCTTGAAGTTCCCTCAAGCTTTTCCAATGCTCAGCTTGCCTTGAGAATGCTTGAAACTCCCTGTAGAAGTCAACCTGCAAACTCCAAAAATGAAAATGGTGAAGCTTGAAACAAGGGTTACAGTTTCAAGACAAGGGCCTGGATAGCTTAGATGTGATGTATGGAAGATGTTTGAAGCCTTGAAACAAAAAACGCACGAGCAAAATATGATTTGACTTGAGTTTTGCAGAAGATGCCCTGTTTGGGCAGAAAAATGTGATTTTGGTGTTTTAGAGTGTTTGGGATGCTATGAATTTGTGTATTTGCTTGTGACAAAGTTCTGAAGTTGTTTCAAATGAAGCCAAGCCTTGCCTTTATCAGCTGGACAAGTTGTCTTGACTTTTGCAAGTTTGATTGCTTTTGAAGAAAGTTGAAGTGACAATGCCCAAGGTGTTGTACTTGCTAGTTCTAGGGCTGCAAGGAGTTGGTATGCTTTGCCTGATAACTATGGACTTTTCTTGTGACAAAGAAACAGGTTCAATGCTCAAGGATAGCAAAGTTGTAAAAGTCTTGCTTTATCAAAATGGTATTATGAACTTTATGCCATTTTTGGATTAATTCATTGTACAATGCTCCATAGGTCAGAATAAAGCCAATATCCAATGAATTTTAATTTAATTATGGAGTGTAGAAGGGATTAGGACCTGTAATACCAAGTACAAGCATACTAGGACAGATTTGCAACTTGAACCATTGTGAAAATGCCTTGAACAAAAGTGATAAATTGCCATTTTCCTTTCTTCGATTCTCCTTAACCATAAATGATCTTGGAGAGTTCTTGGACACTTTGGAAAGCTTGTAACATGCTTTACAATCCATCTTTGAAATGAAACTTGAGATACCTCTTGGAACTAGGTGAAAAGTTTCCATGAAGTTAGGTCAAAATCCTGCCTAAATTAGGGCAAATTTTCACTAAGTTAAAAAGTTTATGGACCCCTATTCACAAAATCATAAATTGAGATCCAAGCATCTTTTGGGAAAAATTTGTGAACCAAAGTTGTATATTTAATGGAGGACTACAACTTTCATGTTGGAAGTTTTCTTTGAATCCAATTTCATCATGGTGGAAAAGTTGTGGAAAGTTGGGGAAAAATAAGAAATTTTTCATACTTAGAAATTTTCTAAGTTATGAAAAATTTTCAAATTGAAACCCTAATATAGAATTTTAGGTTTCTTGGTCAACAAGTTTCACATTTTGACATATCTTGATGAATTGTGACACTTGGCACTTGATTTTGACCAAAAAGTCAAAGTTTGACTTTTCAGTGTACAGTTGACTTTTGATCAGTTGACTGCAAAATTCATCTGTCAATCCTATGCATTTGAGATCTTTTGAACCTTGTGATTAGGTCAAGATGATGCCATTGGATCCTTGAAACCATGTTTGAACCCAATTGGTCATTGGCTAGATCAAAAATCAGAAATTGCCCTTCTACAATCAAAACCCTAATTTTGACCATTTTGCCCTTTTGATGGTCTGATCAAATTTCTTGAGGAGTTGTGATCCAAACTTGATCAAATGGTACATAGGAGCCTAGAATGTTCATTTGGATCAAAAATTATGAGGTTTGACTATAAATTGGCCACAGTTGACTTTTTCCCTAATATAGTTGATTTTTAGGTCAACTGTCCAATTGATTGGGCAAAATGTGATTCAAGGCTTGAAACTTGGCATGAGCAATCTTAGGGGTCCAAGATGGTGTATGAAAGTCACATGAAGCATTGATGGTCCAAAAATCCTTGTGCAAACTCAAACCCTAATTTCAGGTTATTAGTGCAAGGAGATGTCTTGAACTGAGCAAACCCTAATCTGGTCTTGAGTCAAAGAAGTCTTGTGAGGAAAATCTTGATAAAATGAGAGGGCAAATTTTGGGGTACAACAGCTTCCCCTGTTCAATCTTCTTGAACCTGAAGAGTTAGATTGGCGAGTTTTTTCGTTCGTGACTCGAAGGTAAAAGATGATTGGACACTAGAGTGCCCGTAAATTTGCACTCATCAGATTGTAGTTGAGGGAATGGGCTTAAAGATGCCATTTGGAGAGGTGATATAATCTTGTTGGAGATGGGCTTGTAGATGCCATCCAAGAATATTTGTTGTAAGTCAAGAGGATGAGTATCAGAATGGTGTTCGTATCTGGAACGCATCTAAACTGTATCTGGAGACTGAATATGTATGAGCAAAGGAATAGCAACCGTGTCTGGAGCGTATCCGAGTTGTAACTATACTTGAATCTGAATGAATAACAGAATGACTTCCGTGTTTGGAGTGTATCTGAGCTGGGGAAAATCAGAATAAGTGACAAAATGGAAATCGTGTCTGGGGCGTATCGGGACTAGAATCTAAATAAGTAACAGAATGACTTTCGTGTCTGGAGTGTATCCGTACTTGAATCATGATCATTGAAGTCTGAATGAGCAATAGAATAGCATCCGTGTCTAGAGCGTCTCTGAACTGTATCTTGACTTCGAATTCTGAATGAGTAATAGAATGACTTCCGTGTCTGGAGTGTATCTTTACTGTATCTGAAGCTGAGATCTGAATGAGTAACAGAATGGAATCCTTGTCTGGAGCATATCTGGACTGTATCTGAAATCTTCGAACATTGTTAATGATAACTGTTAATCTTATCTTGAAAAGGGTAAAATGTTAACTGAAACACAGAGCTATGTTGCATGAAATGTATGATGCAATAAATGTGCTTTATCAATGTTTATGTAATGAATGTAATGTATGCGCATGTAAGATGATTAGCTGTTTTGCTGAGGAAAATAAATCCTTGACCACCAGGGATAATAAAATCTTTGGCGACTGGGGATAAGAAAATCTTTGGCGACTGGGGATAAGAAAATCTTTGGTGACTGGGGATAATGAAATCTTTGACTGCCGTCGGGAAAATAAATCCTTGACTGCTGATGGAGATTCAAAAATCTTTGATTGCTGAGGATGAGAAATCCTTGGCGACTGTTGGGGATTAAAATCCTTGATAACTTCTGTGGGGATATGAGGATCCTTCATGTCTTGAAGTTGGAGTATTTGACAAAAATTCTGTTGTGAGAGTAATGCCAAACCGCTTGAATAATCTGCTTGGGGAAATCCAGAGAACTTTGTTGATGTCTACTGGGGATTACACAATGGGAAACCTTGCTCCGCTCGGGAATAGAGAAAACTCTGAGGACTTCTGTAGGGAATTAAGAATGAGAATCTTCATTCTGGTGACCTCACTGGGGAATAATAAAGCTCTGCGGGGAAGAAGGCTTTCTGATGGGGAGTAGGTCCATGACTCTGGGGGAAAAGCTTATTCCTGTATGGAAAAAGTTCAGGAGTTTGGGTTGTCTACCACTCTACTGGGGAGTTATCCTAGGTTGGGGAGAGACAAAAAGTTAACTGTTATCTGGTTGATTCTCAGACTTTAAGACAACTTGCTGGGGAATTTGGGGAAAACTGAATGGTTCCTGCTGGGGATTGATAGTTGGAAATTTGATTCGACTGGGGAAGAAGGTTTCATCTCCTCTGAGGATCTGTAGTTCAAAGTTTTGGCTTCGTTGAGGATTGGGAGTTTGAAGCTTTAACTCTAATGAGGATTAAGGGTTTAGAATTTCGCTCCGCTGGGGATCTAGATGATGTACGGTAGGGATTGTCCATGGGATAGCCTAAAGACGTTTTCCTATCCTTTCATCCTGTCAGTAATTGTTCTTTTTCATTCTAGTTTATTTGTAAACAGTAATTATGTTCAAATACATATGTTCACTAATGAATCATTGGACGTTTTTGCAAATAAAACACAAGTGTAAAAAAGAAAAAGGAAAATAGTTTTCTGCACTTTAAAGAGATATCTTTGTATTAACTTTGAATAAGTTTTTTGTACAAAGGAGACAGACATCCTAGAAAGAGGACGGTGTCATAAAAAATGAGAAAAATTTATACAAAGAAAGATAGCTATGTGTAAAAAATCCCATGGGGTTCCCATTCTACTATAGCCTTCTTAACTCTGAATATCTTGTCCATTGGTTGCTTCGTCCGAAGATGATTGGATTGATCAGAAGCTCCATAGTTTGTCAGTGAAGATATTGTCTTTAAAGTGATCCGAGGAGACATAGTCATACGCTTTAATTCCCTAACTTTTTCCTGGACCACCCTTTCGAGTTTTCGATCCACCGGGAAACCCTTTTTTGCCCAAGTCGCCCTTTCGGGTTTTCAACTTGCCGGGTGTACAGATTTTTTTTATTTATCCCTAATTTTTGCCTGAATCTCCCTTTCGGGTTTTCGATTCACCGGGATGCCCTTGTTTTGCCTAGGTGTGTCAACCTAGTGGGTCATTTATGCGTAGTATCTTTTGACTATGTTTGCGTTCGCAGGGTGCGAAAGGTCGTCGTCGTCCATGGTGGTTAGGATCATTGCCCCACCAGAAAAGATGTTCTTGATTACAAATGGTCCTTCATAGGTAGGAGTCCATTTGCCCCTAGGATCACTTTGTGGCAAGATGATGCGCTTGATCACAAGATCTCCAACTTGATATGTTTGGCGTCTGACTTTCTTGTTGAAAGCCTTGATCATCTGTTTTTGATACGTCTGACCGTGGAAAACAGCAGTAAGTCTCTTTTCGTCAATCAAGTTTAACTGATCAAGCCGGGTTTGAATCCAATCGTCTTCACTCAGACCTGCATCCTTCATGATTCTCAAAGAGGGGATCTGAACCTCAATAGGTAAAACAACTTCCATGCCATAAACTAAAGAATAGGGTGTTGCCCCAATTGATGTATGAGCCGTGGTACGGTACCCGTGGAGAGCAAATGGTTGCATCTCATGCCAGTCCTTGTAGGTGACTGTCATTTTCTGTATGATCTTTTTGATGTTTTTGTTCGCAGATTCAACAACACCGTTCATCTTTGGCCGATAGGGAGATGAATTATGATGTTAAATTTTGAACTGCTCGCACAAGGCGGTGATCATAGTATTGTTAAGGTTTGTACCATTGTCAGTGATGATCCTTTCGGGGATACCGTACCGACAAATAAGGTTCTGCTTGATGAAGCGAGCAACAACATTCTTAGTAACGGATGCGAAGGAAGCTGCTTCGACCCACTTTGTAAAGTAATCAATGGCCACTAGAATGAAGCGGTGTCCATTGGATGTTGTAGGCTTGGTCTCTCCAATCATGTTGATTCCCCACATAGCTAATGGCCAAGGAGTTGTTAAGACATTTAGAGGAACTGGAGGCACGTGTACCTTGTCTGCATAGATTTGACATTTATGGCATGCTCGGGAGTGTTGATAGCAGTCAGCTTCCATGGTAGACCAGTAATAGCCTGCCCTTACAATCTTCTTAGCCATCGTATGCCCGCTAGAGTGAGTGCCAAATGTACCTTCATACAATTCAACCATAATTCGTTCAGCTTCAACTTTGTCCATACAACGGAGCAGAATAGAATCATGATTGCGCTTGTACAGGATGCCATTGCTTAGGAAGAACTTAGTTGAGAATCTCCTTAAGAACTTTTTGTCATTGACTGAAGCTCCTTCAGGGTATTCCTGAGCCTCGAGATACCTTTTGACTTCATGAAACCATGGCTGATCCACTACTTCCTCGATAATAATCTCGTGACAATATGCAGGTTCGTCCATCCGTTCAATGGTGATTTGGGGAGCCTCATTATCCCAGTTAAGTTTAAACATGGATGACATTGTAGCTAGAGCATCTGCTAGCTGATTTTCTTCTCGCGGGAAGTGCTCGAAGGTAATCTGCTCGAAATGTGGTAACAATGTCAAGACATGTTCTTCGTAAGGGATGAGGTTTGGATGTTTAGTGTCCCACTCTCCTTTGATCTGACTGATGACCAAAGATGAGTCTCCAAACACAATTAAAGATTTGATTTCCAAGTCTATGGCTGCCTTGAGTCCAAATATGCAAGCTTCATACTCTGCCATGTTGTTCGTACAGTTGAAACAAAGTCTGGCAGTGAAAGGAGTATGGCAACCTTCTGGGGAGATGAGTACCGCGTCGATACCGTTGCCAAGCGCATTGGAGGCCCCATCAAAGTACAGGGTCCATCAGGATCCTTGTTCAGGTTCGTCATATGTTCTGAAATCTTCAATGTTGTCCAATGTCATGATGTCTTCGTCAGGGAAGTCGAACTTCATGGATTGGTAATCTTCGACAGCTTGATGAGCCAGATGGTCATCTAGCACACTCCCCTTTATAGCTTTTTGGGTTGTGTACTATATGTCGTATTCTGTAAGGATCATCTTCCATCTAGCTATTCTTACAGACAAAGCAGGCTTCTCGAAGATGTATTTGATCGGATCCATTTTAGATATCAGCAAAGTGGTATGAGTCAACATATACTGTCTCAGCCGGCGAGCATCCCATACCAAAGTGCAGCAAGTTTTCTCGAACAGTGAGTATCTGGTCTCACAGTCGGTAAACTTTTTGCTAAGGTAATAAATGGCATGCTCTTTTTGGCCAGACTCTTCATGCTGCCCCAGTACGCACCCTATTGAATTATCCAAAACGGTCAGATACATGATTACCGGTCTTCCTTCGACGGGTGGCATCAAGATAGGAGGTTCTAGCAAATACTCCTTAATTTTATCGAAAGCAATTTGACAGTCATCGTTCCATCTAACTACCTGATCTTTCTTCAACAGCTTAAAGATTGGTTCACGAGTAGATGTTAGGTGAGAAATGAACCTAGCAATGTAGTTTAGGCGTCCCAAGAAACCTCTGACCTCCTTCTCAGTGCAAGGATCCGGCATTTCTTGTATAGCTTTGACTTTGGCAGGATCAACCTCGATGCCTTTGTTGCTGACAATGAAACCCAAGAGTTTACCGGATCGGACTCCGAATGTGCACTTTTTAGGGTTCAATCTGAGCTTGTACTCCTTCAACCTGACAAACAGCTTTTGCAAGTGATCGAGGTGTTCTTCTTTAGTTTGTGAATGGGCTATCATGTCATCTACGTAGACCTCTAGCTCATGATGTATCATGTCATGAAATAAAGCTACCATGGCGCTTTGATAGGTTGCCCCGGCATTCTTCAGTCCGAATAGCATCACTTTGTAGCAGAACATACCCCACTGTGTAACAAAAGTAGTTTTCTCCATGTCCCCAGGTGCCATTTTGATCTGGTTATAGCCTGAGAATCCGTCCATGAAAGAAAATAATTTGTGTTGAGTTGTATTGTCAACCAGGATGTCAATGTGCGGAAGTGGAAAGTCATCTTTAGGGTTGGCCCTGTTTAAGTCTTTGTAATCCACGCACATTCTGACTTTGCCGTCCTTTTTAGGCACGAGAACAATGTTAGCGACCCATTGTGGATAGGAAGTAACAGCCAGAAACCCAGCATTGAATTGCTTCATAACTTTTGCTTTGATCTTCTCAGACATGTCATGTCTCATGCGGCGGACCTTTTGTTTAACTGGTGGACAGTCTTCTCTTGTGGGTAGACGGTGTACCACAATGTCTGTATCAAGTCCCGGCATGTCTTCGTGTGACCAGGCAAAGATCTCAACATATTCATGCAACAGCTGAATTAGGTGCTACTTGACACTTGGTTCTATGTTGGCACCCACTCTGATTTCCTTCTTGTCTTCCTCAGTCCCCAAGTTGATTGTGTCCAACAACTCCTCATGAGGCAAAATTTCTCTTTCTTATTGTTGAAGTAATCTGGCCAATTCCCCTGGCAACTCACAATCTTCCTCACCTTCGTATTCGGCTTGGTTGATCAGATCTTCAGAGTCACTGAAGGCTATAGCAGTATCGTTACCCATGGGTTCTGGAGTGGAAGGCTACCTGCATTTGTGAGTGTGGGTGTGTGTAAGGGCATAACCATCTTAAAACAACAAAATGTAAAAGAAAGCTAATGAGCACAAAAGTTTTAAATATGAAAAGCGTCCATGATTCATTAAAATGACATATGAAAATGAAATAAGAACCCTTATAAATGGACCTATGTGCCTCGGGTAAGACACAAGGTTGAAAAAAAAGTATGAATTGTTTGTGAATTATTACAGTCCAACAGAAATGGAAAAGATAAATTACTGCGGGATGAAAGTAATCGGAACAAAGTCTTTTGCTTCCCAGTTGCACAATCATTCGCCAATAGTAGGAAAAATCTAGTCTTCTAGGCTTCCCTCGTCATCACTGTCCTCTAGTGCATTAACCCCTTGGTGGCTGATCTTTACAGGAGGCCCTCCGGCACGAGAGCGGCACACAGCCTTCTGAGCAGTTGAGGTGAATCTCAAGCCAAATTTGTCTGATTTGAAAGGAAAGTCAGGAAGTTGTCCCCAGATAGTGGATCCACCTTCTTTCACTACTGCTCTAGCATCCTTGAGAGATGACATCCGAGGCACAGGTTTTGTGATCACAGGAGCTGAGGACACTGCTTTAGTTGTCGCTATTTTAGGAGAAACCTCTTCAAAGTGTTGGAAAGGGGTCTCTATGAATTCGCCATCTAACTCCACATAACAGAAGGAATTCAGATGACTAATCATATATTCCTCTTCCCCATGGACAGTTATAATTTTCCCTTGGACGGGGTACTTGAGCATCTGGTGCAAGGTGGAAGTGATAGCTCCGGCATTGTGAATCCAGGGGCGTCCCAACAGGCAAGAGTAGGAAGGACGGATGTCCATCACGTAGAATGTTGAATTGAACGTCTGGGTACCCACCTTGATCGGGATGTCCACCTCTCCATGGACCATCCTCTTAGAACTGTCAAAGGCTCTGACAATTATATTGTTGGGTTTCAGGGTTAATCCTTCACAATCCAGTCTATCCAAGGCTTTCTTTGGAAAGACATTTAAAGATGAACCAGTGTCTACTAGTACGTGTGCTAGGGTTTTCCCTCTGTATTCCACCGAGATATGCAAAGCATCATTATGTTTTCTCCCTTTCGAAGTTAAATATGCATCGGAGAATCCTAGACCATTGTTAGCTGCTAAACTAGCCACACATTCCTGGAACTGATCAGCGGAGGTTTTTGCGGCACGTGGGCCGTCTTCAAAAATTTGACCAAAGCTTTAGCATATGCCTCGGAGCACAACAACAAGGCTAACATAGAGATTTTGGAGGGGGTTTACCCCAGTTGCTCAACAACATCATAATCACTTTTCTTAATGATCCTCAGAATCTCTTCCATCTCTTTCTGGGATGTTTCAGGAATGACTAGTGATTGAGCCTTCGTCAAGACAGGCTCCTCTTGAATATTCTTTCCTCTTTTCTCAGCAGCGGAAACCGGGATGGGAATTGTATTGTTATTGTCAACGGGTACACTTGCAGGTACTATCACAGGGGTAATCTTCGGAGTGGCCACGGGTCCAAAGAATGTTGTTGGAGGAGCAATCTCTGGAGAAAATATTCTTCTGCTACGAGTAACCTTGCTTGTTTGGGCAATGTTACCGATGTCAGGAGTATCCTCTTCGGAGCTTTCTTCTTCTGCAATCTGTTCAATCTGTTTGACACCATGGTAGTAGATTTCTCCATCATAGTTCCATGGTACCATTTTATCGGATTTGTATGTGGTTGGTCCGGGCATTGTTATCTTCAACAGAGTAATCATAGCAGCGGATGTAATCCTAACAGGTTTTTTAGGAAACCTGGAAGGATTGGCGTATATGGTTATTATTGAAACTTCTGGAACTGGAATGGGTGAGATGGGAGCTTTCTCAAACAAAATTTCCTTGTTATCGATCAATTGTTGGATTCTCTTCTTCAATAGAGGATAGTCAAATGGGGAGGATAGGCAAGCATGGAAATCTTGGTCACAACCTGGGAACACCCCGGCTTTCAACAAATTTAACTTGATGGTGAGGAGAGGAGTTATCAATTCATCCACAGTAGAAACAAACAGGTCTTCTTCCACAGTGCTGGCATTGTGTCCATGCCTAGGCATTGGAGCGAAGATAACATTCGGCTTTTTAGGAGCTTCAAACTCAACTTCCTTAGCGTCTATCAGATCTTGAATCTTGTTCTTCAGGGCCCAACAGTTGTTGGTGTCGTGCCCTGGACTTTCTGAATGGTAAGCACACCTGGCATTAGGGTGGTAGTGTGGAGATGAAGTATTAGGATTTTTAGGGGCCTCTTTTAGCATGGCCAAATTTAAATTCAAGAGATGTGGTAGGACTTGAGCAGGAGTCATGTTTATCTTGGTGAATTGCCTTACAGGCCTTTCCACCCTTTGTTGATTATTCCTCGGCTGTTCATTTCTCGGTTGGTCTGAAGCAGAATTTTGAATCATAACGGCCCCAACTGTTGGTCATCTTTCGGTTCTTCCCTGATTCCTCTGGGCATAGACAGCCGATACTTCCTTCTTTCTAGTGAAGGGCTTTTTAGCAACTGCAGAGGTAGATGCATCCTTCTGAATTTTTCCGCTTCTAATACCGGCTTCCACCCTTTCGCCAGTTAGAATCAACTCAGTGAAACCTGCAGAGGAGCTTCCAATCAGGTGATTAAAGAAAGGACCTGACAGAGTCCCCAAGAACATGTCCACTAGCTCTCTTTCAGATAAAGGTGGTTGCACCCTTCCGGCTAAATCCCTCCATTTTTGGGCGTAGTCATTGAAGCCCTCATTGGACGCCATAGCCATACTCTGTAGCTGAGTACGGGTTGGTGCCAAGTCAACATTGTATTGATACTGTTTATAGAAGGCGGCGGCCAAATCTTCCCAAGTATGCACATCAGACCTCTCCAACTGGTAGAACCAATCAAGTTGTGTTCCCGACAAACTGTCCTGGAAAAAGTGAACCCACAGGTCTTTGTCAGAAGAATGTGGCTGAATTTTCCTAACATAGGATCGTAGGTGCATCTTGGGACAAGACAAATCATCGTACTTAGCAAAAAGAGGCACCTTAAACTTGGGAGGGATTACAATTCCAGATACCAACCCTAACTCTTTAAAGTCTAGCCCAGGTACTCTCTGTATCTCCATAGCAGCTAGACGCTCTTCTAAATTTTTGTATTTGTCATCGGCTGGAGGGTATTGTTGTTCTGAGTAGTCCTCATCTTCCTCTTCTTCAGCTTCAGATTCTGATGGTACTGCAGTCTCTTTACCTTTTATCTCTCCTTCCTCAGAGGTTGATGGAAATTCCAAAGTCCGTCTGGCTTGTCCTTCAAACCTTCTGCCCATAAGAACCACACTGGCCCGCTTTTTTTTTTCTCTTTTTCCTTCTCTAGTAGAGTCTTGAGCTCCTCCTGCCCCTTAGCCAAGGTCAAGAGTAACTGTTGGAATTGTGAATTCTAGGCTTGCAAGTCTTTGACTGTTTGTTCAATATCCATCTTGCTGAAATAAACAGCAGAGAGATGAGGAAACTTGGTGTGAAGATCTGTTTATGCATATGATGAATGATATATATTCATGTAATGCTTTCAAGGATTCAAAAAATCAAATTTGTGTCAAACAAAAAGGAACAAACGTTATATTAATAAAATAGAATTTGTTTACATCAATTCCCCTAGGGAAAAATAGTACAAAATTCTAAGGTAAAAAGACGTTGCGCATCCTCTTTGGTGCAATGTAGGTGTTGAGAGTCTGCTCTTCGTGAAGTAACCGAGTAAGTTCTAAAACCTTCTTCTTGCTAGCGTAGAATTGGGCTTCAAAAGTATTGTGTTCTCCCTTGAGCTGTATCCAACTCCTTTTCAGATCTTCGAGTGATGTTGGCATGTCAGGATGTAGAAGGGTGTATGGAACCTCTCGTTCCTCAACAGGCTCTATAATCACTGGGAGAATAGAGGGGTAAGGCATCTTAAGACTTTGGGTGCGGGTTCGTACCCACTTGAGGTAAGGCTCAAAAGGGATGGAATTCTTGTGTCCCAAGGTATTACTGTCCACCTTGTTGGGCATCCTCCAAGCTCGTATAAACCTTTGTCGAAGTCCTTGATCATCATTGTCGAAGTCAAAAACCAAGTCTGGAATCAGCATGTCATGTGGGCCATCCCTTCGGGCATACCCAAACTGTCTCAGAGCCAAGAAAGGGTTGTAGGTGATGCCTCCCCTAATTCCAAGTAGAGGTACATTAGGGAATTCCCCATAACGGTCGATGATGATAACATTTTCTCTGGATCGAGAACACCAATGAACATCTGAATGTGTAAGGGTCATCAACCATTGTGACCACCTCAAACCTTGCTCATTCTTCAAAACTGAATGGGGAAGATGAGAAATAAACCATCTTGACAGTAAAGTAGTGCAACACATGAGAACACCTCTTTTCCTCATTGTACGAGTGTGAAAAGAGTGTAAGATATCTCCAAGCAATGTAGGCACCGGGTTGCGAGCCATGAAGATTTTGACAGCACTCACATCTATGAGTTGGTAGGGATTTGGGAATAAGACCATCCCATAGATGAGAAGAGCTACAATCTCCTCAAAAGCTTGTAAGTCCAAAGAATTCCAGCAGCTTTGGGCCTTCTCAAATAAGAACTTTTCCAAGAAGCCTTTGACACCACTTCTAGTTTCCCAATGGGTTGTGACATCAGATAATTGCAAGTGCAGGGCTTGAGCAATATCTTCTGGTTTTGGATCTCTTTTCGTACCGTTGAAGGGTAGTTGATTGAGAATAGGAATCCTCAAGAGTTGAGAAAATTCCTCCAAAGTGGGCACAAGCTGGTAGTCAGGAAATGTGAAGTAGTGGTGCAAAGGGTCAAAGAACTGGAAAAGAACTTTCATCATGTCTTCCTATGTGTTGGAAGTGACTAAGTTGAGAAGACGACCATGCCTCTCGGTGAATGGAGAGTTCTCAGGAATCCTTGAAGCTAGCTCCTTGAGTTGCGGAGGAATTCTTACAAGGTTGACTTGGATGGTTTTCCTGCGAAGTGAATCCATAACCTACAAAACAGGAACAGAGATGAATTTCCAAAATCCTTGAAATGGTTAGTGGATGCATATGGTGCTTCATGATGTCCATGATGTTATGCACAAGTATATATGTACAAGCAAGTCACACAAGTTCCTAGTTTAGGCTTGCATGGGGTTTCATAGGTAAGTACCCTCTTGAAGTTTAGTTGGCTCAACCTGTCCTAGAAATAGTAACCGGGTTCTAAGGAGCTCAATATCACTGGATTGTTTCCTTGTTCATTGTTTCAATTCAGCCTCTTTACTGGCGACCGAAATATTCCAAGGAACCAACCCTCAATGAGTGTAGTATCGAGTATCTATCAACTTCGGACTGCACCAAAGCCGGTCATCTCACTACATCCTAAAAGGCCAAGTTGGTCAAGTAAAGGTTCTAAAAGTTAGTTAGTGCTTCATGACATCACTCAGCGGCCCCGTATTCTCTTTGATTGACTCAAAGGCTACCGGTACCCACAAATATGTCGCACTAACATAGCTATTGCTTAGACAGTGTCGGTATACCCCGCACAGTTTTCACAATGTATTGCTATTTACCTATGAATGTTTCCCAAATCCGAGTAGAGGATTCAAACCCAAACAATAGGACCAAAGTGTAAAGCATACAAGTCAAACAAGATAAGCATGTAAAGGTGATCTAAAACCCTAAGGTAACCCCACTTTTAAAATTTTCCCCAGCAGAGTCGCCAGTTCTGTGATACGGTGGGAGAACTGACTTGAGGTTTTGCGTTTGTGTTTGCAAATGTTTTAGTTTAACAAGAGTCGCCACCGACTTTTATTTTATCCAAAAGGAAAGGTAAAAAAGAACAGGAAAGACCTTTGATATGTTTTCTTGAGTTCGGGGGGTAGATTATGAAAAGGGAAGGTGCTAGCACCCTTTTCATCCATGGTTTTCCATGGGCTCTTAGTTACTTGTTTTAGATCACTTGCTTTGCTTTTCCAATTGTTTGAAATGGTGCTTTGTGTGGTTTTGAAAGCATTTTGAAAAGAGGCCATCATTTTAGGAAATCTTTGTACTGATTCTCGTTCGTAAGAATGTATACAAAGATGTTTGTCTTTTGAAAAATGTTTCAATGTTTTGAAAGTTGTTTGGAAATGTTTTGAAAATGTGTGTGTGTTTGAAAATAGCAAGGATTGTTTGCAAATTGATCAAGTAACTAGAAGCTTATCTACCTACTCAAAAGTCTTTCCTACACATTTGTATTCTTTTGACATTGTTGATTTACCATTGCTTTGGTAAACAACCCTATCTTTGGATGTTAAACGGGACGGGTATGGGTCATCGTATGACCATGATAGCAATGTTGCCAAGTATCTTTATCATTTTGAGGGACTAAGATCATTTGTTTTTAAGCAACCTTGTCTAGCATCATCGAGGGACTATGATCTTTTGTTTGTATTATTTTGCCAAGATACCTAGCATGCATACCATGGCCATTTGTTTAGGCAACCAAGTGGGTGAAACCCTAGAGGTGTTTGTGTGCAATGTGTGGTTATTTTTCATGTATTTTTGTCTTGTATTAGGTCATGCTATTTGTTTAATTTTGTCTTATCATACAAACCCTAGTTTACTAAACATGGATATAATGCGATAAATTGCGTAAAGTAAATCTAAACTATTACAACAATATTATGGGAGGGGGGATACAAGTTTTGAATGGGGGATATTGCTCAAAATAAAACCCTAATTTACTATTACAACCCAATTGAATTTATTGTACAAATTCAAGAAGAATATTCCTCTAAGATCAAGAATCTTATGATGGCTCTTGTTACTAAGAAATCCTAGTGTCTTTCTGTTTCTTGTGTTTTGTTTGTTGTTTTGTACTTCTGGATATATTTTACTATTTTATGAAAACTTTTAAAGATTTTCAACTATTTTATTTATACACTTTTTTATTATGCCAAAAAGGGGGAGAAAATGAGTACTTTGAACTAATCTCTGTTTAACAATTATGGGACTAAGTCTCATACATTCTAACAAAATACAAGATTTCTTTCTGTGCAAAAGAATTTATTTTTTACAGGTATCACTTAAACTCTGGAAGAGTATTTCAGCTGAACATTATCTTCAAAAGAAGTTCTGAAGAAGTCCAAGCAGATATTTTTTCATACTCTGGTAAATAATCTCAGGAAGTTTTATATATAGAAATATTCATTTCAGGGGGATATTCTTATCTCTTATCATATTTTATTTCTATATCTGAATAATTTTTGTCATCATCAAAAAGGGGGAGATTGTTAGAACAAGATTAGTTCTGATCTATCTCAGAGTTTTGATGATAACAATAAATTATATTTTAGATAATTTATACTCTGATGAACGTATTTGAATGTTTCAGATAATATTCTGACAGAAGCATTCTGATGTGCAAAGCTAAAAATTATATGAAGAAGTTCTTTAACGAAAGAACCGTTTTTGTTTTAAGCGCATCTGCTGACTCTGGTAAGACAATTTATTTAAATGTATCTTCTAACATTTAGCAGGATTCCTTGCTCAGAAGATTACTTGAAAGCAAGTGTTCAGAAGTTATTTGAAAGCAAGCGATGATCAAGTTCTTAGCAAGCAAAGCACTTCTTAGAAGATGAGTAAAGCATGTTCTGAATTCAAGACGTTGAAGCAAGTTCTGAAGGAACGTTAAAGCCAACTTGTCTTGTCAAGCTTCAGGAAAAATGTTCTTACAAGTGTCGTTTGCTCATTAATGCAAAGACGGCTGCAAGCACTCAAGTGTCTAAGCTAGTTTCTTGGAAATGGAATAGTGCACATAAACACGCAAGCATTTAATGCTCTCCCATTTTCTGAAGGCAACAACGTTCCTTTTGTTCCTACTATAAATAGAAGGACATTTATTGCAAGCCAACTAACCAATCAATTTCAAAATAGAAGAAAGAAACTACGTGAAAAATTCTGGGCTCACAAACTCTTTGTTCATACACTTTGTGCAATTTATTCTAAGTGAAAAATCACAGTTGTGATATAGCTTGATTAGAAGCAAATTCTATTTCACTATCTGTAAGATTAAACTCTTGTAAGTTTTCCTTGAGAGACCAAGTTTGGTCAGATTTCTCAAGTAGACTAGGACTAGATTTAAGTCTTAGTGGTGTTAGTCACTTGTAAGTTTACTTGTGCATTGTTAGTCACAACAGTTGTTATGTGTTTGTAATCATTTGATTATAGTGGATTAAGTTCTTGTTGAGAAAGGCGAAATCACCTTGATGGGTGGACTGGAGTAGTTTGAGTTTAAACGAACCAGGATAAAAATAACCTTGTCTTTCCATTATTGTTGAGCTTTGTTTTGAAAAGAAAAAGAGTCACTTATTCAACCCCCCCCCCCCCACCCTTCTAAGTGTTTTCTTACCCCTTCAGACATGGTTTAAGACGTGGTCTAAGACGTGATCAAAAGACATGGTCTAAGACGTAGTCTAAGACATGTTCAGAAGACATGGTCTAAAGACATGTTTAAAAGAGAAGTTCAAAAGAAATGGTCAATCAGGAAATGGTTCGGGTGTTTAACCTTATGATGACATAATGTTGGGCACTTTTTGGTGGCACAATTATAGTTTCTTGAAGAACCAATGAATTAGTTCTGATGTTTGATGCAAGTTATCAAGACAGTGACTAAACATGTTCTATTGGCTCAAAGTGTTTTGATAGAAATTCAGGTTTTGAGATGAAGAACATGGATTTCTATTTAGACACGGATGAGACGTCAATGGAGAAGTATTCCTTCTCTATGTTACACTGTGTAGTGAAAATATCATTTTGTGAGTCTTGGCTTCAGGGGGAGACTCTGAACAAGCTGTAATGGAATTTTGAGTATTAACATATTCAGTGGGAGTTGGTTAGCTTTACTAAATTTGTGTTCCATGGTGATTACCCTGTATAAATTGTTCTATTAAAATACATGGTTTTGTCATCATCAAAAAGGGGGAGATTGTAAGAACAAAATTGGTTCTACATATGGCCTTATGTTTTGATGATAACTTTACATGTTATCTTAGAGAACAATTATATATTCTAATGGTTTATGTCTAGTGTGTAAATTTTTCTAAACAGGTTCTGACTCTGGTAAGAAGGCGTGTGACATCACCAAGTTCTGAGCTCAACACTCTGGAAGAATACATATGATGTGTTATAAGTTAAGTCAAGATTAAGGAATGCTTCTTATGCAACATTTCTAAGGAACATTAGTAAAAGAGCTTCTGATCATGGCTTATTCAAGGAAGCTTTGGAGGCCTTCTAAAGCTTTACTTCAGTTGTTCCAAGTTCTGAAGATGCTGAAGACAAGATTCTGTTGAACGAGTTCTGAAGATCTAAAGACATTCTTCTGAAGACCAAGTGTTGAAGACTATGAAGGCAAGGATTCTATGAACAAGCCCTAAAAAGTTATAAAGACTTAGGTTCTGAAGATACATTATTCTGATCCTTCTACAACATGCTTCATCAAAAAACATATCAGAAGCCTCTTAAGATATAAAAGAGGAAGATCAATACTAAGGGATTACGTGTGATGATGAGTATAAAAGTACAAAAGTACAATGTGACCCATACTCTCTAGAGTGGCGCAAGGGCAAAACTTTTTGTACTATTGCCTACCAGTCTCACCATGACCGTTGGGAATGAAATAACTGTATTTATGTTTCCTATTCTATCCTCCAACAGAACTCTTCTTTCAGCTATAAAAGAAGTACTTGGAAGAATTTGAAATTAACGAACCAGTTCTACAAAACTACACAAAACCGCTGCATAAACTCTATAAAGTAATTCTTTGTATAATTTTGTAAATAAGCAATGGGCTTTTGTTCGTATCTTACTATCAACACTTTTATGTTGTTGTACATAAATTTTGTGTAATATACTTGTGTATAAGCATCTTTGTATACATATCTTTGTAATCAACTATTATTGATAGGTTCCTTGAGAGACTTTGTGTAGTCTGGTACTGTGAGAGACTTTGATAGTAATGATAAAAATCAAGATTTGAACTATGAGACGTCTTGTTTAGCAACACATGTACGACAATCATCTGAAAAAATGATTTAGATGATGTGTATACTATTCGTCATGATCATGAAGAGGGGAGATGAGAAAACTAGTAAGTAAATGTTTTATATCGTTTAGTAATTTATAATTATTCATTTTACTCTTTTTTTATTCCTTGTACTATAAATATAAAGATGCTGTTGATTATCCTAATTGGTTTCAAATGTTGTTAAAATTATAGGTGCTTAACAATTAGTGACAAATTCTATTGGACATCCTACAACATTCCAATTTGGTTATTATTTTTGTTGGTTAATTATTTGTTTTAGTTTTGTTGTAAAATTA
The DNA here is from genome assembly GCA_948472305.1 of Vicia faba. Classification (NCBI taxonomy): domain Eukaryota; kingdom Viridiplantae; phylum Streptophyta; class Magnoliopsida; order Fabales; family Fabaceae; genus Vicia; species Vicia faba. Next base: position 364,168,625 of record OX451736.1, read on the forward strand.
TAAAGTGTGTGATATTTTGGGTGTGCATTTGGTGTAAACAATAAATATTTGTGATACAATGTTTTAGATTGATAAATTGGCAAAATATATAATGTTTATGTTTCTGGAATTTGCAAAATATGGTTATGTAATACAGGTGCGTACCACAATACTTAAAAAATGTATCTTGTAACGCCCAATATTTACTTAATTATTTAATTAAATTTTTTCAATTTTTTCCGAAGTTGCACGATGCTGATAATTGTTGAGTATGTTGTTATTAGTAGTTTCTTGATTTACTAGTTGATTAATAATATATTAATAGTAATGATAATGGTAGAATTAGTAAATTAGTAGAACACTTGTTATTGGGCCTATTTATTTGACTAGAGGGAGTAATACAGGAGGTGTATTACTAAGCCCACAAGGAATAACCAAATTAGAGTTACAAATTAATTGGAAAACTAGGTTAGAAAGGAAGTAGCAGTAAGAATTAGAATAAGTGGTGTACGAAGAAAATTTGCAGAGAAGGAAGAGAGGCAAAAATAAGGTTCTAACGGGTAGATAGCAAATTAAGAGGAACCTTCAATCTAAGGTAATGGTGAAGTTCTAACTCTTTAATAGGATATATGATGAATGGTATACGGGACTGGGATGTAAAATTGTTTTTGTTTGTGTTTGAAATTGATATATTATTGAAATTGAGAGATGATTGAGAATTCAATTTAATATATATATATATATTGATGTGTTTGATATACTGTAACATCAATTTCATTGCTTTGTTATGTGTATTGTGGCTTCGTTCTTATATATACACATTGTAGTGTAATTTCATTCGTATGTGTTACTGCCTATGTTTAGAAACCAATAAAACCATGACAATTTTATTGTATCGCCCAGGTATAAAATAGTAACACTGCTTCTTATACAGAACATCATATTATAGGCATTTGAGTTGTAGTATCATGTTACAAGTGTATAATAATTCTTTAGTATAAATAATAATAATAATAATAATAATAATAATAATAATAATAATAATAATAATAATAATAATAATAATAATAATAATAATAATAATACACTATAAAAAAGAAGCTTATTTGCCACGTGAAAATCACGTGGCAAACATCAAAATCACGTGGCAAAATAAAAATAGCGACGTGGAGACATATGTCGCTGGGGAGCCAGTGGCAAGCCAGTAGCGACGTGATTCCCATGTCACAAAGTTGTGACGTGGTATTCACGTCGCAAATGCTTTGTTTTAGGGAATATACAATCTGACATACAGCAGCTTTAGTTGCGACGTGAGAATCATTTCACTAATTTGTGACATGATTCCCACGTCGCTACAGGTGACGTTTTTATTTTTTTTAAAATTGTTTAGTAATTATTTTTTATATTAATTAATTTATGTAATAAAATTTAAATAATAAAATTTATATAATAAAATTTATATAATAAAATTTATATATTAAAATTATTAGAATAATAGTATTTTATTATATATTCGAATAATAGAATTTTATAAAATAAAGTCATATAATAAAATGTTATGTAATTTAATAATTTAAAATGATAAAAATAAATATCTTACATAAATGCAAATTTAAAAACGAAATAAATAAAATGTTTTCACGGGGCATCTTCACCCGGATAATTATCAAGATCAAAATCATCAATTTCGTCATCATTCGGCTGTGTATCAGGAACATTTTGATTTCCACCACCTTGCATAAACCGTCTCATCTGCTCCTCCATATCAGATTGCCTCTTCCGCATGATCTCTAACTGCTGCTCCTGCTCTTGCCTCATTGTCGTCATTTGGGCCTCCATTTCGCGTCTCACTTCACTTGCCGCCAATTGTCTTACTGTTTCAAGTTGATCATGTGTCAGATTCGGTTGACGTGACCCTCCCTCTCCATCTCTAAGTCGTTGAAATAGATTACGATCACCAACTCTCAAGCCGGCGGCCAAATTTCCTCCCGCAAAAAAGCAACCATTAGGCCCTTTTCCATTAACAACCTCATTCCAAATATAGAAATCAACATCACCATTAAGCGGCTCCCCTTCTGCTGGCATATATTGAGGATTGTGTTCCAGAAAACGTGCAAGCAATGTCTGATAATCATCCTACACATACATTAAATAATAAAATTAAAAAAAAAATTACATAAACATATATATATATATATATATATATATATATATATATATATATATATATATATATATATATATATATATATATATATATATATATATATATATATATATATATATATATATATATATATATATATATATATATATATATATATATATATATATATATATTAAATTTATGCTAAATTAAAACATTTATATATTAAATTATACTAAATTCAAATATATTAAAAATTTGTCACGTGATTTTCACAAATCAACTTATGAATTGCCACGTGATTTTCACGTGGCAATGTTTCAGTTGCCACATGAAAATCAGTCACGTGGCAATTTATCAGTTGCCACATGATAATCACGCCACAACTTATAGATTGCCACGTGAAAATAACGTCACTATTTTTGTTATTAACTTAAAAAAAACATAAATTAAATTACTTACAAAAGCTCTATTTGTGCGCTCGTCGACAAAACCTCCCGATTTCTTTGTCCGAGTCCTCGTAATCAACTCAATGATCAATGGTGGTCTCCCCATCTCCTTAGTCTAAACAATAAAGTTAAAAATAATTAGTAAAAAATATTATGAATAAAAATATATATAACTTAAAAAATTAGTAATATTTACCATCCGTCGGACATGCTCTGCAGTGCTAATACTTCCAACAGTATTGACACATCCCCCCTTTTCGGATGCCCTCATCTTCTTAAAATTTTCGGATTTGGCCTTGAATTCTGGCGAACCCCAATATGTACGAAGTTCTCCAAAAACCTCTACGCCTATCCAGTTAGGACGGATACCATGCAGCTCATAATTCTCCCTAACCCGCCGCATTATATCAGAAAATCTTCTAGAAGTTCTGCTATAATAGATTTTTTCCACAATTTTCTCATTCAACAGATCCCACACACATTTTTCCTGCAATGTTGTATGACTAAAATAAAAAGTTAAGTAATTATCATTAAAATGTGACTTAAATAACAATACTAAAAAAATATATTAAATTTACAACTTAAATAAATAACAATACCTTAAATTTTTTAAACCATTCTTCTTTATTTGTAACCTCGCCAAAATTCCTCCAAAATGATTTATACATCTGCTGGATTATATAATTAATAACCTTGGCAGCAGTCCGACTCGGCGCGAAACTAAACAACAAGATTTTGAATAAACAATATTAATTATAAATTTATACAAAATATTAAAATGAATATGTACTTAAATAAAAGTTTATATAAGAAACTTACTTGCTTCCTTCGGGCCAAATCCAAAACCTCCCGTCAATGACATGAATCTCACTCGGATCATCTCTCTCACGAAGATCAGCTCCATCTATATCATCAGCTACCACATCTGCATCACCGTCAGCCTGTGTAGGACGTGGGGTGCTGGATCCTGCAGCCTGTGTGGGATGTGGGGTGCGTGATCCTCCAGTCCGTCTAGAACGTGGGGGCGCGGGTTCCTCCAGCCTGTGTGGGACGGGGACTGGGGGATCGTCCAGCCTGTGTCGGACGTGGACTGTTGGGTCCTCCAATGTGTGTGGAGTGTGGGGTGCTGGACCCTCCCTCCTGCTGGAAGGATGAAGACATCTGTGTGGGTCCCCCCGTATGCTGGAATGATAAAGGCACGCCAGTCTGTAGAAATGGAAAATTGGGTCCTCCCCCCGTCTACTGGAATGATGAGGGGACACCAGTCTGCTGGAAAGATGAAGGCACCTGGGTCGGTGGGAAAGGGAAACTAGATCCTCCCGCATGCTGGAAAGAAGATGGCATCTGAGTCGGTGGGAAAGGAACACTAGATCCTCCCGCCTGCTGGAAGGATGACGGCATCTGGGTCGGTGGGAAAGGGAAACTAGATCCTCCCGCATGCTGGAAGGAAGACGGCATCTGAGTCTGTGGGAAAAGGAAACCGGGGCCTCCAGGTGGCACAAAAGATGCAGGTACCCCAGACGGGAATGTATGGGAGGAGAGTAATGGGACAAAACCCTGAGTACTGGCCAGGGACATAGGATCAACCTGACTCTGAGGGGGTGGGCACATGGCTGAGTGAGGAGACTCACATGTTACTACCCTCGGACGCTGAGACTTCTTACCGCTATCCTTATTCTTCGGTGGCATTTTACCTAGTTATATATATTTTCATAAACAAAGATAATAAAGTCATTGACATAAATATATATTCATTGACAAATTCAATATATACATGTTCAATAGATATTCATTAATATTACATTAAGTGATTAATTAATCTAAATCTTCATGCTCGTTATCCATATCATGTTCATCATCCGATGTAATATTGTCCTCGGATTCAAACTCTTCGTCATTGTCTTCATCCACATTATTATCAACCAACAATATAGACGCATCAACTTGAAGTCCCTCAACAGTTGTATCAGACAAAGTTGTAATGTCTTCAGCTGTAACCACATCATTAATCTGTTCAACATCATCAACTTGGTAGGCAGCATCTTCCACTAGATCTCCAGTTTCAATATGACCTAGCAGTTTTGTTTTTATTACAACACACCATCCTCTTTTACGTATTACAAATGAAGGATAAGGAACATAATAAACTTGCCTAACAATATGTGAAATTATGAAAGGGTCATATTCTTTGTATCTCCGGTTCATTTGAATCTCGACAGAACCATATGACTTGTCTATCTTTGTGCCTCTAGTTGGATCATACCATTCACAATAAAACAAGACAACTTTATTTTCCGTGTCCAAGTAATTGTATACCAACTCGTAGATATGTTTAACAAATCCATAGAAGTCGTCTTCACCGCCATCTATAACTCCTTTTACAAAAACACCACTATTTATGGTTTTTTTCCCTTCGGTCCATGCCTCAGTGTGAAATTTATATCCGTTCATGAAGTATGTGTGCCAATCATTTGCGCTTTGGATAGGGCCTTCTGCCAAGTTTCTCAAATGGAGTATTTCTGGAGTTAGTGCAAGAACGCTAGACAATGTTTGCTTGAACCATGAGGGAAATTGAGCATGAATAACACCTGATGTTGACTGTACCCCGGTACTATGAAAATAGGCATTGTTAAATTCCCTACAAAACACACACCATAAGTTTAATAAGTTTGGTATACACGCACCATAAGTTTAAAAAGTTTTGGTAAACTTACTCAAGATATGGTTTAACTTCAACGCAGTTGATCAAGACATGGACATGTGCAGATTGCATTTCTTTTTGGGTCAACCAATGCACACCCTTCTTTCCAGAAGGTCGACCTGGAAGCGCAAAGACTGATAAAGTGAATTGACTCCTCTGATTGACATTTACAGGATTCCGTATGATTCTAGAAGTTAACAACAAGTGATTGAAATAGTGACTGCAAAAATGTGATGTTTCCCGATGCAAGTAATGTGCACATATAGATCCTTCTACTCTAGCTTTATTTTTCACCGATCTCTTTGAATCACCCATGAACCTTTCAAATGGATACATCCGCCTATATTGAACAGGTCCACCAAGATAAGCTTCATATGCAAGATGCACAGGTAAATGTTCCATGGAGTCAAAGAAACCAGGCGGAAATACTTGTTCCAACTTACAAAGAATGAGTGCAATGTTTTGGTCCAACTTAATGATGTCTTCCACTTTTAAAGCTGGCGCACAAATATCTCTAAAAAATTGACTAATTTCAGTTAGTGGGTCAAGAACATGTTTGGGTAGCGATCCAAATGCAATTGGTAGCAACTGTTCCATAAAAATGTGACAATCATGACTTTTCATACCATGTAATTTTCCAGTGTTAGGGTCAGCACACCTTGCTAAATTTGATGAATACCCATCGGGCATTCTCAATTCTTTTAACCATCGACAAACCGCTTTAGCTTCTTGGGAAGTCAGACTGAAACAAGCCTTGGGTTTTAATAATTTTCCATTCGGTTGGAGCTTCAACTCTAACTCTCTTCGATTACACCAAATTCCCATGTCTTGTCTGGCCTTCTCATTATCTTTTGTTTTTCCTGTCACATCCATCACTGTGTTAAATACATTATCAAAAAAATTCTTCTCAATATGCATAACATCAAGATTATGGCGCAACAAATTATCTTTCCAATACGGAAGATCCCAAAATATACTTCTTTTTGTCCAATTGTGGGTGACGCCGTATCCTTCAATTCAGCATGCTTTGCCATTATCTGTAAATTTTGGTAGTTCACATACTTGGTTCCATATAACCCCTGGTGGCAATCGAGGCGGAGGCAAATCTTTCTCTCGTACATCTTTTTTAAAATTTGTCTTGTTTCTTCTATATGGATGATTTGCTGGTAGGAATCTGCGGTGACAGTCAAACCATGAGCTTTTCCCACCTTTATCCAACGTAAATGCTTTGGTGTATCCCATGCAATGCGGACAACCCATTTTTCCATGCGTACCCCAACCAGACAACATGCCATATGCTGGAAAGTCATTAACGGTCCACATCAAGGCAGCTCGTAATGTGAAGTTCTATTTACGGGATATATCATAAGTCCATTCTCCAATCCACATCTTCTTCAAATCATCAATTAAAGGTTGTAAGTACACATCAATTCCGGCTTTTGGACTGTGCGGGCCTGGAATAACACACGTCAAAAACATGTATGGTTTTGTCATACACATCTCAGGAGGGAGGTTGTAAGGTGTTACAATAACTGGCCAACAAGAATACGCACTTCCTGACGCTTGCACGTATGGGGAAAATCCATCAGAGCATAATCCAAGCCTGACATTTCTAGGTTCTGCAGCAAAATATGGATGTGTCCGATCAAAGTGCTTCCATGCCTCACCATCAGATGGATGTCGCATAGTGCCAGAACTTGTTTGGTTTGTATGATGCCATGTCATTTGACTTGCACTGTGCATTGAAGCAAACATTCTTTTTAACCTTGGTATTATAGGAAGATAAAACATGGATTTTACTGCTACACGCTTTTGCTTGCTGTTAACGGCTCTACTGCGAACTTGATATCTTGGACTATTACAAAACTTACACTCCTCTAACGATCCATCTTGAGTACCAAACTCATTGTCATAAAACAACATGCAACCGTTAATGCAACAGTCAATCTTTCTTACTTTTAAACCCAACTTCGACACCCACTTCTTTGCATCATAATAACTTGTAGGCAAGTTGTCTTTCGTAGCGGTGGAGTCCAACATCATTTTTGCAAAATGTTCCAGACATTGATCAGAAACATTCCAATTTAACTTGGCGGCCAATAATCTCACACACATTGATAGCTTTGAGTCTGACGACCCCTCAAACAACGGCGTATTCATCTCGTTCAATAATTGATAAAATCTTTGCGCTTCCTCATTCGGAAACTCTTCCCCGTCAAAATCTCCAGGTTCATCATATGTCACGTTCACACCAAAAGCATCCTCAACCATGTCACCGATCAAATTAAAGTTCTCCTCATACTCCATAACCGGTCGACTACTTGAAGCATGCGTGTTGCTAGTCTCTGGTACATTAACCGGTAGTTCTTCACCATTATACGTCCAAACCCAATAATTTTCAATGAATCCCCTTCTATGCAGATGACGTGTTACTTCCTCTGGGTCACTAATTATTGGTCTACATTCACATTTAAGACAGGGACACCTAACCCCTCCTTCGCTTCGACAATAATCCTGAGCAAACGCCCACTTAATAAACCCATCAACTCCTACTATAAAATTGGGTTTAAGTCCACTTCTTCCTGGATATGTTCTATCGTACATCCAACTACGATAATACCGATAATATTTCATACTGCACATTTATACAATCATTGTCTTTTTCATTAGAAATATTAATCAACTTAATAATATTATTCTTAAACTATTTAATACTATTCTTAAAAATATAAATTTTGCTTTTTTATATATATATATACTAACATATAAATAAATATTCAAATGTAAAATATATAATTTTTTATTATATAACAATAATATCAAAAAACAATAATATAACATATTTACTTTTTATTATATATACAACAATAATATTAGAAAACAAATAATGTAACATATATACTTTTTATTATATATATAACAATAATATTAAAATAATATTATAATATATATACTCTTTTTTTAATTATGTTTTTTATAAATTCTTATTTTAATATATAATTTTTTTCATATCTTTAACATATAAATAAAAAAATAAAACTATTATAATAAATATAATATACATTTTTGTTTTTAAATATGTTATTAAATTTATGTGTTAACATATATATATACATCTATAAAAAATAAGACTTTTAATTTTATGTTTTCTAAAAAATTTTATTTTAATATATATTCAATTTTTTTTTATTTTATACGTATATACTAACAAATTTTTGTATATGTCTATATAACATGCAATAATATTAATAAATATTAACCTATATATATTAACAATAATATTTCTGTTTAATAATATATTAATATATAAAACATTCTAATTTTCATTTTATTTTAAACATTAACCTATAATACTAATTAACCTAAAACTAAAATTAAGTAAAATATTTTTTTAATTCACATAAACAAAATACATATACTACTAATCTATATAATACATATAAAATATAAAAATAATGCATAAATACCTCTATATAATTTCTTCACTTAATTTGCTTCTTCTTGTGTAGCTCTTGGTGTTCTTCTTCAAATTTCTCTACAGGTTAAGCAAAATACCCTTTTTAATATTTATTACCAGTATAATAAATAATGAACAAATGAAATAAAAATTTATCAAAATATGAATACCTTATTCTTCTTCAACAATTTGGGATGGAGGAAATTTGATTTGGGAATTTGGGTTTGAGAGGTAAACAAAGGAAGAAGAAAGGAAGAAGAAAGGAAGAGGAAACAAGCATCACCAGATGCTGTAACGGATGAGAATTTTGTGGAGATGTAAACATCAAGTAGCGACGTGACTGTCACGTTGCAACATTGCCACGTGAGACTCACGTCGCTACACACTCAACAGAAATATAATTCACTTTCCCACTCTGCCACCCTCTCATCAATCAACTTTAATTTCCCCCCTTAAATGTAGCGACGTGGCTATCACGTCACTACCAAATTTCAAAATAATTTTAAACTCCCTCCAACTAAATGTCTCAGAGTTTATACATATTAAATTTTCATTTTCTGTAGCGACGTGTAAGACACGTCGCTGATTTTTTTACTAAACAACCTTCTCTGACTTGCTTTATTTATCATTAAAATATATTTGTGACGTGGTTATCACGTCGCAACTGCATTTATTACTCACGTGATAACCACGTCGCTAATATATGTCGCTGGGGACCATCTTTCTTGTTGTGATAATAATAATAATAATAATAATAATAATAATAATAATAATAATAATAATAATAATAATAATAATAATTTAATATTATTAAAAAAATAATTTTGTAGAAGTTATGAATTAGAGATAAGTATTTGGATAAATAGTTAATTTGGGTTAATTTCTATTCTAATAGAGTTGTTAGAACTATCAATAGAGTTTTCAATTGAGTTGTCAATATGGTTGTTAGAGTTGTCAATAGTGTTGTTAAAGCTATCAATATAGTTGTTTCGTATTATTAAAAGCCACTTTTTATTTGTTTTGCGTAATTTTGACATGTTTAGAGTTGTCAGTGTAAGATGTCGGTGTGTTATATATTTGTTGAAATTACAAATTAAATTATAATACAAAATAACTCTTAGAATAGGAGTGGTATATGTTTATTGTTTAGCTATCAAAATTGAGTCTGTTTGCGATACCAGTATTACTGCATCATCATTTCCAAGTGTTTCAACTTTCAAGTAGCAGTATTGTGAGTAAATTGAGAAACCAATCTTGAGAATAACAACATGGATATCCTGTAGCAGTAAAAGTATTGTGAGTAAAGTGAAAAATCAATTTTCAAATGTTTCAACTTTCAAGCTACTAATATATAATAATAATAATATTAATAGTGATGATTGTGATCGGTGGATCTGGAACTGACTGTTTAACGCTGGTTCACGAAATGTCGCGGAAGCAAGAGTTGCCACCGTCTTTTATTTTCTCCAAATGGAAAGGACAAAAGCACAGAAAAATTCCTTAAAGAGATTGCTCTCGGTTCGGGAGGTAGATTATAGAAAGGGAAGGTGTTAGCACCCTTTCTATCCATGGTTATCCATGGGCTCTTAGATACTTGCTCACTTGTGTTTTCAAAATGGTTTGTTTGCTTTTCGATTGTGGGTTTAAAAAAAGTTTCTTTGAAAATTCCAGTTCGACTCTTGTATCGGTCCTCAAGAGTGTTTGAAAAATTGCTTTCGAAAGCTTTTTGAAAAGGTGTCGGTGTGAAAAGATTTTTGATTTGTTTTTGAAGAGAGCAAGTATCTACGAGAACCTACCTACCCTAAGGAATTCGTCTGTGTAAATGTCCTTTAAAGTAGTGCCATCCCACCATTGAGAGGTAGGTAGCACCACCGTTGGAGGTGTTCGGGTCAATTCGAGGTTCGGGACATGGTGATCACCAGAGCAATGGGAAGACACCTTAGAAGCTACCCTCATTCCAGGTTCCCGGATCATGAGGACTTACTAAGACATCCTCTACTCGACGATCACCTTTCGAGGCAAGGCAACAGTGAGGCGTACCCTAGGGGTGGTGTGTGCGAATTGTGTGTTATTTTCATTGATATTTGTCTTGTCATGTTCATTGTGATCTACGCTTGATTTTATTATGGCCATTCATTCTTTCATGCTTTTGTTAACAGTTAATATTTGCGGGAAAAGTAAATTCTAAACTATTACAAATGGCGCGGGTCCACATCGCCAAAATTAAACCGGACCCGATTTGACAGAAAAAATAAATAAAGCAAATAAAGTAAAGAAATTGAAAAGTGCGAAAAGTTTAAGTTACAAAGCTTTGGGAGAGGTACATAATTATTTAAATGACATAAAAATAAATACGCGAATTTAAACAAAAAATACGGGCGTTGGACCCTTTTGCAAAATGTTAAAATTAATGAGGAATTAGCATTTAAAATTAAGAGAAAAGGTTTTTGGTATTTTTTATGATTTAATATGGAAAAGAGAATTAATTAAAATTAAACTAACCCTAATTCTAATGGTTTTTAAGTTTGTTATGAAAATATTAAAATATAACCTAAATTAAACCTAAATTCTTTTATGTACAATTTAATTATGAAAATGACATAAGTAATATTATTATTATGAAAAAAAAGAAAAGAAAAATTGAAAGGAATAAAATTAACAATTAAACCTAAATTCTATATTTTTTATATTTTTATTATGAAAAGAATTAAAGTTGCAACCTAAATTAATACTAAATTAATTTACATGTATTTATTTATAAAAATAATTAAAATAAGGTATTTATTATATTTTGCTCTTTTTTCTGATTTTTTGTGTATTTTATAGTTTATAGAAATAATTAATTAAAATAAAACAATGAAGAAAATAAAATAATAAAAGGAAATTGCAAACCAGGGGGGGTTCAGGCCCCAATTGTGAGGTATGCTTTGAATAATCTGGCCCATTAAGCTTCAAATTCGTTGACCCTCCCAGGCACCATGTGGCAACGTTGACTAGGGTTTATTGTGTTCATCCATCATGTGCCTTTGATCTGAATATGCTAGACGCGTGGACGCTTGGATGAGGGAGGCATATGGTGTGTCTATATTACTGAAGCTGCATAGGAAACGTTGTGGAAAAATAATATTGAAAGTACACAGACCTGGGGTTCGAACCCAGGTCTTGGATGTTGAAGCAATGAGCGTTTGCCAGCCGAGCCACTGAACCAATTTGTCAATTAAATAAAACACAAACATTATAGCGTAAAACAAAAACCAATGCATATTTCCGCGCGAATTTTCAAATTCACCAATCCGCTTGTGCCACGATATCATCGTCCTCCCTGTTCCTGAAACATCAAACACATAGGCCACGGTTTTTTAGCGTCGTTTTAGATGGCTTATGGGAAAATAGCGAATAGGTTCTAAGCACTCATAAATGGAGCGCGATGGTCCTATCTCCTTCGTCCAGATGAGCTGGTTTGAATGGTCATGGTTTCGTGGGCTAATTTTTCCTTATTGCAAAAGCCCTAAATTCCAGTCCTGCAAAACCCTAGAAATCAACTATGGTGAAATCATATACGATGCATAATAATTCAATCAAATACAATGGTTAGCTTTAGAACTTCACAAGGAACGTAAATCAAGCATTAAAAGTGTTAATGGATGCATGAATCGTGGTGTACGACTATGAGTTTTTCTTGATACAGTTGGCCCTAGTTTTACCAATTCTTGGCGTTATAATGGATGATCTGGATTGGAATCGTTTCCTTGAAGCTTGAGGAAGCCAATGGGATGAAAATCTTGGCTTGAAACCACCTGCAAATTGATTTTCAGTTTTGAGCTTTATGGAGAAAATTTCAAGTTTGGAATGTGTTCTTTAGCGCAGCTTTCAGTCTCTTGTGATTAGGGTTCTCATCTAGCATATGTAATGAGGCTATTAGGTTAAGAAAATTCATAAAAATCTCTTGTAATCATGGATTGAAGATTTGATTTTTTTCCATTATGTTTCATATCTTTTTCACATGGTTTTTGTATCAATTATGCTCAAATCAACCAAATCTTTCCTAATTAGCCTATGCACGAAATCTTGATGGCAAAACATGCATGAAAAGATTTTTTAGGTCAAGTTATATATTTTCCACATATTTAAATGATTTAAATGAATTAATATAAATAATAATTCAAATAAATAAATTAAAAATGATAAAATACTTCCCTTTGGGCCAAGTGGTCGTGCATATGCTTGGAATGATGAATCATGGAAGAAAAATGGGCCCATTAGCATTTTTAGGTCATTTGGATCAAAGTTGACTTTTCAAAATATCCAAAAATTTCCCAACTTCCACAAGGCATAACTTGCTCAATTTTTAAGCTTTTCTCATGTTCTTGGACATTTTGGAAAGGTCTTTGAATCCTCTAACCAATGTCTTTGGTCCCATGTCATTTTGATTTACCAATCTCAAGTTATGGCCTTTGACTTAAAGTCCCTTTTTGTTGACTTTTGAAAATGACCTATAATGTTGAAATTGATAACTTTTTGTGAGAGCATTTCTTGTACTTGAAGTATGAAGATGAGTTGTAGGAAATGTCTTTCTCTTCAAAATGAGCTTTGGATGGAATTTTTCTGATAATCCATGTGAAAGTTATGCCCTGGTCAATTTCAGTTGACTTTTTCAGCTGTCCAAATAAGGAAACTTTTGCATCTTTGATGATTTTCTGAGCCAAATTTTGAGAATCATGATCAAGCATTGATCAAATGATGTTTGTGGCTTCAAAATGATATGTTGACCAAAATCTTGAACTTTTGACTGTCAAATGACCATTTTGCCCCTACAGTTGACTGTAGTGCAATTTAGGGTTTTGACTGTGCAATCTTGAGTTGAATGCCTTGAAACTTGATATGAGGATGCTTGACCACATTTGTAGGCATGTGAGACTTGATTGGGCCTTTGAAAACTTCATTTCCTTGATCAGGACACAAACCCTAATCTTGACTGTATAGGAGATCTTTGCACTGTGCAACCCTTGGGGAATTTTGTGACTTGGCTTGGCAATTTCCTTGGAGAATATGGGAGGGCAAATTTTGGGGTACAACAGTTGCCCCTGTTCAATCTTCTTAGACCTGAGGATGTAGATTGGCTGACGTGCCTTTCGTAATCTGAGGGTAGAAGATGATTGGACACTAGAGTGCCCAGAAATTTGCGCTCACATGTTAGCAGTGTGATGGGGGGAATGGGCTTATAGATGCCATTTGGAGATTGCTGGATAGGATGATGGGCTTATAGATGCCATCTGGATGTTGCTGGATAGGATGATGGGCTTATAGATGCCATCTGGATGTTGCTGGATAAGATGATGGGCTTATAGATGCCATCTGGATGTTGACCGCGTAGGAGATTCCTTGGCGAGAACCTGCATACCTGCACAACAAAAAATGAGTACCTGACACGCTGCAGGAGCTGATTTTAGGTGCTTGGCACCGATGTGTCCTGACTGGTTACCGGAGCTGAGTCTGGAGCTTCATAAGATGATGAATGAACCAGGTATGGTTACTGGCTTAGCATGAATGGTAAGAGAACCTTGGGTGATTTTAACTTCAACAACGCTCGTTGAGAAAAATCTTGAGTGTCTTCTACTGGGATAAGAATCAGGGAGATCTTAGGGTCGATCTGACTGAACCAGAGGAGGCCTTTGACTGGATAAGCATCAGGAAAAATCTCAGGGTCGATTTAACTGAACCGGTCTAGGTCTTGAAATATCTTCAACTGGAATAAGTGTCAGAACGTCGCCATATCTGGTTCATATCTGGACTATATCTGGAAGGAAATCTAGAAGCAGTATCAGAACGTCACCATATCTGGTTTACATCTGAAACTATATCTAGAAGGAAACCTGGAAGCAGTATCAGAACGTCACCATACCTGGATCATATCCGAAACTATATCTAGAAGGAAATCTGGAAGCAGCATCAGAACGTCACCATATCTGGATCATATCCGAAACTATATCTAGAAGGAAATCTGGAAGCAGCATCAGAACGTCACCATATCTGGATCATATCCGAAACTATATCTAGAAGGAAATCTGGAAGCAGCATCAGAACGTCACCATATCTGGATCATATCTGAAACTATATCTAGAAGGAAACCTGGAAGCAGTATCAGAACGTCACCATATCTGGATCATATCCGAAACTATATCTAGAAGGAAATCTGGAAGCAGTATCAGAACGTCACCATATCTGGATCATATCTGAAACTATATCTAGAAGGAAACCTGGAAGCAGTATCAGAACGTCACCATATCTGGTTTACATCTGAAACTATATCTGGAAGGAAGTCTGGAAGCAGTATCAGAACGTCACCATATCTGGTTTACATCTGAAACTATATCTGGAAGGAAGTCTGGAAGCAGTATCAGAACGTCACCATCTCTGGGTCATATCTGAAACTATATCTAGGAAGAATTGCGATAGTTGATAGTAATCATTTTTGTATTGATCTTTTTCCTGAAAAGGCAAAACATAATTGTATGCAAAATCATGATGCATGAACTGTATGTCTTCAGGATTAATGAGATTCGTGTAGTATGATGCCTATGCATGCTATAATGTATGAAGATGTGATGTCTAAGAAAAGCAAATCCTTGACGGGTGCCGGGAAGTCACTCCTGGGCTGATGTTGAAGAATAGATTTTTGCCTCCGCTGGGGATGATAGTTGCAAGAATACCGGTAGGAGAAGATAACTCCGTTGGGGAATGAACTTGGCGAATGGATTACTCTGCGGGGAGAAAAGATACTCTAGCGACCATGCTGGGAAGCAATACTCTGTGGGAAGAGGGATGCCTTGCTGAACGTTGATAATAGTTTGCTGGGGATACCCTTGCTGTTGGAAGAGTTGATGGACTTCGCTGGGGTAAGAAGACTTCGTCGAGGACGCTCTTTCCGTGGTTTTTGGCTGAGGATAACCCAGTTATATCCTGTTAAGGAAATAACTCTTTAAGTCAAGCCGGACGACGCGTTCGTGCGCTGCGAGGATAAGCTTCCAGAATTTACTGGGGGATAAGCTTACTGCTTGGGGATATGAATTCCATCTTTCCTGGGGAAGCTGGATTGGACTCTCCTGGGGAAGTATTGAACTGTATTGGTTATGTTCTTCAACGGAACCTACCCTGATACCTTGGAGGATAGAACAATCAGATTGCTTAGACAACTCTTTATTGCCCCTGTTTCTATGGGGGAGGCACTTGTGGGATGCTGATAGTTGTTGACGGACAAACCTTCTTCTGGTAGACAGATGGCAGGACATAGTCGTACGCTTTAATCCCTAACTTTTGCCTGGACCGCCCTTTCGGGTTTTCAATCCACCGGGATACCCATTTTTGCCCAAGCCGCCTTTTCAGGTTTTCGACTTGCCGGGTGTACAGTTTTTTCCTTTCATCCCTTATTTTGCCCGAAAACTTTTGGTTCGCCGGGAAGCCCTTATTTTTGCCTAGGTATGTCAACCTAGCGGGTCTTTGATTTTGCGTGGTATCTTTTCGACTATGTCCGTGCTTTCAGAATGTAGGGAGTTGCCCCTGTTAGAAGTGTTTTGCCATGCCACCAGAAGATGTTTGATTAGGCAAGGTTCGTTGTTGGAATGCCCTAAGTGACTCAGGCGGAGATTTGCCCCAAGCTATTTGGCCTTTGAGAGATTCTCCGAATCTTGACTTAACTGCCCCAGATAGTAGACCATGATCATGTCGTGCCCCTGGATTGGAGATACTCTTGTTCATTAGACTTTCGTCGTGCAAATTTCTATGCTGTTCAAACAAAAAGTCATATGCAAACAAAGTCATGTTAAAATGCAAAGCTTATGTCTGTCTTGAAGATTTTGAAAATGTATTCTTTTTCATAAAACAAGTGAATGTTTGTAAAAACATGATGTCAACTCCGTATTTACCGTAGGCCTTAAGGAGTCAGGATACCTTTCGTGACAGTATGCTTTCGAACTAGCCCATGCTTCAGCTAGGACTTTTGAGTGGTTATAACGTGGCTTGGTTCACGGTTTAAGAAACAAAGGATAAAGGCTCAAATTATTTGTACCCACCCGCTCTTCGTGATGTTCTCCAAACCTAAACTCGGTTGACCATACGTTAGGCCTTGTTTGAGTCTTTGCTTTGATGTTCCAGTGATGATTCGGATATTGATAACTTATTTTGAATAGGCAGTCATTCCTTTTTTGTTGAGGGTTTGTAAGACCTCTTTCTTGATTTTTGTTATCCCTTTCTTTTTTTGCCTGAACTGTTTCCTTTTTTGGAATTACAGTCAGCGGGATGCCCCAGTTTTGTAAGTCTCCTTCATAGGTTTTGACTTTTTTTTGGGCTTTTCATTTATGAATTTGATAATGACTGCCTGTCTTTATCAATTATTCGGAACCATCACTGTCTTTTGTTTTGTAAGGACTCCTTTGGTGCCATTCGTCATGCACTTGGATCAACCGAGAGAACTACCCTGCCCCAGGTTATGATTAAGGGTTTTAATTTTTGAAAAGAAAAACTCCTACTTCTTTGGCTCAGAGGGGTTGACGAGGGATTATCTTCCTTATAACTCCAGTGTTTGGGAATTGAAACAATGCCTGTACCTCATCAGCGGGGTCTGTTCAAAAGCATACTGTAGATTTCGTCATCCTCCCTCAAGAGGCTTAGAATTTTTAACCAAGAGTTGATCATCAGAAAAAATATGAAAAGAGTTTTGAATATAATGAAAACAATTGTATTAATTCCCAAAACAGACATATGCGATGCATTAATAGAATAAAAGAGTTTGCTATGACATTAATTGTTTATATAAGCAAAGGAAACACAACTCAGAAATTCAAATAAACAAAAGGTCTTCAACGATTGGGTAACGGAGCAGTGATTATGTTCGGAGTCTCAGGCACTTCAAACTGAATTTCCCCGGCGTCGATCATATCTTGAATTTTGTTCTTGAGAGGCCAGCAGTTGTCCGTAGTATGCCCCGGGCTATCAGAATGATATGCGCACCTATCGTTGGGATGATAGTTAGGAGCCGAAGTGTTCGGATTCCGAAGGGGAGCCCTTAAGGTGATCAGCCCTGCCTTCAACATTTGTTGTAGTGCTTGATCCAGCGACATGTTGAGTTTGGTATACTGTCGTTTCTCCTTGCGCTGCTGCCCCTGTCCTTGTTGAGCAGGTCCAGGATTGGAGATCTGGATTGCCCCTACCTCATGACGGCTCTTTTTACCGTGCACAGCATTGGATTCTTTCTTTCCATGATGAGGTTTTTTATCAGAAGGTGCAGCCTCTTGAATTTTCCCAGACCGGATGCCAGCTTCTATTCGCTCTCCAGTCAAGATAAGATCTGTGAATCCAGCAGACGAATTCCCAATTAGGTGGTTGTAGAACGGACCAGACAGGGTCCCCAAGAACATATCGACAAGTTCCCGATCAGTCAGAGGTGGTTGTACCCTTCCAGCAAGATCCCTCCATTTCTGCGTATATTCTTTAAAACCTTCACTTGATCCTAACGACATACCCTGGAGTTGGGTACGCGTAGGAGCAAGGTCGGCATTATATTGATACTGCTTGTAGAAAGCAGTAGCCAACTCCTCCCAGTTACGAACCTTGGTCCCATCTAGCTGATAGAACCATTCGAGATGAGTCCCTGAAAGACTCTCCTGAAAGAAGTGGATCCACAAATTCTTGTCCACCGTATATGGTTGAATCTTCCGGACATAGGACCTGAGATGTAACTTGGGACAAGACGCCCCGTCATACTTGGTAAAGGATGGTGCTTTGAACTTCCGAGGAATAATCACACCAGTTGACAAACCCAGATCTCCAAAATCCAGCCCAGGTACCTGTTGGATCTCCATAGCATTCAGCCTATCCTCCAACTGTTTGTACTTGTCTTCGGCAGGAGGGTATTGTTCGTCGTTGAAATCTGTCTCGTTGTCGGAGACCACTGGACTGGGAACCCTTTCCCCCTGATGACTACCTTCCCTCACAGATGGAGTTGTCCTCTCAGTTTCAATCTGCGGTGCATTCCCAGATCTGCGTCTAGGGCTGAACAAAACAGTCCTCTTCTTCTTCTTTTCTTTCTTCAAGAGCAGAGCCTTCAGATCTTGTTGCCCCTGGGTCAAGTTCATGATCAACCCTTGGAACTGGGCATTCTGAGCCTGGAGGGCCTTGATGGACTGCTCAGCTGATGATTCAGGATTCATGACGATCGGCTGAAATAAACAGCGAAGAAGAGTAAGCAACCTGTCAAAGGGACACCTGCAATGCAATGAGATGTATGACATGCATGCAATGATTTCAAGGACCTCGCAGGGTAAACAGAGAAACTTGTTAGAGTTGGAAACTGGCAGCTTGATTGAAGGAACTTCCTGTTGTAGAGAATCCTTCTTCAAGGGTCAAAGGCTCACCATATCCAGTGGGTCATAGCCCCTGACAACCTTAGCTAGAGGAAAATAAATCCTCTTTGCCCCTTGCTAGATGTTTGATTTATCATGACCTGCATCACAAGCCCTTGAGATCCTTGAAATGGGTTAGGATGTATGCAATGGTATGATGTCATGCTATGCATGGGGTGATGTAGGTAAGCCCTGTTATGAGTCCCAATTAAGGACTATAAACAGACCCTGCAAGAAATTCAGTATACTTTGTTATGAATCCCAATTAAGGGCTATAAACAAAACCTGCAAGAGATCTAGTAAACCCTGTTATGAGTCCCGGTTAAGGACTATAAACAAAACCTGCAAGAAGTTTGGTAAACCCTGTCATGAGTCCTAGTTAAGGACTATAAACAAAACCTGCAAGAAATCTAGTATACCCTGTTATGAGTCCCTATTAAGGACTATAAACAAAACCTGCAAGTAGCTTATGTGTTAGATAACACGCATGCAATTAGTCAAGTACGAAGGCACACAAGTCACACAAGAGAAGCCCTTAGAGTTTAGGCCAGCATGGGGTCTGGGTAGTACCCTCTTGAAGTTGGTGGACTCAACCTGTCCTATTAGAAGTAACCGGGTTCTAAGGGTCCCAATATCACGGGATTGCTTTCATTGTTCATCGTTTCGATTTAGCCACTGAACTGGCGACCGAAATATTCCAGGAAAGCAACCCTTAATTGAGTGTAGTATCGAGTATCAACCAACCTCGGACTGCACCAAAGTCAGTTATCTCACTACCCTAAAGAGGCCAAGATAGTTCAATTAAGGTTCCTAAGGTCTGTTGATGCTTCACGACACCACGCGGAGGCCCCGTACTCTCCTTGACTGAACTCAAGGGTTACGGGTACACACCAAAGTGCCACATCAACGTAGCAGATTGTTTCAACCATGTCGGTATACCCCGCACAGTTCCCTCACAGCCTTGTTGCTACCTTCTAAGAAAGGTATCCCCCAGATCCGGGTTAGGATCTATAGAACTCCCAAGCAACCCACAATAATAAAGCAAGCAAAGAAGACAATTGAAAACACAGTTATGACCTAGCCCTAAGGTACACCTCACTTTAAAAATTTATCCCCAGCAGAGTCGCCAGTTCTGTGATCGGTGGATCTGGAACTGACTGTTTAACGCTGGTTCACGAAATGTCGCGGAAGCAAGAGTCGCCACCGTCTTTTATTTTCTCCAAATGGAAAGGACAAAAGCACAGAAAAATTCCTTAAAGAGATTGCTCTCGGTTCGGGAGGTAGATTATAGAAAGGGAAGGTGTTAGCACCCTTTCTATCCATGGTTATCCATGGGCTCTTATATACTTGCTCACTTGTGTTTTCAAAATGGTTTGTTTGCTTTTCGATTGTGGGTTTAAAAAAAGTTTCTTTGAAAATTCCAGTTCGACTCTTGTATCGGTCCTCAAGAGTGTTTGAAAAATTGCTTTCGAAAGCTTTTTGAAAAGGTGTCGGTGTGAAAAGATTTTTGATTTGTTTTTGAAGAGAGCAAGTATCTACGAGAACCTACCTACCCTAAGGAATTCGTCTGTGTAAATGTCCTTTAAAGTAGTGCCATCCCACCATTGAGAGGTAGGTAGCACCACCGTTGGAGGTGTTCGGGTCAATTCGAGGTTCGGGACATGGTGATCACCAGAGCAATGGGAAGACACCTTAGAAGCTACCCTCATGCCAGGTTCCCGGATCATGAGGACTTACTAAGACATCCTCTACTCGACGATCACCTTTCGAGGCAAGGCAACAGTGAGGCGTACCCTAGGGGTGGTGTGTGTGAATTGTGTGTTATTTTCATTGATATTTGTCTTGTCATGTTCATTGTGATCTACGCTTGATTTTATTATGGCCATTCATTCTTTCATGCTTTTGTTAACAGTTAATATTTGCGGGAAAAGTAAATTCTAAACTATTACAAATGGCGCGGGTCCACATCGCCAAAATTAAACCGGACCCGATTTGACAGAAAAAATAAATAAAGCAAATAAAGTAAAGAAATTGAAAAGTGCGAAAAGTTTAAGTTACAAAGCTTTGGGAGAGGTACATAATTATTTAAATGACATAAAAATAAATACGCGAATTTAAACAAAAAATACGGGCGTTGGACCCTTTTGCAAAATGTTAAAATTAATGAGGAATTAGCATTTAAAATTAAGAGAAAAGGTTTTTGGTATTTTTTATGATTTAATATGGAAAAGAGAATTAATTAAAATTAAACTAACCCTAATTCTAATGGTTTTTAAGTTTGTTATGAAAATATTAAAATATAACCTAAATTAAACCTAAATTCTTTTATGTACAATTTAATTATGAAAATGACATAAGTAATATTATTATTATGAAAAAAAAGAAAAGAAAAATTGAAAGGAATAAAATTAACAATTAAACCTAAATTCTATATTTTTTATATTTTTATTATGAAAAGAATTAAAGTTGCAACCTAAATTAATACTAAATTAATTTACATGTATTTATTTATAAAAATAATTAAAATAAGGTATTTATTATATTTTGCTCTTTTTTCTGATTTTTTGTGTATTTTATAGTTTATAGAAATAATTAATTAAAATAAAACAATGAAGAAAATAAAATAATAAAAGGAAATTGCAAACCAGGGGGGGTTCAGGCCCCAATTGTGAGGTATGCTTTGAATAATCTGGCCCATTAAGCTTCAAATTCGTTGACCCTCCCAGGCACCATGTGGCAACGTTGACTAGGGTTTATTGTGTTCATCCATGCTGTGCCTTTGATCTGAATATGCTAGACGCGTGGACGCTTGGATGAGGGAGGCATATGGTGTGTCTATATTACTGAAGCTGCATAGGAAACGTTGTGGAAAAATAATATTGAAAGTACACAGACCTGGGGTTCGAACCCAGGTCTTGGATGTTGAAGCAATGAGCGTTTGCCAGCCGAGCCACTGAACCAATTTGTCAATTAAATAAAACACAAACATTATAGCGTAAAACAAAAACCAATGCATATTTCCGCGCGAATTTTCAAATTCACCAATCCGCTTGTGCCACGATATCATCGTCCTCCCTGTTCCTGAAACATCAAACACATAGGCCACGGTTTTTTAGCGTCGTTTTAGATGGCTTATGGGAAAATAGCGAATAGGTTCTAAGCACTCATAAATGGAGCGCGATGGTCTTATCTCCTTCGTCCAGATGAGCTGGTTTGAATGGTCATGGTTTCGTGGGCTAATTTTTCCTTATTGCAAAAGCCCTAAATTCCAGTCCTGCAAAACCCTAGAAATCAACTATGGTGAAATCATATACGATGCATAATAATTCAATCAAATACAATGGTTAGCTTTAGAACTTCACAAGGAACGTAAATCAAGCATTAAAAGTGATAATGGATGCATGAATCGTGGTGTACGACTATGAGTTTTTCTTGATACAGTTGGCCCTAGTTTTACCAATTCTTGGCGTTATAATGGATGATCTGGATTGGAATCGTTTCCTTGAAGCTTGAGGAAGCCAATGGGATGAAAATCTTGGCTTGAAACCACCTGCAAATTGATTTTCAGTTTTGAGCTTTATGGAGAAAATTTCAAGTTTGGAATGTGTTCTTTAGCGCAGCTTTCAGTCTCTTGTGATTATGGTTCTCATCTAGCATATGTAATGAGGCTATTAGGTTAAGAAAATTCATAAAAATCTCTTGTAATCATGGATTGAAGATTTGATTTTTTTCCATTATGTTTCATATCTTTTTCACATTGTTTTTGTATCAATTATGCTCAAATCAACCAAATCTTTCCTAATTAGCCTATGCACGAAATCTTGATGGCAAAACATGCATGAAAAGATTTTTTTAGGTCAAGTTATATATTTTCCACATATTTAAATGATTTAAATGAATTAATATAAATAATAATTCAAATAAATAAATTAAAAATGAGAAAATACTTCCCTTTGGGCCAAGTGGTCGTGCATATGCTTGGAATGATGAATCATGGAAGAAAAATGGGCCCATTAGCATTTTTAGGTCATTTGGATCAAAGTTGACTTTTCAAAATATCCAAAAATTTCCCAACTTCCACAAGGCATAACTTGCTCAATTTTTAAGCTTTTCTCATGTTCTTGGACATTTTGGAAAGGTCTTTGAGTCCTCTAACCAATGTCTTTGGTCCCATGTCATTTTGATTTACCAATCTCAAGTTATGGCCTTTGACTTAAAGTCCCTTTTTGTTGACTTTTGAAAATGACCTATAATGTTGAAATTGATAACTTTTTGTGAGAGCATTTCTTGGACTTGAAGTATGAAGATGAGTTGTAGGAAATGTCTTTCTATTCAAAATGAGCTTTGGATGGAATTTTTCTGATAATCCATGTGAAAGTTATGCCCTGGTCAATTTCAGTTGACTTTTTCAGCTGTCCAAATAAGGAAACTTTTGCATCTTTGATGATTTTCTGAGCCAAATTTTGAGAATCATGATCAAGAATTGATCAAATGATGTTTGTGGCTTCAAAATGATATGTTTACCAAAATCTTGAACTTTTGACTGTCAAATGACCATTTTGCCCCTACAGTTGACTGTAGTGCAATTTAGGGTTTTGACTGTGCAATCTTGAGTTGAATGCCTTGAAACTTGATATGAGGATGCTTGACCACATTTGTAGGCATGTGAGACTTGATTGGGCCTTTGAAAACTTCATTTCCTTGATCAGGACACAAACCCTAATCTTGACTGTATAGGAGATCTTTGCACTGTGCAACCCTTGGGGAATTTTGTGACTTGGCTTGGCAATTTCCTTGGAGAATATGGGAGGGCAAATTTTGGGGTACAATAATGATGATGTAGTATTATAGTATTATAGTATAATAATTTGTTGAAGTTTTGTAATTAGAAATAAGCATTTAGATAATTAATTAACCGAAAATAGTCGTAATAGTACGAATAATTATGTGGTTTATTTATAGTAAATTTTGGTTGACTCGTTGTATTGTGTTCTTTGTTGAAAAATGTGAATTACCAGGTGATGTTATTCCCTCTATTTAGGGGCAAAATATTAATTTGTGGGCTTATGGTCAATATTGGTTTGTTATTGCGTTGCTATGGAATTTTGTTGTTGCTATTCTGATATTCATATTGTGTCGCATACATAACATATCAAGTTGGAGCTGATGCTCGGTAAGTTGGTCTGAATTAGCAAATTAAGTTGAAGGATTATGCCTTGTTGACGCCTCTATTAATTGGCAGATTTTTAAGTTGAGAGTTTTGCTCAAATGGTACCACATGCATGTGCATCGTAACAAGTCGCATTCCATGTTGCATATTTAAGTTGTTGTGTTATTGACTTGTGATGATTGATGTTGGTTGAAAGTTGTGAATAGTGATTTTATATAATCCGATCTAATATATTGTTTATCATGCATTCAATTATATGGTTTGATATCTTGAAGATGTGAAAAACACAAGAAGGGGGGGTTGAATTGAAAACTTGAAATTAAAAGCTCAGTGACACAGTATTTTTATCCTGGTTCGTTTGATCTCAAACTACTCCAGTCCACCCGTCAAGGTGATTTCGCCTCTCTCCAACGACGTCTTAATCCACTAATCTCAACAAGATTACAAAATCTATTTTAACAACTGTTAAAGTCTTCTTGAGTACAACCATAGTCCGGTTAATCTCAAGGAACACTATTTCAATGTAATTCTACAAGATATGTGTTGTTATGTTTCTAACAAAACTGTTTATCACAACTGTGATAAATTATACAGGATTATAGCTTGGAAATATAAAGAATATTGCTTGCAGCTTTGAATATGCGTGAGTGGTAATATGGCAAAATCGTTCTTGATTTTGAAAGATGACTTTGTTTATATAGGCAGTGGAATGATGTTGATCATAAAGCATGTTTAATGTCATTAACACACTTTCCATTTGGAGAAGATCTTGTCTGAAAGAAGCCGTTGGAATTGATGTTGTCTTGAATGATCAGTAACGCTTCAGAATTGTATCTCCTTACTTGCTGATGACGCTTCAGAATATTGATGACTTGGATTGGTATGTTTTTTTTTAGAATCAGAGTTTACTTTGATTAAGCACAGGTTCTGGTCATCAATCTCCAGCGTATGTTCTGATTGCTTCAGCGTGTAGCTCTTATGACTTATCTTTTGATGCTGATATGATAAGAACTTCTGTATACATAAAACATAATTTTTAAGGTGCATATTTGTTCTTTGTATTTATTATTTATTCATTGTATTTGTTATCATCAAAACTCTAACCAAGGGTTGTAGAATCAAACTATGTTCTAACAATCTCCTCCTTTTTAATGATGACAAAAACTAGATTTTTCAATTAAAAATAAAGAATAAAAGGTTTAAGAGAAACTCCCCATAAGTTGATTACTTTCCTTAAGTTCCTTGAGCATCAGAGTTTAGCTGCATCTTTCATCAGAGTTTGTACATGTTCAAGCTTTTCAGAAGATAGAGGTTAAGTAATTCAGAATGTTTGAGACTTCTATCTCGGTAAACCGTTATTGAAAATATCTTATTTTCTCCCCCTTTTTGTCAGTTATCAAAAAGGAAATATAATCAGAGCCAACATAGTTGAATTATATTAAAAAAATATGAAGCAATGATAAGTTCCAAAAACAGATAAACAGAAAAAATTAAGCGTTACAGATAAACAGATTGAAAACAAAAAAAAATCTAAGAAGGAGGAGGAAGACGCGTGAACAAAGCTTACAGCAAGCTCTTGATTTGAGTATTAGACTTTTATTGCTTGCCCAAAATGCTTTTAATCTCTTTGTTTGTGTCCTCCTGTTTATCCAACCTTGCATGACTAAGGAAGGTGCTGAAGATTCTTCAGAGGTTGGACATTTCTCAGAGTATTCTACAGCTTGTTCAGAGTGAACCATTTCCTCTGCTGTGATCATCTCTCCTGGAGCAGCATTCAGGGAGAGACTTTCTGGTTCTGGTTGAACTTCATCTAAGGGATGATGCTCTGTCCAGGGAGCATTATCCAGAGGGAGAATATCTTTCTTGAGAAGGTGGCTCAGAACTTGGTCTTCAAAAGCCTTTAGCTTAGCACTAAAGTTCTGCTGAACCTGTTCATAACTCTGTTCCTTCAGCTTTAGTGTTTCAGAACTAAGCCAGTTTCTGAATTTTGTCCATATATAATCAGAAGCAGCAGGATTAGTCATCTCTTGACTAGCATACCTCAAAGAATTTATTCATTCATGTATCCCTCTTTCAAAAATCAACAAATTTGTACCAACATCTGATGTGGTTTCAGTTGGTTTGGGTTTGGGAATGGCAGTTTTGTGAGATATAGAAGCTAGTCTTTCCAGCGCAA
The DNA here is from genome assembly GCA_948472305.1 of Vicia faba. Classification (NCBI taxonomy): domain Eukaryota; kingdom Viridiplantae; phylum Streptophyta; class Magnoliopsida; order Fabales; family Fabaceae; genus Vicia; species Vicia faba. The sequence continues at coordinate 364,195,100 of OX451736.1, forward strand.
TTGGATCAATGACAAGTCTTACGTTGTCAGCTGGACTACTAGTGGATGAAGGAGTGGGAGAGTCAGGTATAATGATTGGAATGGTAGGGGAGTTTGGTGGTGTGGATTCTAGAGAAGAAAGAATTTCTGGAATGTCGTGGATGGTGAGAGGCATGCGAATAGCAAGTGGTTATGTAATTCCAGATATTGGGATTGTATCAGAATCTGAATGAGGTTCTTCATATTGGTTTGATGAAACATGGCGAGGTTCTGGTTCATGGATATCAGAAGATTGATTCTCAGAAGGTTGAGCTTCTGGTTGTTGTATTTCAGGTTGAGGTGATTGTGTTTGGAGAACTTCTTGTTGTGGAGAGTGAGGTTGCGGAATTTCTGGTGTGGTATTAGAGTTTGGATTTTTAGAGAGTTGAGGGTTTGGATTTTGTGGTACGGGAGCTGAAAAGTCTTGGTCAAATGAGTCAATATCAGAGAGAACTTTGGCAAGTTCTGGTTGGGTTTGTTCAGGATTTGGATTATGAGGAAGAGAGTGAGATTCATTCAGACCTAGAGTTTCTGATGGATCAAACCCTATGTCAAAGTCTTCAAATGTTTGTGGAGTTGGATGTTCTGGTTGAGTAGGCATGGTTTCAGATGTTGATATATTTATTGATTCTAAAACAGGAACATAGGAAGGATTACCTTTCTTTTTGGCAGATTTTGGAGTCCTCTGAGATGGTCCTTCTGCCGCAGCTTTCCTTTTCTTGGTCTTCTTCAAAACAACTTCTGGAGCCACCTTATGCAAATCCTGGATGTTGATTTCTGGTGCAGTACCATCTGCCTTACAAGCATCCATATATCTGACTATTATCTCTGGCTTGGAGTCAATCTCAGAGAAAAGAGGAAAATCATCCAGAGGAATTGTTCTTGAAGTGATGGTTGCAAAAGAAGTAACGTTGGGTTCCTTCTTGATATTCTCAATGATTTTCATCTTCTTCAGATTTTTTGCGTTCAGGGGCTTCCTAGTGGTTGCTTCCAGTGTGTTGATTTCCTGAGCTTCTGTCAAATGCTCTATCAGCCTATTCTCTGTCAGAATATATGATATGAGCATGCCTAAGGGAATCCAGTCCCTCTTGGTCCGTTCATCTTCTCTTGTTTCCTTCACACTCGTTCTAAGGTGATTAAACAACAAGTGTGGAAGGTTTACCTTAGTCCTCTTAGAAATAAAATAGATCAGAAATTGTTGATCAATGTTGATATAATCAAGAGAGCTAGTTGGCTTCCTGTGGTTGATACACCCCAGAATAATTCTTGCCCAAATTCTGTGGTGATCCTTCAGATCTCTGATTTTGCTGGAGGGAAGTCCATGAGTAAATATTTCCCTTGCAATAGAGGCTACATCAGAGCATCTCTCAGCCATGTCAATGCATCTGACACCTCCACCATTGTAACCAATAAGCTTTGAAATTAGGTCTTCTGTAATGACAATTTTCTTCCCCATGACATAAGAGGTAACTTGATGATTTGAAGAAGAAGCATGTATCCAGAATTTTTTGACAAGGATTGGAAAAGTTGGCTCTAGTAGACGGTCAAAGTATTTGTTCCAACCTTCAGCAGTGACGTCTTTATATAGATTAAAGTCGTTTTCTTGTAAGCTTTCAAAGTCAATAATCAGTTTTGAAAGAACTTCCAGATTATCAATGGGAGTGAGTAGCATTCTGTAAGGTTCTTCGTACTATTCCATTGAAGCAGATTCCTGAGTACTGATGTTTTGGACGCTTGAAGAAGCCATTGTTCACACAAGATTTGAGGAAGATGAAAGGGGTTTTTGACAAAAGAAGAACTTGAAACGATATAAAGTATTTAGAGAGTAAAGAGAAGTGAATGTAAAAAGTGAGATTTGAGTTTAAATAGTTTTTCTTGAAAGAGTAAACAGTAAGAGAGATAAATAATTAGTCATGATTATAAGCATTAACGACAACTGAAATTAGGGGATTCAGAAAGATATGGGAACGGTTACCCATGACGTGTGTCTCAATGCACTCAATCAGCGCTTTTGACCTTTCAGAAAAGGGAACGCGTGTTCAGCCTCAGAAAGTAGCTGATGAATGGATGACAAATGTTTGATTATGTGAATAGCACGCTTATATCCTTGAAATGAAACGTTCAGATCTTCATGGATAGATTCTGATACAATCTGTACTTCTAAAACTCTGAAGACAGGTTGATCAGTAGTTCACAGAAAATAACAAAGTTCTGAAGGTTAAGATATACAAATAAAATATTTTATTATGGGCATAGCTTCATGCTGAGATGTTTCAGAATGAAGTTAAACCTATCTTAAGAAAGAGTTTTTGTAAAGATATCAGCCCATTGATGGTCTGTGTCAATGAATTTTAAGTTAAGAATCCCTTTCTGAATATAGTCCCTAATAAACTGATGTTTTATTTCTATATGCTTAGCCCTAGAATGTAGAATTGGATTTTTACTGAGACAAATAGCAGAAGTATTATCACAGAGGATAGGAATGTTACTCTCAAATATGTTGAAGTCTTCAAGTTGACTTTTCATCCAGAGCATTTGTGTGCTACATCTAGCAGCTGCTATGTATTCAGCTTCTGTTGTTGATAGTGCTATTGTGGATTGTCTCTTGCTGGACCATGAGATCAGATTTTCTCCCAAAAACTGGCAGCTTCCAGAAGTGCTTTTACGTTCTACTCTTTCTCCAGCGAAGTCAGCATCACAATATCCTACTAAGCTGTAATCATTTGATTTTCTATAAAACAAACCCAGATTAGCAGTGCCTTTCAGATACTTGAAAATTCGCTTAACTGCTATTAAGTGAGATTCTCTAGGATCTGATTAGAATCTAGCACATATGCAAACACTAAATAAAATGTCAGGCCTTGAAGCCGTCAGATAGAGAAGAGAACCAATCATACCTCTATAGACCTTCTGTTCTACCTTTTTACTTACCTCTTCCTTTTCCAGAATGCACGTGGGATGCATTGGAATCTTTGAGGGCTTACATTCTGAGAGATCAAATTTCTTCATAAGTTCTTTGACATATTTGCTCTGATGAATGTAAGTTCCTTCTAGAGTTTGGTTTATCTGAATGCCCAGAAAGAATTTTAGTTCCCCCATTAAGCTCATCTCAAACTCTGCCTGCATACATTTAGCAAACTCTCTTCCCATAGAGGGTTTAGTAGATCCAAATATAATGTTGTGATCGGTGGATCTGGAACTGACTGTTTAACGCTGGTTTCGCGAAATGTCGCGGAAGCAAGAGTCGCCATCGTCTTTTATTTTCTCCAATATGGACAGGACAAAAGCACAGCAAAATTCCTTATGAGATTGTCTCTCGGTTCGGGAGGTAGATTTATAGAAAGGGAAGGTGTTAGCACCCTTTCTATCCATGGTTATCCATGGGCTCTTAGATACTTGCTCATTGTGTTTTCAAAAGTGTTTGCTTTTCAATTGTGAGTGGGTTTGAAAAAGTTTCGTTTAAAGATTTCAGATCGACTCTTGTATCAGTCCTCAAGAGTGTTTGAAAAATTGTTTTGAAAGCTTTTTGAAAAGTGTCGGTGTGAAAAGAGTTTTGATTTGTTTTTGAATAGAGCAAGTATCTATGAGTCATCTACCTATCCTAAGGAATTAGGTTGTGTAAATGTCCTTAAGGTAGTGCCATCCCACCATTGAGAGGTAGGTAGCACCACCGTTGGAGGTGTTCGGGTCAATTCGTTTGTAGGGACAGTGTGGTCACCAGAGCAACAGTAGGACACCTTAGAAGCTACCCTTATGCCATTGATCCTTTTTTAATTCGAGGAAACTTTTCTGAGGCAACTTGTTTTGAGGCATATGGATCAACGGACATAAGGACTTACTAAAACGTCCTATACTCGACGACCACGTTTCGAAGGCAAGGCAACAGTGAGGCGTACCCTAAGAGTGGTGTGTGAATTTGTGTGTTATTTTCATGTTATGTTTTATCTTGTACATGTATCATGGTGATCTACGCTTGTTTTTAATTTAGGTCATACATTCTTTCATGCAAAGTTTAGAATTTAAAAGTGCGGAAATTTAAATGACGGAAAGTAAAATCCTACGCTATTACAAGGCGCGGGTCTATACATCGCCAAATTAACAAAGACCCGTTTTTAATAAAATGCGGAAAGTAAAACCTAGTTACTATTACATGGCTTGAACAGTTACATAATATTTACAAGAAAAATAAGAATAAATGCGCGAAAAGAATAGAAAATAGAACGTTCGAGGGCGTTGGACCCTTTTGGAATTAAATTGAATGAAAAGTTAATTAATTATTAAATTAAAGAAAAGAAATGTTTTTTTTTTATGGTTTTTGTATTTATGAAATAAAGAAAATTAAAATTCAAGAGAAACCCTAATTCTAAGTTGTTTTTAATTATTAAAGAAAAATATTAAAGTTTAACCTAATTTACTAAATATTTAACGTACATGTTTATTTACAAAATAAATTAGTAATTAATAATAATGATAATAAGAAAAAATTATTTATTAAGAAAAGTGATAAAAAGTTAAAAAACCTAATTTCTACATATTTTAATTTATTGAGAAAAAGATTAAAGTTTTAAAACCTAATTTACTAAACTAATTATTAAAGTTTATTTACAAAATAAATTAATAGTGAAATAATAATAATTAAATATATTTTAGTTTCTGATTTTTTATCTTATGAAAATTAATTTATGAAATTAAAGAAAACAATTGAAGACAATTAAAAGAATAAAAAGGAAAATCAAATAAAAAATAAAAAAATAAAAATGTGCAAACCATGGGGGGTATTCAGACCCAAAGGGAGGTTTTTTGTGAGAAATCTGGCCCATTGGACAAAAAGCCTTGTTTGACTTTCTGGCATCACGTGCGTGTTCATTGACTCCTGAATACCGTGGTCTGCATTCTTTGGCCATTGGATTGGGTTTCATGGCCATTTGTGTTCTGACTGTTGGCTTTTGGCTTTTGGCCTCAACGTTCCTTAATGAACCTGCATGGGATCCTGTCTAAATCTGCAGTGTTGAATCTCACGAACACATTAAATAAAATCATAAAATGCAAATAAAGCCAATATATGAAGAAATTCAATGTTTAGGCACAATATGGCATGTATGAATGATTATACCCTTTTGATCATGGAGATCAAATCAATCTTGCCCTTACTGGAAAATTAGTGACCTGAATGCTTTTATGCCCTTTAGATCATGGAGATCAAGTCAGCCTTATCCTTACTGAAGAAGTAATGAGGTGTTGGTTTGTAACTGTGATGGCTTGTTTGTAGTGAGAGAGGGATTTGTAATAAGGATTTCAAGGTTTTAGGGTTCTTGAAAGAATTTGATATTCTAACTATGTTGTGGCAAGATTTTTTTCTCTCGCTTTCTCCTCCCTGGTTTGTGTGAAAAGAAGGTGATTATATAATGGAAATTAGGGTAAAGAAAATGGGCTTTGAATGTGCAATTGGGCCTCCAATGTTCACTTGAGTTCGTCACTTTCCAGGCTAAATCGCAGGGACTTAAGTGCAATTTTTGAAGTTGAAATGTGAAAACAAAATGTAGCCGACATCGATAACTAACTCCTGTCCGAAAATCGGCTCAATCGGATAAAAGGTGAATTAGTTATGAATTTTTGAAGTTTCAGCTCAGACAAACTTATTTTGGGCTCCAGTGTGGACTCTGACACGTTCTTCAATAAAAAACTGGTATTGATCGGAGCATAACCCGGTCTCGACATTTGAAGCAAAGTTGTAGATCTATGAATCAGTGACTTTGTGTAAAAATATGAGCCCAATCCGATAAAAATTGACCGAGTTATGAATTTTCGAAGTTTCGGCCCAGATGAAATAATATTCAGCATTCAGGATTTTCAGCATGTCACGCACTCTGAGCAAAAAACGAAGGCCTTTTGAATACCGTTTGAACTCAATACCTTCTGTGAAAATGTAGCCAACTCAATTTGTGAAATTTTGGCACCGGAACCAGCTCGATACGATGAAAATCGACCAAGTTATGATTTTCTGAACATGATGCAAATAAACTTCTGTCACAAATTTTCTGTGCGAAAATACTTGATAAATCCACATTTTTGAAGACCTTCTGATCGAAATTGGCTTCCAGCCGTGAGAGATGAAAACGTAGATAATGTCAAGGCGGAATTTTGGCCACCGGAACGGGTTCAAAACGAGTCACGATCTTCAAGTTATGAATTTTTTAGCGCGTAAAAACTGCACTTTCAGCAAACTTTTTTACCATATTTCTTCAAGAAATCTCGCACATTCGGATACCTTCTTTAAAGAATTGACTCTTGAGCCGAACCTGAATTTGAGAATACGTTATCAGAGATATCTTGGCGAAAGAATACCTGAATATGACGCGCCGGGTTGGACTTGTGAATTTTTCTTGAAATATTTTGAGAAATATGGGAGGGCAAATTTTGGGGTACAACAGTTGCCCCTGTTCAATCTTCTTAAACTTGAGGATGTAGATTGGCTTGCGTGCCTTTCGTGATCCGAAGGTGGAAGATGATTGAATATTAGAGTGCCCAGAAATTTGCACTCACATAATAAAGTATCAGCAGCGTGATGGCGGGAATGGGCTTATAGATGCCATTTGGAGATACGATGGATAGGGGGATGGGCTTATAGATGCCATCTGGAGGTGTCGATCGCGTAAGAGATTCCTTAGAGAGAACTTGCGTACCTGAAAAAGAAAATAATTACCTGGCCTGTTACAGGAGTTGATCTTCAAACTCTTTATGTAGATGTGCCCTGGCTGGATACAGGTATCGAATCTTTAAACTCTTCAGACGTGCCCTTGCAGGATACAGGAATCGAGTCCGGAGAATATAGTCGTCAACAGATACACCCTGGCGAGATACAGGAATCAGATCTTCAAACTCTTCAGACGTGCCCTGGCAGGATACAGGAATTGAGTCTGGAATTAGTCGTTAACAGATACACCCTGGCAAGATACAGGAATCGGATCTTCAAACTCTTCAGACGTGCCCTGGCAGGATACAGGAATCGAGTCTGGAATTAGTCGTTAACAGATACACCCTGGCAAGATACAGGAATCGGATCTTCGAACTCTTCAGACGTGCCCTAGCGAGATACAGGAATCGAGTCTGGTAATGTTAGTTGTCAACAGATACACCCTGGCAAGATACAGGAATCGGATCTTCGAACTCTTCAGACGTGCCCTGGCAAGATACAGGAATCGAGTCTGGAGCTTCAAAAGGTTTTTGTTGATAATGATGTGATGAATGAATCAGGGACGGTTACTACCTCAACGGGACGATGAGAGAACCTTGAACGATTTCTACCTCAACGAGACGATGAGAGAACCTTGGACGATTACTACCTCAACGGGACGATGAGAGAACCTTGGGTGATTACTACCTCAACGGGACGATGAGAGAACCTTGAACGATTTCTACCTCAACGGGACGATGAGAGAACCTTGGGTGATTACTACCTCAACGGGACGATGAGAGAACCTTGTACGATTACTACCTCAACGGGACGATGAGAGAACCTTGGACGATTACTACCTCAACGGGACAATGAGAGAACCTTGGGTGATTACTACCTCAACGGGACGATGAGAGAACCTTGGGCGATTACTACCTCAACGGGATGATGAGAGAACCTTGGACGATTACTACCTCAACGGGACGATGAGAGAACCTTTGGGCGATTACTACCTCAACGGGACGATGAGAGAACCTTTGGGCGATTACTACCTCAACAGAACGATGAGAGAACCTTGGATGATTACTACCTCAACGGGACGATGAGAGAACCTTTGGGCGATTACTACCTCAACGGGACGATGAGAGAACCTTTGGGCGATTACTACCTCAACAGAATGATGAAGGAATCTTGGACGTCTTCTACTTCAAAAGGTAAAGACTTTTATCTGTTGATCGTTCTTTTCCTGAAAAAATAACGAGTTAGTTGTATGCAATGTCATAATGTATGACATGCATGATGTCATGATGTTCTCAAAAATAAATGAGATTGGGGTGATATGATGCGTGTATGCATGTATCATAATGTATGACAAGGTGATGTTTATGAATGTATTTTCGTCTAGGAAAATAAATCCTTGAGGGGTGTCGGGAAGTTGAATCCTGGGCTGATATGGAAGAGTAGAGCTCTGTTTCCGCTGGGGGTGATGGTTGCAAGAATACCGGTAGAAGAAGATGACTCCGTTGGGGAACAAACTTGGCGAATAGATTACTCTGCGGGGAATGCTCTGTGGGGAGAGGAATACTTCGCTGAGGTTGATGATAACTCCGCTGGGGATTCCATTGGTAAGTCATGTTGGGAGATCTGATGAACTCCGCTGGGGATAGGAAGACTTCGTCGGGGACGATCTCTCCGTGGCAATTGGCTGAGGATAACCCAGTTATATCCTGGTGGGGAAACAAACTTTGAATAAAGTCGGGGGAGCATTCGTACTATGCGGATGACAAGCTTCCAGAATCTACTGGGGATAAGCTTTAAGACCTGCTGGGGATATGGATTCCACTTTCCTGGGGAAACTTTTGGACTGGACTCTCCTGGGGAAATTTTTTTGAGATGTACTGGGGAAATGGATCCACTGAATGTCTGGTATTCCTCCGGGGAACAATCTTAGATCAAGACTTCCGGGGATGCTTGTTAAGAATGTTTGTATACTCCGCTGGGGAATGTTGAGATCCGCGGGGGATAATCCAACTTCCTTGAGGTTGATAGTGGACTAACTCTACTTGGGGAGAGTATCCCTGACTTGCTGGCTCACTCTCTGGGGAATTAAGATATCTTGGTCATGTTTTTCAACCAAACCTACCTTTGTACCTTGGTGGACAGAGCAATTAGATCGCTTAGACAACTCATTATTGCCCCTGTTTCTGATGTGGGAGAGAAAGATACCTGTGGAGGTGCTTGATGACTGCCGATTTGACAAATCTTCTTCTGGTAGGCAAGTGACGAGATGACAGGACATAGTCGTACGCTCTGATCCCTAATTTTTGCCTGGACCGCCCTTTCAGGTTTTCAGTCCACCGGGATACCCATTTTTGCCCAAGCCGCCTTTTCAGGTTTTCGACTTGCCGGGTGTACAGATTTTTTCATTTTCATCCCTTATTTTGCCCGAACCCTTTTGGTTCGCCGGGAAGCCCTTATTTTTGCCTAGGTGTGTCAACCTAGCGGGTCTTTGATTGTGCATAGTATTTTTTCGACTATGTCCACACTCTCAGGATGTAGGGAGGTGCCCCTGTCAGTAGCATTGTGTAGCCATATTACCAGAAGATGTCTGATCGTGCAAGATTTGTTGCTGGAATTCCTGTCCAATGCCCCAAGTGACTTAGGCGGAGATTTGCCCCTGGTTATCTTGGCATTTTGAGAGATTCTCCGAATCTTGACTGAATTGCCCCAGATGATGGACAATAATCACGTCTGCCCCTTGATTGGAAGTGCTTTTATTCACTAGGTATTCATCGTGCGAATTTCCCTGCTGTTCAAACAAATAGTCATATGCAAACAATGTTATAAAAAAAATGCAAAGCTTATGTCTTTCTTGAAGATTTTGAAAATGCATTCTTTTTCATAAAGCAAGTGAATGTTTGTAAAACGTGATGTCAACTCCGTATTTACCGTAGGCCTTAAGGAGTCAGGATACCTTTCGTAACAGTATGCTTTCGAACTAACCCATGCTTCAGCTAGGACTTTTAAGGGTTATAACGTGGCCTGGTTCATGGTTTAAGAAACAAAGGATAAAGGCTCAAATTATTTGTACCCACCCGCTCTTCGTGATGTTCTTCAATCCTAAACTCAGCTGATCGTGCGTTAGACCTTATTTGAGTTATTGTCCTGATATTCCCGTGATGGTTCGGATGTTGATAGTTTATTTTGAATAGGCAGTCATTCCTTTTTGTTATTGAGGGTTTGTGTGACCTCTTTCCTTTTTTTTTGATTTCGTTATCCCTGTTTTTTGCCTGAACTGTTTCTTTTGTGATTACAGTCAGCGGGATGCCCCAGTTTTGTAAGTCTCCTTCATAGGTTTTGACTTAATGGGCTTTTTGATTTTGGTAATGACTGCCTATCTTTGTGATTATTCGGAACCATCACTGTCTTTTGTTTCAGAAGGACTTCTTTTGATGCCATTCGTTATGCACTTGGATCAACTGAGAGAACTACCCTGCCCCAGGTTATGATTAAGGGTTTTAATTTTCGAAAAGAAAAACTCCTACTTCTTTGGCTCAGAAGGGTTGACGAGGGATTATCTTCCTTATAACTCCAGTGTTTAGGGATTTGAAACAATGCCTGTACTTCATCAGCGGGGTCTGTTCAAAAGCATACTGTAAAGATCGTGGTATCGTTTTTGTCATCCTCCCTCAAGAGGCTTAGAATTGTTAACCGAGCGTTGAACATCACAAAAATATGAAAACAGTTTTAAGCATAGTAAACATAATTACTTCAAAGCAGACACGTGTAATGCATTAATGAAATAGCAAAGTTTGACATGAATAAAATGTTTGAACGATCAAAGAAAAATACAACTTGAACATTCGAATGAACAAAAGATATTCTTGATGACTTGGTGTAGGATCAGTGTTCAAACTTGACCTCCTTGGCGTCAATCAAATCCTGGATCTTGTTCTTCAAGGTCCAACAGTCGTCGGTGTCATGTCCGGGACTGTCAGAATGGTAGGCACATCTCGCACCCGGGTTGTATTTGGGAGAGGAAGTATCAGGATTTTGGGGAGGATCCTTTAGTGTGATCAGTTTCGCCTTCAGCAATTGTTGTAGTGCCTGAGACAAAGGCATGCTGATGTCAGTATACTTCCTATCTTGATACTTTATCCTACACCTATTGCTCTTTCTTTGTTGAACAGGCGCGGGATCAGAGATCTGGATTGCCCCTACATCATGACGACCCTTTTTACCATGTATAGCATTGGACTCTTTCTTCCCACTGTGGGGATTTTTCTGAGCATCAGCAGGTGCAGCTGCTTGAATCTTTCTTGATTTTATACCAGCTTCAATTCTCTCCCCGGTCAAGATCAGATCTGTGAACCCAGCAGAAGAATTCCCAATCAGATGGTTGTAGAATGGACCAGACAGGGTCCCCAAGAACAGGTCCACAAGTTCACGATCAGTCAGAGGTGGTTGCACCCTTCCAGCAAGGTCTCTCCACTTTTGGGCGTACTCCTTAAAACCTTCTCCTGATCCTAGCGACATACCTTGGAGTTGGGTACGTGTAGGAGCGAGGTCGGCATTGTACTGGTACTGCTTGTAGAATGCAGTGGCCAAGTCCTCCCAGCTGCGGATGTTGACTCCATTCAGTTGATAGAACCAGTCGAGTTGAGTTCCCGACAGACTATCCTGAAAGAAGTGAATCCACAAATTCTTGTCAGCCGTGTAGGGCTGGATCCTCCTTGTGTAAGACCTGAGATGCAGCTTAGGACAGGAAGCCCCGTCATATTTTGCAAAAGCAGGTGCCTTGAACTTGTGTGGGATTACTACCCCAGAAGACAGACCTAGATCTTCGAAGTCTAGGCCGGGCACTTTCTGTATTTCCATAGCACTTAACCGGTCTTCCAGCTGTTTGTACCTGTCCTCAGCTGGGGGGTACTACTCACCATTGTAATCGGTCTCGTTGTCGGAGATCACTGGACTAGGAACCTCCCTTTCTTGGGGACTGTCTTTCCCAACAGACGGGGTAGTCAGCTCAACTTCATTTTGTGACCCATTCCCAGATTTGCGTCTCGGGTTGGACAACACCGTCCTCTACTTCTTCTTCTTCGAGAGCAGAGTCTTCAGATCTTGTTGCCCCTGGGCCAAACTCATGATCAACTCTTGGAACTGGGCGTTCTGAGCCTGGAGAGCCTTGATGGATTGCTCAGTAGATGATTCAGGATTCATGATGATCGGCTGAAATAAACAGCGAAGAAGGTAAGCAGCCTATAAAAGGGACACCTGTAATGCAATGATATGTATGTATGCATGCAATGTTTTCAAGGCTCTCGCTGGGTAAACAAGAGAATTGTTAACATTTGAATTTGGGTAGCTTGATTGAAGGAACTGCATATTGTTGAGAATCCTTCTTCAAGAGTCAAGGCTCACCATATCAAGTGGGTCATAGCCCCTGACAACCTTGGCTAGAGGAAAATAACTCCCCTTTGCCCCTTGCTGGACAGTTGGTTCATCATGATTTGCATCACAAACCCTTGAGATCCTTGGAATGGATTAGTCTTTATGTAGGATGTATGCAGTGATATGATGGCATGATGTTATGCTATGCGTGGGGTAATGTAACCCTGTTATGAGCCCCAATTAAGGACTAAAAACAAAACCTGCAAGAAACTCAAGTGTCAGATAACAAGCATGCAAATAGCCAAGTTGGAAGGCACACAAGTCACACAAGACAGCCCTTAGAGTTTAGGCCAGCATGAAGTTTGAGGTACTACCCTCTTGAAGTTGGTGGGCTCAAAACCTGTCCTATCAGAAGTAACCGGGTTCTAAGGGTCCCAATATCATTGGATTGCTTTCATTGTTCATCGTTTCGATTTAGCCAATGAACTGGCGACCGAAATATTCCAAGAAAACAACCCTCAATTGAGTGTAGTATCGAGTATCAACCAACCTCGGACTGCACCAAAGTCAGTTATCTCACTACCCTAAAGAGGCCAAGATGGTTCAATTAAGGTTCCTAAGGTCAGTTGATGCTTCACGACACCACGCGGCGGCCCCGTACTCTCCTTGACTGGACTCAAGGGTTACCGGTACTCACCAAAGTGCCACATCAACGTAGCAGACTGCTTCAACCATGTCGGTATACCCCGCACAGTTCCCTCACAGCCTTGTTGCTACTTTCTAAGAAGGTATCCCCAGATCCGGGTTAGGATCTATAGAACTCCCAAGACAGTACCCACAATAATAAAGCAAACAATTCAGACAATTGAAAACACAAGTGATCTTAGTCCTAAGGTACACCTCACTTTAAAAGGTTCCCCAGCAGAGTCGCCAGTTCTGTGATCGGTGGATCTGGAACTGACTGTTTAACGCTGGTTTCGCGAAATGTCGCGGAAGCAAGAGTCGCCATCGTCTTTTATTTTCTCCAATATGGACAGGACAAAAGCACAGTAAAATTCCTTATGAGATTGTCTCTCGGTTCGGGAGGTAGATTTATAGAAAGGGAAGGTGTTAGCACCCTTTCTATCCATGGTTATCCATGGGCTCTTAGATACTTGCTCATTGTGTTTTCAAAAGTGTTTGCTTTTCAATTATGAGTGGGTTTGAAAAAGTTTCGTTTAAAGATTTCAGATCGACTCTTGTATCAGTCCTCAAGAGTGTTTGAAAAATTGTTTTGAAAGCTTTTTGAAAAGTGTCGGTGTGAAAAGAGTTTTGATTTGTTTTTGAATAGAGCAAGTATCTATGAGTCATTTACCTACCCTAAGGAATTTGGCTGTGTAAATGTCCTTAAGGTAGTGTCATCCCACCATTGAGAGGTAGGTAGCACCACCGTTGGAGGTGTTCGGGTCAATTCGTTTGTAGGGACAGTGTGGTCACCAGAGCAACAGTAGGACACCTTAGAAGCTACCCTTATGCCATTGATCCTTTTTTAATTCGAGGAAACTTTTCCGAGACAACTTGTTTTGAGGCATATGGATCAACGGACATAAGGACTTACTAAAACGTCCTATACTCGACGACCACGTTTCGAAGGCAAGGCAACAGTGAGGCGTACCCTAAGAGTGGTGTGTGAATTTGTGTGTTATTTTCATGTTATGTTTTATCTTGTACATGTATCATGGTGATCTACGCTTGTTTTTAATTTAGGCCATACATTCTTTCATGCAAAGTTTAGAATTTAAAAGTGCGGAAATTTAAATGACGGAAAGTAAAATCCTACGCTATTACAAGGCGCGGGTCTATACATCGCCAAATTAACAAAGACCCGTTTTTAATAAAATGCGGAAAGTAAAACCTAGTTACTATTACATGGCTTGAACAGTTACATAATATTTACAAGAAAAATAAGAATAAATGCGCGAAAAGAATAGAAAATAGAACGTTCGAGGGCGTTGGACCCTTTTGGAATTAAATTGAATGAAAAGTTAATTAATTATTAAATTAAAGAAAAGAAATGTTTTTTTGATGGTTTTTGTATTTATGAAATAAAGAAAATTAAAATTCAAGAGAAACCCTAATTCTAAGTTGTTTTTAATTATTAAAGAAAAATATTAAAGTTTAACCTAATTTACTAAATATTTAACGTACATGTTTATTTACAAAATAAATTAGTAATTAATAATAATGATAATAAGAAAAAATTATTTATTAAGAAAAGTGATAAAAAGTTAAAAAACCTAATTTCTACATATTTTAATTTATTGAGAAAAAGATTAAAGTTTTAAAACCTAATTTACTAAACTAATTATTAAAGTTTATTTACAAAATAAATTAATAGTGAAATAATAATAATTAAATATATTTTAGTTTCTGATTTTTTATCTTATGAAAGTTAATTTATGAAATTAAAGAAAACAATTGAAGACAATTAAAAGAATAAAAAGGAAAATCAAATAAAAAATTAAAAAATAAAAATGTGCAAACCATGGGGGGTATTCAGACCCAAAGGGAGGTTTTTTGTGAGAAATCTGGCCCATTAGACAAAAAGCCTTGTTTGACTTTCTGGCATCACGTGCGTGTTCATTGACTCCTGAATACCGTGGTCTGTATTCTTTGGCCATTGGATTGGGTTTCATGACCATTTGTGTTCTGGCTGTTGGCTTTTGGCTTTTGGCCATTTGGCTTTTGGCCTCAAGGTTCCTTAATGAACCTGCATGGGATCATGTCTAAATCTGCAGTGTTGAATCTCACGAATACATTAAATAAAATCATAAAATGCAAATAAAGCCAATATATGAAGAAATTCAATGTTTAGGCACAATATGGCATGTATGAATGATTATACCCTTTTGATCATGGAGATCAAATCAATCTTACCCTTACTGGAAAATTAGTGACCTGAATGCTTTTATGCCCTTTGGATCATGGAGATCAAGCCAGCCTTATCCTTACTGAAGAAGTAATGAGGTGTTGGTTTGTAACTGTGATGGTTTGTTTGTAGTGAGAGAGGGATTTGTAATAAGGATTTCAAGGTTTTAGGGTTCTTGAAAGAATTTGATATTCTAACAGTGTTGTGACAAGGTTTTTTTCTCTCTCTTTCTCCTCCCTGGTTTGTGTGAAAAGAAGGTGATTATATAATGGAAATTAGGGTAAAGAAAATGGGCTTTGAATGTGCAATTGGGCCTCCAATGTTCACTTGAGTTCGTCACTTTCCAGGCTAAATCGCAGGGACTTAAGTGCAATTTTTGAAGTTGAAATGTGAAAACAAAATGTAGCCGACATCGATAACTAACTCATGTCCGAAAATCGGCTCAATCGGATAAAAGGTGAATTAGTTATGAATTTTTGAAGTTTCAGCTCAGACAAACTTATTTTGGGCTCCAGTGTGGACTCTGACACGTTCTTCAATAAAAAACTGGTATTGATCGGAGCATAACCCGGTCTCGACATTTGAAGCAAAGTTGTAGATCTATGAATCAGTGACTTTGTGTAAAAATATGAGCCCAATCCGATAAAAATTGACCGAGTTATGAATTTTCGAAGTTTCGGCCCAGATGAAATAATATTCAGCATTCAGGATTTTCAGCGTGTCACACACTCTGAGCAAAACACGAAGGCCTTTTGAATACCGTTTGAACTCAATACCATCTGTGAAAATGTAGCCAACTCAATTTGTGAAATTTTGGCACCGGAACCAGCTCGATACGATGAAAATCGACCAAGTTATGATTTTCTGAACATGACGCAAATAAACTTCTGTCACAAATTTTCTGTGCGAAAATACTTGATAAATCCACATTTTTGAAGACCTTCTGATCGAAATTGGCTTCCAGCCGTGAGAGATGAAAACGTAGATAATGTCAAGGCGGAATTTAGGCCACCGGAACGGGTTCAAAACGAGTCACGATCTTCAAGTTATGAATTTTTTAGCGCGTAAAAACTGCACTTTCAGCACACTTTTTTACCATATTTCTTCAAGAAATCTCGCACATTCGGATACCTTCTTTAAAGAATTGACTCTTGAGCCGAACCTGAATTTGAGAATACGTTATCAGAGATATCTTGGCGAAAGAATACCTGAATATGACGCGCCGGGTTGGACTTGTGAATTTTTCTTGAAATATTTTGAGAAATATGAGAGGGCAAATTTTGGGGTACAACAAATGTCATCAACATAAATCTGACATACTAACATGTCATTCTTAAATGTCTTACAAAATAAGGTTGTTTCTATTTTCCCTCTGGTGAATTCCTTTTCTCACAGGAAGTTACTTAGTCTTTCATACCAAGCTCTGGGAGCTTGTTTCAGACCATAGAGTGACTTCTTTAGTTTGAAAACATATTCTGGATTTTTGGAATTCTCAAAACCAGGAGGTTGGTGCACATATACCTCTTCATCTATATATCCATTTAAGAATGCACTTTTGACATCCATCTGATACAGAGTGATGCCTTTATTAACAGTAAATGATATTAAAAGTCTGATAGATTCTAACCTGGCGAATGAAGCAAAGGTTTATGTATAGTCCATCCCCTCTTGCTGACTATAACCTTATGCTACCAGTCGTGCTTTATTTCTGATGACTTCACCTTGCTTGTTCAGTTTGTTTCTGAACACCCACTTTGTACCAATGACGTTGAATCCTTTTGGTTTGGGAACCAGATCCCATACGTCATTTCTGGTGAATTGATTTAGTTCCTCTTGCATTTCCAGAATCCAGTCATTGTCCAGAAGTGCTTCATCAATTGTTATTAGTTCAATCAGAAAGACCAGTCCTATGAGGGATTCTTCAGAGTTTCTGAATGTTGATCTGGTTCTGATTGGATCATCTTTCTTTCCCAGTATTGTATCTTCTGGGTGATTAATGCTGCTTCTGGATAGTCTTTTCTAGAGTTGATCAACAGAACGTGCTGGATTGCTTGCAGTGACTGTTTTTGATGTTGAGGGAGTGTCTCTGTTGAGAACTTCTGATGAGTTGTCTTCAGTACCTGTGAGTTCAACTTCCATACCTGCAAGGAGTTCATTCTGCTTTTACTTTTGAGAGTCAAGCTTATCATCAAACTTAACAGTGATTGACTCTTCAACAATTTGTGTTTCTGTATTGTATATGCTGTACCCTCTTGAGCGTTCAGAGTATCCTAACATAATACACTTTTGTGCTTTAGAGTCAAACTTGTTCAAATAATTTTTTGTACTAAGAATAAAGCATGTGCATCCAAATGGATGAAAATAAGAAATGTTGGGCTTTCTGTTCTTCCACAATTCATATGGAGTCTTTTCCAGAATAGGTCTTATAGAGATTCTATTCTGAATGTAACACGCTGTGTTAATTTCCTCTGCCCAGAAGATCTTAGCAACGTTAGTCTCGTTGATCATGGTTCTGGACATTTCTTGCAATGTTATGTTCTTTCGTTCTACAACTCCATTTTGTTGGGGAGTTCTAGGACAAGAGAAGTCATGCAAGATGCCCTTTTCATTAAAAAATATTTCAAAAATTTTATTTTCAAATTCCTCACCATGATCACTTCTGACTTTGACAATTCTAAGATCCTTTTCATTCTGAACTTGGTTGCAGAAGGTAACAAACACAGAGTGTGACTCGTCCTTGTGTCTTAAGAACTTTACTCATGTCCATCTGCTATAGTCATCTACGATTACTAACCCATACTTCTAGCCACTGACTGAAGCGGTTTTTACTGGTCCAAATAAGTCAATGTGCAGAAGTTCTAATGGCTTAGAGGTGGAAACAACATTTTTGGATTTGAAAGTAGGTTTTGCAAATTTTCCTTTCTGACATGCTTCACACAGAGCATCTGAGTTGAACTTCAAATTAGGAAGTCCTCTGACCAGATTGATTTTGTTAACAGAAAGTAGGCATTTTACATTCTGATTCTTTAGTTCAGAAAGTTTTATTTTATAAATGTTGTTTTTCCTCTTTCCATTAAATAGGATAGTCCCATCTTTCTGACTAACAACTTTGCATGAATTTTGATTGAATATTATATCATAACCATTATCACTTAATTGACTTATGGGTAACAGGTTATGCATTAATCCATCAACTAATAATACATTACTTATAGAAGGAAGATTTCCATTACCTACTGTTCCAGAGCCAATGATCTTTCCTCTCTGATTGCCTCCAAAGCCCACGTAGCCTCCAGGCTTAAGTTCCAGGCTTTGGAACATATGCCTTCTTCCCGTCATGTGTCGCGAGCAGCCAGAGTCCAGGTACCATGATTGGTGTCTTAGCCTTGCTGCTAAAGATATCTGCTACATGTATAATTTTATCCTTAAGTACCCACATTTTCTTGGGTCCTGATTTGTTAGTTTTACCAAAATTTTGATTGAATTTTGGTTTGACAGAATAATCACTACTTGTGTATTTTATGTCATGTGTGTGCCCATATATAAAATGTGAATTTAGTGGTGTGTGTTTTATAACTAAGTCCATGGCATTTTTTGGTGTAGATACCTTACCTTGATATCCTATCCCTTTTCTGTCATTTCTGCTAACTCCATAGATTATTAAAGCCATCTTGCTTCTGTCTATGTTTTTAGCTAGAAACTTCTGAAAGCTGTGATCATACTCTTTGATGATCTCATCAGCATTGCTGGGAATTTCAGAGATTATTTCCTTCTGAGAGTTTTGGAAATCATTTTCTAATTTTGAAATTTTTTCTTTTAACTCAGAATTCTCTAATCTGATACTCTCAGACTTTTCAGAGTCAAAGGCAAGATTCCTTTTTAGGTTCCTGAACTTGACTCTGATTTGTTGATACCTTTCCAGAATTTCATTTAGACTTTCTGCAAGTTCAGCCATAATAAAGTTTATGGTAAAGTCAGGAAATACCTCTTCAGTGTCTGATTGTGAATCCGAGCCAGAAGCTTCACTGTCTTCAGATACGTTTGCCATGAGAGCTATGTTTGCTCTTTCATCATCTGATTCTGAGCCAGCTTCAGATGTGTCAGAATCATCCCATGTAGCCATGAGGCTTTTCTTCTTTTCCTTGAAGAACTTCTTTTTGGGCTTTTCCTTCTGAAGCTTTGGGAAGTCACTTTTGTAGTGCCCTTGCTTGTTACATTCATAGCAGATGATGTCCTTGTTGTTTGGATTTCTGTATCCTAAAGAACCATCAGATCATCTGCGTCCAGAGGAAGACTCAGACTTTCTATATCTGGAGGAGGATTCATTTTGATTCTCTGATCTTCTGGGATTTTTGAACTTCCTTTGTCTCTGTTTCCATAGTTGGTTCACCCTTCTGGAGAGGAGAGACAGTTCATCTTCTTCTGATGAGGATCCATCAGAAGTTTCTTCCACGGCCTGCAAAACCTTAGAGTCAGATTTTCTGTTAGATTTTAAAGCTAATGGCTTACCTTGCTTTTGAGGCTCATCTTCTTCTAGCTCTATCCCGTGACTTCTGAGGGAGCTAACAAGTTCCTCCAGAGAAATTTTGTTGAGATCTTTGGCTAGCTTAAGTGTTGTGACCATTGGTGTTGTACCCCAAAATTTTCCCTCTTATTTTATCAACATTTCTCATCACAAGACTCTTGGAATTCAAGACCAAGCTAGGGTTTGCTCTGCTCAAGACACCTCTTTGCACTGTTGACCTAAATTAGGGTTTGAGTTTGCACAGGGATGTTTTGACCTACAATTCCCAAAATTACTTTCATACCTCATGTTGGACTCGCAAGTTTGTCCATACCAAGTTTCAAGCCTTGATTCAAATTTTTGCCCAATCAATTGGACAGTTGACCTAGAAATCAACTGTATTGGGGAAAAAGTCAACTGTGGCCAATTTACAGCCAAACCTCATGAATTTTGACCCACATCAACATTATGAAATCATATGAATCATTTGATCAAGTTTGGATCACAATTCCACAAGAAATTTGATCAGATCACCAAAAGGGCAAAATGGTCATTTTTAGGGTTTTGACTGCACAAAGGCAATTTTTGACTATTTGACCTAACCAATGGAAAATCAAGCTCAACCATGGACTCAAGGACTCAATTACATTGTCTTGACCCATTCAACAAGTTCAAAAGATCTCAAATGCATAGGATTGACAGATGAATTTTTCAGTCAACTGATCAAAATTTGACTGTATACTGAAAAGTCAAACTTTGACTTTTTGGTCAAAATCAAGTGCCAAGAGTTATTTTTCATCAAGACATGTCAAATTATGAAAATTGTTCATCAAGAAACCCAAAAGTGCAAATTAGGGTTTAAAATGGAAAATTTTCATAACTTAGAAATTTTCTAAGTAATAAAATTTTCTTATTTTTTCGTAACTTTGTCCCATTTTTTCACCAAGATGCAAATGGATTCAAACAAAACTTACAACATGAAAGTTGTATTCCATCACAAAGTATAAAACTTTGATTAACAAAGTTTTCTCAAAAGAAGCTTGTATCTCAAGTTATGATTTTTGGAACAAGGGTACCTAAAACTTTTAACTTAGAGAAATTTTGCCCTAGTTTAGGCAGGATTTTGACCCATCTTCTTGGGCATTTTTCACATAGTTCCACTTGAAGTTTCAAGTTGCATTTCAAATATGGATTATAGTACATGTTGCAAGATTTCCAAATTGTCCAAGAACTCCTCAAACACCTTTGTGGTTAAGGAGAATCGAATGCTTAAAGTTGGCAAAAACTCACTTTGCAACCATGGCCAATACATGTTCATACCACTTGCCAAGTCTGACCAAGCTAGCTTATTACACAATTACAGGCCTCTAAACCAGTTTGTACTCCATAATTTAATGCAAATCCATTGATCCAATGCATTGTATTGGTCATTAGGGTATTGTACATAAGTTTAATCCCTAAATGGTAAAAGGCACATTTCCATTTTTGCAAAAGGTTCTGTGATACGGTGGGAGAACTGACTTGAGGTTTTGCATTTTGTATTCGCACTTGTTCAGTTTAGCAAGAGTCGCCACCGACTTTTTATTTTATCCTAAAGGAAAGGTTAAAAAGCACAGGAAAAACCTTTTGAGATGTTTCGTGGGTTCGGGGGGTAGATTATGAAAAGGGAAGGTATTAGCACCCTTTTCATCCATGGTTATCCATGGGCTCTTAGTTACTTATTTTAGATCACTTGCCTTGATTTTCAATTGCTTGAAATGGTGGTGTGTGTGTGTGTGTTTTGAAAATGTTTTGAAAAAGAGGCCTTGTCTAGGCAACCGTTGTAACAATTCTTTACTCGAATGTTTTACAAAGGTGTGTATCTTTTCGAAAAGATGTTTCAAATGTTTGAAAGTTTATTTTGAAAGTGTTTGTGGAGTGTGGTTTTGAAAAGTAGGCAAGTGTGTTTTGAAAGTTTGATCAAGTAACCTAGAGTTGTCTACCCCTAAATTTACTCAAAGGTTTTTCTCATGTTTTAACCCTTTTAACAGTATTGTTCCACCATTGCATTTGGTGGAGAATCTTGTGTTAGGATGTTAACGGGACAGGCGCGGATCATTGTATGGACCATGAATGCAATGGTGCCAAGTGTCTTTGGCAATTTTGCTTGAAGGGACTATGATCATTTCGTTTAGGCAACTTTCGAAAGCGTCATCGAGGGACTATGATCATTTGAATTGTTTTGTTTTGCCAAAGAAACTCAACGTGCAAGCATGGCCCATTTTGGAAGGCAACGAGTGGGATTACCCTAGGGGTGCAAGTGTGAATGGTGTATAGATTGTCATGCATTTATCTTTGTATTAGGTTATCTAGCGGTCGATTTTATTTACATACAAACCCTAGGTCTAACCATGGTATATTTGAAAGCGATAAATTGCGGAAATTTAAAATCTACGCTATTACAAATAAGTATCCGGGAGTGGGGGTACAAATATTTACAAATGGGGATGAGACTTAATAGGAGAGTAGTGTCCAAATAATTTACAACCAAATCGAATCAATCGCAATGTAAATGTAATGTGTACAACAATAAAAGCAATGTAAATGTATATTGTAAATGTGTATGTGATTTATTTACAAGTGGTAAAATGTTAACTTAATGCAAAATTAAGTAGGTATTTATTCCTTTTTTGTGTTTTTGTTAATTATGTACAAACAAAAGTTTTTAATAAAAGAAAAGAAAATGCTTTAAGAGATTCTAATTTTTTATGTATTAAGGTTTTATATACAAAAAGGTTTTTAAAGAAAAGAAAAGAAAATCGTTCAACTTTAAGAAAATTAATATTCATATCTTTTCTTTAAAATGTAATAAAAATAAAAAAGAAACAATTAAGAAAATTTGTATGAAAAGATTTATTAAAGAGGGTTTTTAATCTATTAACTTAATCTAATATTTATGTGTTCTTTTTAATATAACAAAATAAAAGACAATTTTTGGTATAAAAATGAAGTATTGTTTTATAATATAAAGGTTAAGTTATAAAAAGGAAAAAAAATAAAGGGGTAAAATAAAATAAAAGAAGATTGATTCTAAGAGTGTAAGACGTAAAAAGGTTGAATGGGCCTTAGGGTTTTCTTAGCCCAAAACAGAATAAATAAACAAGTGAAAGAAAAGGGGGGTGCACGCCTAATGGGCTTAAGCAAACTGAAAAGGGCAAGGCCCAGATGGGTTTCACAACGTTTGTTTTAGGGTTTCAAAGGGTTTTGTTCATTTGGGATTCTAGGGTTTCAGAGCTTAAGAGCGGCGTCGTTTCTCCATTGCTTCCTTCGTCTTCATACTTTGAGCCAAAGCCTCTGAGTTTCTATCCGTCTATGACCGTCAAGTGCCATCGTTATCTCCTCCTCTCCATGGATTATTCAAGTGGTGGTTTACAAGGTATTAATTATGTTCTTTAACGCGTTAAGGTTTCGTGCTTCACATCTTGCATGTTTTCATTCGTTTCTGATTTCTTTTATGTTGTTGTTTGTGTTCTGATTGAGGTACGTGAAAAGAAAAAGATTAGAGATACTACCTTTGGCTCTTGGAGATGGAGAAGGACGGTGGCTTGGAGGCGCTTTGGGCGGCCAGGCGGAGGGACGCGTGATGCTCTGTGGAAAACTGGTACTTGTATCTTTGCCTTTTCTCGTTTAGTGATGATTGTCTAAAAAATCTGAAAACGCCTAGTATAATTTCTTTTCCTCTTCTGTCCACTTGAATGTTTGCCTCTGTATGCTTGTATGCTCCTTTCAACGTTTGCTTCTGTTGGGTTGAAATTGATTCTGAGTTGCCTCTGATTGATGGTATTGCTGAGTATTGCTTTGTATGCTTGCCCCTCTGATATGCTTCTTTTCCTCTTCTTTTTGTTGGCTGGATGAGATGCCTGTTGATGTTGGCCCAATGATGAACACAGTTCTGAGGGTCTTGGGATTTGAATGCTTGCTTAAGACAAGCTTGGCTTTTAGTCTTTAGTTGGAAGTTGCAGGTTGAAGCTTTTTCTGGTTTTGGCTTATGCTGTTAGTTTAGGCTTGGACAGGTTTAGGCTTGGACAGGTTGCTTGTTTGAGGGCTTTGAGGCTTGGCTTCTGTTTGAGGCTTTTGGTTACAGGTTTAGAGCTTTGAGGCTCTCTGTGTTTTGACAGGTTGAAAGGCTTGTGCTTTTTTCTGTTTAAGGTTTGACAGTTTGTTGGTGAGCTGGTTTGTTGATAATGTTAGCAGACTTCAGGCTACAAGGCTTGAGGCTTTTATGCAGTAACAGGTTTTGAGAGCTTGTGGTGCCTCTGGTTTGAGGCCTTTGAAACAGGCCTGTCTTATGTTTATTTGCTTGTGTTTGAAGCAGGTTTGCAAGACTTTTGAATTGAAGCAGGTTATGGCTTTGTTTTTGTGTTGGAGGCAGTTTTGAGGTGTTTTGATGCTTTACACAGTTTTTGTTGCTTTGGTATTTTCTGCCTCTACTTGTACTGTGTTGTGGTATATTGTTTATATATTAAGCCTAAGCCTCAAGCCTGTAAGATACTTCCCTCTCTCTTCTCTCTCTTTACAGATTAAAAGCATATTATATTGCTTGCACTGTATTTCTGAAAAGGTGACTGGCCTTGGAAAGTGATGTAACTTTGTTTGCTTGCATTAGTTGACTTCCTCTGCATATTTTCCAGTTTTCCTGCATACTTTGTGTACTTTGTTGACAACCTTTGGATAGCCTTTGATATCTTTTTGGCAGCTTGTGGACAGTTTTTAGTTTGCTGTCTAGTTTGGACTTTGGTTAGGCCTTATGCAGTTCAGTTTGCCTTTGGACTTTGTTTGGAATTTTTGGAATTATGCAGCTTTGCTTGTCATTTTGAACTTGTTCAATTCATACTTTGTGCATTTCATACTTTATTTGCAATCATATTCTATCCCTCTTTGTGAACCGAGAGTAATCTCGTGATTTGCATAGAGGGCAAATAAACTGATTCCGGCCAGTCACTTTTAATGATGATTTTTGAATTAACTATCCGCCTTTAATTTCATTTCATCTGCTTTTGACTTTTTCTTTTTCTTTGTTTTGCAGATAAAAATCAATGGAGCAAAAGAGGAGTAGCAGTAGAAGATGAAGATTTAGGAAATTTTAGGATGCAATTTTATTTTCCTTTTAATCATTGTAACATTATTATTGTAAATATTTTGTAAATAATTACTGTATTTAAATAACAATTGTACAAATAATTAAAGATAAATAAAAAGTCTTTTTATTGACATTCCTTTTTAATTCTCCTTCAAATGTTTATTTAATTGTTTATAATTCTTAAATTATAATAAAATGGAAATAAATCCCAATTATTCTAACTTAGAATAAATAAACAATTGATAAACACTATGGTCTTAGCATCAATCAATAATAAACCCGGCGCTCCAATTATCCAAAGCAATGCACAGTTAATCAAACAAAACGTCCACATGCCTTTTCTTTTAATGATTCAATCAAACACTGCAAGCTCCCAATCAGAAACCTCAGTCCATATCTCAGAGTAAATTGAAAAGAACTGTAGAATTAATTCTTTCTGAGAATGCGTGCACAAAAACCCTGATTCTTGATTAAATGTCAAAGAAGCGTCCTCCTGATCAAAACTTGAGCCAAACTCAAACAAAACCCTAGCACTCTGATTGAACTGTTCCAGAGCCATGAAAACCCTAATTTGGATAGACTGATAAGAAAAAGTCTGTTTGACTGATTCCTACGCCAATCTGAAAAATCAGGAAAAGCCTGAGGCTGTGATTTCTTGTGGAAAAATAGGAGGGCAAATTTTGGGGTACAACAGTTGCCCCTGTTCAATCTTCTTGAACCTGAAGAATTAGATTGGCAAGTTTGCCTTTCGCGACTCGAGGGTAAAAGGAGATTGGACACTAGAGTGCCCAAAAAATTTTCACTCGGTGATGTGATGGTAGAGGGAATGGGCTTAAAGATGCCATTTGGTGATGGGCTTAAAGATGCCATCTAGGGATGTGACAGAATCTTTTCGGGGGATGGGCTTAGAGATTCCATCTGGAAATGGGCTTAAATATGCCATTTGGAAGTTGCTGGTAGGAGGATGGGCTTAAAGATGCCATCTGGAAGTGTTTGTTGAGGAGGATGGGCTTATAGATGCCATCTGAAAATGTTTGTTGAAATGTACGTCATTGGTGAGTGGACGAGTATCAGAAAGGTATCCATGTTTTGGAACATCTCTGAACTGGGGGTTCTGAACAAGCGATAGATTGACATCCATGTTTGGAGAATCCGTAAACTGTTTTCAGAAGTCTGGAAATTGAATAAGCAATAGAGCAGCATCCGTTGTTGGGAAGCGTCCGTAAACTGTTTTCAAAAGTTGAGAAGAATCTGAATAAGCGATAGGTTGACATCCGTTACTGGAGAACCCGTGAACTATTTTCAGAAGTCTTGAGTCTGAAGCTTACTAATCTTTATCCTGAAAAAGGGTAAGATATTAGCTGAAACACAAAGCCATGTTGCATGAAATGTATGATGCAATGTATGTTATATCAATGTTTATGATATGAATGTGATGAATGCGCATGTAAGCTGATGAGCTGTCTTGCTGAAGATAGATGAATCCTGGATGGCTGGAGACAAAAGAATCTTGATTGCTGCCGGGGAAAATAATTCCTTGACTGCTGCTGGGGAGGGCAAGAATCTTTTGATTGCTGCAGATGAGAAGTCCTGGGACCACTGTTGGGGAATCAGAAGCTTGGGTTGTAGGCCAATCTACTGGGGATTCCTGTCTTGAGGAGATCTTCATTGAGGAATATTCGAATATCCTGTGAGGAAATGAGAATGAGAGTCTTCACTCTGCTTGGGGATTGATAGTTGGAAGTTTTAGCTCCGCTGGGGATCTTGAAACTTGACTTTGCGGGGAATTAGATTCTGGAAGGTTCTCTGGCTGGGGATTACAAGAATCTTTTGATTGCTGCAGGTGTTGATCTGGAATAAGTTACGGAATGTCGCCATCTCTGGGTCACATCTTGAACTATCTCTAGAAGCAAATCTGGAATAAGTATCGGAATGTCGCCAAATCTGGGTCACATCTTGAACTATTTCTGGAAGGAAATCTGGAATAAGTTACGGAATGTCGCCACATCTGGGTCACATCTTGAACTATTTCTAGAAGGAAATCTGGAATAAGTTACGGAATGTCGCCACATCTGGGTCACATCTGAACTATCTCTAGAATGAAATCTGGAATAAGTTACGGAATGTCGCAACATCTGGGTCACATCTTGAACTATCTCTAGAATGAAATCTGGAATAAGTTACGGAATGTCGCCAAACCTGGGTCACATCTGAACTATCTCTAGAATGAAATCTGGAATAAGTTACGGAATGTCGCCAAACCTGGGTCACATCTGAACTATCTCTAGAATGAAATCTTGAATAAGTTACGGAATGTCGCCAAATCTGGGTCACATCTTGAACTATTTCTAGAAGGAAATCTTGAATAAGTTACGGAATATCGCCAAATCTGGGTCACATCTGAACTATCTCTAGAAGGAAATCTGGAATAAGTTACGGAATGTCGCCAAACCTGGGTCACATCTTGAACTATCTCTAGAATGAAATATGGAATAAGTTACGGAATGTCGCCAAACCTGGGTCACATCTGAACTATCTCTAGAATGAAATCTGGAATAAGTTACGGAATGTCGCCAAACCTGGGTCACATCTGAACTATCTCTAGAATGAAATCTTGAATAAGTTACGGAATGTCGCCAAATATGGGTCACATCTTGAACTATTTCTAGAAGGAAATCTTGAATAAGTTACGGAATGTCGCCAAATCTGGGTTACATCTGAACTATCTCTAGAAGGAAATCTGGAATAAGTTACGGAATGTCGCCAAACCTGGGTCACATCTTGAATTATCTCTAGAATGAAATCTGGAATAAGTTACGGAATGTCGCCACATCTGGGTCACATTTGAACTATCTCTAGAATGAAATCTGGAATAAGTTATGGAATGTCGCCAAACCTGGGTCACATCTGAACTATCTCTAGAATGAAATCTGGAATAAGTTACGGAATGTCGTCAAACCTGGGTCACATCTGAACTATCTCTAGAATGAAATCTAGAATAAGTTACGGAATGTCGCTAAACCTGGGTCACATCTGAACTATCTCTAGAATGAAATCTGGAATAAGTTACGGAATGTCGCCAAACCTGGGTCACATCTGAACTATCTCTAGAATGAAATCTGGAATAAGTTATGGAATGTCGCTAAACCTGGGTCACATCTGAACTATCTCTAGAATGAAATCTGGAATAAGTTACGGAATGTCGCCAAACCTGGGTCACATCTGAACTATCTCTAGAATGAAATCTAGAATAAGTTACGGAATGTCGCCACATCTGGGTCACATCTGAACTATTTCTAGAAGGAAATCTTGAATAAGTTACGGAATGTCGCCAAACCTGGGTCACATCTGAAACTATTTCTAGATCTTGATTTTGTTAAGGGTCAGAAATTGGGAGTATACCAATCTTCTGAGGTGATAAGGATGAGAGTCTTCACTCTTGAGAGAAACAGATTTTTAGGAGCTTCAATTGTCCGTTATTCTGTTGGTGATTGTAACTTCCAGCAGGTGATGAAGGAATTGTTAAACACTTTTGACATTCTAATGCCCCAAGTGATAATGAAGGAGTCTTGAATCAGATTACTCTGCAAATTGAGAGATTTCTTGAAATTTTGACTGGACTGCCCCAGATTAACTGAACTTTGAAATATCTGTTGAAACCCTGACTGGACTGCCCCAGGTTAACTGAACTTTGAAAGATCTGTTAAAACCTTGACTGGACTGCCCCAGGTTAACTGAACTTCGAAAGATCTGTTATAACCTTGACTGGACTGCCCCAGGCGTGCTGGATGGTGACATGTCATGTCCCCTTGTTGATAGGAGATTTTTGTAATGGAAGTGTTATCCTTTTTGAAGTGATTTTATTCACTGAGAGAGTTTTCGTTCCTCCGAACATTCATTGTGTGAATTTCTCTGCTGTTAAACAAATAGCCAAATGCAAACAGTGATATTCAAGCAATGCAAAGTTTATGTTTGTCTCGAAGTTTTGAAAAATGCGTTTTTTAGCAGAAAACTTTTTATAAGACAAGTCAACACAAGATTTAGATCAAAGCCTTACAGGAGTCAGGATACCTTTTGTAACAGTATGCTTTCGAACTAACCCATGCTTCAATTAGGACTTTTGAAGGGTTGTAACGTGGCTTGGTTCACGGTTTAAGAAACAAAGGATAAAGGCTCAAAGTATATTTGTACCCACCCGCTCTTCGTGATGTTCTTCAACCCTAAGCTCAGTTAATTGTGTGTCGCACTCTGTTCGAGTTTGGAACGACTTTTGGGTGATGGTTCACCAGTTGAATTTTGGAAGACAGTCATCATCTCCTTTTTCTTTATGTTGTTGAGGATTTGTAATGACCTCGTTCTTTATTTGTTATCCCTAACTTTTGCCTGACTGTTCCTGTTTTCGAGATTACAGCCAGCGGGATGCCCCGGCTTTCTTAAGCCTCCTTTACAAGTTTTGGCTTAGTGGGCTTTTTTCTTTTTTTGAGAGATTGACTGCCTATGTGATAGGGGACCATCACTATCTTTTGATTCCAAAGGAATGCTTTTCTGATGTCATTCGTTGTGTTACGAACTGAGAGTTTGCGACTTTGATGCGCACTTTTTTTTTGAATTAACTGAGAGACTACCCTGCCCCAGGTTTAAATCAAAGGTTTTAATTTGTTTAGAATAGAAAACTCCTACTTCTTTGGCTCGAAGGGGTTGACTAGGGATTATCTTCCTTATAACTCCAGTGTTTGGGAATTGAAAGAAATGCTTGTACATCATCAGCAAGGTCTGTTCAAAAGCATACTGTATGAGATTGTGGTATTGTTTCGTCATCCTCCCTCTAAAGGCTTGCAGCTTTTTATCAAGAGTGAAATATCATAAAGAAATCATAAGAGTAGTGAAAACGAATGGATGAATTCAAGACAAACATATGCAATGCATTAATGAAACAAAGTTTGACATTAATAGATAATTGTTTGAACAACAAAAGAAATTACAACTTCGAAAATTCAAATGAAAACAAAAACATTCTCAATAATTTGGCAAAGGAGCATTGATCATGCTGGAGTCTCTAGAGGGTCAAACTCGATCTCCTTGGCATCAATCATGTCTTGGATCTTGTTCTTCAGAGGCCAACAATTGTTAGTGTCATGCCCCGGACTGTCAGAGTGGTATGCACACCTTTCATTGGGATGATAGGTAGGAGCAGAAGTATTTGGGTTCCGGAGAGGAGCCCTCAATGTAATCAGATCCCTCTTCAACAAGTGTTGCAGTGCTTGAGACAACGGCATGTTGATCTTGGTAAACTGTCTCTTAGGCGCGACCTCCTTATGCTGATGCCCCTGTCTTTATTGAGCAGGCGTTGGATTAGAGATCAAGATTGCTCCTACGTGTTGGTCATGACGACCCTTTTGACTGTTCGCAGCATTGGACTCTTTCTTTCTGTTGTAGGGAATTATCTGAGTATCCGAGGGTGTAGCTCCTTGGATCTTTCCACTTTTGATGCCAGCCTCGACCCTCTCGCCGGTCAGTATTAGCTCGGTGAACCCGGCTGAGGAGCTTCCAATTAAGTGATTGAAGAAAGGCCCCATCAAAGTTCCCATGAAGATGTCAATCAGCTCTCTGTCAGTTAAAGGGGGTTGCACCCTACCAGCCAGATCTCTCCACTTTTGGGCATATCCCTTGAAGCTCTCGTCGGAACCCATGGTCATGCTCTGCAATTGCACACGAGTTGGTGCAAGATCAGCATTGTACTGATACTGCTCATAGAAAGCAAAAGCTAAGTCCTTCCAGGTGTGGATGCGAGAACTCTTCAATTGATAGAACCACTCAAGTTGATCCCCTACCAGACTTTCTTGGAAGAAATGGATCCAAAGCTTTGGATCAGTTGCGTACGGTTGAATCTTGCGGACATAAGACGTTAGGTGCATCTTAGGGCAAGAAACTCCATCGTACATGGAAAAGGTAGGGACCTTGAACTTTGGCGGGATGACCAATCCAGGAACTAAACCCATGTCTCCTAAATCCAAGCCAGGTATTTGTTGAATCTCCATAGCATTGAGGCGATCCTCCAACTCTTTGTACTTGTCATCAGCGGGAGGATATTGTTCTTTGGAGTAACCAGCTTCATCCGTCTCCAAATTGTGGTCTTCTTCAAGACTATCCCCTATGTTGGATGGAGTTGCAAGGTCCAGGGTCTTAGGTCTTCTTCTCAAGTTCAGGATGCGGGCTGCCTTCTTGGACTTCTTCTTCTTGTCTTTGAGAAGAAGAGCTGTCAGATCCTCTTGCCCTTTACCCATAGCCAGCAGCATTTGTTGGAATTGAGCATTTTGAGCCTGGAGATCCTTTACCGTTTGTTCCATATCCATCTTACTGAAATAAACAGTAGGAAGATAAGGAGACCTGTATGGGAGAAACCTGTTATGCAATGATATGTATGATATATATGCAATGTTTTCGAGGATCTCTTAGGGTAAACACAAGAGAATGTTAGAGGTTGAACTTTGATCTTTGATTGGAGAACTTTGCACCGGTGGATGTCTTTCCACGAGAATCAAGCTCACCATGTTAAGTGGGTCATAGCCCCTCATTCAAGTAGTTGCACTTGATCTTTGATTGGATAACTTTGCACTTGTGGATGTCTTTCCACGAGAATCAAGCTCACCATGTCAAGTGGGTCATAGCCTCTGATTCAAGTTGTTGCACTTGATCTTTGATGGTATTTGTTTAGAGGAGAAACCTCTTTCCCTTTGGTAGACGTCTGGTTCAACGTAACCCTGCATCAAAAGAACCCTCGAGATCCTTGAAATGGTTATTGAAAATGCTATGGTATGATGTCATGATGTTATGTACATGTATGCAAAAGCAAGTGAGTGTATATACAGGTAATCATATTCACATAAAGCAAACAAGTCCTTAGGTTTAGGCTTGCATGGGTTTGTAGGTAAGTACCCTCTTGAAGTTAGTTGGCTCATCCTGTCCTAAAATAGAAATCGGGTTCTAAGGAGCTCAATATCATTGGATTGTTTTCTGTGTTCATTGTTTTGGTTTAGCCACTTAACTGGCGACCAAAATATTCCAAGAAAACAATCCTCAATGAGTGTAGTATCGAGTATCTACCAACTTTGGACTGCACCAAAGTCGGTCATCTCACTACCCCTAAAAAGGCTAAGATGGTCAATTAAGGTTCTAAGAGTTCATTAGTGCTTCACGACATCACTCAGCGGCCCCGTACTCTCCTTGATTGAACTCAAGGGTTACCGGTACTCACAAATATGTCACACTAACATAGCTTACTGCTTCAACCGTGTCGGTATACCCCACATAGTTCCCTCACAGTTTTATTGTTATTTACCTAAAAATGTGCTCCAAATCCGGGTGTAGGATTTACAACAAACCCAAACAAGGACCCAAAAAGTAAAGCAATCAAAGCAAGTATGTAAATGTGATCTAAACCCTAAGGTAACCCCACTTTTAAGTGATTCCCCAACAGAGTCGCCAGTTCTGTGATACGGTGGGAGAACTGACTTGAGGTTTTGCATTTTGTATTCGCACTTGCTCGGTTTAGCAAGAGTCGCCACCGACTTTTTATTTTATCCTAAAGTAAAGGTTAAAAAGCACATGAAAAACCTTTTGAGATGTTTCGTAGGTTCGGGGGGTAGATTATGAAAAGGGAAGGTATTAGCACCCTTTTCATCCATGGTTATCCATGGGCTCTTAGTTACTTGTTTTAGATCACTTGCCTTGATTTTCAATTGCTTGAAATGGTGGTGTGTGTGTGTGTGTGTGTTTTGAAAATGTTTTGAAAAAGAGGCCTTGTCTAGGCAACCGTTATAACAATTCTTTACCCGAATGTTTTACAAAGGTGTGTATCTTTTCGAAAAGATGTTTCAAATGTTTGAAAGTTTGTTTTGAAAGTGTTTGTGGAGTGTGGTTTTGAAAAGTAGGCAAGTGTGTTTTTCAAGTTTGATCAAGTAACCTAGAGTTGTCTACCCCTAAATTTACTCAAAGGTTTTTCTCATGTTTTAACCCTTTTAACAGTATTGTTCCACCATTGCATTTGGTGGATAATCTTGTGTTAGGATGTTAACGGGACAGGCGCGGGTCATCGTATGGACCATGAATGCAATGGTGCCAAGTGTCTTTGGCAATTTTGCTTGAAGGGACTATGATCTTTTCGTTTAGGCAACTTTCGAAAGCGTCATCGAGGGACTATGATCATTTGAATTATTTTGTTTTGCCAAAAAACTCAACGTGCAAGCATGGCCCATTTTGGAAGGCAACGAGTGGGATTACCCTAGGGGTGCAAGTGTCAATGGTGTATAGATTGTCATGCATTTATCTTTGTATTAGGTTATCTAGCGGTCGATTTTATTTACATACAAACCCTAGGTCTAACCATGGTATATTTGAAAGCGATAAATTGCGGGAATTTAAAATCTACGCTATTACAAATAAGTATCCGGGAGTGGGGGTACAAATATTTACAAATGGGGATGAGACTTAATAGGAGAGTAGTGTCCAAATAATTTACAACCAAATCGAATCAAATGCAATGTAAATGTAATGTGTACAAGAATAAAAGCAATGTAAATGTATATTGTAAATGTGTATGTGATTTATTTACAAGTGGTAAAATGTTAACTTAATGCAAAATTAAGTAGGTATTTATTCCTTTTTTGTGTTTTTGTTAATTACGTACAAACAAAAGTTTTTAATAAAAGAAAAGAAAATGCTTTAAGAGATTCTAATTTTTTATGTATTAAGGTTTTATATACAAAAAGGTTTTTAAAGAAAAGAAAAGAAAATTGTTCAACTTTAAGAAAATTAATATTCATATATTTTCTTTAAAATGTAATAAAAAAAAAAGAAACAATTAAGAAAATTTGTATGAAAAGATTTATTAAAGAGGGTTTTTAATCTATTAACTTAATCTAATATTTATGTGTTCTTTTTAATTTAACAAAATAAAAGACAATTTTTGGTATAAAAATGAAGTATTGTTTTATAAAAGAAAGGTTAAGTTATAAAAAGGAAAAAAAATAAAGGGGTAAAATAAAATAAAAGAAGATTGATTCTAAGAGTGTAAGACGTAAAAAGGTTGAATGGGCCTTAGGGTTTTCTTGGCCCAAAACCGAATAAATAAACAAACGAAAGAAAAGGGGGGTGCAGGCCTAATGGGCTTAAGCAAACTGAAAAGGGCAAGGCCCAGATGGGTTTCACAATGTTTGTTTTAGGGTTTCAAAGGGTTTTGTTCATTTGGGATTCTAGGGTTTCAGAGCTTAAGAGCGGCGTCGTTTATCCATTGCT
Organism: Vicia faba; assembly: GCA_948472305.1. Taxonomy (NCBI): domain Eukaryota; kingdom Viridiplantae; phylum Streptophyta; class Magnoliopsida; order Fabales; family Fabaceae; genus Vicia; species Vicia faba. Next base: position 364,229,007 of record OX451736.1, read on the forward strand.
TCCTTCGTCTTCATACTTTGAGCCAAAGCCTCTGAGTTTCTATCCGTCTATGACCGTCAAGCGCCATCGCTATCTCCTCCTCTCCATGGATTATTCAAGTGGTGGTTTACAAGGTATTGATTCTGTTCTTTAACGCGTTAAGGTTTCGTGCTTCACATCTTGCATGTTTTCATTCGTTTCTGATTTCTTTTATGTTGTTGTTTGTGTTCTGATTGAGGTACGTGAAAAGAAAAAGATTAGAGATACTACCTTTGGCTCTTAGAGATGGAGAAGGACGAAAACGCCTAGTATAATTTTTTTTCCTCTTCTGTCCACTTGAATGTTTGCCTCTGTATGCTTGTATGCTCCTTTCAACGTTTGCTTCTGTTGGGTTGAAATTGATTCTGAGTTGCCTCTGATTGATGGTATTGCTGAGTATTGCTTTGTATGCTTGCCCCTCTGATATGCTTCTTTTCCTCTTCTTTTTGTTGGCTGGCTGAGATACCTGTTGATGTTGGCCCAATGATGAACACAGTTCTGAGGGTCTTGGGATTTGAATGCTTGCTTAAGACAAGCTTGGCTTTTAGGCTTTAGTTGGAAGTTGTAGGTTGAAGCTTTTTCTGGTTTTGGCTTATGCTGTTAGTTTAGGCTTGGACAGGTTTAGGCTTGGACAGGTTGCTTGTTTGAGGGCTTTGAGGCTTGGCTTCTGTTTGAGGCTTTTGGTTACAGGTTTAGAGCTTTGAGGCTCTCTGTGTTTTGACAGGTTGAAAGGCTTGTGCTTTTTTCTGGTTTAAGGTTTGACAGTTTGTTGGTGAGCTGGTTTGTTGATGATGTTAGCAGACTTCAGGCTACAAGGCTTGAGGCTTTTATGCAGTAACAGGTTTTAAGAGCTTGTGGTGCCTCTGGTTTGAGGCCTTTGAAACAGTTCTGGCTTATGTTTATTTGCTTGTGTTTGAAGCAGGTTTGCAAGACTTTTGAATTGAAGCAGGTTATGGCTTTGTTTTTGTGTTGGAGGTAGTTCTGAGGTGTTTTGATGCTTTACACAGTTTTTGTTGCTTTGGTATTTTCTGCCTCTACTTGTGCTGTGTTGTGGTATATTGTTTATATATTAAGCCTAAGCCTCAAGCCTGTAAGCTACTTCCCTCTCTCTTCTCTCTCTTTACAGATTAAAAGCATATTATATTGCTTGCACTGTATTTCTGAAAAGGTGACTGGCCTTAGAAAGTGATGTAACTTTGTTTGCTTGCATTAGTTGACTTCCTCTGCATATTTTCCAGTTTTCCTGCATACTTTGTGTACTTTGTTGACAGCCTTTGGATAGCCTTTGATATCTTTTTGGCAGCTTGTGGACAATTTTTAGTTTGCTGTCTAGTTTGGAATTTGGTTAGGCCTTATGCAGTTCAGTTTGCCTTTGGACTTTGTTTGGAATTTTTGGAATTATGCAGCTTTGCTTGTCATTTTGAACTTGTGCAATTCATACTTTGTGCATTTCATACTTTATTTGCAAGCATATTTTATCCCTCTTTGTGAACCGAGAGTAATCTCGTGATTTGCAGAGAGGGCAAATAAACTGATTCCGACCAGTCACTTTTAATGATGATTTTTGAATTAACTGTCCGTCTTTAATTTCATTTCATCTGCTTTTGACTTTTTCTTTTTCTTTGTTTTGCAGATAAAAATCAATGGAGCAAAAGAGGAGTAGCAGTAGAAGATGAAGATTTAGGAAATTTTAGGATGCAATTTTATTTTCCTTTTAATCATTGTAACATTATTATTGTAAATACTTTGTAAATAATTACTGTATTTAAATAACAATTGTACAAATAATTAAAGATAAATAAAAAGTCTTTTTATTGACATTCCTTTTTAATTCTCCTTCAAATGTTTATTTAATTGTTTATAATTCTTAAATTATAATAAAATGGAAATAAATCCCAATTATTCTAACTTAGAATAAATAAACAATTGATAAACATTGTGGTCTTAGCATCAATCAATAATAAACCTGGCGCTCCAATTATCCAAAGCAATGCACAGTTAATCAAACAAAACGTCCACATGCCTTTTCTTTTAATAATTCAATCAAACACTGCAAGCTCTCAATCAGAAACCTCAGTCCATATCTCAGAGTAAATTGAAAAGAACTGTAGAATTAATTCTTTCTGAGAATGCGCGCACAAAAATCCTGATTCTTGATTAAATGTCAAAGAAGCGTCCGCCTGATCAAAACCTGAGCCAAACTCAAACAAAACCCTAGCACTCTGCTTAAACTGTTCCAGAGCCATGAAAACCCTAATTTGGATAGACTGATAAGAAAAAGTCTGTTTGACTGATTCCTACGCCAATCTGAAAAATCAGGAAAAGCCTGAGGCTGTGATTTCTTGTGGAAAAATAGGAGGGCAAATTTTGGGGTACAACATGTTGCTTTATGTCAAATCACTAATCCTTGAGCCTTGAACAAGATCTTATTCTGTCAACCAAATCCACGAACTTGGGGACAAGCTTGCACAATGTATGCAGGGCTAGAGCTAGCCTGTACAGGCCTGCTCTTGGTCACTTCTCATTTTGCTTCATAACCAAGGCATTATGCAAAAAGCCAACAACTCACACATCTGATAAAACCAACTCAAGCAAAGTTGTCAAACAAGTTTCTCATACCCTAGCAAGCCAGAAGCACGAGCTATTCACCACTCAAACCTCCTCATACTCAAAATCTCCATTTTCTTGCAAAACAGGGCCAGTTCTGCAAATCACCAGCCATAATCAAATCCCCTCGTGCGTTTTGTCCAAAACTACTTCAAACATATTCCAATCAATCTACCTGAGCTATCCAGACCCTTCACAAGTTGATGTAACTCCATTAATACACATTGCCATTTTTGTTTGGAAGCTTTGCAGGTTGAGTTCTGTAGCACGACTCAGGCCACTTTAACACAAACTAAGCATTGGGAAAGGTTCAGTGGACATCAGGCAAGCTCAAAAGAACCTCAAGCACCATTGAAAGTTGCTACATTGTCCAGCTCGAACTCAACTGAAACAGGTATTTCATGAACTTTTATCTCTCTATTTAGGAATAGTTAGACTTAGGTTTGTGAATGAAAGATGTTGTATTCATAGCCCCGAAACCATACATGTGCTTAGTTTTCATTTATATTAATCATGCTAGGAGAATTTCATCCATGAACTTTCTGAAAAAACTAAGTTAGAAATTAGGGCCAGAGAAATTCTCTCTGGTCTTTGAGAGTTAGCTTAAGTTTTTTATATGGTTAGATTCGTTGTTTGATGCTCTACAAGTTTCATGTTTTGAGTTTTGTCAAAAAAGCACTGAATTAGGAGATAGCAGTTTGTACATAGAAGGCGCGTTTTTTGTGTTTGGACAGAGGAAGAAGATGAAGTTATTGGGCTAGGCTAGCTTGTTTTGCTTCTAACACTTGCATTTTCAGTTTACACCCCCTGGCCCATTTCTTTGTATTTTTATCATTTTTGCATTTTTATTTTATTTCTGATTTTGATATTTTATTTTCTAACATAAAAAAATACTTAAAAAATATTTTCATAAATTTTTATATTTATTTGATATTTATTTGAATTATTTCTAACACTAATACATTAAATACTTTATATTTATTTTGTTTTAACTTAAAAATAATGTAAAAAATACTTTTATTTTCATTTATTATTTTTATTCACATTTGAAAATATTTTCTCGAAATATATAGTTTTGTAAATAATTTATTTTTATTTTTACACACTTAATATTTAATATATATATATATATATATATATATATATATATATATATATATATATATATATATATATATATATATATATATATATATATATATATATATATATATATATATATATATATATATATATATATATATATATATATATATATATATATATATATATATATACTATGTTTTATTAAATAATTAGAATAAAAAGACCAAAAATATTACATTTTTATTTTTATTATTATTTATACTAAAAAATACCTTTTTGAATATATTTCATTTTTATACATATTAATATTTTTTGTACATAAATAATACATCATATTTATTTTCTTTAAGAAATTAGGGTTTTTGCCCTAAAAACAAAAATAATTAAAAATAACCCTTTTTATTTATTTCTTTACTTTTCTTTCCATTGAAAATACTTTACATACACAAAAACCTTTTTTTGCATAATACATTTTATCTAATATTTATTTATTATATTTTATTTAAATATTGTACATTTAAATATTATGGCTTGCACATTCAATTTGGTTGTAATAATTTAGGATTTAATTTCTTGTCAAATAATCCCCTATTCAAATTTGTACCCCCGTCCCTATATCATGTTGTAATAGCTTAAAGCTTTCAATTATGCCATGATTAGAATTAGGGTTTGTATGCAAAAATCAAAACCAACAAATAGTTTGACCTAATCAAAGACAAAAATGTATGAAAAACAAACACAATGCACACTTCCACCCCTAGGGTTACAATCCACTTGTTGCCTTCAAAAATGGACCATGGTATGCATGTCAAGTACTTTGGCAAAACAAAAACAAAACAAAGATCATAGTCCCTCGATGACGCTATCTGAGTTGCCTAAACAAAATGATCAAGTCCCTCAAGAAAATTGCCAAAAATGCTTGACACTGTTGCTATCATGGTCTATACGATGACCCGCGCCTGTCCCGTTTAACATCCTAACACAAGGTTATTCACCAAATACAATGGTGAAGCAACATTGTTAAAAGGGTTAAAAAAATTAGAAAGATCTTTGAGTAAAATAGGGTAGACGACTCTTAGTTACTTGATCAAAGCTTGCAAAAACATCCTTGCTATCTTCAAAACAAACTTCACAACACAAATTTCAAAACCCTACTTTCAAAACATTGAAAAACTTTTTAAAAGACAAAAACACCTTTGTATACATTCAAACAAGAATCATTACAAAGGTTTCCACAATGATGGCCTCTTTTCAAAACATCTTTCAAAACCACACACAAAGCACCATTTCAAACAATTGAAGAGCACAATTTCAAACAATTGAAAAGCAAATCAAGTGATCTAAGAAAGTAACTAAGAGCCCATGGTTAACCATGGATAGAAAGGGTGCTAATACCTTCCCTTTCTATAATCTACTCCCCGAACCCAAGAAAACATCTCAAAGGTCTTTCATGTGCTTTTTGACCTTTCCTTAGGATAAAATAAAAAGTCGGTGGCGACTCTTGCTAAACCGAACCATTTGCAAACACAAACGCAAAATCTCAAGTCAGTTCTCCCACCGTATCACAAAACTGGCGACTCTGCTGGGGAATAAAATTAAAAGTGGAGTAACCTTAGGGCTTAGATCACCCTTTGCATGATTATATTGTTTGCTTTGATTGCTTTACATTTGGTTCTCTTGTTTGGGCTTGAAATCCTCCACCCGGATTTGGGAAACATTCATAGGTAAATAGCAATACGTTGTGGAAACTGTGCGGGGTATACCGACATGGTTGAAGCAATAGCTATATTAGTGTGACATATTTGTGAGTACCGGTAGCCTTTGAGTCAGTCAAAGAGAATACGGGGCCGCTGAGTGATGTCATAAAGCACTAATGAACTCTTAGAACCTTACTTGACCATCTTGGCCTTATTAGGGGTAGTGAGATGACCGGCTTTGGTGCAGTCCGAAGTTCTTAGATACTCGATACTACACTCATTGAGGGTTGTTTTCTTGGAATATTTTGGTTGTTAGTTAAGTGGCTAAACCAAAACAATGAACATAGAAAACAACCCAGTGATATTGAGCTCCTTAGAACCCGGTTACTATTTATAGGACAGGTTTGAGCCGACTAAACTCAAGAGGGTATTTACCTATGAAACCTCATGCAAGCCTGAAACTAGGGTTTTGTGTGACTTGCTTGTACATGTGTTTGTGCATACATCATGAACATCATAAAGCATCATATGCATCCACTAACCATTTCAAGGGTTTGGATCTTCATCTTTATTTTTGTTTTGTAGGTCATAGAATCTCTTCGCAGGAAAACAATTCAAGTCAACCTTGTGAGAATACCTCCTCAACTCAAGGAGCTTACATCCAGGATTCCAGAGAATTCTCTCTTCAGTGAAAGACATGGTAGACTTCTCAACTTGGTCAACTCCAACATTGAAGAAGACATGGTGAAAGTTCTCTTCCAGTTCTTTGACCCCCTACACCACTGTTTCACATTCCCTGATTACCAATTGGTGCCTACTTTGGAGGAATTTTCTCAACTCCTAAGAATTCCTATTCTTCATCAACTACCCTACAACGGTACGGAAAAAGAACCAAAGCCTGAAGATGTTGCTCAAGCATTACACTTGCAACCATCCGACATCAAAGGACATTGGGAAACCAGAAGTGGTGTCAAAGGTTTCCTGGCAAAGTTTATGTTTGAGAAGGCACAAGACTGCTGGAATTCTCTTGATCTACAAGCCTTTGAAGAGATTATGGCACTCCTTATCTATGGGTTGGTCTTGTTCCCAAACCCTAATAAACTTTTAGATGTGAATGATGTCAAGATTTTCATGTCCAGGAATCCTATACCTACATTGCTTGGGGACATCCTGCACTCATTTTACACACGAACAATGAGGAAAAGAGGTGTTCTCATATGTTGTACTCCTCTCCTAGAAAGGTGGTTTATTTCTCACCTTCCACAATCAGTTTTGAAGAATGAGCAGGGTTTAAGGTGGTCACAATGATTGATGACCCTCACACATTCTGATGTTCATTGGTGTTCTCGGTCCAAAGAAAATGTCATCATCATTAATCGTTGTTAGGAATTCCCTAATGTCCCACTACTTAGCATTAGGGGAGGCATTACCTACAACCCCTGTTTAGCTCTAAGACAGTTTGGATATGGTCGGAGGGATAGCCCTCATGACATGCTGATTCCTGACCTAGTTTTTGACTTCGACAATGATGCGCAAGGACTTCGACAAAGGTTCATCAGAGCTTGGAGGATGCCCAACAAAGTGGATAGTAAGACACTGGGGCACAAGAATTCCATCCCCCTTGAGCCTTATCTCAAGTGGGTACGAACTCGCGCCCAGAATCTTATGATGCCATACCCTCACATTCTACCTTTGATCAAAGAGCCTGTTATGGAAGGAGAGGTTCCATACACCCTCCTACATCCTAACATGCCAACATCATGGGAGGAAATGCAAAAGAGTTGGATCCAACTCAAGGAAGAACGGAATACTTTTGAAGCCAGCTTCTACGCCAGTGAGAAGAAGGTTTTGGAGCTTACCTGCCGACTTCATGAGGAGGGAAATCTCAACACTTACATTGCACCAAAGAGGATGCGCAATGTCTTTTTACATTAAGAATTTTGTAATATTTTGCCCATGGGGCACTTATGTACTAACAATTTCTTCTTAATATGACGTGTGTTCCTTTTTGTTTGCAACAAATTTGAATTTCTGAATCCTTGAATGCATTACATGAATAACATACCATTCATCATATGCATAAACAGGTCTTCACACCAGGTTTCCTTATCTTTCTGCTATTTATTTTAGCAAGATGGATTTGGAGCAGACGGTTAGGGATCTGCAAGCACAGAATTCTCAATTCCAGCAACTCCTCATGACCTTAGCAAAGGGTCAAGAGGACCTCAAAGCACTGTTGGAGAAGAATAAAGAGTAAAAGAAGAGGCCCGGAGTAGCCACTTTTGGAGAAGAATAAAGAGTAAAAGAAGAGGCCCGGAGTAGCCACTTTTGGAAGAAGGTTTGAAAGCAATGCTAGAAAAGTTATCGAGTTCCCCTCAACGTCTGATGAAGGGGCTGGTAAAGGAAAAGGACCCGCGGGACCTTTTGAATCTGAATTTGAAGAGGAGGAAGAGGAAGAAGACGAAGACTACTCCGAACAACAATATCCCCCAGCGGATGATAAATATAAGAATCTTGAGGATAGATTGGAAGCCATGTAGTTGCAGAGGGTACCTGGTTTAGATTTTGAAGAACTAGGGTTGGTCGCTGGGATCGTTATTCCCCCCAAGTTCAAAGTACCAACATTTGCTAAGTATGACGGACTGTCCTGCCCAAAGATGCATCAAAGATCCTATGTCAGAAAGATCCAACCCCACTCATCTGATAAAGACCTTTGGGTACACTTTTTCCAAGACAGTTTGTCAGGTAGACAATTAGACTGGTTCTATCAACTCGAGATCAGAGGTTCACAATTGGGAAGACTTAGCTGTTGCTTTTTATCATCAATACCAATACAATGCTAATTTGGCGCCCACTCGTACTCAGCTACAAAGTATGGGGATGGCTTCCAATGAAGAATTTAAAGAGTATGCCCAGAAGTGGCATGATCTGGATGGAAGGGTGCAGCCACCGTTGTCAGATAGAGAGCTAGTTGACATGTTTCTGGGGACCCTGTCTGGCCCTTTCTTCAATCATTTAATCAGGAGTTCCTCCGCGGGATTTACTGAACTAATTTTGACCGGCGAAAGGGTCGAGGCCGTTATTAAAAGTGGTAAGATTCAGAAAGATACCTCCGCGTCCACTGCTGTTAAGAAAGCCTTCCCAGCTAAGAAGGAAGCCTCTGCTGTTTACTCTCAGAAAAGTCAGGGAAGAATCGAGCGCCGGCCAACTGTAGGGGCTGTGATGATTCAAAACTCTTCAAATGATCAACCTCGCGCCAATCAGTCAAGACCTAATCAACAACGGGTAGAAAGGCCTCAACAGCAGTTCACCCGAATTAACATGACGCCAGCTCAAGTAATCCCTCATTTGTTAAAGCTGAATCTTACCAGTTTGAAGGAAGCTCCAAAGAACCCTAATACCTTCTCTCCATACTACCACTCCAATGCCAAGTGTGCTTACCATTCTGACAGTGCAGGCCATGATACAAACAATTGTTGGGCGCTTAAGAATAAAATCCAAGACCTGATTGATGCCAAGGAAGTAGAATTTGATGCTCTTGAGAAGCCCAATGTGATTTCTGCTCCGATGCCCAGGCACGATCATAATGTTCATGCCGTTATGGAAGACCTTCATGTTACTGATGTTGCTGATCTTTTGACTCCGTTACTAGTGATTAAAGAGAATTTGATAAGAGCCGGGATATTCCCAGTGTGATCGGTGGATCTGGAACTGACTGTTTAACGCTGGTTCGCGAAATGTCGCGGAAGCAAGAGTCGCCACCGTCTTTTATTTTCTCCAAATGGAAAGGACAAAAGCACAGAAAAATTCCTTATAGAGATTGCTCTCGGTTCGGGAGGTAGATTATAGAAAGGGAAGGTGTTAGCACCCTTTCTATCCATGGTTATCCATGGGCTCTTAGATACTTGCTCACTTGTGTTTTCAAAAATGGTTTGTTTGCTTTTCAACTGTGGGTTTTAAAAAGTTTCTTTGAAAATTTCAGTTCGACTCTTGTATCGGTCCTCAAGAGTGTTTGAAAAATGCTTTCGAAAGTTTTTTGAAAAGGTGTCGGTGTGAAAAGTATTTTTGATTTGTTTTGTTTTGAATTAGAGCAAGTATCCACGAGTCGTCTACCTACCCTAAGGAATTCGTCTGTGTAAATGTCCTTTAAAGTAGTGCCATCCCACCATTGAGAGGTAGGTAGCACCACCGTTGGAGGTGTTCGGGTCAATTCGAGGTTCGGGACATGGTGATCACCAGAGCAATGGGAAGACACCTTAAAAGCTACCCTCATGCCAGGTTCCCGGATCATGAGGACTTACTAAGACATCCTCTACTCGACGATCACCTTTCGAGGCAAGGCAACAGTAAGGCGTACCCTAGGGGTGGTGTGTGATTTGTGTGTCAGATTCAGATATTTTATCTTGTCATGTTTAGTGATCTACGCTTGTTTTTATTTAAGGCCATTCATTCTTGCATGCCATTATTTAACAGTTAAAAATTGCGAGAAAGATAAAATTCTAAACTATTACAAAAGGCGCGGGTCCACATCGCCAAAATTTCCAGGACCCGATTTGACAGAAAGATAAAGAAATAATGAAAAGTAAAGTGCGAAAGATTTAATTTACATGGCTTTGGGAGAGGTACATAAATATTAAAAAGGAAAAGAAATAACTACGCGAATTGAAATTTAAATTAGGAACGAGGGCGTTGGACCCTTTTTGCGAAATTAAATTAAATGATTAAATTAATGAAAATTAAAAAGAAAGGGAATTATTTTTTGTGTTTTTGCATTTTGTGATTTTAATGAGAAAGATTAATTGAAATTAAAATACTAACCCTAATTCTAATTGTTTTTAATTTATTAAGAAAGTATTAAATTTTAATCTAAACTTAATTTAATTATTTACATGCAATTTAATTACAAAAATAATATTTAATAATTAATTATTATGGAAAGAAAAGAAAAAGGATAAAAAATATTACAAACCCTAATTCTACCAATTTTAGTTTTATTGAAAAATATTAAGATTAATCCCTAAATTAAAACTAAGTTAATTAATGAACTTTATTTACAAAAAAATACTAATTAAATAAATATATTTAATTTTTGTCTTTTTCTGATTTTTTATTGTTTTTTATGTTTTTTTATGAAAAATATTAAATTAAAGGAATTAATAAATAAAAAGAAAAAAATTGAATCAAATAAAAAAAAATAGTGAGAAGGACATTGCAAACCTAGGGGGGTCTGTCCCCAAATTGGGAGGTAAGTCTTAGCAATTTAAGCCCAATAAGCCTTAGGCCTCGTTGACCTTTTGATTAGCATGCCTGTGCATTGACTGAGGTTCATCATAGTCTCCAGATCCGGTCCCTTGATTGAGTGCAATTGGCCAAGTGGTGTGTTGGATGGAGGAGCATATGGTGGAATCTTGTGTTGAATCTGCATGGGATAACAATTAAAGGAAAAATAATATGAAAGGGGTGAGGACCTGGGGCTCGAACCCAGGTCCTGGAGGTTACCACTACAACGCCTTGCCAATCGTGCCACTTTACTTCTTTGTCTATTAGATAACAAACAACGAATATAAAAGAAAATACGAGTTAGTGCTCTTTTCGCGCGAAAAATTTGAATCAACCAATTACTGATGGCCACTTCATCATCTTCTTCGTGGTTTTGTTTCTTTCCTGAAAATAGAGAATGGTTAGCGGGGGTTTTGAACCCCCCCAAAACATGCTTGATTTGATAATAGCGAATAGGCCATATGGCCTCAGAAATTAGGCGCGAGGGTTTCATTATTTTCGTCCAAACGCACTAAATCTGTTCATGGTATTATGAGGCTCTAATTTTATGGCTTTTAGAAACGCCTAATTTGGAACTCAAGGAACCCTAACCTGCATCAATGGTGGAATCGTGTATAGCGCATAGAAATTCAATCAAAGTACACCGTTAGCTTCAGAATGACATAATGAGTACAAATCCAATATTAGAATTTACAAATAATGCATGAATGATGTTTCAAGAAAACTGAAAAAAGCTTGAACCGGCCATGGTCGTGCTACCTATTTCTTGTGTTAGGGACGTTGATTTTGATCTGTATATGTTCCTTGAAGCCTCAGGAACACAATGGAATAAGTATGGTGGCTTGAATGGACTTGGAAGTTGGTTTTCAGATTTGAGTTTTTTTGAGAAAATTCAAGTTTTGTTCTTGGCATTTTTGCGCAGCTTGGAGTTGTCTAGGATTAGGTTTGCATTCTATACTTATGTGTGAATGATTAGGTCAAAGAAAATTGATCAAAGAATCCATGAATTAATGAAAAGGATATTTGATTTTCAAGCCATAATTTTCCAAATCTTTTTCATGCTTTTTGGCTTCAATCACATCCAATCACCTTTGATTCTTTCCTAACCTGATTTGCACGAAATATTGAGTATATATCATGCTCAAAAAGATTCAAAAGATTAGGTTTAGTATTTTTCATGTATTTTATTTAATTAAATGAATTATTAATGATTAAAAATCCAAATAAATAAATAAAAATGATAAAAAACTTCCCTTTGGGCCAAATGGTCGTGCACATGCCTTGGATGATGAATTGTGGAAGAAAAAGAGGCCCATTAGCAATTTTAGGTCATTTGAATCAATGTTGACTTTTCAAAATATCCAAAAATTTCCCAACTTCCACAAGGCATAACTTGCTCAATTTTTTAGCTTTGCTCATGTTCTTGGACATTTTGGAAAGGTCTTTGAGTACTCTAACCAATGCCTTTGGTCCCATGTCATTTTGATTTACCAATCTCAAGTTATGGCCTTTGACTTAAAGTCCCTTTTTGTTGACTTTTGAAAATGACCTATAATGTTGAAATTGATAACTTTTTGTGAGATCATTTCTTGGACTTGAAGTGTGAAGGGGAGTTGTAGGAAATGTCTTTCTCTTCAAAATGAGCTTTGGATGGAATTTTTCTGATAATCCATGTGAAAGTTATGCCCTGGTCAAGTTACAGTTGACTTTTTCAACTGTCCAAATATGGAAACTTTTGCATTTTGATGATTTTTGAGCCAAGCTTTGAGAATCATGATCAAACATTGATAAAATGATGTTTGTGGCTTCAAAATGAGATGTTTACCAAAAATTTGGACTTTTGACTGTCAAATGACCATTTTGCCCCTACAGTTGACTGTAGTGCAATTAGGGTTTTTGACTGTGCAATTTTGTGCTGTAAGTTTTGAAACTTGGTATGAGGATGCTTGACCATATTTATAGGCATGTGGGACTTGATTGGACCCTTGGAAACTTCATTTTCTTTGTCAGAACCAAAACCCTAATTTTGACTGTTAGGAGGCCCTTGAACTGTGCAACCCTTGGGGAACTTTGGAGCATGCTTTTGACAAATCTTGAAGAATATGGGAGGGCAAATTTTGGGGTACAACAGTTGCCCCTGTTCAATCTTCTTAGACCTGAGGATGCAGATTGGCTGACGTGCCTTTCGTAATCCGAGGGTGGAAGATGATTGAACACTAGAGTGCCCAGAAATTTGCGCTCACATAGCAGTGTGATGGTGAATGGGCTTATAGATGCCATTTGGAGATTGATGGATAGGGTGATGGGCTTATAGATGCCATCTGGATGTCAATCGCATAAGAGATTCCTTAGCGAGAACTTGCGTACCTGCAAGAGAAAAATGAGTACCTGACATGTTGCAGGATCTGGTATTCAGATGCTTTGTATAGATGTGTCCTGACTGGTTACAGGAGCTGAATCTGGAGCTTCAAACGATGATGAATGAACCAGAGATGGTTACTACCTCAACAGGAACGGTGAGAGAACCTTGGATGACTTTAACCTCAACAGCAATCATTGAGATAATCTTGGGATTACCACCTCTGCAGTATCGGGGAGAGAACCATAGGCGATTACCACCTCAACAGCAAACATTGAGAGAACCTTGGATAACTTCAACTTCAACAGCAATCGTTGAGCGAAATCTGGGATTACCACCTCCGCGGTATCGGGGAGAGAACCATAGGCGATTACCACCTCAACAACAAACATTGAGAGAACCTTGGATAACTTCAACTTCAACAGAAATCGTTGAGAGAAATCTGGGATTACCACCTCCGCAGTATCGGGGAGAGAACCATAGGCGATTACCACCTCAACAGCAAACATTGAGAGAACCTTGGATAACTTCAACTTCAACAGCAATCGTTTGAGCGAAATCTGGGATTACCACCTCCGCAGTATCGGGGAGAGAACCATAGGCGATTACCACCTCAACAGCAAACATTGAGAGAACCTTGGATAACTTCAACTTCAACAGCAATCGTTGAGCGAAATCTGGGATTACCACCTCCGCAGTATCGGGGAGAGAACCATAGGCGATTACCACCTCAACAGAAAACATTGAGAGAACCTTGGATAATTTCAACTTCAACAACAATCATTGAGCGAAATCTGGGATTACCACCTCCGCAGGATCGGGGAGAGAACCATAGGCGATTACCACCTCAACAGCAAACATTGAGAGAACCTTGGATAACTTCAACTTCAACAGCAATCGTTGAGCGAAATCTGGGATTACCACCTCCGCAGTATCGGGGAGAGAACCATAGGCGATTACCACCTCAACAGCAAACATTGAGAGAACCTTGGATAACTTCAACTTCAACAGCAATCGTTGAGCGAAATCTGGGATTACCACCTCCGCAGTATCGGGGAGAGAACCATAGGCGATTACCACCTCAACAGCAAACATTGAGAGAACCTTGGATAATTTCAACTTCAACAGCAATCATTGAGCGAAATCTGGGATTACCACCTCCGCAGGATCGGGGAGAGAACCATGGATAACTTCTACTGAGTCTTTATCAGAAAAATCTGTTTGGGGTCGATTTAGCTAGACTAGAGAAGGCCTTGGACTGGATAAGAAACAGAGAATCTTAGGGTCGATTAACTGAACCGGTCTAGGTCTTGGAATGTCTTCAACTGGGTTTTTATCAGAAAAATATGTTTGGGGTCGATTTAACTGGACCAGAGAAGGCCTTTTACTGGATAAGAAATCTTTGGAGTCGATTAACTGAACCGGTCTAGGTCTTGGAATATAGCCGAGAACTTAACTGAATCTTTTCCTGAAAGGTAAAGGTCAGTCATATGCAATGCATGATATGGATCAAGCAATGATGTTCTCAACATAAATGAGATTTGTAAGATATGATGCATATATGCATGCTATGATGCATGTGATGTTTAGGAATGTATGTTTTCGTCTTAGGAAAGTAAATCCTTTGACGGGTGTCGGGAAGTCACTCCTGGGCTGATGTTGGCAAGTAGATCTTTTGCTTCCGCTGGGGATGATAGTTGCGAGAATGCCGGTAGGAGAAGATAACTCCGTTTGGGGAATAAACTTGGCGAATGGATTACTCTGCGGGGAGAAAAAGTACTCTAGCGATCTTGCTGGGAAGCAATACTCGGTGGGGAGAGAGATACTTTGCTGGAATGTTGATAATAACTTGCTGGGGATACCCTTGTTATGTTGGAAGTGTTGACAGACTTTGCTGGGGGTAAGAAGACTCCGTCGAGGACACTCTTTCCGTGGCTTTTGGCTGAGGATAACCCAGTTATATCCTGGTAGGGAAATAACTCTTTGAATAAAGCCGGGAGACACGTTCGTGCTCTGCGAGGATAAGCTTCCAGAATCTACTGGGGATAAGCTTACTGCTTGGGGATATGGATCCCAACTTTCCTGGGGGACTAGATTGGACTCTCCTGGGGAAGTTTTGAATTGTACCGGGGAAGTGACTCCTTTGAATGTTTGATATACCAACGGGGAACAATCTTTAGATCAAGACTGCTGGGGATGCTTGTTAAGAATGTATATATGTAGCTGGGGAATGTTGAGGTCTGCGGGAGGATACCCGACTTCCTTAAGTTTGATTGTAACTTTGCTCGGGGAGAGTGCATTGACTTGCTAACTCACTCTCTGGGTAATTGAAATGTACTGGTTAGGTTCTTCAGCTAAACTTACCTTGGTACCTTGGCGGACAGAGCAATTAGATCGCTGAACAACTCATCATTGCCCCTATTTCTGAGGTGGGAGAGGAAGACCTGTGAGGTGCTGATAGTTGTTGATGGGCAAACCTTCTTTTGGCAGGCAGGTGACAGGATGACAGGACATAGTCGTACGCTTTAATCCCTAACTTTTGCCTGGACCGCCCTTTCGGGTTTTCAGTCCACCGGGATACCCATTTTTGCCCAAGCCGCCTTTTCAGGTTTTCGACTTGCCGGGTGTACAGATTTTTCATTTCATCCCTTCATTTTGCCCGAACCCTTTTGGTTCGCCGGGAGCCCTAATTTTTGCCTAGGTATGTCAACCTAGCGGGTCTTTGATTGTGCGTAGTATTTTTTCCGACTATGTCCATGCTCTTAGAATGTAGGGAGTTGCCCCTGTTAGAAGTGTTTTGTCATGTCACCAGAAGGTGTTTGATCGGGCAAGATTCGTTGCTGGAATTCCCCCAAGCGACTCAGGCGGAGATTTGCCCCAGGATATTTTGGCCTTTGAGAGATTCTCCGAATCTTGATTGGACTGCCCCAGATGATGGACCATGATCATGTCTGCCCCTTGATTGGAAGTACTTCTGTTCACTAGGTATTCATCGTGCGAATTTCCCTGCTGTTCAAACAAAAGTCATATGCAAACAAAGTTATGTCAATAATGCAAAGCTTATGTCTGTCTTGACGATTTTGAAAATGCATTCTTTTTCATAAAACAAATGAATGTTTGTAAAACGTGATGTCAACTCCGTATTTACCGTAGGCCTTCAGGAGTCAGGATACCTTTCGTAACAGTATGCTTTCGAACTAACCCATGCTTCAGCTAGGACTTTTAAAGGTTATAACGTGGCTTGGTTCACGGTTTAAGAAACAAAGGATAAAGGCTCAAATTTATTTGTACCCACCCGCTCTTCGTGATGTTCTCCAAACCTAACCTCAGTTGATCATGCGTTAGACCTTATTTGAGTCTTTGCTCTGATTTTCCGGTGATGATTCGGATGTTGATAACTTATTTTGAATAGGCAGTCATTCCTTTTTTGTTGAGGGTTTGTAAGACCTCTTTCTTGATTTTTGTTATCCCTTTCTTTTTTGCCTGAACTGTTTCCTTTTTTGGACTTACAGTCAGCGGGATGCCCCAGTTTTGTAAGTCTCCTTCATGGGTTTTGACTTAATGAGTTTTTATTTTGAGAAGTAATGACTGCCTATCCTTATGATTATTCGGAATCATCACTGTCTTCTTTTTTTTTGTAAGGACCTCTTCGGTGCCATTTGTTATGCACTTGGATCAACTGAGAGAACTACCCTGCCCCAGGTTATGATAAAGGGTTTTAATTTTCGAAAAGAAAAACTCCTACTTCTTTGGCTCAGCGGGGTTGACGAGGGATTATCTTCCTTATAACTCCAGTGTTTAGGGATTGAAACAATGCCTGTACCTCATCAGCGGGGTCTTTTCAAAAGCATACTGTAGTGATCGCGGTATCGTTTTCGTCATCCTCCCTCAAGAGGCTTAGAATTATTGAGAGTTGATCATCAGAAAAAATATGAAAATAATTTACATATAGTGAATACGAATATATTTCTTCAAAACAGACATATGCGATGCATTAATGAAATAACGATGTTTAACATGAGTAAATGTTTAAAACAATCAAAGAACAACACAACTTGAACATTCGAATGAACAAAAGTTTTCTAGTCTCAGGGCTTGCTACTTCAAATGGTGAGCCTTGGAGGGATGGTAGAAAAATTCGGCCTGACCATCCTGTGTGAACTCCAATGCCCCTTCATCAATCAGGTCCTGGATCTTATTCTTCAGAGCCCAACACTCATTTGTATCATGTCCTGGACAGGCAGAGTGGTAGGCACACCTTTTATTGGGATCATAGACAAGAGATGTTGTGTTCTGGTTCCGGGGATGAGCCCTTAATGTGATCAGGTTCAATCTTAACAGGCGTTGTAAAGCTTGGAACAACGACACGTTGAGCTGGGTGAATTGCCTCCTGGGCTTGTCTGGCTGAAGCTGGTGAGGTTGATGCTGGATTTGTGGCGCTGAAGCCATTTGAGGAGCTCTCCCCTTATCTCCTTGTCTCAAGGATGATTGAATGATGAATGGCTTTTTACCCTTAGACGTTTGCCCCAGTTGGTTACCCTGAAGCAGTTGGTTGATGAGAACCCCGAGCTCGTCTTGTCTTTGAGCTAAACTTTGAATGGCAGTCGCCTGCCCCAACATCTGGACTTTCAATGCATCCACCTCAGCTTGCCGATGTTTCATCCGTTCATCCTTAGCACTGTTCCTGACCAAAGTCTCCATGAGAAGTGTCCTTAGCTCCTCCTGCCCCTTGGATAGATTCAGGAGGATTTCCCCAAACCGAGTCTCTTGAGCAAGAAGGTCCTGGTTATCTTGTTGGGAAGCCATGGCTGAAATAAACAGCGAGAAGGGTAAGTGACCTGCAACAAGGGTACCTGTTATGCAATGATATGTATGTGTTGTACCCCAAAATTTGCCCTCTCTTTCTTCAGGAAAACCATCTTGGGTTTTCAAGGTCCCTCTGAAACAAATCCAAGTCCTGAGTTATCCCTTTGCCCAAGCAAGCCGCTTACAAGAGCAAGATGATCTCACGAACTCCAGAAACAACGCTTTTATCTTGAAAAAAAAATCAATCAAATTCTAAATACTTAGAGTGTTTCTTTAAAATAAGTGTTTTTAGAAAAATCAGCGCTTCAGAACTTCTGGACCCATTCCAGATGAAGACGGTCAGAAGTTGCAAGCTTGGCTCAACGTGGTCAGAAGTTGGCTCTTCAGCAGCTACATCAGTTCAATCAGAAGTTGTAAACGTGGTTCAGAATGTAAGCCTCAAACAGAACATGCCCCTTCAGCAGTTACACAAGCTCAGTCAGAATTTGCTAAAGGAATGCAAGAGAAACAGGAAAGTATGAAGACTCCTTCAGAACAGGTTGAAATCAGAAGATGAAAGGTCAGAAGGATAGGTGTCACATTGATACAGAATCTCTAAGTCCAGATTGTCCAGAAGTAGATCCAAAGAACGTACCAGAAAATCAGGAGAATCTCCAGAGCTTGCTAAGACAACAGGTAGCCAAGGCCAGAGCATGGTTTACGCTGCTGATTCAACGCTGGTTTCCATTACCAGAATGTTGGTATTGACAGGTCTTGTCACCATTTAATGCCCATTAATGCTTCCAACCACTCCTGAGCATTCACGTGTGGCTTGGAAAATGCTTTTGCACAGATTCTGGCATGGGTCTTCACGCCACCGCCCACTTCAGAGGTCACTTCTCCCCAATCTACGCCTGCTGCTGCAACCTAGGCTGAAAGATAGCTGTTATCACAACTTCCCAGGAATTTCTGTCAAAGAACAAATTCAAACTCTGTTGGCGCCTTAAATGTTCAAGGCATCCCCAAGAACTTTGCCTATAAATAGAGAGCTTCTACCACTGCAAAAGGCGTTCAAAAAAAGAAACAGAAAAATTGCTAAGAGAGAAACGAAACTCCTAGCAACGTAGCAGTCTGAAACTCTGCCAAAATCTCCAGCTTTGTTTCATAACTTTAAGTTTCTCACCTTCAACTTCATCAAACATCCAGCTCTTTTCTGTAAACCAAAAACGCTCTTTCCAAACTTCTGACCCTATACACGTATACACCTTCACTTCCCCTTTTCCAAATCTGTCTAGAACACCACCAGAACCAAAAGCTAACTTTCACCCACCACTTTCCAGACAGTCAGGTAAGCACCTGCTGACCCTCACCACACTGTTAAGCATCATCAGCTGTGCATATTCAAGTAACATAATGTAAATATTCATGTTATTGTTGTTTATGTTATGAGGACTCTCATACCTCAGAACGTTCTGAGCCAGTATAGGACTTGCCTGTGACCTTGGCGTTTCTGACCTCTGAAACATTTTTGTATTTTCTGGATCTGTTCCAAATATGTTTCCTGTTTTGTGGAGTAATAACAGAATTGCAGATGTTCTGATTAGTACAGGGAAAAGCCAAATGCTGACTTTGATGTTAGCACATCTGAAGCCTGTTTTGCTGTCAATGACATCAGAACCTCTGAGAGTTATTGCCTTTTCAGCAGAATCAGAACTTCTGGTTTCTCCACTAACAAACTTCTGTCTTGCAGCGCAGGGAAATCAGAACTTCTGATTTCCCCACTAACAAGGTTCTGTTTTGCAAGTTCTAGAGTCAGAAGTTCTGACTCATCCAGTTTCACCAACAGGTTGATCATCTGACAGCGGATCTGGGTCAGAACTTCTGATGGCCTCCCAACAGCGCGCGGGCTCCCTCTCTCTCTATATATATCTTGTTTTTTGCTATTTTCTTTTTTGTCTATTTTTCTCGTTGAACCCCCCATGTACAAATGTGTATCCCCCTCCCCTAATTATTGTAATAGCGTAGGATTTTACATTTCTGCTTCTTATTGCTAGTAATTAGGACGTGTATGACAAGATAAAATCAATGAAATAGAAAAACCTAATTCAAAGAAAAACTCTTGTATGCAATAAAACACACTTGCACACTAACACCCCTAGGGTACTCCACTTTGTTGCCTTCAAATAAATGGACCATATTGTATGTTGAACTTCTTTGGGTAAAACAAACAATCAAAATGATTAAGTCCCTTTTAAAGAAAATTGCCCAAAGACATTTAACGCCGTTGCAATTGTGGTCTAAACGGTGACCCGCGCCTGTCCCTTTCACATCCTAACACAAGATTGTCCACCAAATACAATGGTGGAACAAACTTGTTAAAAGGGTTAAAACATAGCAATAAATCTTTTGAGAAATTTAGGAGTATATAACCTCTTAGTTACTTGAATCAAACTTGCAAAACAAAACACTTGCCTAATTTCAAAATCACACATCACTACACTTTCAAAACAACTTTCAAAAACAAATGAAAACTTTTTCGAAAGACATACATCTTTGTATACATCCCCACATGGATCATTACAAAGGTTGCCACCACATTGGCCTCTTTTCAAAATATTTTCAAACCCACACACACAAAGCACCATTTCAAACAAATTGAAAACAAAAGGCAAGTGATCTAAGCAAGTAACTAAGAGCCCATGGATAACCATGGATAGAAAGGGTGCTAATACCTTCCCTTTCTATAATCTACTCCCCGAACCCAAGAAAACATCTCAAAAGGTTTTTGCTGTGCTTTTTAACCTTTCCTTAGGATAAAATAAAAAGTCGGTGGCGACTCTTGCTAACCGCAACATTTGCGAAAACAAACGCAAACCTCAAGTCAGTTCTCCCACCGTATCACAGAACTGGCGACTCTGCTGGGGATGATTTTTAAAGTGGGGTTACCTTAGGGTTTAGATCACTTTTTGTTTTCAATTGATTGTCTTGTTTGCTTTTACATTTGTGGGCCTTGTATCGGAGTTTTATAGATCCTAACCCGGATCTGGGGATACCTTCTTAGAAAGTAGCAACAAGGCTGTGAGGGAACTGTGCGGGGTATACCGACATGGTTGAAGCAGTCTGCTACGTTGATGTGGCACTTTGGTGTGTACCGGTAACCCTTGAGTTCAGTCAAGGAGAGTACGGGGCCGCCGCGTGGTGTCGCGAAGCATCAACTGACCTTAGGAACCTTAATCGAACCATCTTGGCCTTTTTAGGGTAGTGAGATAACTGACTTTGGTGCAGTCCGAGGTTGGTTGATACTCGATACTACACTCGATTGAGGGTTGCTTTCCTGGAATATTTCGGTCGCCAGTTCAGTGGCTAAATCGAAACGATGAACAATGAAAGTAATCCAGTGATATTGGGACCTTTAGAACCCGGTTACTTCTAATAGGACAGGTTGAGCCCACCAAACTTCAAGAGGGTAATACCCAGACCTCATGCAGGCCTAAACTCTAAGGGTTTGTCTTGTGTGACTTGTGTGCCTTACCATGTTTGCCTTTGTGAATATTTGTGGTGTATTTAATCATAACATCATGACATCATACAACATCATGAGCATTGACTAACCATTTCAAGGGTTTCGAATCTTCATCTTTGTTCTTGTTTTATAGGACATGGAAACTGCTCGCAGAAAGACAATTCAGATTAGCCTTGTAAAGATCCCTCCTCAGCTTAAGGAACTTATGTCCAGGATTCCCGAGGATTCTTCATTCAGTGAGAGACATGGAAGACTCATCAGCTTGGTCAACACCAACATTGAGGAGGATTTGATAAAAGTCCTGTTCCAGTTTTTTGACCCTCTGCATCACTGTTTCACTTTTCCGGATTATCAATTGGTGCCTACATTGGAAGAGTTCTCCCGACTCCTGAAGGTCCCTATCCTTGATCAACTACCCTACAATGGTACGGAAGAGGAACCCAAGCTTGAAGAGATTGCTAAAGCCTTGCACCTACAGTCATCTGACCTCAAGGGACATTGGGAAGTTAGAAGTGGTATCAAGGGTTTCTTAGCCAGGTTTCTGTTTGAGAAAGCCCAAGAATGTTGGAACCTTATCTCAAGTGGGTACGAGCCCGCTCCCAGAAGTTAGTGATGCCTTATCCTCATATGCTTCCTGTGATCAAAGAACCAGTCTTGGAAGGAGAGGTGTCCTACACCATTCAACATCCCGACATGCCCACCTCCTGGGAAGAAATGCAGAAGAGCTGGGTCCAGCTTAAGGAAGAACGGAATTCTCTTGAGACCAGTCTACATGCTAGTGAAAAGAAGGTCCTGGAACTCACCCGCCTGCTGCACGAGGAGAGGAATCTCAACACCTACATCGCACCAAAGAGGATGCGCAATGTTTTTCTGCCTTGAGGAGTCATTTTGTAATATTTGGCCCATGGGGCATTTATGTACTAATGAATTTCTCCTTATTAATATGATGTGCGTTCCTTTTTTTTTTTGTCTACAACAAATTTTGAATATTCTAAATCCTTGAATGCATTGCATACATACGCATTCCATTGCACCATATGCATAAGCAGGTACCCTATTTCACAGGTTGCTTAATCTTCTTCGCTGTTTGTTTGAACAGTCATCATGAATCCAGACTCCTCCAGTGAGCAAGCAATCAAGGCCCTTCAGGCCCAAAGTGCACAGTTTCAAGAGATGGTCTTAAGCCTAGCCCAAGGTCAGCAGGAGCTGAAGACTCTACTCCTGAAGAAGAAAAAGAAAAAGAGAACTGCATTGTTCAACACCGGACGCAGATTTGGGAACACACTCCACAATGAAGCTGATCCAACCACTTCTTCTGCTGAGAAGAACAGTCCCCAAGGGGGAGGAGCTCCTAGTCCCGCAGTCTCCGACAATGAGACGGACTATAACGACGAACAATACCCACCTGCTGCTGAAAGATACAAGCAGTTAGAGGACCGCTTGAGCGCCATGGAAATTCAGAATGTGCCGGGGCTGGATTTCGGAGATTTGGGGTTATCTTCTGGAGTAGTAATTCCACACAAGTTTAAGGCACCTGCCTTCGCCAAGTATGATGGGGTCTCCTGCCCAAAGCTGCATCTGAGGTCGTACGTAAGGAAAATCCAACCTTACACGGCAGATAAGAACCTCTGGATTCACTTCTTCCAAGATAGTCTCTCGGGGTCACAGCTTGAATGGTTTTACCAATTAGATGGAGCTAGCATCCGACACTGGGAAGATTTGGCAACCGCATTCTACAGACAATACCAATACAATTCTGATCTCGCTCCTACGCGTACCCAACTTCAGGGTATGTCTCTAGGAACGGGTGAGGGATTCAAAGAGTACGCTCAAAAATGGAGAGATTTGGCTGGTAGGGTGCAGCCTCCACTAACTGATCGAGAGCTGGTTGATATGTTCCTAGGGACATTGTCTGGTCCGTTTTTCAATCATTTGGTTGGTAACTCCTCCGCTGGGTTTACAGATTTAATATTGACGAGAGAAAGAATTGAAGCTGGCATCAGGTCAGGCAAAATACAAAAGGCTGCCTCCACCAGTGCTGAGAAGAGGCCGTTTAAGAAAGAAGTAAGTGTCGTCTATGGTACTAGAAGACAAGGCAAACCCGAAAGTCGCCAAGCCGTCAATGCTTTGGTCATCTCCAAACCTGTTGCTGCTCCTCAGCAGTACAATCAACAAAGAAGCGAAAGGCCCAAAAGGCAGTATACCCGACTGAGTATGACCTTATCTCAAATTTTACCCCAACTGTTATCCACCAACCTGGTGACCCTCAAAGAAGCTCCTAAGGTCGTCAACACTGCGTCTCCTAAGTATAACCCAAATGCCCGGTGTGCTTATCATTCAGATAGTCCCGGGCACACTACTGATGATTGCTGGGCCTTGAGAAACAAAGTGCAAGATCTGATCGATGCAAAGGAAATTCAGTTTGAAGCGCCGGAGAGACCAAATGTTGTAACTGCTCCTATGCCCCAGCATAGAGTAAGTGCCGTTGAGGAAGAAATGTACGCTGTTTCGGTAGATGAAGTTGTTACCCCTCTGAAGATTGTTAAGAAGAACCTACTGCGGTCCGGTTTATTTCTGGGTTGCGGTGAAGGTTGCCTGTTCTGTGCTGTTTCCCTGTCCGGTTGTCCCTTGATGAGGTTAGGCGTCCAAAGCCTAATGGATAGCAAGGAGATTCTGTTTAAGAAGTCTGTTGTTCAGTTGGTTCCGGTAAAAGAGGTTTCTGTGGTTACCATCTTCAAAAATCCAATCAAGGCTCCCCTGAAGAAGCCTGTTCAAATCATGACTGTTGCACCTGTGATTATTACTGTTCCGGGGCCTCTCCCCTACGTGTCTGATAAATCTGTCCCTTGGCATTATGGGGCAGACGTATATGTGAATGGAATCAAACAAGAATTCGACACTGGCGCCAGTATCTGCGATATCACTGGTCCAGCCAAGGTCACCCGCAGTGGCAGGCTCTTCTCGCCTGACATTGCACCGCCCGCTACTCGAAAACCCCTCCTTATAAAACCTACAAGTTTACCTGTTCCTGCTGCTGATCAAGTTGTTTCCCCTGCTGCCGAGTCATCAAATGCTCGGGGCAAAGGGATTGAAGAAGAGCCTGCCCGGATGGAGGCACCATCACCCATAAACGCTGAGGCCTCCCGACAAGAAATGGAGGAGATTCTGAAAATAATAAAGAAAAGTGATTTCAATGTTGTCGAGCAGCTGGGGCATACACCCTCCAAGATCTCCCTGCTCTCCTTATTGCTATGCTCTGAGGCCCATGCTAAGGCCTTGATCTCATTTCTCAAAACGGCCCATGTGCCGCAAGAGACGTCTGCAGTCCAGTTCACTGATTGCGTAGCAAATCTGACAGCAGACAATGGCTTGGGTTTTTCAGATGCTGACCTGACCGCGAAGGGAAGAGACCACAATGATGCCCTGCATGTCTCTATCGAATGCAGGGGCACTACTCTGGCGCATGTATTGGTGGATACTGGTTCTTCCTTGAATGTCCTACCGAAAAAGGCTTTAGACCGTTTGGATTATGAAGGCCTGGAATTGAAGCCCAGCAATATCATCGTCAGGGCCTTTGACGGTTCTAAAAGGATGGTTCATGGAGAGGTTAACATCCCTATTCGTGTGGGCTCTCAAGTGTTTAACTCTACCTTTTATGTGATGGATATACGTCCATCATACTCTTGTCTACTAGGTCGACCTTGGATCCATAAAGCTGGGGCAGTGACCTCTACCTTGCACCAGAAGCTGAAGTATCCCGTCAGGGGGAAGATCGTCACTGTGCAAGGAGAAGAGGAGTATATGGTGAGCCATTTGAATTCCTTCAGATACATTGAGATGGATGGGGAGTTTTTTGAAACCCCCTTTCAGCATTTCGAGGAGGTGCATCCAATTTCAGCAGCAGCAGAGGCAGCGATCGAAGAGAATGTTTCCTTGAAGATGGCTTCCCTGAGGGATGCCCGGGCTGTGGTTCAGAAAGGTGATTGTGCAAACTGGGGTCAGCTTCCTGACTTCACTCAGAAGAATGACAAGTTTGGGCTGGGCTTTACTGCTGAGGCTCAGAGGGCTGTGCGCAAAGAGAAGATCAGAAAGGCTCTGGTGTTTATCTCCAGCTCAAGGGTGAATGCTATCGAGGAGGATGTGGAGGAAGCAGAGTTCGACAGTTGGATCTACCCGACTACCAGCGACGGACCAAGCAACTGGACGGCAAAGGATTTTACCCCTATCACATTTGTCACGCAGTAATTAATTTCTTTTGATTTCCGATTTGTAACAAACAATATGTTAAAACTTTGTTGGCTCGGTGTCCTACCCGGGGCATCGTAGCTCCATTTGTGAGGGCTTTTTGTATGACATTTTCATATATCATCAATCAAAACATTGGACGTTTGTTGCATTTCAAATCTTGTGCTCTTTTCCTTTCTGTGTTATATATATTGCAAAACAGCTATATTTACACACACTCACTTATACAGGTTTCAATCCACTCTGGATCTCACTGGTAACAGCTCTGCTACCGCCAGTTATGACTTCGAAAATCTGATCAACTTGGCCGAAGACGAAGGTGAAGATGATTGCGAAGTGCCTGGTGAACTCGCAAGACTGCTACTCCAGGAAGAGAGAGCTATCCAACCACATGAAGAGCCGGTGGAGACGATTAACCTGGGTACTGAGACAGATAGGAAAGAGATCAAGATTGGTGCTAATCTAGAGCTCAGCGTGAAGCAACGATTGATCCAGATGCTACAAGACTACATGGAGATTTTTGCTTGGTCCTATGAAGATATGCCTGGTTTGGATGCCGACATTGTAGTTCACCACCTGCCAACCAAGGAAGATTGCCCTCCGGTAAAGCAAAAAGTCCGACGGATGCGTCCAGAGATGTCTGAAAAGATCAAGGCTGAGGTTATGAAACAGTTTGATGCCGGGTTCCTTGCAGTGACTTCTTACCCTCAGTGGGTTGCCAATGTGGTGCCAGTACCGAAGAAGGACGGTAAAGTCAGAATGTGCGTTGACTACAGGGACTTGAACAGGGCCAGCCCCAAGGATGACTTCCCCCTACCTCACATTGATGTCCTTGTTGACAATACAGCTCAACACAAGGTGTTCTCCTTCATGGATGGTTTTTCAGGGTATAATCAGATCAAGATGGCTCCAGAGGATATGGAGAAGACTACCTTTGTGACTCAGTGGGGCACCTTCTGTTATAAGGTCATGCCATTCGGATTAAAAAATGCTGGGGCAACCTATCAACGTGCCATGGTTGCTTTATTTCATGATATGATCCATCATGAGATTGAGGTATACGTTTATGACATGATTGCGAGGTCTCAAACTGAGGAGGAGCACCTTGACCATCTGAGGAAGTTGTTTGACCGACTCAAGTTATACAAGCTGAGGTTGAATCCCAACAAATGCACCTTTGGGGTAAGATCCAGAAAATTGCTAGGTTTCATTGTAAGTGATAAAGGTATTCAGGTGGACCCTGCCAAGGTAAAAGCCATACAAGAGATGCCGACTCCAAGAACAGAGAAAGAAGTCAGAGGCTTCCTGGGACGACTGAACTACATTGCCCGATTCATCTCACATCTGACTGCTACTTGTGAGCCAATCTTCAAATTGCTGAAGAAAGATCAAGTAGTACGCTGGAATGATGAATGTCAGGCTGCCTTTGAAAGGATAAAGGAATATCTCCAAGAGCCACCCATTCTTATGCCACCGGTGGAAGGAAGACCTCTGATACTATACTTGACAGTACTTGACAACTCAATGGGGTGTGTGCTGGGGCAGCATGACGAGTCTGGCCGAAAAGAGCACGCTATTTATTACTTGAGCAAAAAGTTTACCGACTGTGAGTCTCATTACTCACTGCTTGAGAAAACTTGCTGCGCTCTTGTATGGGCTGCTCGCCGGCTGAGACAGTATATGCTGACTCACACTACTTTATTGATTTCAAGGATGGATCCCATCAAGTACATATTTGAAAAGCCCGCTCTGTCTGGAAGAATAGCGAGATGGCAAATGATCTTGACAGAATATGATATCCAGTATACAACTCAGAAAGCAATTAAGGGAAGTGTACTGGCAGATCATTTGGCACACCAACCTGTGGACGATTACCAATCATTGAACTTTGATTTTCCGGACGAAGACATCATGGTAGTAACTGACTGTGAAGTACCTGGACCGGATGAAGGACCTGAGGAAGGATCCCGATGGTCTATGCATTTTGATGGAGCCTCCAATGCTTTGGGTAACGGCGTCGGTGCTGTAATCATATCTCCCAAAGGAACTCATACTCCACTCACCACCCGATTATGTTTCAGCTGCACCAACAACATGGCAAAATACGAAGCATGTATCATGGGTTTACAAGCTGCAATCGATTTGAGGATCAAGTTTCTAAGTGTCTTCGGAGATTCCGCTCTCGTGATCAATCAGATCAAAGGCGAGTGGGATACGAAACACCCGAATCTTATTCCTTACAAGGAGTATGTGTTGACCTTGCTTCCCCACTTTGAAGAGATAACTTTCGAACACTTCCCTAGAGAGGAGAATCAGCTAGCAGACGCCCTAGCTACGATGTCTTCAATGTTCAAAGTTAAATGGGACAATGAGGCTCCCCGAATCATTATTTGGAAGTTGGATGAACCGGCATACTGTTGCGAGCTCGAGGCTGAGAAGGTGATTGAAAAACCCTGGTATCATGAGGTGAAGAGGTACTTGGAAGCTCAGGAATACCCTGAAGGTGCGTCTGTCAATGATAAGAAATTCATGAGGAGGTTTGCTGCAAAATTCTTCCTCAGCAACGGCATTCTCTACAAGCGAAATCATGATTCAACTCTGCTACGTTGTGTGGATAAGGTTGAAGCAGAGAAAATTATGATGGAATTACATGAAGGCACGTTTGGAACACATTCCAGTGGACACACCATGGCTAAGAAAATCCTTCGGGCAGGATATTTCTGGTCCACAATGGAAGCCGACTGTTACCAACATTCCCGAACTTGTCATAAATGCCAGGTCTATGCTGACAAGGTGCATATCCCTCCGGTTCCTTTGAATGTTCTGACTGCGCCTTGGCCGTTTGCAATGTGGGGCATAGACATGATCGGTGAGATTAAACCTACGGCATCTAATGGGCATCGCTTCATCTTGGTGGCGATCGATTACTTCACGAAGTGGGTTGAGGCAGCGTCCTACGCCACAGTAACCAAGAGCGTCGTGGCACGTTTCATCCGGCATAACCTGATCTATCGGTACGGCGTCCCGGAAAGAATCATTACGGACAATGGTACCAATCTCAATAACAAAATGATCATTGAACTCTGTGAACAATTCAAGATACAGCACCACAATTCTTCTCCCTACCGGCCGAAGATGAATGGGGCTGTAGATGCAGCCAATAAAAATATCAAGAAAATTGTGCAGAAGATGAAAGTGACCTATAAAGATTGGCACGAGATGTTACCGTTCGCTCTGCATGGGTACCGTACCTCAGCAAGAACGTCAACCGGGGCAACTCCCTTCTCCTTGGTCTATGGCATGGAGGCAGTCTTGCCAATTGAAGTCCAGATACCCTCTCTCCGGATAATGAAGGATGCAGACTTGAATGAAGATGATTGGATCCAGACTCGACTTGATCAATTAAATCTGATTGACGAAAATAGGCTCACTGCTATCTGTCATGGTCAAACGTATCAAAAACGGATGATCAGGGCATTTAACAAGAAAGTCAGACCGCAAGAGTATCAAGTTGGGGACCTGGTAATCAAACGCATCATCCTTCCTCAAAGTGATCCCCGGGGCAAATGGACCCCTACTTACGAAGGGCCATTTGTGGTTAAACGTGTGTTCTCAGGAGGAGCCATGATCCTAACCACCATGGATGGTGACGACCTTCCTCACCCCGCCAATGCAGACATAGTGAAAAAATACTACGCATAAATAAAAGACCCGCTAGGTTGACATACCTAGGCAAAAATAAGGGCTTCCCGGCGAACCAAAAGGGTTCGGGCAAAAATAAGGGATGAAATGAATAAAAATCTGTACACCCGGCAAGTCGAAAACCTGAAAGGGCGGCTTGGGCAAAAATGGGTATCCCGGTGGACTGAAAACCCGAAAGGGCGGTCCAGGCAAAAGTTAGGGATAAAAGCGTAACACTATGTCGCATTGGATCACTTCGCATCCGGAATTCGGCATCAACTATCTGGCTCAAGATTTCGGCATCGACCAATCAGCTTCATCTTCAATTAGGCAGCAAGGCGATGAGACGTTCGAAGACATAAAGGCAATAGCAGAGTTGGAACCCAGTGGGATTTGTTCACATAGCTGTTTTGTTTCCTTTTTCAAATTGTAAACTCTATGATTATTTGGCGGCGTCCTCTTACTAGGATGTCAGCCTCTTGTACAAAAACGCCTATTCACAGGCAAAGTTTAAATCAATACAAATATACTTTTCAGTTAAAAGTGCCAATTGTTTTCCTTTTTTCTGTTTTGTCTTGCGAAGAACGTCCAATGTTCATTTTTGATATATGCATTTGACATTAAATTGCTGATTCATAAATGTTTACATATGAAACGAGAGATTGATTACAGGTGACATCAGAGACAGGGGCAATGAGAAGTTGTCTAATGCAGTCTGGTTGTTTTGTCCGCCGAGGTGCCAAGGTGGGTTCAACTGAAAAATGTGGCCAAATCATCTCAACTCCCCGCAGAGTAAAATCAGGTTCAGCAATACTTTCCCCAAGCGGAGTCGACTCCCCGTCGATCCTGAAAAGGTACAACATTCCCCGGCAGGTCTTAAAGCTCATCCCCAGTAGATCCTGGAAGCTTATCCCCTGCAGAGTACGGACGTCTCTCCCGAGTTTTATTTAGAGTTATTTCCTCACAAGGACTTATAACTGGGTTATCCTCAGCTAATTGCCACGGAAGATCGCTCTCGGCAAAGTTCTTTCTATCCCCAGCGGAATTTATCTTTGGTATCCCCAGCGGAATTTATCTTTGGTATCCCCAGCGGAGTTTATCATCATTATCCCCAGCGGAGTTTATCATCATTATCCCCAGCGGAGCTTATTTTTGTTATCCCCAGCGGAATCTATCATTAAAGTCCTCAACAGGCCTCTCAGCAAAACTTCGGCCAAATATCTCTTCCACAGAGCAATTCCCCGGCCGGTCGTCAAGGATTTATTTTCCTAAGACGAAATTACATTCATAAACATTTTACACTTTCATACATCTTGCTTACATACATGATAAAGTGCATACAACACCATCTCATGAATAACATCATGCATATCATACGTCATGACATTGCATACAACTTACGTTTTTGCCTTTTCAGGAAAAAGACAATCTCAAAAACAATTACCCTCAACTGTCACAATTCCAGATTCGATACCCGTATCTAGCCAGGGCACATCTGAGAGTGATCAGTTTCCAGACTCGATTCCTGTATCTAGCCAGGGCACGTCTGAAGAGTTCGAAGATTCGATTCCTGTATCCAGCCAGGGCACATCTATCAACTGTCACGTTTCCAGACTCGATTCCTGTATCTAGCCAGGGCACGTCTGAAGAGTTCGAAGATTCGATTCCTGTATCCAGCCAGGGCACATCTATCAACTGTCACGTTTCCAGACTCGATTCCTGTATCTAGCCAGGGCACGTCTGAAGAGTTCGAAGATTCGATTCCTGTATCCAGCCAGGGCACATCTATCAACTGTCACATTTCCAGACTCGATTCCTGCATCTAGCCAGGGCACGTCTGAAGAGTTCGAAGATTCGATTCCTGTATCCAGCCAGGGCACATCTATCAACTACAACATTTCCAGACTCGATTCCCGCATCTAGCCAGGGCACGTCTGAAGAGTTCGAAGATTCGATTCCTGTATCCAGCCAGGGCACATCTATTAACAACTATTCCCATATTCGATTCCTGTATCCATCCAAGGTACATCTGTGAACAATCAATTGTAGATTCGACACCTGTATCTAGCCATGGCACATCTGCATAAGGAGATTGAAGATCAAACACCTGTAACAAGCCAGGAAAACATCCGTCTTTCTCAAAATATACAAGTTTCTCGCTAAGGAATCTCTTATGCGATCGACACTTCCAAATGGCATCTATAAGCCCATTCCCGACAAGGTTCTGTCACGTCTCCAGATGGCATCTATAAGCCCATCTCCCTATCTACCACCTCTCCAAATGGCATCTGTAAGCCCATTCCTGACATCACATTGTTGATACTTCAACATGCGAGTGCAAATTTCCGGGCACTCTAGTGTCCAATCTCCTTTTACCTTCGAGTCGCGAAAGGCAAACTTGCCAATCTAACTCTTCAGGTTCAAGAAGATTGAACAGGGGCAACTGTTGTACCCCAAAATTTGCCCTCTCTTTCTTCAGGAAAACCATCTTGGGTTTTCAAGGTCCCTCTGAAACAAATCCAAGTCCTGAGTTATCCCTTTGCCCAAGCAAGCCGCTTACAAGAGCAAGATGATCTCACGAACTCCAGAAACAACGCTTTTATCTTGGAAAAAAAAATCAATCAAATTCTAAATACTTAGAGTGTTTCTCTAAAATAAGTGTTTTTAGAAAAATCAGCGCTTCAGAACTTCTGGACCCATTCCAGATGAAGACGGTCAGAAGTTGCAAGCTTGGCTCAACGTGGTCAGAAGTTGGCTCTTCAGCAGCTACATCAGTTCAATCAGAAGTTGTAAACGTGGTTCAGAATGTAAGCCTCAAACAGAACATGCCCCTTCAGCAGTTACACAAGCTCAGTCAGAATTTGCTAAAGGAATGCAAGAGAAACAGGAAAGTATGAAGACTCCTTCAGAACAGGTTGAAATCAGAAGATGAAAGGTCAGAAGGATAGGTGTCACATTGATACAGAATCTCTAAGTCCAGATTGTCCAGAAGTAGATCCAAAGAACGTACCAGAAAATCAAGAGAATCTCCAGAGCTTGCTAAGACAACAGGTAGCCAAGGCCAGAGCATGGTTTACGCTGTTGATTCAACGCTGGTTTCCATTACCAGAATGTTGGTATTGACAGGTCTTGTCACCATTTAATGCCCATTAATGCTTCCAACCACTCCTGAGCATTCACGTGTGGCTTGGAAAATGCTTTTGCACAGATTCTGGCATGGGTCTTCACGCCACCGCCCACTTCAGAGGTCACTTCTCCCCAATCTACGCCTGCTGCTGCAACCTAGGCTGAAAGATAGCTGTTATCACAACTTCCCAGGAATTTCTGTCAAAGAACAAATTCAAACTCTGTTGGCGCCTTAAATGTTCAAGGCATCCCCAAGAACTTTGCCTATAAATAGAGAGCTTCTACCACTGCAAAAGGCGTTCAAAAAAAGAAACAGAAAAATTGCTAAGAGAGAAACGAAACTCCTAGCAACGTAGCAGTCTGAAACTCTGCCAAAATCTCCAGCTTTGTTTCATAACTTTAAGTTTCTCACCTTCAACTTCATCAAACATCCAGCTCTTTTCTGTAAACCAAAAACGCTCTTTCCAAACTTCTGACCCTATACACGTATACACCTTCACTTCCCCTTTTCCAAATCTGTCTAGAACACCACCAGAACCAAAAGCTAACTTTCACCCACCACTTTCCAGACAGTCAGGTAAGCACCTGCTGACCCTCACCACACTGTTAAGCATCATCAGCTGTGCATATTCAAGTAACATAATGTAAATATTCATGTTATTGTTGTTTATGTTCTGAGGACTCTCATACCTCAGAACGTTCTGAGCCAGTATAGGACTTGCCTGTGACCTTGGCGTTTCTGACCTCTGAAACATTTTTGTATTTTCTAGATCTGTTCCAAATATGTTTCCTGTTTTATGGAGTAATAACAGAATTGCAGATGTTCTGATTAGTACAGGGAAAAGCCAAATGCTGACTTTGACGTTAGCACATCTGAAGCCTGTTTTGCTGTCAATGACATCAGAACCTCTGAGAGTTATTGCCTTTTCAGCAGAATCAGAACTTCTGGTTTCTCCACTAACAAACTTCTGTCTTGCAGCGCAGGGAAATCAGAACTTCTGATTTCCCCACTAACAAGGTTCTGTTTTGCAGGTTCTAGAGTCAGAAGTTCTGACACATCCAGTTTCACCAACAGGTTGATCATCTGACAGCGGATCTGGGTCAGAACTTCTGATGGCCTCCCAACAGCGCGCGGGCTCCCTTTCTCTCTCTATATATCTTGTTTTTTGCTATTTTCTTTTTTGTCTATTTTTCTCGTTGAACCCCCCATGTACAAATGTGTATCCCCCTCCCCTAATTATTGTAATAGCGTAGGATTTTACATTTCCGCTTCTTATTGCTAGTAATTAGGACGTGTATGATAAGATAAAATCAATGAAATAGAAAAACCTAATTCAAAGAAAAACTCTTGTATGCAATAAAACACACTTGCACACTAACACCCCTAGGGTACTCCACTTTGTTGCCTTCAAATAAATGGACCATATTGTATGTTGAACTTCTTTGGGTAAAACAAACAATCAAAATGATCAAGTCCCTTTTAAAGAAAATTGCCCAAAGACATTTAACGCCGTTGCAATTGTGGTCTAAACGGTGACCCGCGCCTGTCCCTTTCACATCCTAACACAAGATTGTCCACCAAATACAATGGTGGAACAAACTTGTTAAAAGGGTTAAAACATAGCAATAAATCTTTTGAGAAATTTAGGTGTATATAACCTCTTAGTTACTTGAATCAAACTTGCAAAACAAAACACTTGCCTAATTTCAAAATCACACATCACTACACTTTCAAAACAACTTTCAAAAACAAATGAAAACTTTTTCGAAAGACATACATCTTTGTATACATCCCCACATGGATCATTACAAAGGTTGCCACCACATTGGCCTCTTTTCAAAATATTTTCAAACCCACACACACAAAGCACCATTTCAAACAAATTGAAAACAAAAGGCAAGTGATCTAAGCAAGTAACTAAGAGCCCATGGATAACCATGGATAGAAAGGGTGCCAATACCTTCCCTTTCTATAATCTACTCCCCGAACCCAAGAAAACATCTCAAAAGGTTTTTGCTGTGCTTTTTAACCTTTCCTTAGGATAAAATAAAAAGTCGGTGGCGACTCTTGCTAACCGCAACATTTGCGAAAACAAACGCAAACCTCAAGTCAGTTCTCCCACCGTATCACAGTATGACATGCATGTAATGTTTTCAAGGACCTCGCGGGGTAAACAAGAAATTTGTTAGAGCTGGGATCCGGTAGCTTGATTGAAGGAACTTCATATTTGTTGAGAGTCCTTTTTCAAGGGTCAAAGGCTCACCATATCCAGTGGGTCATAGCCTCTGACTCAAGTCATCAACCTTATTTTGCTTTCCAAACAACCTTGGCTAGGGGAACCTTCTTCAGGAGTCAAAGCTCACCATATCAAGTGGGTCATAGCCTCTGACAACTTTGGCTAGAGGAAAATAAATCCTCTTTGCCCCTTGCTAGATGTTTGATTCATCATGACCTGCATCACAAGCCCTTGAGATCCTTGAAATGGGTTAGGATGTACGCAATGGTATGATGTTATGGTATGCATGGGGTAATGTAAGTAACCCTGTTATGAGTCCCAATTAAGGACTGCAAACCAAAACCTGCAAGAAACTCAAGTAAAACCTGTCATGAGTCCCAATTAAGGACTATAAACAAAACCTGCAAGTAGTTAGTACACCCTGTTATGAGTCCCAATTAAGGACTATAAACAAAACCTGCAAGAGACTTAGTAAACCCTGTTACGAGTCCCAATTAAGGACTATAAACAAAACCTACAAGTAGTTCATGTGTCAGATATGTAAGTGCCTTTGTTTAGGATTGGCTCATTTCTTGTAAAACAAATAGTAACAACAATAATGTAATGTAATGTACAATAGGAACAGCCTGAAAACCCTATTGTAAATGCCTAAACATGTTGTGCTGATTTAAATCAACATCTGGAACAACATGTCTCAAGAGATGTCATAACATCATACCAGACATCAAGCTACTGAACTGTCAAGTCTGATGCAGTTCTGTTCCTGAAGTTATGCAGAATATTCTGCCAAATAGAATGCATAACAAGTAGCGAAAATTGAAGGCATATGTGGAGCCCTAGAAGATTCAATCAGAAGCTAAGGATAAGGAGAAAAGCTCGATTGAAGACCTAACTTACAGCAGAAGTTTTCTGCTTACTTTATGCAGGTCGTTAAAGCTGCATTGCTGTCATATGAAGGCCCAAATCCAGTTGAGTAAAAAGGGTTATAAATAGAAGTATTGTAACCTAATTTAAGTGAGCCGTGTATTGACAAGATGTAATCATTAGGGCTAGTTTTGTTGTGAACCACCCGGGCTGTGGGATGGTCACCATACTCCTTGAAACCTGTAGGTTAGAGGATGTATGCATTGTACTTGATTGAAGCTTTTAAGCATGATCAAGTTGTGTAATGGAAGTGTATCTTCTGAACAGTTTATGTACTGCAGAAAGTAATCACTGCGATGATTGAGGGGGAGTGAGAGGGTTCTCATATCTAGGATTGGATCTTAGGTAAAAGTGTCACTGGGTAGTGATTAAGTGAGAAGGCTGTCAACGGGTGTGTTGGCTGTAGGGTCTTTGAATTGATACTACTAATAGTGAACTTTATCCCTGGCTTGGAAGCCTCCAGATGTAGGTTGGTTGAACCGAACTGGGTGAACAATTCTGTGTGTTATTTACTTTCTGCATTGGTTATTTGTTTGATGTCACAGCATTCCTCATGACATCAATGTATATGATTAACCTTAACTGTTCTGAACTTCAGTAAATCAGAACCTGCGTTTGTCAAAGGTGTTGCAGGTTCTGGCATGATAGATCAGTGTATGTTGTAGAACAGATATCAAAAGTACAGCCTATTCTACCCGTACAGCTTAATGTCAGATCAGATGTCTTAACATTCCATTAGACATCCTGAGTCTGTGACATACCAGGAATTTCAATTGGTATCAGAGCAGGCATCCTGTCTGTCTCTGGATGAGATCCATGGGGGATACTTTCCGGTTGTGTACAAGGTAGAATATTGGTTGAACCAGTAGTGTTTATATTGTTTGGTCCCTAGGAGTGGAGGATGGACCAATTTGGGAGAAACTAGATGAAAGTGTTTGAACAAACTCAAAGACCTCATGCGGGAGTGAAGATTTTGGAGTGCAATGTTCAATCTGTATTCAGCACAAAGAAGAATATTATCAAAACCTTCATGCGGGAGTGAAGATATTGATAAGGTTCTGTTGAAGTACTGCTATTCCGCTGCATAGCTTCTGATACAACCCCTAAAGTGAAAGAAGAACTCTAGGGTTATTATTTTCAACAGAATTTGTAAGCAGATTTTGCAATCTATCAATAATGTCAAAGATACTTGAGATTTCCTCAAGTCCACTCATAAAGGCATTTATTATTAGAGTTGATTGATCAATTATTCTCATATACATCTACGAGCTGTTTGAAGATTATCAAGGATGATGTGTTCCAAGGAGATGGAACTGATATGCTTAAGGATGTTAGAACATCATGCAACTGCCAGTTGAAGAACAGATGTTCTGGGTGCTAAACACATGTAGTGTGAGTACATATGTTTGGAACCTACTCCTGATCTGGAAGAGGAGACATCTGTTTTGAAATAATTGATCAGGACACGATCAACAGGTCATCTACTCCAGCTGTGAGTTTAAGGGAGTATATGTACTGAGCTAAATGCACTTAAAAGGACTTTAAAGCTGTGATTTCCAGGTTTCCACTCATGTGATGGATGATGGAACATCATCTCTGTGTCTTCAGCCAAGTAAATATGCTTAGCAAGTATGAAGAAGTAATCAGTCAGGATCATCTAGTATGATTAGATAATTCTAACTGAATAAATGATGGAAGCAGAATATTTATGTGATAAATATGTGGAAATCAGAATCAAAAGATCTAAAGCTTGTGATGAAAAAGGATGTACAACATCACAACTGTTGAAGACATCAGTTGTTGAGGAAAGACAGATAAGTTCCAGAGTTATTGAACATCCTCATGATTGATAATGAAGTCTCTTCTAGTACAAGTTACAGAATGTGGCAATCTGAAACTTGTACAGCAAGCAAACTAAGGACTCTTAATTTGAAACATGTGGCAAATTCCAAATAAAGAGTACTTACTATGTGTCTAAAGTAAAGAGCTCAACAATGTATCCATAAAGAGGGAAGTTGGATAACATTTTGTTCAGAGGCAGTAGTATGATCAAGCTGATGTGAAAGGGAATTCATCTTACCTTGTTCTGTAAGATGCTTGAGTTTATTTCTCATGATCTTAGTAATTTCCAAGGAGGATAGGAATAAGAACAGGTTATGTGGTTGTTATGGGTCTGATCATAGAGGATGATTAGCTTCTGGTGTACTCTTGTATCCCCTACAAGAAAAGTGTGCTTTGATTACAATGGATGTTCATCCAAAACCATAGTATAAGCCAGGCTCATATGGTTGGGACCAATGTTGCAACATCATCTCAAACGAAGGGCCTCTTCAGCAAAGGAAGCTTGTAAGGACCAGTTGGTTCCTCATGCATGGAGCAGAAGATTGTTAGAATAATTATCCTACCTTGAGAAGGTGGCATAATCTAACTAATAATGAATACTTTGATGGGAGACTAAGTATTCATTAGGATCTTGCATAAAGACATATATAAACACTTTGATGGGAGACTAAGTGTTTGTATAATGTGCATGCAAGGCTGTATTCTGAACCTATTTCTCAGAACTTGGTAGAGAGTTTATTTCTCTCTAGGGTATTCTGGTGAGTAATTATTGCTGAAGATGAAGATCATACCTTTCATATGGGGAATATAAAAGGGCATCAATCCCCCGAATGTTAACTTCAGAACCCAAGCAGATAGGTTCTGATGTCCCAGATGATGCTGAAACATCATTATTGTTAGAAGTCTGTGGCAGAAACTTGGGACTGTGAATCTTAATATTCTATCGCCTCATTCAGAAGTGGCAGTCCTATTGTTGGTTTGGAATAAGTAGATTCTACTTATGTTAAGAGTAGTATGCTTAACAATGCATAACTACTGTTGTGGTCTGAAGAATTTGCTAGTATCAGCAACTACTAGTAAATATATTATACAGAAGGATGACATGATCAACTTTTTGATTAAAGGATAATCCTTCTAGAAAATCTGAATCTTAGTAAAGCTTGTAAGCACACTAAGAAGGTTGGAGGTTGGTTTCAGACTATGGCTACATGATTTCTCAGCCATCCAGAGAGTCATGATAAGTATGGAAGTGCAAGGGCATGAATCAGAGATGTCCTTACTATTCTAAGACTAGTTCAGGGTGCTGGAAGTTACCACCTCAGAGCTAGTGCTACTGGTTGTCACGCTATTGTTTTGATTGGCCTTAACAAGGGGAGTCACTGAGTGTTGCACTTTCCCCAATTACAATATACATTGAAGGGAAACTTTGTATATGTATTGTTGGACTTAATCTGAAGATCAGAAGTCAGAAGAGGACGGTGGTATGCTGATGTTTATGTGAACTTCTAAGAATAGTCATGGATAAGGTCTCAACATCAGGAGATTGAAGAATTGCTCTTGTTATATGTCTGGGTTTAGGAAGAAAATCTCAGAGATTCTTAAAAGTATCATAAATGGCAGTTTTGATACTTTTGGAGCAATTTGGAAGATTCAGATCTTATCAATAGCAACTTGGTCTGGCATATCAGAAATGCTATTATGGTAAAGACTTCACTAGCTCTAGCAACTACTAGTGAATGGAAGATCAGAAGAAGTAAATCAGATTAAGAAATCTGATATATTCAGCATATGTTCAAGGGGTTCTTTTACTACAAGAAATAGAAGTGGCATCTAAATTTTGTGTATTAGAACTAATCTGTGATGTCTTGTGAAGCATTTTGGAGTCTTCTGGTTTATTCCCTCCTTCCTTATTTTGCTGTCTGGAAGAAGGTAGAAAGCAATTGTGTTGGATCTCAGCAACACTTAAGAAAGCATGATTGATGGCCATGCTTAATGCTACTAGTCTCTTGCTACTAGCTGTTTAAAGTGTCCTTCTCTGTGCCTAACTGAGAGAAGTAAAAAGAAGGCTGCTGTTGTTGAAGAATGTAAGGTAATGTCTAAGTAAGTGTCATGATATTACCAACGACATTGCAACCTTGGGGAAATCAAGAAGAATACGTGGAAAATAACTTCACCACGTAATTGTAGCTATTCAGGAGCTATATTTGGTGTTCTGTTTCCTAGAAGGAATAAATCTTCAGCCTTAAAAGTCGGTCAAAGGCTGATTTTATTCAGGAATTGCTTTGACCTAAACTTATGCATGTATTAGGACTGGTCCTTTTGGCAGAAACAAACAAATGCGTCTAAATTTCATGCACAGTCAGTCTGAAATATGCAACAACTTTAACAGGTATCCTTGACCAAGATTTTATATTGCCATCTTCTTGAACCTGTTATCTCCTTATATAACCTCCTGTCACGCATTCTTTCTCTCACAACCATCATGGGGTTTGTACGGATCTGGGAAAATTGTTCTTGGATCTGGTTTTGTGAGGGCTTTCTTTGTCAATTTTTGGCCAAAAAGGGGGAGAAAGGAGTACTGTTACTGTTTGACATTGTCCTCGTTGCAGCAGCTACTCAAAATTTTGATCACAAAGACTTGTCACAAATTCAGCAGAAATTCAAATGGCGTGAATTTCTTTGTGACTTGTGATCTGAGTTATGAACACAGTTGTGACCTGTGTTCTGAGTTACAAGGGAGATATTCTGGTCACTCCTTAAGGGTTCTCGGATGCCTCTGAAAGGATAGTTTATCTCCCACGGACCTCTTTCTCCACCACCAGTGACAAGAAATGGTTCGTGGTCTAAAAGGGAATGAGGTGCATCCTCTTCCTCCTGTGCTTCAAGAGGTCCTGAATGGTTAGTGTGGTTACAACCAAAGATGTCAAGATCAATGTCAAGACATCCTTCTGTGTGTATCCTGAACACTTTTATTTTTTTATTGTTGTATTTGTTTTAGCCAAAATTTGCCAAAGGGG
This sequence comes from Vicia faba, assembly GCA_948472305.1. Classification (NCBI taxonomy): domain Eukaryota; kingdom Viridiplantae; phylum Streptophyta; class Magnoliopsida; order Fabales; family Fabaceae; genus Vicia; species Vicia faba. The sequence continues at coordinate 364,269,434 of OX451736.1, forward strand.
GAGATTGTAAGTGCCTTTGTTTAGGATTGGCTCATTTCTTGTAAAACAAATAGTAACAACAATAATGTAATGTAATGTACAATAGGAACAGCCTGAAAACCCTATTGTAAATGCCTAAACATGTTGTGCTGATTTAAATCAACATCTGGAACAACATGTCTCAAGAGATGTCATAACATCATACCAGACATCAAGCTACTGAACTGTCAAGTCTGATGCAGTTCTGTTCCTGAAGTTATGCAGAATATTCTGCCAAATAGAATGCATAACAAGTAGCGAAAATTGAAGGCATATGTGGAGCCCTAGAAGATTCAATCAGAAGCTAAGGATAAGGAGAAAAGCTCGATTGAAGACCTAACTTACAGCAGAAGTTTTCTGCTTACTTTATGCAGGTCGTTAAAGCTGCATTGCTGTCATATGAAGGCCCAAATCCAGTTGGGTAAAAAGGGTTATAAATAGAAGTATTGTAACCTAATTTAAGTGAGTCGTGTATTGACAAGATGTAATCATTAGGGCTAGTTTTGTTGTGAACCACCCGGGCTGTGGGATGGTCACCATACTCCTTGAAACCTGTAGGTTAGAGGATGTATGCATTGTACTTGATTGAAGCTTTTAAGCATGATCAAGTTGTGTAATGGAAGTGTATCTTCTGAACAGTTTATGTACTGCAGAAAGTAATCACTGCGATGATTGAGGGGGAGTGAGAGGGTTCTCATATCTAGGATTGGATCTTAGGTAAAAGTGTCATTGGGTAGTGATTAAGTGAGAAGGCTGTCAACGGGTGTGTTGGTTGTAGGGTCTTTGAATTGATACTACTAATAGTGAACTTTATCCCTGGCTTGGAAGCCTCCAGATGTAGGTTGGTTGAACCGAACTGGGTGAACAATTCTGTGTGTTATTTACTTTCTGCATTGGTTATTTGTTTGATGTCACAGCATTCCTCATGACATCAATGTATATGATTAACCTTAACTGTTCTGAACTTCAGTAAATCAGAACCTGCGTTTGTCAAAGGTGTTGTAGGTTCTGGCATGATAGATCAGTGTATGTTGTAGAACAAATATCAAAAGTACAGCCTATTCTACCTGTACAGCTTAATGTCAGATCAGATGTCTTAACATTCCATTAGACATCCTGAGTCTGTGACATACCAGGAATTTCAAGATAGATAACAAGCATGCAAGTAGTCAAGTACGAAGGCACGCAAGTCACACAAGAGAAGCCCTTAGAGTTTAAGGCCATCATGAGGTCTGGGTATTACCCTCTTGAAGTTGGTGGGTTCAACCTGTCCTATTAGAAGTAACCGGGTTCTAAGGGTCCCAATATCACGGGATTGCTTTCATTGTTCATCGTTTCGATTTAGCCACTGAACTGGCGACCGAAATATTCCAGGAAAGCAACCCTCAATTGAGTGTAGTATCGAGTATCAACCAACCTCGGACTGCACCAAAGTCAGTTATCTCACTACCCTAAAGAGGCCAAGATATTTCAATTAAGGTTCCTAAGGTCAGTTGATGCTTCACGACACCACATGGAGGCCCCTTACTCTCCTTGACTGAACTCAAGGGTTACCGGTACACACCAAAGTGCCACATCAACGTAGCAGGCTGTTTCAACCATGTCGGTATACCCCGCACAGTTCCCTCACAGCCTTGTTGCTACTTTCTAAGAAGGTATCCCCAGATCCGGGTTAGGATCTATAGAACTCCCAAGACAGTACCCACAATTTAAAGCAAACAAGTCAAAGCAATTGAAAACACAGTTATGAACTATCCTAAGGTACACCTCACTTTAAAAGAGTCCCCAGCAGAGTCGCCAGTTCTGTGATCGGTGGATCTGGAACTGACTGTTTAACGCTGGTTCGCGAAATGTCGCGGAAGCAAGAGTCGCCACCGTCTTTTATTTTCTCCAAATGGAAAGGACAAAAGCACAGAAAAATTCCTTATAGAGATTGCTCTCGGTTCGGGAGGTAGATTATAGAAAGGGAAGGTGTTAGCACCCTTTCTATCCATGGTTATCCATGGGCTCTTAGATACTTGCTCACTTGTGTTTTCAAAAATGGTTTGTTTGCTTTTCAACTGTGGGTTTTAAAAAGTTTCTTTGAAAATTTCAGTTCGACTCTTGTATCGGTCCTCAAGAGTGTTTGAAAAATGCTTTCGAAAGTTTTTTGAAAAGGTGTCGGTGTGAAAAGTATTTTTGATTTGTTTTGTTTTGAATTAGAGCAAGTATCCACGAGTCGTCTACCTACCCTAAGGAATTCGTCTGTGTAAATGTCCTTTAAAGTAGTGCCATCCCACCATTGAGAGGTAGGTAGCACCGCCGTTGGAGGTGTTCGGGTCAATTCGAGGTTCGGGACATGGTGATCACCAGAGCAATGGGAAGACACCTTAGAAGCTACCCTCATGCCAGGTTCCCGGATCATGAGGACTTACTAAGACATCCTCTACTCGACGATCACCTTTCGAGGCAAGGCAACAGTAAGGCGTACCCTAGGGGTGGTGTGTGATTTGTGTGTCAGATTCAGATATTTTATCTTGTCATGTTTAGTGATCTACGCTTGTTTTTATTTAAGGCCATTCATTCTTGCATGCCATTATTTAACAGTTAAAAATTGCGAGAAAGATAAAATTCTAAACTATTACAAAAGGCGCGGGTCCACATCGCCAAAATTTCCAGGACCCGATTTGACAGAAAGATAAAGAAATAATGAAAAGTAAAGTGCGAAAGATTTAATTTACATGGCTTTGGGAGAGGTACATAAATATTAAAAAGGAAAAGAAATAACTACGCGAATTGAAATTTAAATTAGGAACGAGGGCGTTGGACCCTTTTTGCGAAATTAAATTAAATGATTAAATTAATGAAAATTAAAAAGAAAGGGAATTATTTTTGGTGTTTTTGCATTTTGTGATTTTAATGAGAAAGATTAATTGAAATTAAAATACTAACCCTAATTCTAATTGTTTTTAATTTATTAAGAAAGTATTAAATTTTAACCTAAAGTTAATCTAATTATTTACATGCAATTTAATTACAAAATTAATATTTAATAATTAATTATTATGGAAAGAAAAGAAAAAGGATAAAAAACATTACAAACCCTAATTCTACCAATTTTAGTTTTATTGAAAAAATATTAAGATTAATCCCTAAATTAAAACTAAGTTAATTAATGAACTTTATTTACAAAAAAATACTAATTAAATAAATATATTTAATTTTTGTCTTTTTCTGATTTTTTATTGTTTTTTATGTTTTTTATGAAAAATATTAAATTAAAGGAATTAATAAATAAAAAGAAAAAAATTGAATCAAATAAAAAAAAATAGTGAGAAGGACATTGCAAACCTATGGGGGTCTGTCCCCAAATTGGGAGGTAAGTCTTAGCAATTTAAGCCCAATAAGCCTTAGGCCTCGTTGACCTTTTGATTAGCATGCCTGTGCATTGACTGAGGTTCATCATAGTCTCCAGATCTGGTCCCTTGATTGAGTGCAATTGGCCAAGTGGCGTGTTGGATGGAGGAGCATATGGTGGAATCTTGTGTTGAATCTGCATGAGATAACAATTAAAGGAAAAATAATATGAAAGGGGTGAGGACCTGGGGCTCGAACCCAGGTCCTGGAGGTTACCACTACAACGCCTTGCCAATCGTGCCACTTTACTTCTTTGTCTATTAGATAACAAACAACGAATATAAAAGAAAATACGAGTTAGTGCTCTTTTCGCGCGAAAAATTTGAATCAACCAATTACTGATGGCCACTTCATCATCTTCTTTGTGGTTTTGTTTCTTTCCTGAAAATAGAGAATGGTTAGCGGGGGTTTTGAACCCCCCCAAAACATGCTTGATTTGATAATAGCGAATAGGCCATATGGCCTCAGAAATTAGGCGCGAGGGTTTCATTATTTTCGTCCAAACGCACTGAATCTGTTCATGGTATTATGAGGCTCTAATTTTATGGCTTTTAGAAACGCCTAATTTGGAACTCAAGGAACCCTAACCTGCATCAATGGTGGAATCGTGTATAGCGCATAGAAATTCAATCAAAGTACACCGTTAGCTTCAGAATGACATAATGAGTACAAATCCAATATTAGAATTTACAAATAATGCATGAATGATGTTTCAAGAAAACTGAAAAAAGCTTGAACCGGCCATGGTCGCGCTACCTATTTCTTGTGTTAGGGACGTTGATTTTGATCTGTATATGTTCCTTGAAGCCTCAGGAACACAATGGAGTAAGTATGGTGGCTTGAATCGACCTGGAAGTTGGTTTTCAGATTTGAGTTTTTTTGAGAAAATTCAAGTTTTGTTCTTGGCTTTTTTGCGCAGCTTGGAGTTGTCTAGGATTAGGTTTGCATTTTATACTTATGTGTGAATGATTAGGTCAAAGAAAATTGATCAAAGAATCCATGAATTAATGAAAAGGATATTTGATTTTCAAGCCATAATTTTCCAAATCTTTTTCATGCTTTTTGGCTTCAATCACATCCAATCACCTTTGATTCTTTCCTAACCTGATTTGCACGAAATATTGAGTATATATCATGCTCAAAAAGATTCAAAAGATTAGGTTTAGTATTTTTCATGTATTTTATTTAATTAAATGAATTATTAATGATTAAAAATCCAAATAAATAAATAAAAATGATAAAAAACTTCCCTTTGGGCCAAATGGTCGTGCACATGCCTTGGATGATGAATTGTGGAAGAAAAAGAGGCCCATTAGTAATTTTAGGTCATTTGAATCAATGTTGACTTTTCAAAATATCCAAAAATTTCCCAACTTCCACAAGGCATAACTTGCTCAATTTTTAAGATTTGCTCATGTTCTTGGACATTTTGGAAAGGTCTTTTAGTACTCTAACCAATGCCTTTGGTCCCATGTCATTTTGATTTACCAATCTCAAGTTATGGCCTTTGACTTAAAGTCCCTTTTTGTTGACTTTTGAAAATGACCTATAATGTTGAAATTGATAACTTTTTGTGAGAGCATTTCTTGGACTTGAAGTGTGAAGGGGAGTTGTAGGAAATTTCTTTATCTTCAAAATGAGCTTTGGATGTAATTTTTCTGATAATCCATGTGAAAGTTATTCCCTGGTCAAGTTATAGTTGACTTTTTCAACTGTCCAAATATGGAAACTTTTGCATTTTGATGATTTTTGAGCCAAGCTTTGAGAATCATGATCAAACATTGATCAAATGATGTTTGTGGCTTCAAAATGAGATGTTTACCAAAAATTTGGACTTTTGACCATCAAATGACCATTTTGCCCCTACAGTTGACTGTAGTGCAATTAGGGTTTTTGACTGTGCAATTTTGTGCTGTAAGTTTTGAAACTTGGTATGAGGATGCTTGACCATATTTATAGGCATGTGGGACTTGATTGGACCCTTGGAAACTTCATTTTCTTTGTCAGAACCAAAACCCTAATTTTGACTGTTAGGAGGCCCTTGAACTGTGCAACCCTTGGGGAACTTTGGAGCATGCTTTTGACAAATCTTGAAGAATATGGGAGGGCAAATTTTGGGGTACAACACCCAGGCTGTGGGAAGGACTGTTACTTTTGTTTAAACGTACGAGCTGACTGCCCAATGTAGAAATCAGGTATCCAACGCTTGATGGATACCCAAGAGATACTCTTCCAAAAAAACCCTGTTGATACCTTCACTCCTGTTACTCCTGCTACTTTTGCTACTCCAACCAACAATATTGCAATTATAACCATTTCTGACAATCCTCCCAAGGCTTGCAAAAGGCCTGTCAGGATTACGCCCGACCCTAAATTTGTACCATTAAAAATCACCATGTCGGGACCTGTCCCGTATCAATCTAGCAAGACGATACCTAGGAACTATGGAGGAGAAATCTTCTATCATGGTATCAAACTGATTGAAGAAGTCCAAGAGAATTCTGAAGAAGAGACCCCTGATATAGGGAACATAGCGGGAACAAGCAAGATAACCCGCAGCGGACGGATTTTTTCTCTGGAGATCGCTCCCCCTCGAGCAGTCTTCGGACCCTCGAAAGCTTTTGTACCTGTTAGGCCATCTGTACAAGGCCTGATGATTGAAGAATTGGATACTCCTGAAGTAAGACCATCTGCTGATACTACCAATAAGGGTAAGGGGATACTAGAAGCGCCTGTTAGGACGAAGGCTCATGCTGTGGTTATCCCCGAAACCACCCAGAAAGAAATGGATGAAATCTTGAAAATAATCAGAAAGAGTGACTACGACGTCGTGGAACAGTTAGGGCAGACCCCTTCTAAAATTTCAATGTTGGCTCTTCTACTCTGCTCTGAGACCCATGCTAAGGCCCTAATCAAATTTTTGAAGGCGGCACATGTACCCCAAGAGACTTCGGCTGACCAGTTTCAGGAGTGTGTGGCCAGTCTTACTACTGATAATGGCCTTGGATTTTTCGATGCTGACTTAACTCCCAAAGGAAGAAAACACAACGACGCGCTACATGTCTCAGTTGAATACAGGGGAACCACCCTCGCCCATGTCTTAGTTGATACTGGTTCTTCCTTGAATGTGTTGCCGAAGAAAGCTTTAGACCGTTTGGACTGCGAAGGATTGACCCTCAAACCTAGTAACATCGTTGTTATGGCCTTTGATAGGTCCAAAAGAATGGTTCACTGGGAGGTTGACATTCCAATCAAAGTAGGCACAAAAGTTTTCAACTCCACCTTTTACGTGATGGACATCCGTCCATCATATTCGTGTTTGTTAGGAAGACCGTGGATCCATTATGCCGGGGAAGTTACCTCCTCTTTGCACCAAATGCTGAAATATCCTGTTAAGGGTAAGATTATAACGGTGCACGGCAAGGAAGAGTACATGATAAGTCATCTCAATTCCTTCCGCTATGTGGAGTTGGATTGCGAGTTCATCGAAACACCTTTCCAACATTTTAAGGAAGTTTCTCCTGAGGTAGCAGTTGCGAAGACAATGGTTGAGGTGCCTATCGTTCCCAAGCATGTATCTAGGATGGCATCTCTCAAGGACGCAGAGGCTGCAATTAAAGAGGGGAATAGCACAATGTGGGGGCAACTGCCTGATTTTCCCCATAAGATGGACAGTTTGGGTTAGGGTTTATTGCTGCAGGACAAAAGGCTATGCGTCGCTCCAAGACTGGAAGACCACCCGTCAAAATCACTCACCACGGAATCAATGTTGTAGAAGATGAAGATGAAGAGAGCCACTTTGAAGATTGGATCTTTCCAACCGTCGAAGGGGGTTTAAGCAACTGGGAAGCAAAGGATTTTATTTCCATCACCTTTATCAACCAGTAATTTTATCTTTGAACAATTTCTCATTTTTTGGTTTGTAATAACTAAACAATTCGTACACTATTTTCACCTCATGCCTTGCCCGGGGCATGTAGGTCCATTTGTAAGGGCTTGATTTTCTTCATTATCATATGCCATGTTTTAATGAATCATTGGACGTTTTTCATCTATAAACTGTTGTGTTCATTTTCTTTCCTTTTGCATTTTTGTTTGTTTAAGGATGGCTATCCCTTACACACACCCACACTCACAAATGCAGGTACCCATCCACTCCGGATTCCATGGGTGACTATTCTGCTTTAGCCTTCGATAACTCTAAAGATTTGGTCAATCATGCTGAGTACGAAGTTAACAAAGACTGTGAAGTGCCGGGAGAGTTAGCCAGACTTCTATAACAAGAAGAGAGGGCTATTCTGCCTCATGAAGAGTTGCTAGAAACCATCAACTTGGGGACAGAGAAAGACAGGAAAGAAGTAAAAGTGGGTGCCAACCTAGAACCAAGTGTCAAAGAGCGCTTAGTGCAGTTGTTGAACGAGTATGTTGAAATCTTCGCCTGGTCTTAAGAAGACATGCCAGGATTGGACACAGATATCGTGGTTCACAGTCTCCCTACAAGAGAAGACTGTCCACCGATCAAGCAAAAGGTCCGCCGAATGAGGCCCGACATGTCTGAGAAGATCAAGGCTGAGGTAATAAAGCAATTCAATACTGGCTTTCTGGTTGTTACTTCCTATCCACTATGGGTTGCTAACATTGTGCCCGTGCCTAAGAAGGACGACAAAGTCAGAATATGTGTGGACTATCATGATTTGAACAGGGCTAGCCCCAAGGATGATTTTCCGCCGCCACATATTGACATCTTGGTTGACAACACAACTCAACACAAGGTATTTTCTTTCATGGATGGATTCTCGGGATACAACCAGATCAAAATGGCCCCCGAGGACATGGAGAGAACTACTTTTGTCACACAATGGGGTACCTTCTGCTACAAAGTGATGTCATTCGGACTGAAGAATGCAGGGGCAACCTATCAACGCGCCATGGTAGCTTTGTTTCATGATATGATACATCATGAGATCGAAGTTTACGTAGACGACATGATATCTCGATCACAGACAGAAGAAGAACACCTTGATCATTTGCAAAAGTTGTTTGCCAGGTTGAAGGAGTATAAGCTCAGACTGAACCCAAGCAAGTGCACTTTTGGAGTTAGGTCTGATAAACTTTTGGGATTTATTGTCAGCAACAAAGGCATTGAGGTTGATCCAGCTAAAGTAAAGGCTATACAAGAAATGCCTACCCCCCGCACTGAAAAGGAGGTTAGAGGATTCTTGGGACGCCTAAACTATATCGCGAGGTTCATCTCTCATCTGACATCTACCTGTGAGCCAATCTTCAAAATATTGAAGAAGGATCAGGTAGTTAAATGGAACAATGATTGTCAAGTTGCTTTTGATAAGATCAAGTAGTATTTACTGGAACCTCCTATTTTGATGCCACCCGTCGAAGGAAGGCCGTTAATCATGTATCTGACTGTTTTGGATAACTCAATGGGGTGCATACTGGGCCAACATGACGAGTCTGGCCGAAAAGAGCATGCCATTTATTACCTTAGCAAAAAGTTTACCGACTGTGAGACTCGCTACTCACTGCTCGAGAAAACTTGTTGTGCTTTGGTATGGGCTGCTCGCCGGCTAAGGCAGTATATGTTGACTCATACCACTTTGCTGATTTCCAAGATGGATCCGATCAAGTATATCTTCGAGAAGCCTGCTTTATCTGGAAGAATCGCTAGATGGTAGATGATTCTGACTGAGTATGATATCCAGTATACTACCCAAAAAGCTATAAAGGGGAGTGTACTAGCTGACCATCTAGCTCATCAAGCCGTCGAAGATTACCAATCTATGAGATTCGACTTCCCTGACGAGGACATCATGACATTGGACAACATTGAAGGTAATGGACCGTATGACGGACCTGAACAAGGATCCCGATGGACCCTGTACTTTGATGGTGCTTCAAATGCACTTGGAAACGGTATCGGTGCGGTACTCATTTCTCCGGAAGGTTGCCATACACCCTTCACTGCCCGACTTTGCTTCAGTTGTACCAACAACATGGCTGAATATGAAGCTTGCATCTTCGGTCTCAAGGCTGGTATAGACTTGGGAATCAAATCTTTGGTCGTATTTGGGGACTCGGCTTTGGTTATCAGTCAAGTCAAAGGAGAGTGGGACACTAAACATCCTAATCTTATCCCATACAAAGAACATGTCCTGACATTGTTGCCTCATTTCGAGCAGATTACTTTCGAACACTTCCCGCGAGAAGAAAATCAGTTAGCCGATGCTCTGGCTACAATGTCTTCCATGTTTAAACTCAACTGGGATAACGAGGCTCCCTAAATCACCATCGAGCGAATGGACGAACCTGCGCACTGTCATGAGATTAATACTGAAGAAGTAGTGGAACAACCCTGGTTTCATGAAATGAAAAGGTATCTCCAGACTCGAGAATACCCTGAAGGAGCTTCTGTCAATAACAAAAAGTTCTTAAGGATATTCTCTACCAAGTTCTTCCTAAGCAATGGCATCCTTTATAAGCGCAACCATGATTGTGTTCTACTTCGTTATGTGGACAAGGTTGAAGCAGAGTTGATCATGACCGAAATACATAGTGGCACATTTGGCACCCACTTGAGCGGACATACGATGGCTAAGAAGATTCTAAGGGCGAGCTACTACTGGTCTACCATGGAAGCTGATTGTCATCAACATTCCCGTACTTGCCACAAATGTCAAGTCTACACCGACAAAGTGCACATTCCTCTTGTTCCTCTTAATGTTCTAACAGCTCCTTGGCCATTCGCAATGTGGGGCATTGACATGATTGGAGAGATCAAGCCCACGGCATCCAATGGACATCGCTTCATCTTGGTGGCTATTGATTACTTCACCAAATGGTTCGAAGCAGCTTCCTATGCTTCTGTTACAAAGAATGTGGTTGCCCGCTTCATCAAGCAGAACCTCATATGTTGGTATGGTATCCCCGACAGGATCATTACGGACAACGGTACAAATTTGAACAACACTATGATCATCGCTCTGTGCGAGCAGTTCAAGATTTATCATCACAATTCATTTCCTTACCAGCCGAAGATGAACGGTGTTGTTGAAGCCGCAAACAAAAATATCAAAAAGATCATTCAAAAGATGACAGTCACCTACAAGGACTGGCATGAGATGTTACCGTTTGCTCTACATGGATATCGTACCACGGAACGTACTTCAACAGGGGCAACCCCTTTCTCTTTGGTATATGGCATGGAAGTTGTTTTACCTATGGAAGTTCAGATTCCTTCCTTAAGGATTATGAAGGACGCTGGTTTGAGTGAAGATGATTGGATTCAGACCCGGCTTGATCAACTTAACTTGATCAACGAGAAGCGACTTACTGTTGTTTGTCATGGTCTGACGTATCAAAAACGAATGATCAAGGCTTTCAACAAGAAAGTCAGACGCCGAGTATATCAAGTCGGAGATCTTGTAATCAAGCGGATCATCTTACTGCAAAGTGATCCCAGGGGCAAGTGAACTCCTACTTACGAAGGACCATTTATGATCAAGAGCATCTTTTCTGGTGGGGCAATGATTCTAACCACCATGGACGGCGACGACTTGCCGCACCCTGCGAACACAGACATAGTTAAAAGATATTACGCATAAAATAACCCGACAAGTTGAAAACCCGAAAGGGCAACTTGGGCAAAAATGGGCATCCCGGTGAACCGAAAATCCGAAAGGGCGGTTCAGGCAAAAATTAGGGATAAAACAAAAAAAATTTGTACACCCGGCAAGTTGAAAACCCGAAAGGGCGACTTGGGCAAAAAAGGGTTTCCCGGTGGATCGAAAACCCGAAAGGGAGGTCCAGGAAAAAGTTAGGGAATTAAAGCGTATGACTATGTCTCGTCGGATCACTTTAAGAACAATCTCTTCACCAACAAGCTCCAAGCTTCTGATTAATCCAGTCATCGGCGGATGAAGCAGCAAATGGACAAGATATTCAGAGTTGCGAAGGCTATAGCAGAATGGGAACCCCATGGAATTATTACACATAACCATCTTTCTTTTGTATAAAAATTTTCTCAATTTTTACGACAACATTCTCTTACTAGGATGTTTGTCTCCTTTGTACAAAGATACTTACAAAAGTTAATACAAAGATACTTCAAAGTGCGGAAATTTGCTTGCCTTTCTTTCTTTTTTTTTACACTTATGTTTTTATTTGAAAACGTCCAAAGTTTTGTTAAATAGGCATATGCATTTGAATATAATCACTGCTTACAAATAAAACGAAATTGAGAAAGGATAATTACGAATAGGTTGAAGGTGTAGGAAGATATATTTATGCCATTCCAAAAGAAGTCCCCTACAATACATCATTCAGATCCTCAACAAAGCTAAAAATTTGGAGTATTATTCCCCAGCGGAGTTAAGCTTCGGGATCCCCAGCGGAGCCAGTGCATTCTAAACTTGATTCCCCAGCTGAGTTAAGTTTCAAAGTTCCCATCAGAGTTCAAACTCCCGATCCCCAGTGGTGCCCAAAAACCTTGAAATACCTTTCCCCAACGGAGCCAGATTATTCTAAACCTTCTTCCCCGGAGAAGTCAAATTTCCAACTGTTCAACTTCCCCCAATTTCCCCAGCAGGTTATCTTAAAAGTCTGAAAACCAAGCGGATAACAGTTAACTTCTTGGCTTATCCCCAACTAGGATGCCTCCCCAGTAGTTTGGCATACAACCCAAAGCTCCTGATTTCATCGGCCGAGTAAACATTCTCCCCAGAGTTATCTCCCAACAGATTGAAGATTCTCGGTCTCATTTCTCCAAGCAGAAGCCTCATAGGTTTTAACTCCCCAGTAGAGATTTTTAGAGTTTTCCCTATTTCCCAGGAAAGTCATGAAGGATTCTCATTCCCTGCAGAAGTTGTCAAAGGCCTTGTTAATCCCCACAAATCGCCGAGGATTTTCAATCTCCAGCAGTGGTCCAAGGATTTCTCATTCTCAACAATCAAATATCTTTAATCCCCAAGCAGTCAGCAGGGATTCCTTATCTTCAACAATCAAAGATTCTTTGAATCCTCAGCATCGGTCAAGGATTTACTTTCCCCGGCAGCAGTCGAAGATCTCAGTATCTCCAGTTATCCAGGATTCATTTTCCTCAACAAAACAACCAATCAGCTTACATGCACATCCATTACATTCATATATCATAAACATTGATGAAACACAATTCATTACATCATACATATCATGCAGCATAACTTTGTGTTTTAGCTAACATTTTACCCTTTTCAGGATAAGATTAAAAGGCTATCGTTAATAAGTATTCAGATACAGTATGGATACACCCCAGACACGGTGGTCATTCTGTTACTCATTCAGAATTTCAAGCCAGATACAATATGGATACACCCCAGACACGGCGGTCATTCTACTACTCATCCAGACTTCAGCAATCGAATACAGACTAGATACGCTCCAGACACGGCGGCCATTCTATCTCTCATTCAGATTCAACTATCAGCTTCAAGTTCAGATATGCTCCAAACAAGGATGCCATTCTGGCCCTTACACCAGCAGTTTGATTCTCCCCAGTGCAGTCGCCACAGAGGTCATTCTGTCACTTATTAAGATCCCAGTTACAGTCTCAAATACACTCCAAACATGGAAGTCATTCTGCTACTCATACAGATCTCAACTTCAGCTACAGTCCATATACGCTCCAGACACGGTTGCCATTCTGTCACTCATTCGGAATTTATCCCCAGCCCAGAGATGCTCCATACACAGATGCTTCTCTGTTACCCATTCAGAATACAGATACACTCCAGACACGGTAGTCATTCTGATATTCATTCAAAGTTCAAATACAGTTACAACTCAGATACGCTCTAGACATCGACGCCATTCTTTTGCTCATACAGACTCAGTCTCCAGATACAGTTCAAATGCATTCCAGACACAGATACCATTTTGATGCTCATTCTTCTGACCTACAACATTGCAATACAACAAACATTCTTGGATGGCATCTTTAAGCCCATCTCCAGCAAGATTCTACTATCTCCAAATGGCATCTTTAAGCCCATTTCCTCAGCTATATTTTGACGAGTGCAAATTTACGGGCACTCTAGTGTCCAATCCTCTTTTACCTTCGAGTCGCGAAAGGCAAACTTGCCAATCTAACTCTTCAAGTTCAAGAAGATTAAACAGGGGAAGCTGTTGTACCCCAAAATTTTCCCTCTCATTTTATCAACATTTCTCATCACAAGACTCTTGGAATTCAAGACCAAGCTAGGGTTTGCTCTGCTCAAGACACCTCCTTGCACTGTTGACCTAAATTAGGGTTTGAGTTTGCACAGGGATGTTTTGACCTACAATGCCAAAAATGAATTCCATACTTCATGTTGGACTCACAAGTTTGTCCATACCAAGTTTCAAGCCTTGATTCAAATTTTTGCCCAGTCAATTGGACAGTTGACCTAGAAATCAACTGTATTGGGGAAAAAGTCAACTGTGGCTAATTTACAGTCAAACCTCATGAATTTTGACCCACATCAACATTATGAAATCATATGAATCATTTGATCAAGTTTGGATCACAATTCCACAAGAAATTTGATCAGATCACCAAAAGGGCAAAATGGTCATTTTTAGGGTTTTGACTACACAAAGGCAATTTTTGACTGTTTGACCTAACCAATGGAAAATCAAGCTCAACCATGGACTCAAGGACTCAATTACATTGTCTTGACCCATTCAACAAGTTCAAAAGATATCAAATGCATAGGATTGACAGATGAATTTTTCAGTCAACTAATCAAAATTTGACTGTATACTGAAAAGTCAAACTTTGACTTTTTGGTCAAAATCAAGTGCCAAGAGTTATTTTTCATCAAGACATGTCAAATTATGAAACTTGTTCATCAAGAAACCCAAAAGTGCAAATTAGGGTTTAAAATGGAAAATTTTCATAACTTAGAAATTTTCTAAGTTATAAAATTTTCTTATTTTTTCCTAACTTTGTCCCATTTTTTCACCAAGATGCAAATGAATTCAAACAAAACTTACAACATGAAAGTTGTATTCCATCACAAAGTATACAACTTTTATTAACAAAGTTTTCTCAAAAGAAGCTTCTATCTCAAGTTATGATTTTTGGAACAAGGGTACCTAAAACTTTTAACTTAGAGAAATTTTGCCCTAGTTTAGGCAGGATTTTGACCCATCTTCTTGGGCATTTTTCACATAGTTCCACTTGGAGTTTCAAGTTGCATTTCAAATATGGATTATAGTACATGTTGCAAGATTTCCAAATTGTCCAAGAACTCCTCAAACACCTTTGTGGTTAAGGAGAATCGAATGCTTGAAGTTGGCAAAAACTCACTTTGCAACCATGGCCAATACATGTTCATACCACTTGCCAAGTCTGACCAAGCTAGCTTATTACACAATTACAGGCCTCTAAACCAGTTTGTACTCCATAATTTAATGCAAATCCATTGAGCCAATGCATTGTCTTGGTCATTAGGGTATTGTACACAAGTTTAATCCCTAAATGGTAAAAGGCACATTTCCATTTTTGCAAAAGGTTGCTTTATGTCAAACCACTAATCCTTGAGCCTTGAACAAGATCTTATGTTGTCAACCAAATCCACAAACTTGGGGCCAAGCTTGCATAATGTATGCAGGGTTAGAGCTAGCCTGTACAGGTCTGCTCTTGGTCACTTCTCATTTTGCTTCATAACCAAGGCATTATGCAAAAAGCCAACAACTCACACATCTGATAAAACCAACTCAAGCAAAGTTGTCAAACAAGTTTTTCATACCTAGCAAGCCAGAAGCACGAGCTCTTCACCACTCAAACCTCCTCATACTCAAAATCTCCATTTTCTTGCAAAATAGGGCCAATTCTGCAAATCACCAGCCATAATCAAATCCCCTCGTGTGTTTTGTCTAAAACTACTTCAAACACATTCCAATCAATCTACCTGAGCTATCCAGACCCTTCATAAGTTGCTGTAACTCCATTAACACACATTGCCATTTTTGTTTGGAAGCTTTGCAGGTTGAGTTCTGTAGCACGATTCAGGCCACTTCAACACAAACTAAGCATTGGGAAAGGTTCAGTGGACATCAGGCAAGCTCAAAAAAACCTCAAGCACCATTGAAAGTTGCTACATTGTCCAACTCGAACTCAACTGAAACAGGTATTTCATGAACTTTTATCTCTCTATTTAGGAATAGTTAGACTTAGGTTTGTGAATGAAAGATGTTGTATTCATAGCCCTGAAACCATACATGTGCTTAGTTTTCATTTATATTAATCATGCTAGGAGAATTTCATCCATGAACTTTATGAAAAAACTAGGTTAGAAATTAGGGCCAGAGAAATTCTCTCTAGTCTTTGAGAGTTAGCTTAAGTTTTTTATATGGTTAGATTCGTTGTTTGATGCTCTATAAGTTTCATGTTTTGAGTTTTGTCAAAAAAACACTGAATCAGGAGATAGCAGTTTGTACACAAGGAGCATTTTTTGTGTTTGAACAGAGGAAGAAGATGAAGTTATTGGGTTGGGCTGGCTTGTTTTGCTTCTAACACTTGCATTTTCAGTTCACACCCCCTGGCCCATTTCTTTGTATTTTTATCATTTTTGCGTTTTTATTTCATTTCTGATTTTGATATTTTATTTTCTAACATAAAAAAAATACTTAAAAAATATTTTCATAAATTCTTATATTTATTTGATATTTATTTGAATTATTTCTAACATTAATACATTAAATACTTTATATTTATTTTGTTTAAACTTAAAAATAATGTAAAAAATACTTTTATTTTCATTTATTATTTTTATTCACATTTGAAAATATTTTCTTGAAATATATATAGTTTTGTAAATAATTTATTTTTATTTTTACACACTTAATATTTAATATATATATATATATATATATATATATATATATATATATATATATATATATATATATATATATATATATATATATATATATATATATATATATATATATATATATATATATATATATATATATATATATATATATATATATATATATATATATATATATATATATATATATATATATATATATATATATATATATATATATATATATATATATATATATATATATATATATATATATATATATATATATATATATATATATATATATATATATATATATATATATATATATATATATATATATATATATATATATATATATATATATACACACACACACACTATGTTTTATTAAATAATTAGAATAAAAAGACCAAAAATATTACATTTTTATTTTTATTATTATTTATACTAAAAAATACCTTTTTGAATATATTTCATTTTTATACATATTAATATTTTTTATACATAAATAATACATCATATTTATTTTCTTTAAGAAATTAGGGTTTTTGTCCTAAAAACAAAAATAATTAAAAATAACCCTTTTTATTTATTTCTTTACTTTTCTTTCCATTGAAAATACTTTACATACACAAAAACCTTTTTTTGCATAATACATTTTATCTAATATTTATTTATTGTATTTTATTTAAATATTGTACATTTAAATATTATGCCTTGCACATTCAATTTGGTTGTAATAATTTAGGGTTTAATTTCTTGTCAAATAATCCCCTATTCAAATTTGTACCCCGCTCCCTATATCATGTTGTAATAGCTTAGAGTTTAAATTTCTCGCACCTTTAAAGCTTTCAATTATGCCATGATTAGAATTAGGGTTTGTATACAAAAATCAAAACCAACAAATAGTTTGACCTAATCAAAGACAAAAATGCATGAAAAACAAACACAATGCACACTTCCACCCCTAGGGTTACAATCCACTTGTTGCCTTCAAAAATGGGTCATGGTAGGCATGTCAAGTACTTTGGCAAAACAAAAACAAAACAAAGATCATAGTCCCTCGATGACGCTATCTGAGTTGCCTAAACTAAATGAAGTCCCTCAAGAAAATTGCCAAAAATGCTTGACACTATTGCTATCATGGTCTAGACGATGACCCGCGCATGTCCCGTTTAACATCCTAACACAAGGTTGTTCACCAAATACAATGGTGAAGCAACACTGTTAAAAGGGTTAAAAACATAAGAAAGATATTTGAGTAAAATAGGGTAGACGACTCTTAGTTACTTGATCAAAGCTTGCAAAAACATCCTTGCTATCTTCAAAACACACTTCACAACACAAATTTCAAAACCCTACTTTCAAAACATTGAAAAACTTTTTAAAAGACGAAAACACCTTTGTATAGATTCAAACAAGAATCATTACAAAGGTTGTCAAAACGATGGCCTCTTTTCAAAACATATTTCAAAACCACACACAAAGCACCATTTCAAACAATTGAAGAGCACCATTTCAAACAATTGAAAAGCAAAGCAAGTGATCTAAGCAAGTAACTAAGAGCCCATGGATAACCATGGATAGAAAGGGTGCTAATACCTTCCCTTTCTATAATCTACTCCCCGAACCCAAGAAAACATCTCAAAGGTCTTTCCTGTGCTTTTTGACCTTTCCTTAGGATAAAATAAAAAGTCGGTGGCGACTCTTGCTAAACCGAAACATTTGCGAACACAAACGCAAAATCTCAAGTCAGTTCTCCCACCGTATCAAAATTGGCCTCCATTGTTTGGGAAAACTTCTGATGATCTTCTTAATGTGATCAGCAGTGGAATGCCCTTTGTCAAGAACCTTTAGTCCAACAACAAGGATTTGGAATCTTGAAAACATAGTTTCTATTGATTCACCATCTTCCATCTTGAATGCCTCATATTTCTGAATGAGTGCAAGGGCCTTGGTCTCTTTGACTTGAATGTTGCCTTCATGCGTCATTCTCATAGAGTCAAACATGTTCTTGGAAGTCTCTCTGTTTGATATTTTCTCATATTTTGAGTATGAGATGGCGCTGAGAAGTATTGTTCTGGCCTTGTGGTGGTTTCTGAATTCACGATTTTGCTGATCAGACATCATTTTTCTGTCTATCTTCTGACCATGTCCATCCACTGGATGCGTGTATCCATCAGTCACCATGTCCCACAGATCAGTATCATGAGCTAGAAAGAAACTCTCAATTCTGTCTTTCCAGTAGCCAAAGTTTTGTCCATCAAAGACTGGAGGTTTTCCACTGAATCTGTCCTTGTCTTCATGGTTGTCATTGTTGATGTTTTGGCTTGGTCCCACCATAGTGTTTTTCTGAAGCTTGGATCTTGTACTGACACGATTAAGTGTTTAAGCTCAGAACCAGGCGCTCTGATACCAATTGAAGATGTGAAAAACACAAGAAGGGGGGGGGGGTGAATTGAAAATTTGAAATTAAAAGCTCAGTGACACAGTATTTTTATCCTGGTTCGTTTGATCTCAAACTACTCTAGTCCACCCGTCAAGGTGATTTCGCCTCTCTACAACGAGGTCTTAATCCACTAATCTCAATAAGATTACAAAATCTACTTTAACAACTGTTAAAGTCTTCTTGAGTACAACCACAGTCCGGTTAATCTCAAGGAACATTGTTTTAATGTAATTATACAAGATATGTGTTGTTATGTTTCTAACAAAACTGTTTATCACGACTGTGATAAATTACACAGGATTATAGCTTGGAAATATAAAGAATATTGCTTGCAGCTTTAAATATGCGTGAGTGGTAATATGGCAAAATCGTTCTTGATTTTGAAAGATGACTTTGTTTATATAGGCAGTGGAATGACGTTGATCATAAAGCATGTTTAATGTCATTAACACACTTTCCATTTGGAGAATATACTGTCTGAAAGAAGCCGTTAAAATTGATGCTGTCTTGAATGATCAGTAACACTTCAGAATCTTATCTCCTTACTTGCCGATGACGCTTCAGAATATTGATGACTTGGATTGGTATGTTTTTGTTTAAAATCAGAGTTTACTTTGATTAAGCACAGGTTCTGGTCATCAATCTTCACCGTATGTTCTGATTGCTTCAGCGTGTAGCTCTTATGGCTTATCTTCTGATGCTGATATGATCAGAACTACTGTATACATAAAACATAATTTTTAAGGTGCATATTTGTTCTTTGTATTAATTATTTATTCATTGTATTTGTTATCATCAAAACTCTAACCAAGGGTTGTATAATCAAACTATGTTCTAACATATCTCACCTCTTCTGTTTGAATGTTGCCCTCTATTGGTAACGTGCAGATAATCAAGAAGGATAGATGTTACCTTCATTAGTTCAAGTCTGGTGTCGTATATCAACTGATGTGTTTGATATACTGTAACATCAATTTCATTGCTTTGTTATCTGTATTGTGGATTCGTTCTTATATATACACACTTTAGTGTAATTTCATTCGTATGTGTTACTGCCTATGTTTAGAAACCAATAAAACCATGACAATATTACTGTATCGCCCAGGTATAAAATAGTAACACTGCTTCTTATATAGAACATCATGTTACAGGCATTTGAGTTGAAGTATCGTGTTACAAGTGTATAATAATTCTTTAGTATAAATAATAATAATAATAATAATAATAATAATAATAATAATAATAATAATAATAATAATAATAATAATAATAATAATAATAATAATAATAATAATAATAATAATAATTTAATATTATTAAAAAAAAATTTGTAGAACTTCAATAGAGTTGTCAACTGAGTTGTCAATATGGTTGTTAGAGTTGTCAATAGTGTTGTTAAAGTTATCAATATAGTTGTTTCGTATCATTAAAAGTCACTTTTTATTTGTTTTACGTAATTCTGACATGTTTAGAGTTGTCAGTATAAGATGTCGGTGTGTTATATATTTGTTGAAATTACAAATTAAATTATAATACAAAATAACTCTTAGAATAAGAGTGGTATATGTTTATTATTTAGCTATCAAAATTGAGTCGGCTTGTGATACCAGTATTACTGCATCATCATTTTCAAGTGTTTCAACTTTCAAGTAGTTTTGAGAATAACAACATTGATATCCTGTAGCAGTAAAAGTATTGTGAGTAAAGTGAGAAATCAATTTTCAAATGTTTCAACTTTCAAGCTACTAATATATAATAATAATAATAATAATAATGATGATGTAGTATTATAGTATTATAGTATAATAATTTGTAGAAGTTTTGTAATTAGAAATAAGCATTTAGATAATTAATTAACCGGAAATAGTCGTAATAGTACGTATAATTATGCGGTTTATTTGTAGTAAATTTTGGTTGACTAGTTGTATTGTGTTCTTTGTTGAAAAATGTGAATTATCCGGTGATGTTATTGCCTCTACTTAGGGGCAGAATATTAAGTTGTAGGCTTATGGTCAATGTTGGTTTGTTGTTGCGTTGCTATGGATTTTTGTTGTTGCTATTCTGACATTCATATTGTGTCGCATACATAGCATATCAAATTGGAGCTGATGCTCGGTAAGTTGGTATGGATTGTCAAATTAAGTTGAAGGATTATGCCTTGTTGACGCCTCTATTAATTGACAAATTTTTAAGTTGGGAGTTCTGCTCTAATGGTACCACATGCACGTGCATCGTAACAAGTCGCATTCCGTGTTGCATATTTAAGTTGTTGTGTTATTGACTTGTGATGATTGATGTTGGTTGAAAGTTGTGAATGATGATTTTATATAACCCGATCTAATATATTATTTATCATACACTCAATTATATGGTTTGATATCTCACCCCTTCTGTTTGAATGTTGCCCTCTGTTGATAACGTGCAGGTAATCAAGAAGGATAGATGTTACCTTCATTAGTTCGAGTCTGGTGTCTTCGCTCTGATACGTAACACTCGGGGGGATGAACGCTAGTTGATTCTGTTTTTGTTGTTGGATTTTTATAATGAATTCTTATTAAGTACTTATTATGTTGAAGTTGTTTCAGTTGGATGATCATGTTTTGATATTTAGGTTGATTCCGCTGCGTGGTTATGAATGTTAATTTTGAAAGACTAAAATAAGTTGTTGTCGGTTCATCCGAACTTTTAAAGCGTTATGTATCTGTGATAAATGCGGTTGTTTGAAGTTGAATTGTAGCATCCTGATTTGCATGAGGAATTTTATAACTCTGACTTTAATAATATTCGCCGGGTAGAATTGGGGTGTTACATATCCCCTCGGATTTTACCTAAAATCGAGGTAATAACACTGAACTATTACCCCAGTTCTATACAACACAAAGAGTTAATATTGGATGCACCATTCAGTTCTGAAAATAATAAAAATGCAGATGTTGGGAATCAAACTCATGTGAGATAACTTTACCCCTCAACTATTTATTAACTACAAAGTTAAATGGTAGATTTTCATGACGCCCTTCGTTACCTCGCTTCCTTAACCGAGGTTAAATATATTTCACGCCCGACGTTAGATGTGTGTTTTTTTTGTAGTAGAAAACCCAGTTAAGTAGTGGCTATAGTCCAATACTAGTGGAGTATATCCGAACAAACAAACAAAGAACTAGGTTCCAAGTGGCAAATCTCCACATGCACTTCCTCAGTCAGAGGAGTAACAAGGTAAAAGTGATCATTTAAATCCTTAATGTTGTTGGAATAAGCTTCAAAGTATTAATTATATTGTCTCAAGATTAGCAAACCGAAACCATTTTCATAATTGAAGCCGTTTTGAATCTTGAAAATATAGAAGAATAATATCACGGTCGACTTACCTCCTTTATAATTGCACCAGTGCTAGAAGACTTTAACGAACACCCAATTCACCAAATGCAATTTTAAATGGGGCAATCACCAAGAGATTCAATAAGCTGACTTCAAATTTCTTAAAAGAAAGACAATAACTTATGATGGAGAACACACATTCTTAAAAAGGGATAACATATCCATCATATCTGATGTATATCATCTTATCTCTATTAGGGGGAAAACCTCAGTCAATTGCAGGACCCATGTCTGCCAAAGCTTGGTCAAAATCCCCTTTGTAAACAAAAGTAGAAAGAGTCCTCAATATACCTGGACCAATCCAGTCATTGAAATATTCTTACCAACCTTCTTGGCTGAAGTTGCTATTACCACTATGGTAAGATGTGTTGTGAAAAAAATGATACATGTACAATTAAATAGGCAAACTCAAGCAATCACTACTTAGGAAACCCTAGAGAATGAGAGAAAAAGCAAGGAGAGGACGTGGACATTGGATCTCAGAAGAGGATTAATCCAACATGCAAAACAAATGTCAACAAACAAAGTCGTCTGGGCTTAGTTCAACATCAAAACAAAATGGTCTCAAGGGAGAACGATAAAGAAAACAAAAACACTCTCTTCGCAGGTTATCAACAACGAAAAGGGTAAAATAATGCTTAAAAAACCTTTATACTTTATCCGGGCACTAAGACTGCTCAATCTACCCCGCACTATCAACGGTTCAAATAAACTAGTCAAAAGTACTTGAGTACTCTAAAGAAGGAGAAACATCATTGCTAGTTAGCGAACAAAGGCATGCCAACCACTTCCCAGCATCTCGTTACGACTTTCAAAAGAGGTATTTAAAGTGCCTATTCCTGAGAAACGACGACGTCCCATCTAGTACTTCCACAGATCCCATGGCGGATAATAATATGTGTCACAAAATCTCGTCCCACAAAGCAAAAACAATTACTTGAGAGACAATTGTTCTGAGTCATCCGCAAGGCCCAATTATGAAGCATCAAATTATCACACAAAGGATATGTACACTCTTTTTCCTTGTGTCACATAATATTTCTCACGATAATGTCATACTAATCTCCTAAATCAATCCAGTGAGTGCTTGCATACCACATCGTTTCACACACATGTAGTTATCAATTGTCCCCTTACTTAAAGAGGAAAAAATACGTCACTTCATAAATATTCAAATCTTTTTTCATTCAAGTTTCACATTTCACTCTCTTATTCATTTGAGTGTTGAAATTCTAACCTTATAGATCAATTCCTCTCCACCACATCAGAAGCCATAAACCACCATAACATAATGTAAAATCCCTCTTTCCAATTATCTTTAGTTCTAGTGTGAAGCACTTTCAAATATAACACATTAATTTTAGTCCTTAGTGTTTTTTAGTTTTGGAAAACTTTATTCATATTAAAATTAATCTTTATCATATTTAATTTAATTTTAAAATTAATTATTATATACTGTCAGTGTAAAAAAATTTATACGATGAATGCATCACAACCACCTTTTAATATTATTTAATAAAATATTATTTAATAAATAAAACTAAATCATAGTATAAAAGTCTTTTGAACAATAATATACTCTTGAATTTTGTAATATTTTCTGACAAAGGACTAAAAAATCTTTTACAATAAACATCAAAGATATTATTTGAACTATAGAGAGTACATATTTCAAACTTAGTACTAGTAAATATAAATTGGAAAGTGAAATAGAAAAAAGAGTACAAAAAGAAAGGAAGGAGCCAATGGAAGAGGGGCCACATGAGAGAATAGCATGGCAGTGGAATTGAAAAGGAAAAAAATCCAGAAACAGTTCGAACGCGCTTTTGTGGTGTGTTTGGCTTTTTTTCTATAGTGTTTGTTTGGTTAATAAGTGCTTAAATTCTGAGTGGGTCGTAGTTGGGTGACAGACAGCAGGATATGTTTGTTTCTGAGTCATCCTTCAATTATTTATTATACCTTTGAAATTCTAACCTTACTTTTCTTCTTTTGTCACACGAGGATGCCACTTGTGTTGAAAAAAACAACTCAACTCAACCATACTTTTGACGTAGTCATACATGCTACTAGTCCTACTACTTGTACTATACTTTTCTTTTGTAAATCTAACCACTTTCTTACTCATTAAATAATCGATCTAAACTTCCTTGAAAATTCTATTTATGTCATACTACTAGCTAATGAATATTTCAATTTTTTTTAAGAATTCTAAATTTAAATTAATTGTTTTAATTTTTAATACATTGAATATATCATTTTCAATTCTTTTATCTTTTTAAACCTTTAAAGAATGTTTCTAAATAAGAATGATAACGGATAAGGTATTATTGTATTCTTTTTATACGGTTTAAAAAAATTCTCGTATTCAAACTCGTACATGCATGACACTAATTATACTCATTGAGCACTTAACTACTCATATATATATATATATATATATATATATATATATATATATATATATATATATATATATATATATATATATATATATATATATATATATATATATATATATATATATATATATATATATATATATATATATATATATATATATATATATATATATATATATATATCCATTTATTTATATTTTTAATAAATTTTTTTGATAAATTATAATTTATCATGTAAATATAAATTTTTTAACGATATTTAAAAAAAATTAAAGATGTTATTGTTGATTTAAAAAATTAACAAATATTTATATTTAAATGTTTACAAATTTAATAGTGATGCATTTAATAAAATCTATAAACATACATGTGTGTATAATAATAAAAATAAAATATATAAATATATTGTGCAGGTATGAGACGAGATGGTTACTAAAGTATATGTACTTGCAATCATACCTGCTACTTTTAGTAGGTAACTGTTCATGCCCGTGTTCGTATCTATTTTTGCGAATGGAGAATATTTAGATATAATTTCATATGTGTGGTTCATACTTTCCTCTAATAAAAATATGACAAATATACCTAAATATATTTTAAGAAGTAAAAATAAGAAGAAATTACATATGTGTAAAAGAAAATTATACACTTGTCATATTTTTCATTGGAAAAAAACATAAACCACACTTAAGGAAATGCACATAAATTTTTTCTTTGCAAATTTATACTCTATCCGTTGTGGATAATTGTTACAAATACTTATTGAAGATGGGTTGAATTATCATCCTTATTATTATACTTTTAAGACAATATCTTCTTCAAGTCTAAATTACGGGTTTAGATATTTATTTACAAAATTATTTATATTTGATCTTACCGGTTGACCAGAGCATGTGAAGTGGCCGGAAGATGATCTGTAGTCGGGCTGTGATGTCGAGGAGAAAAAGGGGATTGTACCTACAAGGCACTTCGACGATCAAGTAAGAGTGGGAACAAGGAGATACAAGCAAAGTATTAGGTGGTGAATAGTGAATATTCGATACCTGGCCCTCACAAGTGTAATGGTTTATATAATTCCCCTGACGCATGGTCATTGGTTCCTGATTTCACGCCTAGATATGTGAGTCTGTAAAATTAGGTAACTGTCAGGACTTGGTTAAACCGGGAAGATGAGCCTGTAACTAGCCATTAGTTCCGAGGAGGGGGGCAGTTACGGGCGTCTCTCTGGTCGGTTCCTAGTGACCTGCACGACGTTGATGTCGGGCAGGCTGAGAGGGTGCTCGTCGATCATCGTAGGTCGGTGCTGGCTTGGGAGGGAAAATGGTTGATATTTTCCGATGGATAGCGGGCGATTTAAGTCATGGACGTGCGGGCCGCACCAAAGGAAAGGTCTAGACTGGGCCCATTCAAGCTGTCGGGCCAATCCAGAACATTATCCCCCTAAGTCGTTGCTTCTGGATACAAGAGTGATGACTTTAATACCTGCTCGTGGAACGTGGAAGCATCTTACGGGGAAGCGGGTGTTGCCCATTGCACCTTTCTCGCGGGGGAATGAGGAGTTGGTCGTCATGACCCTTGAGTTTAGAGAGGTAGCGTGTTTTGGAAAGTGTGTCAACGAAGCAGTGCAATGATGTCCTAGGGGCTAGGTGTAATGATAATGATCCCAGGGTTTCCCAGGCGCGTGTCTCGCACGTACGAGTGGTTTCAGCTATAAATACGAGAGGAGCAGTGTCTTTTGTGTTTTTCGTCTACTCTCTCAAGTGCTCGTATTAGCTCGATCTTCGACCACCGCCGTTCCTTGAGTTTTATCGCTCGCAGCTTCTACTTCCAGCCTTTCTTCTTCTATTAACTGGTAATTTTTCATTTTTCCATTGTCTTTCGCTTTCTGTAGTTCATATTTTGGCCATTTAATTTTTTAGAGATGCATGCGGTTAGGGCTTAGGGTTCCGTTTGTGAGGACACCGTTGGGGAGTGTTGGCGGTAGGCGATATTTCTGTAGTTTAGAATCACCGGAGCCATCGTGGGATCTTCCCGAGAACTTCGTGGTGTGTCATAGACAACCTCTTAGGACTTAGGGATTTTTCTGTGACTTCTGTCCGTTGGTGCGCCTTAGTAAGGGTTCTGGTCGAGGACACGTTCCTTGTTTCCCAGTGCCCTTTTGCTTGATTAGCGGTGGAAGGGTGGTTCTGACATTGATGTCGAGCTCATCTTTTTCCTCTGCCTTTCAGGTGATATGGCTGATAATGCCCGGGTCGGTCTCTCGAGCGAGTCTACACATCGTATTTCATGAGATGGGTCTTCGCCTCCCCTTCTCTGATTTTGAGGTGGACGTATTCAGGCACTTGCGCGTGGCTCCCTCTCAACTGCATTCAAATGGAATCGCGTTCATGCGAGTATTTGAAATAGTATGTGACCACTTGAAGATAGGGGCCACTATTACCTTGTTCTTTTACTGCTTCCACCTTCAGAGGAGCAAGGTCGACCAAAAATGGGGATGGGTTTCCCTGAAGCAAGGCAACGAAAAGCTATTTAAAGCTTATTTTGAGTATGTCTGCCACTTCAAAGATAAATATATTATGGTGTAGTCTTCTTCGAGCAAGGTGGTGTTGAATGTCTCCAAGATCGTGCCGACACAAAATGAGGATGGTACTCCCCGTCTAAACGAGCTAGGAGAGTCGTTGTAAAGCTGGTTTACAAGTTCCCGTTCCAATGGACGAGGAAGCATTTTGATAGTGAATTAGGATCCTATGTCTGGAGGGAAGGGGAGCTCGGAGACGAGGATCTGGAGAGCTTCGTCGTCCTGACGGCATTCGTGGCTCAGGTCCCTCGCGTCCCGCGAGTCGACCGGGGAGGAAGGCATGTGATCGGCAAGAACGGGGAGCCTAAATACGAGTCGAGCCTCATAAACTTCAAAGAGCTCCTCGGAAGCGAGGTCCCCGTTAAATATTTGGGTATATATGCTTCTAGTAGTAGTAAGTGGTCGTCGTTTATCTGACTCCTTGTTTACTGACTATGTTTCTTTTTTTTTTGCAAATAACATGTGTAACACCCTTCTAAACCCAACAGAATATTCATAATTATTTAAAATAATATCAGAGTAATACAACAAAAGGGCGTCACATTTTATTCGTGAAATAATCATATGTGCTAGTCTCACTCCGTGACACGGGTTTTCAAAATTATTCATGACATATGCACTATCAATGTTTCATATACTTGCATCAGAATCATAGTTCATACAAGTTTCATTAAAAACACTTCATAGTGCCCCATGATTCATGGTTCACAATTCCACACAATTTAAACTCCATGGAAATAATTTAAATGTCATAACAAAATAAGAACAAAATAGTTTTCAAAACAAAGCGTTCCCCTCCCCGATGTTACATATCAGAGAAAGATCTTATAGACTCAATGGAAATAAATCATACTCCAGAGCTATTCTTCCAAGTCATTAGGGACTACTCTGGATTACCTGCATGTTTCCCACATAGAGGCAACATTCAAGCAGAAATGGTGAGTTTATCACAATTATTATATAAGATGCAAGTAATAGACATAGCATAATAAGCCTAAAGTATCGCAACGTGACCTCAACATTATTATATTCCAAGTACATCGACAATCATACAGATTCAACAACGCAATACAATATCATCAATTTAAAAACCATGCAATGCCACATAAGATGTAGTGCAAGGAAATAGACTCGTGCATGTGGTATCAATTCTTCTTGATGGACATTGGGCCATCACCCTCCAAAGACCCCAATCATAGGATCGATTCCCACATGGAAATGGAGTAAATCATAGACATCCCAAATCCACATAATGAGATTGAGACCAAATCACTGGACCAACATCCTAAATCATCAAATGGACCAAAGTTGTCCCATGAATGCATGATGCGCAATAACAAATATAAACGACCACAACCTGTCATACGCATCATCATTCATGTATTAATAAACATCATACATAAACATAATCATGTATACTCATATAATCATCGTGTATAGTCATTAAATCAAGACATCGTCAGAACATCATCACATAATCATAATAACAACATATCACCATAGTTAAACAAATCGTCATTGCAATTCAATACGGGTAGTCTATTCTTACTCTAACTTAGTTCTCATAAAAATATTCCTAAGTCTTCGTTTTATTTTACCTAATTATAGTATACTACGTTAGCTACACACAGCTTCGAATGACACTTCATTCTGAGCTCTAGAACTAAAGTTATACTCGTTTCTAGATTTCAATCCAACATTCCAGATCTGCCTCCCATCGCCCGACGACACATCATAGAAACCAACACCCTATTTTCCTTCCATGGCTCGCCCAACCTTTTCTTGGTGAAACACCATCTCCCGGCGACACGATACTCGTCGCCCGTCGATCCTCTACGAAGAGGGTTTTCCTTGTTTTGCGATTCTGCACTGTTTCAGACCACTTTTTCCTGTGATTTCAGTATGCTATAGGCCCTAAAACATTATCCAATCATGGGGAACCATCATCTAACAACAATTTGATAAAATACGTCAATTATACAACCATTACGGGTCATCCATCATCACAATTCCATCAAATCTTGACCCAACAACATCAAATCACCATTGTCAATACTAAGGGCAAAATCCTACAACTATCTACCACTTAGATCAAACATAATAATCAGATGAAAACCCCTTACCTTATTGTTTCGAGTGATTGATTCTGTTCTTCGTGCCTCTTACAGTGATTCTCCAACCATATGTGCTCTAGCCTCTTCTCTTGCTCTTCTCCCAATATTTCAATCACACAGAATGAACCGTATCACTCTCTATATTTATCTGTTATCACAAGGACCCCTAACTTCTTCCTCAATTGCCCTCACTTAGTCACCCTCTATTTGCCATCACGTCCTCACTCTTCCTAATAATTACCAACATACCACTCTAACTAAAATAACTCTATTTAAATAATTATTTCTATTATTCTATTCTAGATAATAACCCAAATAGATTCCAAATAACCATCTAATTATTCCAATGCATCTAATCCCTTCATTCATATCACATGTTCCACATCATAAGCAATCATATGCCAACATATCACACATATAATCTTATAAAACATCAATTATTTGTAAACACTCCTAATAATTCATTAAATAAATAACTTCTAAAAGTTGGGGTGTTACAACTCTTCCTCACTTAAATAATTTTTGCCCTAAAAAATTACCTGAGGAAAACAGGGTAGGATACAACTCCCTCATCTCTTCCTCACGCTCCCAAGTCAAACTTTCATCGGCTGGTCCACCCCATAACACCTTCACTAAGGTAATATCCTTACCTTGCAATTGCTTCACTTCAATACCTTCTATTCTCAATGGTAATGCTTCAACAGTCAGGTTATCTCTCACATGTACATCATGAATCACGTGTGAATGATCCGGAATGTACCTCCTCAGTTGAGATACATGAAACACATCATGAAGATTCGCAAGTGACGATGATAAAGTAATCTGGTAGGCTACCTCACCTATCTTCTCATATATCTGATACGGACCAATGAAATACGGTGTAAGCTTCCTCGATTTCATGGCTCTACCAACACCAGTTATCGGAGTAACTCTCAAGAACACATGATCATCTTTCTGAAATTCCAATGCCTTCCTTCTCTTATCATGATATATTTTCTGCCGACTCTGAGAAGCTTTCATCCTCTCTTAGATCATCTTAATCTTCTCAGTTGTCTCTCACACAATCTCAGGTTCGAGGACAACACTCTCGCCTGACTCATACCAACACAATGAACTTCTACACCTCCTACCATACAATGCTTCGTATGGTGCCATCCCAATACTTGAATGGAAACTATTACTGTATGTAAATTTAATCAATGGAAAGTGTCTATCCCAATATCCTCCTTGTTCTAGCACACAAGACCTCAGCAAATCCTCTAAAGACTGGATAGTCCTCTCTATTTGACCGTCCGTTTGCGGATGATACGCGGAACTCAACTTTAACTTAGTATCGAAAGCATTCTGCAAACCTATCCAGAATTTTGATGTAAACCTCAGGTAGATATCCGACACGATACTCGAAGCTATCCCATACAACTTTACAATCTCTTCAACGTACATCTTAGCCAGCTTTTCTATAGGATGATTGATCTTCATCGGTAAGAAATGAGCCGACTTAGTCAACCTATCCACTATTACCCAAATTGAATCATCACCTTTAACATTCCTTGGTAACCCCAACACGAAATCCATAGAAACACTGTCCCATTTCTACTCTGGAATACTCAAAGGTTGCATAAGACATGTAGGCTTCTGATGTTCAATCTTCACCTTCTGACAATTCAAGCAAGAATACACAAACTTAGCAATTTCTTCCTTCATACTTGGCCACCAAAACATTTTCTTCAAATCCTGATATATTTTCGTAGCACCTGGATGAATACTCAAATCGCTTTGATTCCCTTCTTCAAGAATGCTCTTCTTAAGTTCTAGAATATCAAGAACACATACCCTATTACCAAGTCTCATCACACCACTTTCGTCCACTCGGAATTCACCTCCTTTGCCTTGGTTAATCAACATTAGTCGATCCACCAAACTCAAATCAGACTTCTGACCTTCTCGGATCTCTTCAAGAATCCCACTCGTCGGTCTCAACATTCCCATCTTAACACTGTTAGATGTCTTGCCAAGCTTATGTCTCTAAATTTTTTGATCATCTCTAACTCTCTAACCATAAGCATTGACATATGCAAAGATTTCCTACTCAAAGCATCAACTACTACATTTGCTTTACCAAGATGGTAACTCAAATCAAAATCGTAATCCTTTAGAAACTCGAGCCATCTTCTCTGCCTCATGTTCAACTCCTTCTGATCAAACAAGTATTTTAAACTCTTATGATCACTGAACACTTCAAATTTAGAGCCAAAAATATAACGTCTCCAAATTTTCAACACAAACACCACAGCCGCCAATTCTAAGTCGTGTATAGGATAATTCCTCTCATGAACTTTTAATTGTCTGGAAGCATAAGCAACAACTTATCCGTTTTGCATTAGCACACCACCAATACCCATCTTAGAAGCATCACAATAAACTACAAAGGATTCATTCAGATTTGGCAAAATCAATACCGGAGCAGTCGCCAATCTCTTTTTCAACTCCACAAAACTTTCTTCACATGCAACATCCCACACATAAGCTTGCCCCGTTCGAGTCAACTGAGTCAATGGTAATTCTAACTTGGAAAATCCCTCTATGAATCTTCGGTAGTAACCCTCTAATCCAAGAAAACTTCGAATCTCAGTTGCAGACTTCGGATTTTCCCACTGTAACACTGCATCAACTTTAGAATAATCTGTCGTAATTCCACCACTATAAATCACATGGCAAAAGAAACTAACTTCCTTCAACCAAAATTCACACTTTGACAGTTTCGCATATAATTCCTTCTCTTTCAATATTTGAAATACAGATTGCAAATGCTCAGCATGTTCTTCTTCTAACTTTGAATAAATCAAAATGTCTTTGATGAAGACCGCTACAAACTTGTCCAAGTACTTCTGAAAGATATGGTTCATGTATTCCATGAAAACACCTAGCACATTTTACACACCGAACGACATCACAATATATTCATAATGGCCATACCTAGTTCTAAAAGCTGTCTTCGGGATATCATCTGGCTTGACTCGAATCTGATGATAACCCGACCTCAAATCGATATTGCTAAAGACACTCGCGCCCACCAACTGATCCATCAAATTATAAATCCTCGAAAGTGGATACTTATTCTTAATAGTTACTTTATTCAATTGTCTATAGTACACGCATAACCTCATACTACCTTCTTTTTTTAACCAACAACATCGGAGCACCCCATGGAGAGATGCTCAGACGAACAAACTTCTTCTCTAAGAATTCTTCTAATTGTTTCTTTAATTCATTCAACTCTGAATCTGACATCCTATAAGGAGCCATCGACACTGGACTTGTACCTGGTATTAAGTCCACAACAAATTCAACTTCTCGCTCTAGAGGCAGTTTACTAACGTCGTTCAGAAATACTTCTGGAAACTCACAAACAACAGGTAACTCCACACTTGCAGTTTCACGATCAACTTCTAACAATGAGAACAATGAAAAAATCAAAGCTTCATTGGCCAAAAACTCCTCTACTTGTTTAGCAGACAAAAACATCAACTCTCCACTATCACCAAACTTGGGGAATCTTACCGTCTTATTATAACAGTTAATATGAACATAATTAAATTCCAACCAATTCATTCCTAAAATAACATCAATTTGGTGTAAGGGTAGACACACCAAATCCATCACAAAATTCTTGCCATAGATAGATAAAGGACACTCCAAACAAACAAGATTAGTAGTAACGAAATCTTTAGTCGGAAGCCCCACTACCATTCCTCCATTCATATCAGACAATTTTAATCCCAACATAGTAGCACAGTCAAGCGAAATAAATGAATGAGTAGCACCAGTATCTATAATAGAAATTAACTCAGTATTGTTAATAAAACAAGTACCTCTGATTATATTTTCTTTCTTGTCAACCTCAACACCATTTAAAGCAAATACTCTGCCACTAGTCGGAGCAGCTACATCTTTCTTGGGTTTTTGACACTGGGTACTGATGTGACCTTGCTGACCATAATTGAAACAAGTCGGACCTTCATTCTTGCACTCATTATTGCGATGACCAACCTTACCACACTTGTAACATATTAGCACTTTATTGGTACAAGCATTAGCACGGTGGCCTGCTTCTCCACACCGGTAGAACTTCATAGAAACGAGAGCTCCTCCTCCCACTTGGCTTCTTCTCCTCATAAGCTCGCTTCTTCCCTTTATCAGCTGGAGTAGCATACGGCTTACCACGATCTTGATTCTTCTCTTTCTTCTCATTATAATTCTTATAATAAGAAGCTTTGTCTCTACTATCTTGATCAAAGATCCTACACTTATTCACCAGCTCAAGAAATTGACGAATCTGCAAATACCCAATACCTTGCTTGATCTCTGGATGCAGTCCATTCTCAAACTTAATGCACTTCGACACCTCAACTGTTGGAATGTTATAGTGTGGACAGAATTTCACTAGCTCCCTAAATCTAGCCGCATACTCAGCCACTGTCGAATTTCCTTGCCTCAGCTCAAGGAATTTGATTTCCTTCTTACCACGCACATCCTCCGGAAAGTACTTATCCAGAAAAGTAGCTCTGAACACAGCCCAAGTAATCTTCGTGCCCAAAATCTCCATCCTTAGGTGCGCATTATTCCACCAGTCTTCAACTTCTCCCTCCAGCATATGAGTACTGAACTGCACCTTTTGGTCTTCTGTACAGATCACCACTCAAAAAATCTTTTCAATACTCTTCAGCCATGCATGTGCACCATCAGTACCGTGCCTGCCCATGTAGATCGGTGGGTTGTTCCTCTGGAATCTTCCTCAAGCACGAGCCTCATTATCATTCCCTCCATTCTGGTTCTGCTTCCCATGTTGGTTCTGCATTGCCTGAGCCATGGCTTCCAAAGCATTAGCAATCAAGTTATCATTTCTTCCTCCAGCCATAACTCTGCGCATAGATAACCAACATTAGAAACATTAATACATCGATAGTATTCAGATACTAATCAATTAACAGAGAATAAACATCATATAAATCTTGGCCGGATGAACTGACCTGCTCTAATACCACTAATGTAACACCCTTCTAAACCCAACGAAATATTCATAATCATTTAAAATAATATCAGAGTAATACAACAAAGGGCGTCACATTTTATTCGTGAAATAATTATACGTGCAAGTCTCACTCTGTAACACGGGTTTTCAAAATTATTCATGACATATGCATTATCAATGTTTCATATACTTGCAGCGGAATCATAGTTTAGACAAGTTTCATTAAAAACACTTCATAATGCCCCGTGATTCATGGTTCATAATTCCACACAATTTAAACTCCATGGAAATGATTCAAATGTCATAACAAAACAAGAACGAAATAGTTTTCAAAACAAAGTGTTCCCCTCCCTGATGTTACATATCAGAGCAAGACCTTTTAGACTCAACAGAAATAAATCACACTCTAAAGCTATTCTTCTAAGCCTTTAGGGACTACTCTGGATTACCTGCACGTTACCCACGTAATGGCAACATTCAAGCAGAAAGGGTGAGTTTATCACAATCATTATGTAAGATGTAAGTAATAGACATAACATAATAAGCCTAAAGTATCGCAACATGACTTCAACATTATTATATTCTAAGTACATCAACAATCATATATATTTAACAACGCAATACAATATCATTAATTCAAGAACCATGCAATTCCACATAAGATGTAGTGCAAGGACATAGACCCATGCATGTGGTACCAATTCTTCTTGATGGACATTGGGCCATCACCCTCCAAAGACCCCAATCATAGGATCAATCCCCACTTAGAACAGGAGAAAATCATAGACATCCTAAATCTACACAATGGGATTGAGACCAAATCACTAGACCAACATCTTAAATCATCAAATGGACCCAAGTTGTCCCATGAATGCGTGATGCGCAACAAAAAATATAAATGACCATAACCAGTCATACGCATCATCATTCATGTATTAATAAACATCATACATAAACATAATCATGTATACTCATATAATTATCGCGTATACTCATGAAATCAAGGCATCATCAGAACATCATCATATAATCATAATAACAACATATCACCACAGTTAAACAAATCATCATTAAAATTTAACGCGGGGAGTATATTCTTACTCTAACTTAGTTCTCATAAAAATACTCCTAAGTATTCGTTTTATTTCACCTAATTATAGTATACTACACTAGCTACATACAACTTTGAACGACACTTCATTCTGAGCTCTAGAACTAAAAGTTATGCTCGTTTCTAGATTTCATTCCAACATTCTAGATCTGCCTCCCATCGCCCAGAGACACATCATAGAAACTAACAACCTTCCTTGGCTCACCCCACCTTCGCCTGGCAAAACACCGTCTCCCGGTGACATGGAACCCGCCGTCTGGCGATCCTCTACGAATAGGGTTTTCCTGTTTTGCAATTCTGCATTGTTTCAGACCACTTTTTCCTGCGATTTTAGTATGCTATAGGCCCTAAAACACTATCCAATCATGGGGAACCATCATCTAACAACAATTTGATAAAATACCTCAATTATACAACCATTATGGGCCATCCATCATCACAATTCCATCAAATCTTAACCCAACAACATCAAATCACCATTGTCAATACTAAAGGCAAAATCCTACAACTATCTACCACTTAGATGAAACATAATAATCAAATAAAAACCCCTTACCTTATTGTTTCGAGTGATTGATTCTATTCTTCGTGCCTCTTACATTGATTCTCTAACCCTCTGTCCTCTAGCCTCTTCTCTTGCTCTTTTCCCAATATTTCGATCATACAGAATGAAACGTATCACTCTCTATATTTATCTGTTATCACAAGGACCCCTAACTTCTTCCTCAATTGCCCTCACTTAGTCACCCTCTATTTGCCATCACGTCCTCACTCTTCCTACTAATTACCAACATACCACTCTAACTAAAATAACTCTATTTAAATAATTATTCATATTATTCTATTATAGTTAATAACCCAAATAGTAATCAAATAACCGTCTAATTATTCCAATGCATCTAATCCCTTCATTCATATCACATGTTCCACATCATAAGCAATCATATGCTAACACATCACACATATAATCCTATAAACATCAATTATTTGTAAACACTCCTAATAATTCATTAAATAAATAACTTCTAAAAGTTTGTGTGTTACAACATGAATCCTGCTCAGGAGAGTTTGGCCAAGACCCTTGCTGCCAGAGCGGGAAGGGCTCAAAAGGATGCACAGATTAGCTCGAGACCCGCTCCTGCCTCGGGGTCGGGCGACTCATCCTCGGCCATAGCTACATTCGCTCTTTCTCCTATTGTTGTTTCCTCAAAAGCGAAGAGACTGCGTCCCGAGGGGAGCGTTGACTTGACCGAGGAAAAGGGGAAGGGGACATACGACTTGCCCCCTGCTGGCTAGAGAAGTCTTTCTTTGAGGGAGAAACTCTCTATCTTCCTCGAGTCGAATCCCTTCATCTCGAGGGAATGAATCGTCTGGAGAAGAGGGCGATGTTGGCTCAATATGCCGGCGGTCTGATGCGGATCCTAGAGATGGTGGTCTCCTACACCGAGAGAAGTTCTTTACAGGATACAGAGCTGAAGAATCTTCGGGCCAAGCTGGCTGCGAGCAAGAAAGCTCGGGTTAAGGAAGAAAAAGCCCGAAAGCTGTCTGATGAGGAATCGGGGAGGCTCTCCGAGGAACGCGTGGTCTTCTTTCTCGAGAAAAAGGGCCTTGAGGAAAAGCTGGCGGCCTTGACTGTCGAGTTTTCGCACGCTGAAGACGAGTCGGAAGATACCAAAGATCTGAAGACTCGGGCTGAGCTAGTTGCTCATTTTCATTCGGGTGTTGACGATGCTCAGGCTGCTTCCGAGGGGAGCTTTGAAAATGCTGTAAAGCAGATGCATGTGTTGAACCCCGGTGTTGAGTTCAACACCTCAAGAATGTGGGTCAATTATTATGTGGCTATTGGTCAGATTTTGGTCCCTGGTTATCTCA
Source organism: Vicia faba (assembly GCA_948472305.1). Taxonomy (NCBI): domain Eukaryota; kingdom Viridiplantae; phylum Streptophyta; class Magnoliopsida; order Fabales; family Fabaceae; genus Vicia; species Vicia faba. Next base: position 364,306,629 of record OX451736.1, read on the forward strand.
AGGAGTTCGTTGCTCAACCGACTGGGAGTCCTACCCAGCTGTCACCCTTCGCCAAAGAGGAAGACGAAGGATGATTGTTTGTTGTTTATTCCAGCCTATGTGTCGTATTTGTTGTATTTTGGTTTCTCCGAGCTTTTGCCCGTTTATGTAATTTCTGAACAAGCATGGTCTCTGGCCACAAATTTATTCTTTGTTGTAATATTCGTATATTAACGACCCAAGTGGTCGTTTTGTTTAATATCCGGCCAATGGTCATTTTCTTTGAATATTTAACATGTGTTGTTGACAAATTAGCCCGTTTAGGACATTATTTATTTTGCTAAGAGTTTATAGTGGGGATTTGCTCGCTTGGTATGTTCGTTAGTATGGTGAAACTGATCAAATGGCAAGGGTGAATATCGGGCGTGGGCCAGAACCCAGGTCTCGTTTCGAGGGAACTGGGTTCGGAGGTGTGAACCTTCCATCGCGAGTCGGGCGTTCTATCTTCGTGGAAAAAGGTCTATGGAGCTCGATTGAGTTATCCATATCGGGCTGAAGGTGCGCTCGTTATAAGAGCGAAGCTTCACCCCTTCTCAATATTTTGGATGTTATGCTTGTGCCTAGACATGCACACGTGGTCGGGCCTGGGTGAGTTTGTCTTATCGACTAAACTCGTCGACTGCTCAGTGTATTTAACTGTAATATTGTTTTAGCTATTCAGCGTTCCATGATCGAATGAGCTGTTCCCCTTATAAGTTTTCCAAGTAATACGCTCTAGTCCCTGTTTTCACGTATACACGATAACGACCTTCCCAGTTCACTGTGAGCTTGGCCTCATGAGATTCTTTGCGATTTATCTTTAAGACAAGGCTGCTGACCTCGAACTCTCATCGTATGACATTGGTGTCGTAGTACATGGCTATTTTTTGTTTGAGTGAGGCCTCTCGTAGGGCTGCTCCAGTTCTAATTTCTTCCACCAGATCGATTTCTTCTCGGATGGCAGCATCGTTCATCTCCTCGTTGGGAGGTGCCTCAGTTCTCCTGGAGGGTTCCTTGATTTCTACGAGGATGACGGCCTCCATCCCGTAAGAAAGTTAGAAAGGGGTCTCCCCGGTTGACGAGTGTGCTGCCGTTCGATATCCCCAGACTACATTATGTAATTCCTTGACCCACCTTTTCTTGGTCTCGTCCAATCTTCGCTTGAGGCCCCTGAGTATTAATCTGTTTGTAGATTCGGCTTGGTCGTTTGTCTGGGGATGCTCGACAGAAGCGAAGTGTTATGTGGTGCCCAGTTTGGTGATGAATTCCTGAAATATGTGGTCTATGAACCGAGTCTCGTTTTCGGTGACTATCGCTTGTGGGATACCAAACTGAGCAAGGATATTTCTTTTATAGAAGCGAAGGACGTTTTGGGCGGTGATTTTGGCCAAAGCTTTGGCTTCTATCCATTTGGTGAAGTAGTCGACGGTTACGATCAGATATTTGTTTCGGTTGGTTCCGACCACGAATGGACCAAGGAGGTCTAATCCCCACGAGGCGAAAGGCCAGGGGGAGGAGAGGGATTTAAGCTCGTTAGGTGGAGCTAAATGCATGTCTCCATGCCGTTGGCATTTATCGCATTTTTTCACGAGCTCTTTGGCATCGTGCTGCATGGTGGGCTAATAATATCATGCCCGCAAATCTTTTCTCGCAAGGGATCTCTCGCATAGATGTTGATTGCCGATGCCCTCGTGGATTTAGAGCAAGACACGCTATGCCCTGCTTCGGTCGATGCATTTGAGAAGGGGAATGGAAAATCCCCCTGTAAACTTTTCCCTTGACCAAAACGTATGAGCAAGCTCTTCGCCTGACAATGACCGCTTCTTTTGGGTCGTCGAGGAGTTTTCCCTTGGTGAGATAATTGTGTATGGAGGTCATCCAACAATCGCTATCTTCGATGGAGAACACTTCTAAGGTAGAGCATAGATTTTGGGTGCTCGGTCAAGGAAGTATTTCATGTATCACAGATTATTCCCTCATTTTCTCTTCGTGCTCGCCAATTTAGATAAGATATCTGCACGGGCGTTATATTCGTGGGGAACGTGTTATACGTCCATAAATTTAAATTTCTTTTTCCTCTCTTGGACCAGGGCCCAATATTCAGCGAGTTAGTCGTTTTTGACCTGATATTCGCCTCGGACTTGAGAGGCGACCAACTGAGAGTCGATAAAGATTTTTACTTCCTCGGTTCCCAGATCTTCGGCCAGTCGTAAACCTGTGAGGAACGCCTTATATTTGGCCTGATTATTGGAGGTTGGAAAATATATGGCAAGGGAAACTTCTATTAGGGTCCCTTCCTTATTTTCCAGTATGAAATTCTGGCTGCAGATACTCAATGTCACGTTCAATGTTATGACACCGTATCTGACTTACTATATGACAGTAAATACAAAAACAATAAAGAACACAGTCAATTGTTTACCCAGTTCAGTGTGCAACAACACCTACTCTGGGGGCTACCAAGCCAGGGAGGAAATCCACTATAAGAGATGTTAATTCAGGAATAAACCAACCAGTTTATCTCCTTCACTTAAAACCTACCCAATGCAATTTCAATCTAAGTACAACTTAAACCTGAGTTCCTACTCACTCCCCCTCAATCACAGTAGTGATACATAAAACAATTTGACTAATGATTTGATGAAGACACTCTTCAAAAACAAACACTTGATTAAGCTTCACAGCTTTTTAATCAAGCAACACAATCACTCTTGCTTCACAGCTTTGAGTGATGCACACAACTAACTTGACTCTGCTTCACAGCTTTAGTCAAGGAACATTCAAACACTCTTGCTTCAAAGCTTTGAGTGCTACACAACCCTTACAATTAAAAACCTATTCCAAGTCACTTATCACAATGATAACTGCTTGGAGTACAATAATCAAACCTATACAGATTACAAATGATCTTCTGATCAAAAAGGGATTACTTGCAAAACAGCAGCTCTGTTGAATATATAGCAGCTGCAACTTCAGTTAGGGTTTCCACAAAAACCTAGGGTTAATTCCGTTTGACCTCAAGACCAGGTCACAGGACTTTATTAACCAGGTTAGGGTTGAGCTAGGTTACCCCTCAGAAAACACAGGATTCTGTTCTGGAAAGACTGAGTTATTTTCCTGAAAAAACTCAGACTTATCCAACCTGCAAACCTGTTAGTTCAGAACAGGATGTCTTAACATCTATTATGACATCTGAGAAAACCTGTCTACTGATTTAGCAAAATGTGATCATTTTGCAAAATGCTCAGATACACACTTATAAACATCAGTTCCTGAATGACAATATTTTTCTGCAAAGGTACCTAATGAATCAGTACAAACTAAACTAGAATGTTATGACATCAGTCATGACATTCACACATACACTTGGGTTTTACCAAAAATGCAAGCCAATACCTAAACAACTACAAACTCCCCCTTTGGCAGATTTTTGGCTAAAGACCCTAAGCAATCAGAGATAGATAGCAGCAGAAATAAGTGACTGCAGAAAAATAGAATGTCTAATTGAGCAAGTACTAATTAAGTAAGTACCAAAATATTCTCCCCCTCTTTAGCCACAAATGGGCCAAAGATACATGTTCATAATGATTATACAGTTATCCAAAAACAAATAATAAGAGCAGCAGCAGAAAAAAAACTGAACACACTTCCAAACTCTACCAGATATCAGCACCAACCAGCAGCACCACCAAACAGCAACCATCCTTTAAGCACTGTCATCAGACTCAGAGGATTCGGGCTTCTTCCTTTTCTTGTGAGCAATGTCAGCATTCTTCTCTTTGTTTGATGTCTCAACATTCTTAGAGACATCTGGATTTGTTTCAGCATTTGAACTTTCTTGGTTCAGAGGAACAGAAATGCCAGGAACTGAGTGGTTCTCGTTCAGAATTCTTGAAACAATTTTTGCTATTGCTTGATTAACATAGGCTGTCCCTTCTCTATTTGCAATTTCAGGGGGAACTGAAGAAGAAGGATGAGATGGATTACCAGAGGCAGAAGCTTGGGACTTTCCTGCATGTCTTGTTCTCAACTCTTTGACCTTGGTGGGGTTAGTTCCCACTTTTCTACGAGAAGAGATCTCCAGAACTTCAGAGTCCAGACAGGAAGAGATTGTCCTAGAATCTTGATCAGAGGAAGAGGTTGAAATAGTCGTATTGGATGATGATGGTGTTTGAGACATTTTGACAGTCCTAGAGGACCAACAGCAAATGAGGAGAAAATTCTGATTGGGAGACTGGGTTTTGATGAGGAGACGAGAGGGGAAGGAAGCAAAGGAGTGTCTATTCAACTTCTTAAAATAATTGTAGGAAATGGGAAAATATAATTTTAACCCAATCAGAACAGGCATAACTCCTTTGATCCTTGTTTTAAGCAAAATTAATTGCTACAATTCCTCATGTTGGCAAATACCCAACTTACCCCTTAAGTTTTCAAATTGATTTGCATCTAGAGCCTTGGTAAAAATGTCAGCCAGCTGTAGCTCAGTGGCAACATGTTCCAATTTGATTGTCTTCTCTTCTACAAGGTCTCTGATAAAGTGATGTCGTATGTCAATATGTTTGGTCCTGCTATGCTGTATGGGATTCTTGGAAATGTTGATTGTACTCAGATTGTCACAGTACAATGTCATAACATCTTGTGTGACATTATACTCAGTGAGCATCTGTTTCATCCAGATCATTTGAGAGCAGCTACTACCAGCTGTAATGTATTCAGCTTCAGCAGTACAAAGAGACACACAATTTTGTTTCTTGCTGAACCAGGAAACCAGATTATTTCCCAAGAAGAAACATCCTCCAGAGGTGCTTTTTCTATCATCAGCACTACCAGCCCAATCAACATCACAGTAGCCAGTCAGAGCTGGTTCACAACCATGAGTATACATCAATCCATAGTTGTAAGTTCCACTTACATACTTCAAAATTCTCTTCACTTGATTGATATGACTGACTTTGGGATCAGCTTGGTATCTTGCACAAACTCCAACTGCAAAGGCAATATCAGGTCTGCTGGCAGTTAAGTACAACAAGCTTCCTATCATGCTTCTGTACAGACTTTGATCCACCTTAACCCCACTTGAATCTTTGGAAAGCTTTAGATGAGTAGGAGCAGGAGTCCTTTTGTGACTTGCATTCTCCATACCAAACTTCTTTACAATGTTCTTAGCATACTTGCTTTGAGATAAGAAGATTGAGTCCTCCATCTGTGAGACTTGCAGTCCAAGAAAATAAGTTAGTTCTCCCATGAGACTCATTTCGAATTCAGCCTGCATCTGGTCAGCAAAGTGTTTAACCATATGTTCTGACATTCCTCCAAACACTATGTCATCAACATATATTTGGGCAACCATCAACTTCCCTCCTTCAGTTTTGACAAAGAGAGTTTTGTCCAAGCCTCCTTTTCTGTAGCCTTTGTCTGAGAGAAACTTTGTTAACCTGTCATACCATGCTCTAGGAGCTTGTTTCAGGCCATATAGGGCTTTTCTCAATTTGTAGACATGATCAGGGTGGGTTGGATCCACAAAGCCTTTAGGTTGTTCCACATAAGCTTCCTCATTCAAGTACCCATTTAGAAAGGCACTTTTCACATCCATCTGAAATAACTTGAACTTCAGAAGACAAGCAATTGACAACAAGAGTCTGATTGATTCCAGCCTGGCTACAGGTGCAAAGGTTTCATCAAAATCAACCCCTTCAACCTGGGTGTATCCTTGAGCAACAAGTCTTGCCTTATTTCTGGTGACAACTCCTTCAGCATCTTACTTGTTCTTGAATATCCATTTTGTCCCAATTATGTTAGTTCCTTCAGATCTAGGAACCAGTTCCCAAACTTCATGTTGCTTGAATTGGTTCAGTTCATCTTGCATTGCACCAATCCAATATTCATCAGTTAAAGCTTCCTTGACATTTCTTGGTTCCATTTTGGACACAAAACAAGAGTTTGAGATGATTTCTCTAGATCTTGTGATGACTCCACTATTGGGATCTCCTATGATGAGCTCTTTTGGATGATCCTTCTGAATTCTGATGGAAGGGATCTTGCTAGCTTCCTTTGATTCAGATTCTATTGTGGTGGAGTTGGGTAGGTCATTCTGTTGGGTTGAAGTCTCAAAGAATGTCTCAACAGTACAAGGAACATCTATTTCTTCATGATAATCATCAATTATAACATTTATCGATTCCATCATGGTTTTGGTTCTGGAGTTGAATACTCTATAAGCTCTACTGTTTGAGGAGTATCCTAGAAATATGCCTTCATCACTTTTAGGGTCCAGTTTTCTTCTTTGTTCACGATCAGCCAGAATATAGCATTTGCTGCCAAACACATGGAAGTACTTCACAGTTGGTTTTCTTCCTTTCCAGAGTTCATATATGGTGGATGAGGTTCCCTTCCTCAAGGTGACCCTGTTATGAACATAGCAGGCTGTATTCATAGCTTAAGCCCAAAAATACATAGGAAGTCTTTTGGCATGTAACATTGCTCTGGCAGATTCCTGTATGGTCCTGTTTTTTCTTTCCACAACTCCATTTTGTTGAGGTGTTATAGGAGAAGAAAACTCATGACTAATTCCTTCTGAAGAACAGAAATCATCAAACTTGCTGTTTTCAAATTCCTTGCCATGATCACTTCTGATTCTGACAATACTCCCTTCCTTTTCTCGTTGAATTCTTTTGCATAATTCTTTAAAAACTTCAAATACATCAGATTTTTCCCTAATGAAATTAATCCAGGTGAATCTGGAAAAATCATCCACAACCACATAGGCATATCTTTTTCCACCAAGACTCTCTACTTGCATTGGTCCCATCAGATCCATATGAAGAAGTTCTAGAACCTTAGAGGTGGTCAGATGTCTTGACTTTGGATGTGACATCCTAGTCTGCTTACCAACCTGACATTCACCACAAACTCTTTCTTCATCAATTTGTAGTCTTGGAATCCCTCTGACTGCCTCCAAGGAGATAATCCTCTTCATACCTCTTAGATGAAGATGGCCAAGTTTTTGGTGCCACAGTTTCACCTCTTTTTCTTCTTTTGCAATGGAACACACAGATGAGAAATTAGTGTTCTCAGGCTCCCACAAGTAACAGTTGTCTTTGGATCTGACTCCTTTCATTACTATCTCTTGTTTGTCATTGATTACAAGACATTCAGATTTTGAGAAATTAACCTTGAATCCTAGATCACACAATTGACTGATACTAATGAGATTAGCAGTCAGTCCTTTTACCAGCAGTACTTCATTCAGACTTGGAACTCCAGGGCAGTCCAAATCACCAACTCCTTTGATTTCACCTTTAGCACCATCTCCAAAGGTCACAAAACTGGTGGTGTGAGGCTTAACATTATTGAGGAGGTTCTTGATTCCAGTCATGTGTCTGGAACATCCACTGTCAAAGTACCAGTCTTCCTTTGTAGAGACCCTCAGGGAAGTGTGGGCTATCAGGGCAGTAGCCTTTTTCTTCCATTTAGGAGCATGTGGTACCTTTTTAGACTTAGATTTGACACCTGGGTTCTGATTAGGGTATCCATGCAATCTGAAGCAGAAGGGCTTTATGTGGCCATATCTCCCACAATGATGACATCTCCATCTTTGGTACCTTTTCTTCATATGTCTCTGTTCCTGATGTTGAGAGTTATGTTGAGACATCTGTTTTGACATTTGCTTACCAGTACCAGATTTTTTTGCTTCCATAAATCCTAGTCCAGATTTATTTCCCACATTTTGTCCAACCTGAAGGATCTCTTCCAATTTGTCTGTTCCATTTGTCAGCATCTTGACAGATTTGGTCATTTGATTCAGTTGTGAGTTCAACAATTGAACTTCTCCTTCTAGATTACTTATAGTTTCAAGGTTTGCCCTTTTTTCAGCCTCCAGCTTTATGATGAGTTTTGATTGTTTCTCATTCTGCACACAGACCTCAGTACTTCTGATACATAGTTTCTTGTAAGTATCAGCCAGTTCTTCAAAAGTCACCTCTTCATCACTGATGTCACTTTCAGAGGTACAAATACCAGTTAAAGCAGTAACTAGTTTGGCAGATTCTTCTTCAGAGTTACTTTCTGAATCACAGTCAGACCAAGTAACTGTCATTCCTTTCTTTTGTTTCTTAAGAAAGGTAGGACATTCAGCTCGAATATGCCCATATCCTTCACAACCATGGCATTGAATTCCTCTGCCTTGATTTCCCTTCTCTTCTGACCTTGGTCTTCTGCTGGAACTGTCAATGTCAGAGGGAATGTTATGAACATTAGACCTTGACTTTGGATCTATTCTTTTGTTGAGTTTGTTGAACTGTCTTCCAAGCATGGCTATAGCTTCTGAAATATTTTCTTCAACATCAGTGTTGGACACAAGTGCTATGCTCTTGTTCTTCTTGTCACCATTATCAGTGATCCCCATCTCAAAAGTCTGAAGAGACCCAATAAGTTCATCCACTTTCAACTTGCTGATGTCCTGGGCTTCCTCTATGGCAGTTACCTTCATTGCAAATCTTTTAGGCAAGGATCTGAGAATCTTCCTCACCAGTTTTTCTTCTGACATCTTTTCTCCCAGTGCTCCTGAGGTGTTGGCAATCTCCAAGATGTTCATGTGAAACTCATGAATGGTTTCATCTTCCATCATTTTTAGATTCTCAAACTTGGTAGTCAACATCTGAAGCCTTGACATTTTTACTTTGGAAGTGCCCTCATGAGTAGTTTTGAGAGTGTCCCAAACTTCCTTGGCCAGTTCATATTGATGTACTAGTCTGAAAATGTTTCTATCAATTCCATTGAACAAGGCATTTAAAGCTTTTGAATTTCCCAGAGCTAACTCATCTTCTTCTTTACTCCAATCTTCCTCAGGCTTCAGACTGATTGTCCCATCTTTCTCAGTTATGGTGGGATGAATCCATCCTTTGTCAGCAGCTCTCCAAGCCTTTTTGTCCAGAGATTTTAAGAAGGCAATCATACGAGGTTTCCAGTAGTCATAATTAGTTCCATCCAGAATGGGTGGTCTATTTCCAAAAACTCCTTCTTTGTCCATAGTGCCAGAAAGTGATATCCCTAGATCTCACCCAGTAATACAGGCAGGGTGCCTGCTCTGATGCCAATTGAAATTCTGGCTGCAGATACTCAATGTCATGTTCAATGTTATGACACCGTATCTGACTTACTATATGACAGTAAATAAAAAAACAATAAAGAACACAGTCAATTGTTTACCCAGTTCAGTGTGCAACAACACCTACTCTGGGGGCTACCAAGCCAGGGAGGAAATCCACTATAAGAGATGTTAATTCAGGAATAAACCAACCAGTTTATCTCCTTCACTTAAAACCTACCCAATGCAATTTCAATCTAAGTACAACTTAAACCTGAGTTCCTACTCACTCCCCCTCAATCACAGCAGTGATACATAAAACAATTTGACTAATGATTTGATGAAGACACTCTTCAAAAACAAACACTTGATTAAGCTTCACAGCTTTTTAATCAAGCAACACAATCACTCTTGCTTCACAGCTTTGAGTGATGCACACAACTAACTTGACTCTGCTTCACAGCTTTAGTCAAGGAACATTCAAACACTCTTGCTTCAAAGCTTTGAGTGCTACACAACCCTTACAATTAAAAACCTATTCCAAGTCACTTATCACAATGATAATTGCTTGGAGTACAATAATCAAACCTATACAGATTACAAATGATCTTCTGATCTAAAAGGGATTACTTGCAAAACAGCAGCTCTGTTGAATATATAGCAGCTGCAACTTCAGTTAGGGTTTCCACAAAAACCTAGGGTTAATTCCGTTTGACCTCAAGACCAGGTCAAAGGACTTTATTAACAAGGTTAGGGTTGAGCTAGGTTACCCCTCAGAAAACGCACGATTCTGTTCTGGAAAGACTGAGTTATTTTCCTGAAAAAACTCAGACTTATCCAACCTGCAAACCTGTTAGTTCAGAACAGGATGTCTTAACATCTGTTATGACATCTGAGAAAACCTGTCTACTGATTTAGCAAAATGTGATCATTTTGCAAAATGCTCAGATACACACTTATAAACATCAGTTCCTGAATGACAATATTTTTCTGCAAAGGTACCTAATGAATCAGTACAAACTAAACTAGAATGTTATGACATCAGTCATGACATTCACACATACACTTGGGTTTTACCAAAAATGCAAGCCAATACCTAAACAACTACACAGTATGATGCCCGCGCCGCTTCCGGTCGAACTGGAGGCGCCGTCGACGAAGATCGTCCAACGACGCGATCTGCTGGGATCCACAGACGAGGTCATTTCAGCTATAAAGTCGTCCAACGCCTGATCCTTTAGGGCTTTCCTGCTCTCGTATTGGATATCGAATTCAGAGAGCTCCAAGGACCATTTCAGCATTATGTCGGCCATGTCTGGTCTTCTGAGAAGGTGCTTTATTGGTTGATCTGTCCGGACCACTATGGTGTGGGCCAAGAAGTAGTGTTTGAGTCTCCACGCTTCATTAACGAGGGTTAGAGTTACTTTTTTGATTTGTTGATATCTTTCCTCTAGGCCCTGCAGGGCCTTGCTCGTAATGTAAATTGGTCTTTGTCCTTCGGGAGTTTCTCTTATTAGCGCCATGCTTATTGCCTCGGAGGCGACATCCAGATAGAGGTAGAGGACCTCGTCTTTCTTGGGTCGGGAAAGGACGGGAGGCTGCAACACCGCTCGTTTCAAATGAATGAGGGCTTGTTCGCATTCGGGCGCCCACTCGAAGGCGGCTTCCTTGCGCAAGAGTTTGGACAAGGGAAGCGCATGTTGGGCAGACTTTGTCGCAAATCAAGAGAGGGAAGTGAACATGCCATTCAATATCTGGATGTACTTTTTCGAGATGGGCATCAGAAATTTGGAAAATGCCTGACATTTGTCAGAGTTTTCCTCAATGCCTCGTTCCGTTAGATAGAATCCGAGGAACTTTCCTGCCCGCACGCCGAAGGTAATTTTTTCTGGGTTTAATCACATCTGGAACTTTCGAGCTTGCTCGAGCACTTTCTTTAAGTGGGCGGCATGGTCGAGCTCCTTGGTGGACTTGACGATCATGTCGTCCATATAGACTTCAAGCATGTCGCCTATCTCGTTGCGAAAAACTTTGTTCATCATGCACTGATATGTAGCGCCCGCGTTTTTCAGACCAAAGGGCATTACATTATAGTAATAGTTGCCTGACTCGGTCATGAAAACGGTGTATTTTTTGTTCGTTTTTGACATTGGGATTTGGTTATAACCAGAGTATGCATCCATGAATGATAGCAATTTGAAACTGGCTGAGTTGTCGACCAGTTTGTCAATATTGGGGAGGGGATAAGCATATTTCGGGCAAGCCTAATTGAGATTAGTATAATCAATAGACATGCGCCATTTTCCATTCGATTTTTTCACAAGAACTACATTTGGGAGCCAGGTTGTGTACTAGGCATCGAAAATAAAATGTTCCTGTTATACCCTAAAATTTTCCCTCTCATTTCACTCAAGACATGCCTCTAGAGGTCCTCAATTGCTCAAGGATGACTAAGGAGCTGACCATACATACTCTCCTCCTAAGGAAACAAGCTTCAAACTAGGGTTTCACTCCTCATCAAGATGGTTGAAGTCCAAGGGTACCTGTGATATGGTGGGAGAACTGACTTGGGTTTTACGTTTGTATTCGCAAATGTTTCGGTTGAGCAAGAGTCGCCACCGACTTTTTATTTTATCCTAAAGGAAAGGTTAAAAAGCACAGGAAAAACCTTTTGAGATGTTTCGTGGGTTCGGGGAGTAGATTATAGAAAGGGAAGGTATTAGCACCCTTTCTATCCATGGTTATCCATGGGCTCTTAGTTACTTGCTTAGATGACTTGCCTTTGATTTTCAATTGTTTGAAATGGTGCTTTGTGTGTGGGTTTGAAAATGTTTTGAAAAGAGGCCATTTGTTGTGGCAACCTTTGTAATGACCCATGTTTGGATGTATACAAAGGTGTATGTCTTTTGAAAAGTTTTCAAAGTTTTTGAAAGTTGTTTTGAAAGTGTGTTGTGATGTGTGTTTTGAAAAATGGCAAGGATTGTTTTGCAAGATTTGGTCAAGTAACCAAGAGCTATCTACCCTAAATTTCTCAAAGGTCTTTCCTATGTTTTAACCCTTTTAACAATTTTGTTCCACTATTGTATTTGGTGGGCAATCTTGTGTTAGGATGTTAACGGGACAAGCGCGGGTCATCGTTTAGACCATGATTGCAATGGTGCCAAGTGTCTTTGGCAACTTTTCCTTTAAGGGACTTGATCATTTTTAGGCAACTTTCGAAAGCGTCATCGAGGGACTATGATCATTTGATATTGTTTTGTTTTGCCAAAGACACCCAACATGCAACATGGCCCATTATTGAAGGCAACAAGTGGAGTAACCCTAGGGGTGCAAGTGTGATTGGTGTTTGTTCATTTTCATGCTTTTATCTTGGAATTAGGTCAAGCTATTTGTTTGGTTAATTTTTGCATACAAAACCCTAAGTCTATCATGGCATATTTAGAGAGCTTTTAAATGCGAAAAATAAAAGTCCTAAATTATTATAACACAATTATGGGATGAGGGGTACAAATGTTCAAATGGGGGATATTTAGCAAGAAGAATTAAATCTAAACTATTACATCCAAATTGAATATACAAATTATTTAATATACAAGAATTAAATAAAAATACAATAAAATACAAGATGCAAAAAAATGATTTTTATATGTATGTAAAAGTATTTTTCATGTGACAAATAAACAAAAATAAAAAGGATCATTTTTTGGATATTTTCATGTTTAGGGCAAAACCCTAATTTTCTAAATAAAAAGCAATTATTATTTAATATATACAATATTTATTAATTATGTACAAAAAATAAATAAAAAGGAAGTATATTGTAAAAAAAGTATTTTTGAGGTTAAATATTAATAAAAATAAAAATGTATTATTTTGTATTTTTATCCTAAATATTCTAATAAGTATATAAGTATTTATATTATATATTAAATATATTAAATATGTACAAAAATAAAAATATTTATTATTTACAAAAAAAAGTATATTTTTAGAAAATGTTTCCAAAAGATAAAATAAAATAAAATTAGGAAACAAAATGTATTTTGTATTATTTTTAGTATTTTAAACAAAAAGGTATATATGTTATTTATATGTATAAACTCAAATAAAACAAAAAAAAATCCAAATAAAATGCAAAAATGGTTGAAAAAAAGTTTTTTATATTTTTTATATTTTGACAAAAATAAACAAGTCAGAAACAAAAAGAAAAAATCAAAAATGCTAAAAATAACACACAATGGGCCAAGGGGGTGTATGTGTGAAACAGTGGTGCAAACAGAAAAAATAAGCCAGGCCCAGCCCAAAGGGCTTTGTCTTCAACCTCTGGCCAGATTCAAACAAAAAACGCGCGTTTTTCCTTGTCTCTGCTATCTCTTGATCCTTTGATTTTTAACAAAAACTTAAAACATGAAACCTGTAGAGCTTGAAGCCATGATTCTAAACATATAAAGAAGTTAATCTAACTCTCAGAAATGAGAGAGAATTTCTTCTCCCCCAATTCCTGACTTAGCTTTTTTTCAATGTTCAGGTCCAAAATACTCTTAGCACACACAATATAAATGGAAAGTAACTATATGGATGGCTTCAGGGCTATGATTAGAACATGCTTTCTTCACAAACTTAAGCCTAACTATGCCTGGATAGAGAGATAGAAGTTCAAAAACTTACCTGTTCAGCTTGAGTCGTGTGCAGCAATGGAGGCACTTTCAATGCAATGTGAGGACTTGTACAACTTGCTTGAAGTTCTGGGATGCTTCTCCAACCTCTAGCTTGCTTTGAAACTAGCTGAATCGAGCTATGGAAGTTCACCTGCAAAGTTGAAAACTGAAAATGGCAAATGATGTTAGGGATGTTACAGTTTGTGTTCAATGCTTGGGATAGCTTCAGTGGGTGATAGGGAATGTGTTTGCAAAGGTTTCAACCAAAACGCACGAGTGGAAGTGTTTGTGGAAGTCAAGTTGCAGAAGGGACTCTGTTTTTGCAGCAAGGAGGTGTTTCTGTGGATGAGGAGGGATTGAAGGTGGTTGGCTCGTGTTTCAGGTCTGGTTTGATGTTTGGAATATGCTCAAGAAGTTTGTTTAGGCATGTGTGGACAGGAACTCAATGTTGTCTTTTAAAATGCAAGCTTTCTTCTCTCTTAAGCAAAAGTTGTCAAGTTTCAATATAGGCTACCACAGGCCCCTCAAGCATGCTGCCTAATCTCTCCTTGATCAGTGGGATTAGTCCATAAACTTGTGCCTCAGAGATTTGCTTTGGTACTTCTTTGATTTGTGTTTGACATAAAGTTGTGCTTTACAAGAATGGACAACTTGCTTTTTCCAAATATGGATTAAACTTCCATGTAATGACCAAATGAGCAAAATAATGCTAGAACACAATGGATTGGCATTTAATTATTGAGTGTAAATGAGATTAGAGGCCTGTAACTAGCTTGTGCAAGCTGATTTCAAAAATACCCAAGTTATGAACATGCATTTGGCCATGAATCAAAGTGACTTTTGCCCATATTGACAAATTCGATTCTCCCTAACCACAAGGGTGTTTTAGAAGTTCTCTGACATTTTGGAAAGCTTGGAGTGTGTACTACAATACATATTTGTAATGCAAGTTGAGATTCCAAGTGTAAGAATGTGAAAAGTGGCCATGAAGTTGGGCAAAAATCCTGCCTAAAATAGGTCAAAAAATTTCTAAGTTAAGAATGTTTTGCACCCTTGTTCCAAAAATCATAACTTGAGCTACAAGCTTCTTTTGAGGAAACTTTGTGAATCAAAGTTGTAGATTTTGCAATGGACTATAACTTTCATGTTTTGAGTTTTGTTTGAATCCAAATGTATCTTGATGAAAAGATGGGACAAAGTTAGGAAACAATTAGGAATTTTCATAACTTAGAAAATTTCTAAGTTATGAAATTTCTTCATTTCAAACCCGAATTTTTGATTTTTGATTTCTTGATGAACAAGTTTCATACTTTGACATGTATTGATGAAAAATGAATCTTGACACTTGATTTTGACCAAAAAGTCAAAGTTTGACTTTTCAGTATACAGTCAAATTTTGCTCAGTTGACTGGAAAATTCATCTGTCAATCTTGTGCATTTGGGATCTTTTGAACTTGTTGAACATGTCAAGACAATGCCATTGGGTCCTTGAGTCCATATGTGATCTTGGTTTGCCATTGGCTAGGTTAAACAGTAAAAAATTGCCTTTGTGCAGTCAAAACCCTAAAAATGACCATTTTGCCCTTTTGGTGATCTAATCAAATTTCTTGTGGAATTGTGATCCAAACTTGATCAAATGGTTCATATGAGTTCATAATGTTGATGTGGGCCAAAAATCATGAGGTTTGACTGTCAATTGACCACAGTTGACTTTTTCCCCAATACAGCTGATTTCTAGGTCAACTGTCCAATTGACTGGGCAAAGATTGGAATCAAGGCTAGAAACTTGGTATGGATAAACTGGTGAGTCCAACATGAAGCATGAAAGTCACTTTCGGCATTTTAGTTCAAAACATCTTTGTGCAAACTCAAACCCTTAATTTGGGTCAACAGTGCAAGGAGGAGTCTTGAGCAGAGCAAACCCTAAATTGATCTTGGGCTCCAAGGGTCTTGTGGTGAGAAAATGTTGAGGAAATGGGAGGGAAAATTTTGGGGTACAACAGTTGCCCCTGTTCAATCTTCTTAGACCTGAGGATGTAGATTGGCTTGCGTGCCTTTCGTGATCCGAAGGTGGAAGATGATTGAACACTAGAGTGCCAAGAAATTTGCACTCGCATGCTGGAATATCAGCAATGTGATGTCGGGAATGGGCTTATAGATGCCATTTGGAGATAGGATGGATAAGAGAATGAACTTATAGATGCCATCTGGAGACATGACAGAACCTTGTCGGGAATGGGCTTATAGATGCTATTTGGAGGTGTTGATCGCGTAAGAGATTCCTTAGCGAGAACTTGCGTACTTTGAGAAAGGAAGATGGTTTCCTGGCCTGTTACAGGTGTTGACCTTCAAAATCTTCATGCAGATATGCCCTAGCTAGGTACAGGTATCAAATCTAGAATTAGTTGCTCACAGACGTGCCCTGGCTAGATACAGGAATCGAATCCGGAACTTCAAAAGGTTGCTTACAGACGTGCCCTGGATGGATGCAGGTATCGGATCTCTAAACTATTCATGCAGATATGCCCTGGCTGGATACAGGTATCGAATCTACAATCAAATACTCACAAATATGCCCTGGCTGGATACAGGAATCGAATCTGGAATTGGTCGTCTACGGATATGCCCTGGCTGGATACAGGTGTCGAATCCATAATCAAATACTCACAGATATGCCCTGGTTGGATACAGGAATCGAATCTGGAATTGGTCGTCTACAGATATGCCCTGGCTGGATACAGGTATCGAATCTGGAATTTGAAAAAGGTTGGTAGAGATAGCTTTCCTGGTTGGATACAGGTGTAAACCTCTGACCTGAGAATGAAAGATAATTTCCTGGCTTGTTACAGGGGTTGATCTTCAAACTCTTCATGCAGATATGCCCTGGCTAGATACAGGTATCGAATCTACAATCAATCACTTATAGATATGCCCTGGCTAGATACAGGAATCGAATCTGGAATTGCGATAGTTGATAGTAATCATCTTTGGATTGACCTTTTCCTGAAAAGGCAAAACATTAGTTGTATGCAATGTCATGATGTATGAAATGCATGATGTCATGATGCTCAAAATGAGATAGTGTTGTATGCACTTTATCATGTATGTAAACAGGATGTATGAAATGTGAAATGTCTATGAATGTATCTTCGTCTAGGAAAATAAATCCTTGACGAGTGCCGGGAACTTGTGGAATCCTGGGCTGACGTTGAAGAGTGGAGTTCTTCGCTTCCGCTGGGGAATGATGGTTGCAAGAATAAACCGGTAGGAGAAAATGACTCCGTTGGGGAATAAACTTGTTGGAGAGATTACTCTGCGGGGAATTACTCTGTGGGAAGAGATACTTCGCTGAGGTTTTGATGAGAGCTCCGCTGGGGATTCCACTAATAAGTTATGTTGGGGAATTTGATGAACTCCGCTGGGGAATAGGAAGAACTTCGCTGAGGACGAACTTTCTGTGGTAATTAACTGAGGATAACCCAGTTATACCCTGGCGGGGAAATAACCTTTGAATGAAACCGGGGAGACGCGTTCGTACTCTGCAGGGGATAAGCTTCCAGAATCTACTGGGGATAAGCTTCCAGAATCTACTGAGGATAAGCTTTAGACTGTATTGGGGGAATGGCTCCACTGGGGTGTCTGTATTCCGCCGGGGAACAATCTTATATTAAGACTGTCGGGGATGCTTGCTGAGGAATGTCTATATTCCACTGGGGAATGTTGAGATCTTCTGGAGATACCCAATTTCCTAAGGCTGGCCGTAGACTAACTCGGCTTGGGGAGAGTATCGCCGACTTGCTAGGGGAATAATGTGCCTTTTCGGGGCTGACGGGAGACCAACTCTTCCTGGGGAGAGTACTGCTGATCCTGGTCTTACTCTGTGGGAGTTAAGGTAACTTGGTTACGTTCTTCAGTCGAATCTACTTTGGTACCTTGGTGGACAGAGCAACTAAATTGCTTAGACAATTCTTTATTGCCCCTGTTTCTGATGTCACCTGTAATTAGTCCTTTGTTTCGTATGCAAATATTCATGATTAGCAATTAATGTCAAATGCATATATCAAAAATGAACATTGGACGCTCTTTGCAAAACAAAACAGAAAAAGGAAAAACGATGGGTAATTTGTCTGAAAAATTGAACTTGTATTGATTTTGAAATTTGCCTGTAAATAAGCGTTTTATGTACAGGAGGCTGACGTCCTAGTAAGAGAACGCCGCCGAGCAAAATAGAGTTTATATAATTTTGAAAAGGAAATAAAACAGCTATGTGAAAAATAATCCCACTGGGTTCCAACTCTGCTATCGCCTTTATGTCTTCAAGCGTCTCATCGCTTTGCTGCTTAGTTGAAGATGAAGCTGATTGATTGGCGCCGTCTGAGCCCGATAGTGGATGCCGAATTCTGGATGCAAGGTGATCCAATGAGACATAGTATTACGCTCTATCCCTAACTTTTGCCTGGACCGCCCTCTCGGGTTTTCAGTCCACCGGGATACCCATTTTTTCCCAAGCCGCCTTTTCAGGTTTTCGACTTGTCGGGTGTACAGATTTTTTTATTTTCATCCCTTATTTTTGCCCGAACCCTTTTGGTTCGCCGGGAAGCCCTTATTTTTGCCTAGGTGTGTCAACCTAGCGGGTCTTTAATTCATGCGTAGTATCTTTTTACTATGTCTGCATTGGCGGGGTGAGGAAGGTCGTCACCATCCATGGTGGTTAGAATCATCGCTCCTCCTGAGAAGATGTTCTTAACCACAAATGGCCCTTCATACGTAGGGGTCCATTTGCCCCTGGGATCACCTTGAGGAAGAATGATGCGCTTGATTACCAGATCTCCGACTTGATATTCTTGTCGTCTGACTTTCTTGGTAAATGCCCTGATCATCCGTTTTTGGTACGTCTGACCATGACAAATAGCAGTGAGTCTCTTTTCATCAATTAGGTTTAATTGATCAAGCCGAGTCTGGATCCAGTCATCTTCGCTCAAATCTGCATCCTTCATTATCCGGAGAGAGGGTATCTGGACTTCAATAGGCAAGACTGCCTCCATTCCATAGACCAAGGAAAAGGGAGTTGCCCCTGTTGACATCTGTGCTGAGGTACGGTACCCATGAAGAGAAAATGGTAACATTTCGTGCCAATCTTTGTAGGTCACTGTCATCTTCTGCACAATCTTCTTGATGTTCTTATTTGCTGCTTCTACAGCCCCGTTCATCTTCGGCCGGTAGGGAGAAGAGTTGTAGTGTTATATCTTGAATTGCTCGCAGAGCTCAGTGATCATCTTGTTGTTAAGATTGGTACCATTATCCGTAATGATCCTTTCCGGGACACCGTATCGACAGATCAGGTTGTTCCGAATGAATTGCGCCACGATGTTCTTGGTTACGGTAGCGTAGGAAGCTGCTTCAACCTATTTTGTGAAGTAATCAATTGCTACCAAGATGAAGCGATGTCCGTTGGATGTCGTAGGTCTGATTTCTCCGATCATATCAATGCCCCACATTGCAAAAGGCTAAGGAGCTGTTAAGACGTTCAGAGGAACCGGAGGAATATGCACCTTATCAGCATAGATCTGGTATTTATGACAAGTTCGAGAATGCTGATAACAGTCGGCTTCCATTGTGGACCAGAAATATCCTGCCCGAAGGATTTTCTTTGCCATGGTATGTCCACTGGAATGTGTTCCGAATGTACCTTCATGTAGCTCCGCCATGATCTTTTCTGCTTCAGTCTTATCCACACAGCGCAGTAAGGTTGAATCATGGTTTCGCTTGTAGAGAATGCCATTGCTGAGGAAGAACTTTGCCGCAAACATTCTCAGGAACTTCTTGTGGTTAACAGATGCGCCTTCGGGGTATTCTTGAGCTTCAAGGTACCTCTTCACTTCATGATACCAAGGTTTTTCAGTTACCTCTTCGGTTTCGAGATCGCAGCAATGTGCAGGTTCATCCAACTTCCAAATAATGATCTGGGGCGCCTCGTTGTCCCATTTGACTTTGAACATAGAAGACATCGTAGCCAACGCGTCCGCTAACTGATTCTCCTCTCTTGGGAAGTGTTCAAAAGTTATCTCCTCGAAGTGGGGAAGCAATGTCAGCACATACTCTTTGTAAGGAATAAGATTTGGGTGTTTCGTATGCCACTCGCCTTTGACCTGATTGATCACGAGAGCGAAATCTCTGAAGACACTCAGAAACTTGATCCTTAGGTCAATTGCAGCTTGAAGACCCATGATACATGCCTCATATTCTGCCATGTTATTGGTGCAGTTGAAACATAGTCGGGCGGTGAGTGGGGTATGAGTGCCTTTAGGGGATATGATCACAGCGCCGATACCATTACCCAAAGCGTTCGAGGCTCTGTCAAAGTGCATAGACCATCGGGATCCTTCCTCAGGTCCTTCATCCGGTCCAGGTATTTCACAATCAGTCACTACCATGATATCCTCGTCTGGAAATTCAAAGTTCATCAACTGGTAATCGTCCACTGCCTGGTGTGCCAAATGGTCTGCCAATACACTTCCCTTGATTGCTTTTTGAGTCGTGTATTGGATGTCATATTCCGTCAAGATCATTTGCCATCTTGCTATTCTTCCGGACAAGGCGGGCTTTTCGAATATGTACTTGATTGGATCCATTTTTGAAATCAACAGAGTAGTGTGAGTCAACATGTACTGTCTCAGCCGACGAGCAGCCCATACCAAAGCGCAGCAAGTTTTCTCGAGCAGTGAGTACCGGGTCTCACAGTCGATAAACTTTTTGCTAAGGTAATAAATAGCATGCTCTTTTCGGCCAGACTCGTCATGCTGCCCCAGCACACACCCCATTGAGTTGTCAAGTACTGTCAAGTATAAGATTAGAGGTCTCCCTTCAACCGGTGGCATAAGAATGGGTGGTTCTTGGAGATACTCTTTGATTATTTCGAAAGCGGCCTGACATTCATCATTCCAACGTACTACTTGATCTTTCTTCAGCAGCTTGAAGATTGGTTCACAGGTAGCAGTTAGATGCGAGATGAATCGGGCAATGTAGTTCAATCGTCCTAGAAAGCCTCTGACTTCTTTCTCTGTCTTGGGAGTTGGCATCTCTTGTATGGATTTCACCTTGGCGGGGTCCACTTGAATGCCTTTGTCGCTTATAACGAAACCTAGTAGTTTTCCAGATCTCACCCCAAAGGTGCACTTGTTCGGGTTCAACCTCAGCTTGTACAACTTCAGACGGTCAAACAGCTTCCGTAGATGGTCAAGGTGCCCCACTGAGTAACAAAAGTGGTCTTCTCCATGTCTTCAGGAGCCATCTTGATCTGATTATAACCGGAGAAGCCGTCCATGAAGGAGAATACTTTATGCTGAGCAGTATTGTTAACCAGAACGTCGATATGAGGCAGAGGGAAATCATCCTTAGGGCTCGCCCTGTTCAAATCCCTATTGTTGTACCCCAAAATTTACCCTCCCATATTCTTCAAGATTTGTCAAGATCAACCTCCAAATGGTTCAAAAGCTCTCGAGGGTTGCACAGTCCAATTGCCTCCTAACACAGTCAAAATTAGGGTTTTGGTTCTGGAAAAGAAATTGAGGTTTTCAAGGGTCCAATCAAGTCCCATATACCTATATACATTGTCAAACATCCATATGTCAAGTTTCAAGACTCACAGCATCAAGTTGCACAGTCAAAAACCCTAATTGCCTCACAGTCAACTACAGGGGTAAAATGGTCATTTGACAGTCAAAAGTCAAAAAATTTGGTCAACATCTTATTTTGAAGCCACAATCATCATTTGATCAATTCTTGATCATGATTCCACAAGCATGGCTCAAAAAGCCTCAAGATGTAAAAGTTTCTATTTTTGGACAGTTGAAAAAGTCAACTGCAAATTGACCAAGGCATAACTTCTTCATGGTTTATCAGAAAAATCTCATCCAATGCTCATTTTGAAGGGGATGACATTTCCTACAACTCATCTTCACATTCCAAGTCCAAGAAGTGCTCTCACAAAAAGTTATCAATTTCAACATTATAGGTCATTTTCAAAAGTCAACAAAAAGGCACTTTAAGTCAAAGACCATAACTTGAGATTGGTAAATCAAAATGACATGGAACTAAAGGAATTGGTTATAGGACTTCAAGACCTTTCCAAAATATCCAAGAACATGTTCATAGCTTCAAAATTGAGCAAGATATGCATTGGAGAAGTTGGGAAATTTTTGGGAACTTTCAAAAGTCAACTTTGCCTAAAACACTTCATTTTTGCTAATGGGCCTCAAATTCCTTCTTGAATCTTTTCCCAAAGCCTATGCACGACCCATTAAGATTAATTGGAATTATTTTCTTATTTTTATTAATTATTTGGATTTTTAATTGATTATTAATCTATTTAATTAATTTAATTATAGGAAAATATCAAAACATGGTTGTCAAATCTTTTTATGAAGCAAATACACTCCATACATGCTGAAGATCTCGTGCATCACTCAAGGGGACAAGATCTCCCAATTTGACAAGGTTTTCATTCAAAAAAGATTGGAAATTATATGATTGAAAATCAAAGATTGAAAACATTATTTCATGAACTTTTGGGCCAAGGTTTTAACCTAATTCTCTTCACATACATATGCTGAAGCCAGCCCTATTCTTAGAGACGTGAAAGCTGCCATAGAAAACCATAACCAAGTTGCAAAAATTCAAGAAATATTGTGAAACTGAAATCAATATTGCATGTGAATTCAAAGCCTAAAAGTGGTTCTAACGTGTTGCTGACATTGCCAGGAATCCATAGCCATCAAGAACAAGCTTTAATACACAAGGAAATGGTAAAACAGAGTCACGGTTTGAACAAACCTTTCCATAAACGAAGTCCAATTTTTATGCATCATTGACATGTTTTGATTATTGATTTGTGTTGCTGACATCTTCCTGAATCTTTTGGTATGGATTAATTGTGTTGAAACATCCTGTATCGAAATCTACCATGGACAAACCCTAGGGTTTCAGAGCTTCCATATTGGGGTTTTTCATATGCTGTAAAATTAGACCTCAAGACCTATATGGATAAATTCGTCAGGACAAGACGAAACCATTGACACTATTGCGCCCTTTTTATATTGCTTGTGTGCCTAATCGCTATTCTTGGCACTTTTGTTTTGTGGGGGTTTAAAACCCCCGCTATCTTGTTTATGTTTACAGGTAAAACGAAGAAGACAATAGGCGTGGCAACATGTGACTGGGTGATTCAAATGAGTGGCGCGCTTTTTGTGTTCCCAGCATAATTATTACTTTTCATATATTATGTTTATTAGTTATTATGTTTACAAACAATTGCAGGTGGCGTAGTGGTGGTGGACGTGTCTTGCAAACACTGGGACCTGGGTTCGATTCCCAGGTCCCCCCATATAATTGTTGATTTTTGTTCTAATATGTTCCAATGCAGTGCCTCTCAAATGTTCCACCATAAGCCTCATGCGTTAGCTTGCCAAGTGGCCTTGATCAACAATCTGAAGGCCAGGAGGTGATGAACACTTTATGCCCTAGTCAGCCAGCAAGCACATGATTCCTGAAAGTCAAACGTGGCTTGGTCTTCTTGGGCCAGAATTGCTTCAATTTTACCTCCACTTTGGGCCATCACACCCCCTTTGGTTTGCATTTAAATTTTATTTTCTTTTCTTTTAATTTCTTTTAATTGTTTTTAATAATTATTATTAATTCATAACAAATTAATTTTCCATAACAAAAATCAAAAAATCAAAATTGTAAATATATTTTTAATTGTTTATTAATTTCACCATTAACTTATTTTTGTAAATAAATGATAACAATTAACTTAGTTTAATTTAGGTTTAAATTTTAATCCTTTTTCTTAATAAATAAAAATTGCATAGAATTAGGTTTTGACATTTTTTTAATCATATTTTATTAATCATCATTATCACTATTTATTAATTATTATTTTTGTACATATAAATGTAAATTAATTAATTAGTTTAAATTAGTTTAACTTTAACATTTTCATTAATAATTAAAATAAACTTAGAACTAGGGTTTTCTTTTGATTTTAATTTCTTTATTTTCATTAAATATAAAAAACACAAAAATATCTTTCTTGTAAATAATTAATTAATAATTAGATTTAATTTTAATTTAATTTCAAGCAAAGGACAAAAACTCTTAATTTCTCAAAAGGGTCAAAAACCCTAAGGACGTCCAGTTTAATTCTTTCGCACGCTATTTTTATATTTTGATTATTATGTAACTGCTTCCAAGGATGTAATAGTAATTAAGTTTATTGCTTTTTTTTACTTTCCGCATCTTTATCAAAAACGGATCTTTGTTTTTTGGCGGTGTATAGACCCGCGCCTTGTAATAGCGTAGCTTTTACCTTTCTGTATTTTATTTTCCGCACTCCTAACTGCTAAATTGCATGAAAGAATGTATGACAATTAAAAACAACTCGTAGCTCACCATTACATGATCAAAGATAAAACGTTAACCTGGAAACAATACACAATGCACATGCCACTTCTAGGGTACGCCTCACTCATTGCCTCGAAAGTGGTCGTCAAGTATAGGGTGTTTTAGCGGTCGCCCTTATGTCTAAGATCCAGTTGCCTCGAAACGGTTGCCTCGGATAAAAAGGATCTAGGACACTAGGGTTACTTCTAAGGTTTCCTACTATTGCTTCGGTGACCACATTGTCCCTCATAATCGAATTGACCCGAATACCTCCAACGACGGTGCTACCTACTTTTCAATAATGGGATAGTACTGTATAAAGGACTCTTACACAGCCTAATTCCTTAGGGTAGGTAGATCTCATGGGTACTTGCTCTTTTCAAACAAACAAAACAACTTTTCACACTAACACTTTCAAAAAGTTTTCAAACAAATTTTTCATACACTCTTGAGGACAGATACAAGAGTTACTTAGAAATTTTTCAAATGAAACTTTTTCAAAATCCACAAACACTTGAAAAGCAAACACATTTTTGAAAACATAAGAGCAAGTACCTAAGAGCCCGTGGATAACCACGGATAGAAAGGGTGCTAACACCTTCCCTTTCTATAAATTTACCTCCCGAACCGAGAGACATTCTCAATAAGGAATTTTGTTGTGCTTTTGTCCTTTCCATGTTGGAGAACATAAAAGACGGTGGCGACTCTTTCTTACCGCGACATTTCGCGAACCAGCTTTAAACAGTCAGTTCTATTTCCACCGATCACAGAACTGGCGACTCTGCTGGGGATACTTTAAAGTGAGGTGTACCTTAGGATAGATCATACTTATGTTTTCAATTGAATGTTTTGGTTGCTTTATTATTGTAGGCATTGTCTTGGAGTTTCATAGATCCTAACCTGGATCTGGGGATACCCTTTTAGGTAGCATAAGCTATGAGGGACCTGTCCGGCGTAGACCGACACGGGTGAAGCAGTGGCTACGTTGGTGTGGCACCTTGGTCTGTACCGATATCCCTTGTGTTTCAACAAGGAGAATATGGGTCTTCTGAGGAGTCATTAAGCACCAACCGACCTTAGAACCCTAATTTGACCCAACTTGGCCATAGAACAGTAGCAGTATGCTACACCCATTGAGGCTAAACTCTCGCGATGGTTCTGGCCGCAAGAAAAGATTGCGACGCTGGAGTTATGAACGATTGAGGGTAGTCAGTGATATTGGGATCCTCTAGAACCCGGTTACTTTTGATAGGACAGGTCTTAACCAACAAACTGAAAGAGGGTAGTACATGAACTTCATGCTGGCCTAAACTCTAAGGGATGTCTTGTGTGGCTTGTGTGCCTTATCATGTTTACCTTTGTGAATATTTGTGGTGTGCTTTATCATGACATCATACCATCATAGACATTGCATGCATCCTGCATAAGAACTGACCTATTTCAAAGACAAGAGGGTTTCACCTTTGCTCTGTTTTGTAGGACATCATGATGCCTGTGCGAAGGAACACTATCCGACTTAATTTTGTTCACCCACCTGAGTTGCTTGAAGAATTGGTTAGCAGAATTCCAAACGCCACTTCCTTCATCCATAGGCATGGTTCTCTTCTCGGTTTAGTCACTGCAAAGTGGGACCAACAACTGATGAGTGTCTTGACCCAGTTTTATGATCCCTTGTATAATTGCTTCACCTTTCAAGACTTCCAGCTGGTCCCTACCCTGGAAGAGTTCTCTGATTTTCTTGGTATCCCTATCTTGGATCAGATTCCCTTCACTGGTTGGGAAAAGACTCTTAGGCTTGAGGAGATTGCTGCAGCCCTCCCTTT
Organism: Vicia faba; assembly: GCA_948472305.1. Lineage (NCBI taxonomy): Eukaryota > Viridiplantae > Streptophyta > Magnoliopsida > Fabales > Fabaceae > Vicia > Vicia faba. The sequence goes on from OX451736.1 coordinate 364,332,653, forward strand.
GACCACCAAAGAGGTAATGGACAACTGGGTGACTAGAAGCAGAGTTAAGGGCTTCTTGGCCAAGTTTCTGATCGGTAAAGCTAACAGTTTCTGGAATGACTTAGACTTCAGGGCGTATGAAGACATTCTGGCTCTCTTAATCTATGGTTTAGTCTTGTTTCCTAATCCTGATGACTTCATTAACGTCAATGCCATAAGGATCTTCATGTCTCGGAACCCTGTGCCCACTCTCTTGGGTGATATCCTGCAACAACTCTATGCTCGTACTTCCCGAAGACGAGGAACTCTGTGGTGTTGTACTCCTTTGTTAGTGAGGTGGTTTATTTCTCACCTCCCTAAGTTCGTGCTGAAGAACAAAGAAGGAAGAGGCTGGGCTCATAGGTTAATGTGTCTCACTGATAATGACATCATTTGGACTTTCAGGGGTTTGGATGAGGTAGCTGTTATTGATCGTTGCGGAGAATATCCTAATGTTCCTTTGATTGGTACCCAAGGAGGAATCTCTTATAATCCATGTCTAGCTCTCCGTCAGTTTGGAAGAGCCAGGAGAGCAGGGCCTCATGAGATGTTGGTGCCTCACATTAGTTTTGAGTTTCAGGTAGATAGTGACGAGCTGCGTCGTAGATTCATCAAGGCTTGGGACAGAATTCACAAAGCTGACCCACATGAGTTGGGACCGAAGACTTCTCTACCTATGGAACCCTACTACAGATGGGTCCGCATTCGTGCTGAGAAGTTAGGTATGCCATACGAAGCTGTCAGACCCATCATTCTTGAGTATCCTGATAGAGACGGGGCTCCTCCGACTGTACTCCCTCCTCAGATACCTACTGATGTTGATACACTAAAGAGGTCTTGGGCGCAACTACAGGAAGAACGGGATTATTATCGGGAAAAGTTCAATGAACAAGAGCAGAAAATCCAGAAGCTGACAAAGCAGTTGGAGAACGAGCGGACCTTGAATGACTACATCCGTACTGAGAAAAAGAGACCCTGGGATCACTGATGAGCTTTGGATGTTCTTTTACAGTTTTTATTTCCCTTTTCGGTATTTCCATTTTATGTAACGCCTAAGGGCAATCTGTTGAACAATTTAAATTTCAAAGTTGAATCTAATAAAGTGCGTTTCCTTTTTTGTTTACAAAGTTGAATCCCGATTGTCTTTGAAAACATAAATTATACACATCCCATTCATCATATGCATCACAGGTACTCTTCTTTTCAGGTTGCTTAATGTGCTTCGCTGTTTATTTCAGCAGTCATCATGAATCCTGAATCATCTACTGAGCAATCCAGCAAGGCCCCACAGGCTCAGAACGCCCAGTTCCAAGAGTTGATCATGAGTTTAGCCCAAGGTCAAGAGGAATTGAAGGCTCTGCTGGTAAAGAAAAAGAAGAAGAGAACTGTACTATTCAACACTGGACGGAGGTTTGGCAATACACTGCAAAATGAGGCTGACCAAGCTGCTTCCTCTGTACGCAAAGACAGTCCCCAAAGGGGAAGGGTTCCTAGTCATGTGGTCTCTGACAACGAGACTGATTTCAATGATGAGCAGTACCCTCCCGCTGAAGACAGATACAAGCAGTTATAGGATCATCTGAGTGCCATAGAAATTCAACAAGTGCATGGTTTAGATTTTGGAGATCTGGGTTTATCTTCTGGGGTGGTGATCCCACATAAGTTCAAGGCACCCTCTTTCGCAAAGTATGACGGGGCTTCCTGCCCTAAGCTACATCTCAGATCTTATGTGCGGAAGATCCAACCGTATACTGTGGACAAGAACTTATGGATCCATTTCTTCCAGGATAGCCTTTCAGGGGCTCAACTCGAGTGGTTCTATCAGCTGGATGGAGCCAGTATTCGAAACTGGGAGGACTTGGCTACTGCTTTTTATAAGCAGTATCAGTATAATGCCGACCTCACTCCTACACGTACCCAACTCCAGGGTATGTCGCTAGGATTGGGATAAGGTTTTAAAGAGTACACGCAGAAGTGAAGGGACCTGGCTGGCAGGGTGCAGCCACCGTTGACCGACCGTGAACTCGTGGATATGTTCTTGGGGACCCTGTCTGGGCCGTTCTTCAACCACGTGATTGGAAATTCTTCTGCAGGGTTTACAGACCTCATTCTGATTGGTGAGAGGATAGAAGCTGGTATGAAATCGGGGAAGATACAGAAAGGTGCATCCTCAAGTTCTGAAAAGAAGCCTTTCAAGAAGGAAGCTAGTGCCATGTATAGTCCCAGAAGACAAAACAAACCGGAATGCCTCCAAGCTGTCAACGCGGTGGTGATCTCAAAGCCTACTGCCGCTCCTCGGCAACCTAACCAACCAAGGGGAGAGAGACCCTGAAGAGAATACACTCGGCTTAGTATGACCTTGTCTCAGATCTTGCCGCAATTGCTATCAACCAACTTGGTAACTGTCAGAGAAGCTCCGAAGGTGGTAAACACAACCTCTCCGAAGTACAATCCCAACGCCCGCTGTGCTTATCACTCTGATAGCCCGGGGCATTCTACTGATGATTGCTGGGCCCTGAGAAATAAGGTTCAAGACCTTATTGATGCTAAAGAGGTACAGTTCGAGGCGCCCGAGAAGCCTAATGTGGTGACAGCTCCCATGCCCAATCATGGGGTGAATGCTATCAGGGATGGTGACGAAGTGGAGGAATCTGAGTTCAACAGCTGGATCTACCCAACGGCCGACAGTGGACCAAGCAACTGGACTGCAAAAGACTGCGTACCTGTTACTTTTGTTACTCAGTAATGAATTCCTTTGTTTTTAAATTGGTAACGAACAATAATTTAAAACTTTACGGCCCGGTGTCTTACCCGGGGCACCGTGGCTTCATTTGTGAGGGCTTATTACTTATCATTTCCATATATCATGAATAAAAACATTGGACGTTTTTCGCATTTCGAATCTTGTGCTCCCTTTCTTTCTTTCTATATTGCAAAACAACTATATTTACACACACTCACCTATACAGGTTTCAATCCACTCTGGATCTCACTGGTAACGACTCTGCTACTGCCAGTTATGACTTCGAAAATCCGATCAACTTAGCCGAAGACGAAGGTGAAGATGATTGTGAAGTGCCTGGTGAACTTGCAAGACTGTTACTCCAGGAAGAGAGGGTCATTCAGCCACATGAAGAGCCAGTGGAAACGGTAAATCTAGGTACTGAGGCAGACAAAAAGGAAGTCAAGATTGGTGCCAATCTGGAGCTCAGCGTGAAACAACGGTTGATTCAGATGTTGCATGATTATGTGGAAATCTTTGCCTGGTCCTACGAAGACATGCATGGGTTGGATACCGACATTGTGGTTCATCACCTGCCTACCAAGGAAGACTGCCCTCCGGTTAAACAGAAGGTCCGCCGTATGCGTCCAGAGATGTCCGAGAAGATCAAAGCTGAGGTTATGAAACAATTCGATGTCGGGTTTCTAGCAGTGACTTCTTACCCTCAGTGGGTTGCCAATGTGGTTCCGGTGCCTAAGAAAGATGGTAAGGTCCAAATGTGTGTTGATTATAGGGATCTGAATAGGGCAAGCCCCAAGGATGACTTCCCTCTACCTCACATCGACGTTCTGGTTGACAATACTGCTCAGCACAAGGTGTTCTCCTTCATGGACGGCTTTTCAGGTTATAATCAGATCAAAATGGCTCCTGAAGATATGGAAAAGACTACCTTTGTTACTCAGTAGGGCACCTTCTGCTACAAGGTCATGCCTTTTGGGTTGAAAAATGCTGGGGCAACCTACCAACGTGCCATGGTTGCTTTATTTCATGACATGATCCACCATGAGATTGAAGTATACGTCGATGATATGATTGCAAGGTCTCAAACTGAGGAAGAACACCTTAACCATCTACAGAAGCTGTTTGACCGTTTGAAGTTATACAAGCTGAGGTTGAACCCGAACAAGTGCACCTTCGGGGTAAGATCTGGAAAGTTGCTAGGCTTCGTCGTGAGCGATAAAGGTATTCAAGTGGACCCTGCCAAAGTGAAAGCCATACAAGAGATGCCAGTTCCCAAGACAGAGAAAGAAGTCAGAGGCTTTCTAGGACGTCTGAATTACATTGCCCGATTCATCTTGCACCTAACTGCTACCTGTGAACCAATCTTCAAGCTGTTGAAGAAAGATCAAGTAGTACATTGGAACGATGAATGTCAGGCCGCTTTCGACAGAATCAAAGAGTATCTCCAAGAACCACCCATTCTTATGCCACCGGTTGAGGGGAGACCTCTAATACTATACTTGACAGTACTTGATAGCTCAATGGGGTGTGTGATGGGGCAGCATGACGAGTCTGGCCGAAAAGAGCATGCCATTTATTACCTTAGCAAAAAGTTTACCGACGGTGAGACCCGATACTCACTGCTCGAGAAAACTTGTTGCGCTTTGGTATGGGCTGCTCGCCGGCTGAGACAATATATGCTGACTCACACTACTCTGTTGATTTCAAAAATGGATCCAATCAAGTACATATTCGAAAAGCCTGCTCTGTCTGGAAGAATAGCAAGATGGCAGATGATCTTGACAGAATACGACATCCAGTACACGACTCAGAAGGCAATCAAGGGAAGTGTATTGGCAGACCATTTGGCACACCAAGCAGTGGACGACTACCAATCTATGAACTTTGAGTTTCCAGACGAGAATATCATGGTAGTGACTGATTGTGAAGTACCTGGACCGGATGAAGGACCTGAGGAAGGATCCCGATGGTCTATGCACTTTGACGGAGCCTCAAACGCTTTGGGTAACGGTATTGGCGCCGTGATCATATCCCCTAAAGGCACTCATACTCCACTTACTGCCCGGCTATGTTTCAACTGCACCAATAACATGGCAGAGTATGAGGCATGCATCATGGGTCTTCAAGCTGCAATTGATTTAAGGATCAAGTTTCTGAGTGTCTTCGGAGATTCCGCTCTCGTGATCAACCAGATCAAGGGCGAGTGGGATATGAAACACCCAAATCTTATTCCTTACAAGGAGTATGTTTTGACGTTGATTCCCCATTTCGAGGAGATAACTTTTGAACACTTCCCAAGAGAGGATAATCAGTTGGCGGACACGTTAGCTACGATGTCTTCTATGTTCAAAGTCAAATGGGACAACGAGGCTCCCCGGATCATTATCTGGAAACTGGATGAACCTGCATATTGCTGTGATCTTAAGGTTGAAGAGGTAACTGAGAAACCTTGGTATCATTAAGTGAAGAGGTACTTGGAAGCTCAAGAATACCCCGAGGGTGCATCTGTTAACGACAAGAAGTTCCTGAGAAGGTTCGCGGCAAAGTTCTTCCTCAGCAACGGCATTCTGTACAAGCGAAACCATGATTCAACCCTACTGCGTTGTGTGGATAAGACTGAAGCAGAAAAGATCATGGCAGAGCTGCACGAAGGTACCTTCGGAACACACTCCAGTGGACACACCATGGCAAAGAAAATCCTTCGGGCAGGATATTTCTGGTCCACAATGGAAGCCGACTGTTACCAACATTCTCGGACGTGTCACAAATGCCAGATCTATGCTGATAAGGTGCACGTTCCTCCAGTTCCTCTGAACGTTTTGACAGCACCTTGGCCTTTTGCAATGTAGGGCATTGATATGATCGACGAGATCAGACCTACAGTATCTAACGGGCATCGCTTCATCCTGGTAGCGATTGATTACTTTACAAAGTGGGTTGAAGCAGCTTCCTATGCTACGGTAACCAAGAACGTCGTGGCACGGTTTATTCGGCATAACCTGATCTGTCGATACGGCGTCCCGGAAAGGATCATTACGGACAATGGTACCAATCTCAACAACAAGATGATCACTGAGCTCTGCGAGCAATTCAAGATACAGCACCACAACTCTTCTCCTTACCGGCCAAAGATGAATGGGGCTGTAGAAGCGGCGAATAAGAATATCAAGAAGATTGTGCAGAAGATGACAGTGACGTACAAAGATTGGCACGAAATGTTACCGTTTGCTCTTCATGGGTACCGTACCTCAGCAAGGACGTCAACCGGGGCAACACCCTTTTCCTTGGTCTATGGCATGGAGGCAGTCTTTCCTATTGAAGTCCAGATACCCTCTCTCCGGATAATGAAGGATGCAGGTTTGAGCGAAGATGACTGGATCCAGACTCGGCTTGATCAACTGAACCTAATTGACAAAAAGAGACTCACTGCTATTTGTCATGGTCAAACGTACCAAAAACGGATGATCAGGGCATTTAACAAGAAAGTCAGACGCCAAGAGTATCAAGTCGGAGACCTGGTAATCAAGCGCATCATTCTTCTTCAGAGTGATCCCAGGGGCAAATGGACCCCTACGTACGAAGGGCCATTTGTGGTTAAACATATCTTCTCAGGAGGAGCTATGATTCTAACCACCATGGATGGTGACGACCTTCCTCACCCCGCCAATGCAGAAATAGTAAAAAGATACTATGCATGATCAAAAGACCCGCTAGGTTGACACACCTAGGCAAAAATAAGGGCTTCCCGGCGAACCAAAAGGGTTCGGGCAAAAATAAGGGATAAAATGAAAAAAAATCTGTACACCCGACAAGTCAAAAACCTGAAAAGGTGGCTTGGGCAAAAATGGGTATCCCGGTGGACTGAAAACCCGAAAGGGCGGTCCAGGCAAAAGTTATGGATTAAAGCGTAATACTATGTCTCATTGGATCACCTTGCATCCAGAATTCGGTATCAACCATCAGGTTCAGACGGCATCGATCAGTCAGCTTCATCTTCAACTAAGCAGCCAAGTGATGAGACGCTTGAAGACATAAAGGCGATAGCAGAATTGGAACCCAGTGGGATTATTCCTTTCACATAGCTGTTTTGTTTTCCTTTTCACAAAAATTGTATAAACTCTGTTGTTCAGCGGCGTTCTCTTACTAGGACGTCAGCCTCTTGTACATAAACGCCTATTTACAGGCAAATTCCAAAATCAATACAAATTCACTATTCAGATAAATTGCCAATTATTTTCCTTTTTCTGTTTTGTTTTGCAAAGAACGTCCAATGTTCATTTTTGATATATGCATTTGACACTAATTGCTAACTCATAAATACTTGCATACGAAACAAAGGATTAATTACAGGTGACATTAGAAGCAGGGGCAATAATGAGTTGTCTAAGCGATATAGTTGCTCTGTCCACCAAGGTACCAAGGTAAGTTCGGATGAAGAATGTAATCAGGATACCTTCACTCCCCGCAGAGTAAGACAAGAATCAGCAATACTCCCTCAAGCAGAGTTGGTCTCCCGTCAGCCCTAACAAGGCACAGTATCTCTAGCAAGTCAGCAACACTCTCCCCGAGCAGAGTTAGTCTACTGTCAGCCTCAAGGAAGTTGGATTATCCCCCAGAAGATCTCAATATTCCCCAACAGAGTATACAGATGTTCCTAAGCAAGCATCCCCGGCAATCTTGATCTAAGATTGTTCCCCGGCGGAATACAGATACTCCAGTGGAATCAATCTCCCCAGTACAGTCCAAAAAAGTCTCCCCAGGAGAGTTGAACCATCTCCCCAGTAGGAAGCTTATCCCCAGTAGATTATGGAAGCTTGTCCCTCGCAGAGTGCGAACGCCTCTCCCCGGCTTTATTCAAAGGTTATTTTCCCACCAGAGTTTATAACTGGGTTATCCTCAGCTAAAAACCACGGAAAGACCGTCCCCGACGAAGTTCTTCCTATCCCCCAGCGGAGTTCATTAAATCCCCAACATAACTCATCAATGGTATCCCCAGTGGAGTTATCATCAAAACCTCAGCAAAGTATCTCTTCCCACAGAGTATTCCCCGCAGAGTAACCTCTTCATCAAGTTTATTCCTCAACGGAGTCATCTTCTCCTACCGGGTTATTCTTGCAACCATCAGACCCAGCGGAAACGAAGAATTCTCTTCAAACGTCAGCCCAGGATTCAAGTTCCCGGCATTCGTCAAGGATTTACTTTCCTAGACGAAAATACATTCATAAACATCACATCTTCATACATTATAGCATGCACATACGCATCAGGAACATACAATCTCATTTATTTTGAGAACGTCACGCATTTCATACATCATGACATTGCATACAACTAACGTTTTGTCTTTTCAGGACAAAGGTCAATACAAAGATGATTACTATCAACTGTCGCAATTCCAGATTCGATTCCTGTATCCAGCCAGGGCATATCTGTTGACGAATAATTCTGGACTCGATTCCTGTATCCAGCCAGGGCACGTCTGAAGAGTTTGAAGATTCGATTCCTGTATCCAGCCAGGGCATATCTGTTGACGACTAATTCCGGACTCGATTCCTGTATCCAGCCAGGGCACGTCTGAAGAGTTTGAAGATTCGATTCCTGTATCTAGCCAGGGCATATCTGTTGACGACTAATTCCGGACTCGATTCCTGTATCCAGCCAGGGCACGTCTGAAGAGTTTGAAGATTCGATTTCTGTATCCAGCCAGGGCATATCTGTTGACGACTAATTCCGGACTCGATTCCTGTATCCAGCCAGGGCACGTCTGAAGAGTTTGAAGATTTGATTCCTGTATCCAGCCAGGGTATATCTGTTGACGACTAATTCCGGACTCGATTCCTGTATCCAGCCAGGGCACGTCTGAAGAGTTTGAAGATTCGATTCCTGTATCCAGCCAGGGCATATCTGTTGACGACTAATTCCGGACTCGATTCCTGTATCCAGCCAGGGCACGTCTGGAGAGTTTGAAGATTCGATTCCTGTATCCAGCCAGGGCATATCTGTTGACGACTAATTCCAGATTTGATTCCTGTATCCAGCCAGGGCACGTCTGAAGAGTTTGAAGATTCGATTCCTGTAACCAGCCAGGGCATATCTGTTGACGACTAATTCCGGACTCGATTCCTGTATCCAGCCAGGGCACGTCTGAAGAGTTTGAAGATTCGATTCCTGTATCTAGCCAGGGCACATCTGTGAGTAACTGATTGTAGACTCGATACCTGTATCTAGCCAGGACATATCTACATAAAGAGTTTGAAGATCAACTCCTGTAACAGGCCAGGTAATTATCTTTCTTTCTTAGGTATGCAAGTTCTCGCTAAGGAATCTCTTATGCGATCGACACCTAGATGGCATCTATAAGCCCATCCAGATACCAACAGTCCCCAGATGGCATCTATAAGCCCATCCTCCTATCCATCATCTCTCTAAATGGCATATGTAAGCCCATTCCCGTCATCACACTACTGATACTCTACTATGTGAGTGCAAATTTCTGGGCACTCTAGTGTTCAATCATCTTCCACCTTCAGATCACGAAAGGCACGCAAGCCAATCTACATCCTCAGGTCTAAGAAGATTGAACAGGGGCAACTGTTGTACCCCAAAATTTTCCCTCCCATATTCTTCAAGATTTGTCAAGATCAACCTCCAAATGGTTCAAAAGCTCTCGAGGGTTGCACAGTCCAATTGCCTCCTAACACAGTCAAAATTAGGGTTTTGGTTCTGGCAAAGAAATTGAGGTTTTCAAGGGTCCAATCAAGTCCCATATACCTATATACATTGTCAAACATCCATATATCAAGTTTCAAGACTCACAGCATCAAGTTGCACAGTCAAAAACCCTAATTGCCTCACAGTCAACTGCAGGGGTAAAATGGTCATTTGACAGTCAAAAGTCAAAATTTTTGGTCAACATCTTATTTTGAAGCCACAATCATCATTTGATCAATTCTTGATCATGATTCCACAAGCATGGCTCAAAAAGCCTCAAGATTCAAAAGTTTCTATTTTTGGACAGTAGAAAAAGTCAACTGCAAATTGACCAAGGCATAACTTCTTCATGGTTTATCAGAAAAATCTCATCCAATGCTCATTTTGAAGGGGATGACATTTCCTACAACTCATATTCACATTCCAAGTCCAATAAGTGCTCTCACAAAAAGTTATCAATTTCAACATTATAGGTCATTTTCAAAAGTCAACAAAAAGGCACTTTAAGTCAAAGACCATAACTTGAGATTGGTAAAACAAAATGACATGGGACCAAAGGAATTGGTTTGAGGACTTCAAGACCTTTCCAAAATGTCCAAGAACATGTTCATAGCTTCAAAATTGAGCAAGATATGCATTGGAGAAGTTGGGAAATTTTTGGGAACTTTCAAAAGTCAACTTTGCCAAAAACACTTCATTTTTGCTAATGGGCCTCAAATTCCTTATTGAATCTTTGCCCAAATCCTATGCACGACCAATTAAGATTAATTGGAATTATTTTCTTATTTTAATTAATTATTTGGATTTTTAATTGATTATTAATCTATTTAATTAATTTAATTATAGGAAAATATTAAAACATGGTTGTCAAATCTTTTTATGAAGCAAATACACTCCATACATGCTGAAGATCTCGTGCATCACTCAAGGGGAAAAGATCTCCCAATTTGGCAAGGTTTTCATTCAAAAAAGATTGGAAATTATATGATTGAAAATCAAAGATTGAAAACATTATTTCATGAACTTTTGGGCCAAGGTTTTAACCTAATTCTCTTCACATACATATGCTGAAGCCAACCCTATTCTTAGAGACGTGAAAGCTGCCATAGAAAACCATAACCAAGTTGCAAAAATTCAAGAAATATTGTGAAACTGAAATCAATATTGCAGGTGAATTCAAAGCCTAAAAGTGGTTCTAACGTGTTGCTGACATTGCCAGGAATCCATAGCCATCAAGAACAAGCTCTAATACACAAGGAAACGGTAAAACAGAGTCACGGTTTGAACAAACATTTCCATAATCGAAGTCCAATTTTTATGCATCATTGACATGTTTTGATTATTGATTTGTGTTGCTGACATCTTCCTGAAGCTTTTGGTATGGATTAATTGTGTTGAAACATCCTGTATCGAAATCTACCATGGACAAACGCTAGGGTTTCAGAGCTTCCATATTGGGGTTTTTCATATGCTGTAAAATTAGACCTCAAGACCTATATGGATAAATTCATCAGGACAAGATGAAACCATTGACACTATCGCGCCCTTTTTATATTGCTTGTGTGCCTAATCTCTATTCTTGGCACTTTTGTTTTGTGAGGGTTTAAAACCCCCGCTATCTTGTTTATGTTTACAATTAAAACGAAGAAGACAATAGGCGTGGCAACATGTGACTGGGTGATTCAAATGAGTGGCGCGCTTTTTGTGTTCCCAGCATAATTATTACTTTTCATATATTATGTTTATTAGTTATTATGTTTACAAACAATTGCAGATGGCGTAGTGGTGGTGGACGTGTCTTGCAAACACTGGGACCTGGGTTCGATTCCCAGGTCCCCCCATATAATTGTTGATTTTTGTTCTAACATGTTCCAATGCAGTGCCTCTCAAATGTTCCACCATAAGCCTCATGCGTTAGCTTGCCAAGTGGCCTTGATCAACAATCTGAAGGCCAGGAGGTGATGAACACTCTATGCCCTAGTCAGCCAGCAAGCACGTGATTCCTGAAATTCAAACGTGGCTTGGTCTTCTTGGGCCAGAATTGCTTCAATTTTACCTCCACTTTGGGCCATCACACCCCCTTTGGTTTGCATTTAAATTTTATTTTATTTTCTTTTAATTTCTTTTAATTGTTTTTAATAATTATTATTAATTCATAACAAATTAATTTTCCATAATAAAAATCAGAAAATCAAAATTGTAAATATATTTTTAATTGTTTATTAATTTCACCATTAACTTATTTTTGTAAAGAAATGATAACAATTAACTTAGTTTAATTTAGGTTTAAATTTTAATCCTTTTTCTTAATAAATAAAAATTGCATAGAATTAGGTTTTGACATTTTTTTAATCATATTTTATTAATCATCATTATCACTATTTATTAATTATTATTTTTGTACATATAAGTGTAAATTAATTAATTAGTTTAAATTAGTTTAACTTTAACATTTTCATTAATAATTAAAATAAACTTAGAACTAGGGTTTTCTTTTGATTTTAATTTCTTTATTTTTATTAAATACAAAAAACACAAAAATATCTTTCTTGTAAATAATTAATTAATAATTAGATTTAATTTTAATTTAATTTCAAGCAAAGGACAAAAACTCTTAATTTCTCAAAAGGGTCAAAAACGCTAAGGACGTCCAGTTTAATTCTTTCGCACGTTATTTTTATATTTTGATTATTATGTAACTGCTTCCAAGGATGTAATAGTAATTAGGTTTATTGCTTTTTTTTACTTTCCGCATCTTTATCAAAAACAAGTCTTTGTTTTTTGGCGGTGTATAGACCCGCGCCTTGTAATAGCGTAGCTTTTACCTTTCTGTATTTTATTTTCCGCACTCCTAACTGCTAAATTACATGAAAGAATGTATGACAATTAAAAACAACTCGTAGCTCACCATTGCATGATCAAAGATAAAACGTTAACCTGAAAACAATACACAATGCACATGCCACTTCTAGGGTACGCCTCACTCGTTGCCTCGAAAGTGGTCGTCAAGTATAGGGTGTTTTAGCGGTCGCCCTTATGTCTAAGATCCAGTTGCCTCGAAACGGTTGCCTCGGATAAAAAGGATCCAGGACACTAGGGTTACTTCTAAGGTGTCCTACTATTTCTTCGGTGACCACATTGTCCCTCATAATCGAATTGACCCGAATACCTCCAACGACGGTGCTACCTACTTTTCAATAATGGGATAGTACTGTCTAAAGGACTCTTACACAGCCTAATTCTTTAGGGTAGGTAGATCTCATGGGTACTTGCTCTTTTCAAACAAACAAAATAACTTTTCACACTAACACTTTCAAAAAGTTTTCAAACAAATTTTTCATACACTCTTGAGGACAGATACAAGAGTTACTTAGAAATTTTTCAAACCAAACTTTTTCAAAATCCACAAACACTTGAAAAGCAAACAAATTTTTAAAAACATAAGAGCAAGTACCTAAGAGCCCGTGGATAACCACGGATAGAAAGGGTGCTAACACCTTCCCTTTCTATAAATCTACCTCCCGAACCGAGAGACATTCTCAATAAGGAATTTTGCTGTGCTTTTGTCCTTTCCATGTTGGAGAACATAAAAGACGGTGGCGACTCTTGCTTACCGCGACATTTCGCGAACCAGCTTTAAACAGTTAGTTCTATTTCCACCGATCACACCTATAATCAACACACATTCGGACCTTACCATCCTTCTTCAGCACTGGAACCACGTTGGAAATCCACTGAGGGTAAGAAGTTACTGCTAGAAACCCGACATCAAATTGTTTCATAACCTCAGCTTTGATTTTCTAGGACATTTCTGGACGCATGCGGCGGACCTTCTATTTCACCGGAGGACAATCTTCCTTGGTAGGCAGGTGATGAACCACAATGTCGGTATCCAACCTAGGCATGTCTTCGTAAGACCAAGCAAAGATTTCCACATAGTCATGCAGCATCTGAATCAACCGTTACTTCACACTGAGCTCTAAATTGGCACCAATCTTGACTTCCTTTCTGTCTGTCTCAGTACCCAGATTAACCGTTTCCACTGGCTCTTCATGTGGCTGAATGGCCCTCTCTTCCTGGAGTAGCAGTCTCGCAAGTTCACCAGGTACTTCGCAATCATCTTCACCTTCGTCTTCAGCTAAGTTGATCGGATTTTAGAAGTCATAACTGGCAGTAGCAGAGTCGTTACCAGTGAGATCCAGAGTGGATTGGAACCTGTATAGGTGAGTGTGTGTAAATATAGCTGTTTTGCAATATATAATAAAGAAAGAAAAGGAGCGCAAGATTTTTAAATACAACAAACGTCCAATGTTTTTATTGATGATATATGAAAATGACACACAAAAGCCCTCACAAATGAAGCCACGGTGCCTCGGGTAGGACACCGAGCCATAAAAGTTTCAACCTATTGTTTGTTACAAATTGAAAAAAAAAGAGTTCATTACTGAGTGACAAAAGTAATAGGTATGAAATCTTTGGCAGTCCAGTTTCTTGGTCCACTGTCGGTTGTTGGGTAGATCCAGCTTTCGAATTCAGATTCCTCCATGTCGTCTTCAATAGCATTCACTCTCGGGTTGGTGATGAACACATGAGGTTTTCCAATCCTCGCCTTACAAACAGCCCTCTGAGCCTCTGTAGTGAAGCCCAAACCAAACTTGTCAGTCTTTGGAGTGAAATCAGGAAGTCGGCCCCAGTTTGCACACTCACCCTTCTCAATAACAGCCCGGGCATCCTTTAAGGAAGCCATCTTCAAAGGAGGGTCTTCAATCACAGTTTCAGTTGATGCCAGTGTCTGAGGCACCTCTTCAAAGTGTTGAAAGGGGGTCTCAATGAACTCCCCATCCATCTCTATGTACCGGAACGAGTTGAGGTGGCTGACCATATACTATTCCTCCCCCTGAACTGTAACAATCTTTCCTCAAACCGGGTACTTAAGCTTCTGATGTAGTGTGGAGGTCACAGCTCCAGCCTTGTGGATCCATGGACGACCCAGAAAACAAGAATAGGATGGTCGGATATCCATCACATAGAACGTTGAATCAAAAATTTGAGAACCAACCCTGATTGGAATGTCAACTTCCCCATGTACCATCCTTTTCGAACCGTCAAAGGCCCGGAAAACAATGTTACTAGGCTTGAGCTCTAAACCCTCACAATCCATCCTGTCTAGGGCCTTCTTGGGAAATACATTCAATGAAGAACCGGTGTCTACCAACACATAGGCAAGAGTAGTGCCCCTGCATTCAATGGAGACATGCAGGGCATCGTTATGGTTCTTTCCCTTGGCGGTCAGATCGGCATCAGAGAAGCCCAAACCATTATCAGCAGTCAAGTTAGCCACACAATCGGTAAATTGATCAGCAGACGTTTCTTGTGGCACATGGGCCGTCTTTAGGAAGGAAATCAGGGCCTTGGCGTGGGCCTCTGAACACAACAACAGTGATAGCATAGAAATTTTAGAGGGGGTGTGCCCCAACTACTCAACTACATTGAAATCACTCTTCTTGATAATCTTGAGGATCTCCTCCATCTCTTGCTGGGAAGCTTCAACATTGGTTGTCTTTGGTGCCTCCGTTATGGCAGGCAAATCAGTAGCAATCCCTTTGCCCCGAGCGTCAGATGACTCGGCAGTAGGGGTAGAAACAGGAACTTGATCAGGAAGGGAAGCGGGCACACTTGTAGGTGTGATGATAAGAGATTTCTGAATAGCTGGTGGCGCAATATCTGGTGAGAACAGCCTACCACTGCGAGTAACTTTGGCAGGCCCGATGATGTTACTGACGCCGGTACTAGCATCAAACTCTTGTTTTACTCCAAGCACATAAACATCTGCCTCATAGTGCCACGGGACAGCTTTGTCGGATGTATAAGGGAGGGGCCCTGGAACAGTAATGATGATAGGAGCAATCTTCTGAGTAGACATGATTTTGACAGGCTTCTTTGAAGGAGCCTTAAGAGGGTTGTTGAAAATAGTGACAATAGATACTTCTTCGGCAGGGACAGCAGGAACAGCAATCTTCTCGAACAAGATCTCTTTGCTATCCATCAGGCTTTGGATACCTGATTTCAGCAAAGGATAACCAGCAGGTGAAACAGCACATAGAAGGCAACCTTTACCACATCCCGGAAATAAACCGGCTAGCAACAGGTTCCTTTTGACAGTCAATAACGGAGTAACAATCTCTTCCATGGAGGCTACATACCGGTCTTCTTCCACAGCATTCACTCCATGCTGGGGCATGGGAGCAGTCACAACATTGGGTCTTTCGGGCGCCTCAAACTGTATTTCTTTAGCATCAATAAGGTCCTGAACCTTATTCCTCAAAGCCCAATAATCGTCTGTAGTATGCCCCGGGCTATCAAAATGATAAGCGCAACGGGCGTTGGGGTTGTATTTTGGAGAAGCTGTGTTCACTACCTTCGGAGCTTCTTTGACAGTTACCAGATTGGTTGATAGTAGTTGCGGCAAAATCTGAGACAGGGTCATACTGAGCCGAGTGTACTGCCTTTTGGGCCTCTCACCCCTTGGTTGGTTAAACTGCTGAGGAGCAGCAACAAGCTTTGAAATTACCAACGCATTGACAGCTTGGCGGCGTTCCGGCTTAATTTATCTTCTGGGACCATAAATAGCACTGGCTTCCTTCTTAAAGGGCTTCTTTTCAGTACTCGCGGAGGCACCTTTCTGTATCTTTCCCGACTTGATACCAGCTTCTATCCTCTCACCGGTTAAGATCAGGTCTGTGAACCCAGCAGAAGAATTACCAATCAGGTGGTTGAAGAACGGACCAGACAGGGTCCCTAAGAACATGTCGACAAGCTCACGGTCCGTCAAAGGTGGTTGCACCCTACCAGCCAGGTCTCTCCACTTTTGCGCATATTCCTTGAATCCTTCGCCCGTCCCCAGTGACATACCCTGGAGTTGGGTACGCGTGGGAGCGAGGTCAGAATTATACTGATACTACTTATAAAATGCAGTAGCCAAGTCCTTCCAGTTTCGAATACTGGCTCCATCCAGCTGATAGAACCACTCGAGTTGAGCCCCTGAAAGGCTATCCTGAAAGAAATGGATCCATAGGTTCTTGTCTGTGGTGTAAGGTTGGATCTTCCTTACATATGATCTGAGATGCATCTTCGGGCAGAACAACCCGTCATACCTTGCAAAAACTGGCACTTTAAACTTCGGGGGGATCACAATTCCAGCAACTAATCCCAAATCTTCGAAATCTAAACCGGGAACTCTCTGCAGCTCCATAGCTGCCAACCTGTCTTCCAAGCTTTTGTACTTATCATCGGCGGGCGGGTATTGTTTCTCAGAGTAGTCTTCGTCTTCTTCAGCCTCTCCTTCTTCAGCTTCGGATTCGGAAGGTACCGCAGCCCCATTCCCTTTACTGGCTACCTCTTCAGATGTAGGGGGAAATTCAAGAACTCTTCTGGCTTCACCCTCAAACCTTCTTCCTAGGGTAGCCACCCCGACTCTCTTCTTCTTCTTTTTCACTTGCTCTTTGTTCCCAAGCAGGGCTTTTAGATCCTCCTGACCCTTAGCCAAGGTCATCAGGAGATGTTGAAACTGTGAGTTCTGAGACTGCAAGTCCTTGACCGTCTGTTCGAGATCCATCTTACTGAAATAAACAGCAGAAAGATAAGGAAACCTGGTGTGGAGACCTGCTTATGCGCATGATGAATGACATGTTTGTTTATGCAATGCATTCAAGGATTTAGAAAATTCAAAATTGTTGCAAACAAAAAGAACACACGTCATATTAATAAGAAGAAATTTGTCAGTACATAAATGCCCCATGGGCCAAATATTTACAAAAACTTCTCAAGTTAAAAAGGCGTTGCGCATCCTCTTTGGTGCGATGTAGGTGTTGAGGGTCTCTTCCTCATGGAGTCGTCGGGTAAGCTCCAAAACCTTCTTCTCACTGGCGTAGAAGCTGGCTTCAAAAGTGTTTTGTTCTTCCTTGAGTTAGATCCAGCTCTTCTGCATCTCCTCCCATGATGTAGGCATGTCAGGATATAGGATGGTGTAGGGAACCTCTACTTCCTTAACGGGCTCTTTAATCACGGGGAGAACATGAGGATAAGGCATCATTGGACTCTGGGCTCGGGTTCGTACCCACTTGAGATAAGGCTCAAGAGGGATGGAGTTCTTGTGCCCCAGTGTCTTGCTGTCTACCTTGTTAGGCATCCTCCAAGCTCTGATGAATCTTTGGCGAAGTCCCTGCGCATCGTTGTCGAAGTCAAAAACTAAGTCAGGAATCAACATGTCATGAGGGCCATCCCTCCGTGCATATCCAAATTGTCTCAAAGCTAGACAAGGGTTGTAGGTAATGCCTCATATAATGCCAAGCAATGGAACATTAGGGAACTCTCCACAACGATCGACGATGATGACATTTTCTCTGGACCGAGAACACCAATGTACATCAGAGTGAGTGAGGGTCATCAACCGTTGTGACCACCTTAAGCCTTGGTCATTCTTCAAGACAGATTGTGGAAGGTGCGAAATAAACCACCTTGCAAGGAGAGGAGTACATCACATGAGAACACCCCTCTTTCTCATTGTTCGTGTGTAAAATGAGTGAAGAATATCCCCAAGCAATGTTGGTATTGGATTTCTGGATAAGAAGATTTTGACGGCGTTGACGTCTACAAGCTGGTCAGGATTTGGGAACAAGACCAACCCATAGATGAGGAGTGCCACAATTTCTTCAAAGGCTTGTAGATCCAATGAATTCCAACACTCTTGTGCCTTCTCAAACAAGAATTTTGCCAAGAAGCCTTTGACACCGCTTCTAGTTTCCCAATGCCCCTTGATGTCAGATGGTTGCAAGTGTAGTGCTTGAGCAACATCTTCAGGCTTTGGTTCTTTTTCCGTACCGTTGTAGGGTAGTTGATTAAGAATAGGAATTCTCAAGAGTTGAGAAAATTCCTCCAAAGTGGGCACCAATTGGTAGTCGGGGAAATTGAAACAGTGGTGAAGGAGGTCAAAGAACTGGAACAACACCTTTACCATGTCCTCTTCAATGTTGGTGCTGACTAAGCTGAGCAGTCTACCATGTCTTTCACTGAAGGGAGAGCTTTCTGGAATTCTGGATGTGAGCTCCTTGAGTTGAGGAGGGATTCTCACAAGGTTGACTTGGATAGTTTTCCTGCGAAGAATTTCCATGACCTACAAAACAAGAACAAAGATGAAGATCCAAACCCTTGAAATGGTTAGTGAATGCATATGATGCTTTATGATGTTCATGATGTATGCACAAAACATATGTACAAGCAATTCACACCAAACCCTAGTTTCAGGCTTGCATGAGATTTCATAGGTAAGTACCCTCTTGAGTGTAGTTGGCTTAAAAACTTGTCCTATAAATAGTAACCGGGTTCTAAAGAGCTCAATATCATTGGATTGTTTTCCATGTTCATTGTTTTGGTTTAGCCACTTAACTAACGACCAAAATATTCCAAGAAAACAACCCTCAATGAGTGTAGTATCGAGTATCTACCAACTTCGGACTGCACCAAAGCCGGTCATCTCACTACCCCTAATGAAAGGCCAAGATGGTCAAGTAAGGTTCTAGGTCATTAGTGCTTAGTGACATCACTCAGCGGCCCCGTACTCTCCTTGATTGAACTCAAGGGTTATCGGTACTCACAAATATGTCGCACTAATATAGCTATTGCTTCAACCGTGTCGGTATACCCCGCATAGTTTCCACAATGTATTGCTATCTATGAATGTTTCCCCAAATCCGGGTGTAGGATTTCAAGCCCAAACAAGAGAACCAAGATATAAAGCAATCAAAGCAAATAATTAGTCATGCAAGAGGGTTATCTAAGCCCTAAGGTTACTCCACTTTAAAATTTTCCCCAGCAGAGTCTCCAGTTCTGTGATACGGTGGGAGAACTGACTTGGGTTTTGCGTTTGTATTCGCAAATGTTTCGGTTGAGCAAGAGTCGCCACCGACTTTTTATTTTATCCTAAAGGAAAGGTTAAAAAGCACAGGAAAAACCTTTTGAGATGTTTCGTGGGTTCGGGGAGTAGATTATAGAAAGGGAAGGTATTAGCACCCTTTCTATCCATGGTTATCCATGGGCTCTTAGTTACTTGCTTAGATCACTTGCCTTTGATTTTCAATTGTTTGAAATGGTACTTTGTGTGTGGGTTTGAAAATGTTTTGAAAAGAGGCCATTTGTTGTGGCAACCTTTATAATGACCCATGTTTGGATGTATACAAAGGTGTATGTCTTTTGAAAATTTTTCAAAGTTTTTGAAAGTTGTTTTGAAAGTGTGTTGTGATGTGTGTTTTGAAAAATGGCAAGGATTGTTTTGCAAGATTTGGTCAAGTAACCAAGAGCTATCTACCCTAAATTTCTCAAAGTTCTTTCCTATGTTTTAACCCTTTTAATAATTTTGTTCCACCATTGTATTTGGTGGGCAATCTTGTGTTAGGATATTAACGGGACAAGCGCGGGTCATCGTTTAGACCATGATTGCAATGGTGCCAAGTGTCTTTGGCAACTTTTCCTTTAAGGGACTTGATCATTTTTAGGCAACTTTCGAAAGCGTCATCGAGGGACTATGATCATTTGATATTGTTTTGTTTTGCCAAAGACACCCAACATGCAACATGGCCCATTATTGAAGGCAACAAGTGGAGTAACCCTAGGGGTGCAAGTGTGATTGGTGTTTGTTCATTTTCATGCTTTTATCTTGGAATTAGGTCAAGCTATTTGTTTGGTTAATTTTTGCATACAAAACCCTAAGTCTATCATGGCATATTTAGAGAGCTTTTAAATGCGAAAAATAAAAGTCCTAAATTATTACAACACAATTATGGGATGGGGGGTACAAATGTTCAAATGGGGGATATTTAGCAAGAAGAATTAAATCTAAACTATTACATCCAAATTGAATATACAAATTATTTAATATACAAGAATTAAATAAAAATACAATAAAATGCAAGATGCAAAAAAATGATTTTTATATGTATGTAAAAGTGTTTTTCATGTGACAAATAAACAAAAATAAAAAGGATCAATTTTTGGATATTTTCATGTTTAGGGCAAAACCCTAATTTTCTAAATAAAAAGCAATTATTATTTAATATATACAATATTTATTAATTATGTACAAAAAATAAATAAAAAGGAAGTATATTGTAAAAAAGTATTTTTGAGGTTAAATATTAATAAAAATAAAAATGTATTATTTTGTATTTTTATCCTAAATATTCTAATAAATATATAAGTATTTATATTATATATTAAATATATTAAATATGTAAAAAAATAAAAATATTTATTATTTACAAAAAAAAGTATATTTTTAGAAAATGTTTCCAAAAGATAAAATAAAATAAAATTAGGAAACAAAATGTATTTTGTATTATTTTTAGTATTTTAAACAAAAAGGTATATATGTTATTTATATGTATAAACTCAAATAAAACAAATAAAAATCCAAATAAAATGCAAAAATGGTTGAAAAAAAGTTTTTTATATTTTTTATATTTTGACAAAAATAAACAAGTCAGAAACAAAAAGAAAAAATCAAAAATGCTAAAAATAACACACAATGGGCTAAGGGGGTGTATGTGTGAAACAGTGGTGCAAACAGAAAAAATAAGCCAGGCCCAGCCCAAAGGGCTTTGTCTTCAACCTCTGGCCAGATTCAAACAAAAAACGCGTGTTTTGCCTTGTCCCTGCTATCTCTTGATCCTTTGATTTTTAACAAAAACTTAAAACATGAAAGTTGTAGAGCTTGAAGCCACGATTCTAAACATATAAAGAAGTTAATCTAACTCTCAGAAATGAGAGAGAATTTCGTCTCCCCCAATTCCTGACCTAGCTTTTTTTCAATGTTCAGGTCCAAAATACTCTTAGCACACACAATATAAATGGAAAGTAACTATATGGATGGCTTCAGGGCTATGATTAGAACATGCTTTCTTCACAAACTTAAGCCTAACTATGCCTGGATAGAGAGATAGAAGTTCAAAAACTTACCTGTTCAGCTTGAGTCGTGTGCAGCAATGGAGGCACTTTCAATGCAATGTGAGGACTTGTACAACTTGCTTGAAGTTCAGGGATGCTTCTCCAACCTCTAGCTTGCTTTGAAACTAGCTGAATCGAGCTATGGAAGTTCACCTGCAAAGTTGAAAACTGAAAATGGCAAATGATGTTAGGGATGTTACAGTTTGTGTTCAATGCTTGGGATAGCTTCAGTGGGTGATAGGGAATGTGTTTGCAAAGGTTTCAACCAAAACGCACGAGTGGAAGTGTTTGTGGAAGTCAAGTTGCAGAAGGGACTCTGTTTTTGCAGCAAGGAGGTGTTTCTGTGGATGAGGAGGGATTGAAGGTGGTTGGCTCGTGTTTCAGGTCTGGTTTGATGTTTGGAATATGCTCAAGAAGTTTGTTTAGGCATGTGTGGACAGGAACTCAATGTTGTCTTTCAAAATGCAAGCTTTCTTCTCTCTTAAGCAAAAGTTGTCAAGTTTCAATATAGGCTACCACAGGCCCCTCAAGCATGCTGCCTAATCTCTCCTTGATCAGTGGGATTAGTCCATAAACTTGTGCCTCAGAGATTTGCTTTGGTACTTCTTTGATTTGTGTTTGACATAAAGTTGTGCTTTACAAGAATGGACAACTTGCTTTTTCCAAATATGGATTAAACTTCCATGTAATGACCAAATGAGCAAAATAATGCTAGAACAGAATGGATTGGCATTTAATTATTGAGTGTAAATGAGATTAGAGGCCTGTAACTAGCTTGTGCAAGCTGATTTCAAAAATACCCAAGTTATGAACATGCATTTGGCCATGAATCAAAGTGACTTTTGCCCATATTGACAAATTCGATTCTCCCTAACCACAAGGGTGTTTTAGAAGCTCTTGGACATTTTGGAAAGCTTGGAGTGTGTACTACAATCCATATTTGTAATGCAAGTTGAGATTCCAAGTGTAAGAATGTGAAAAGTGGCCATGAAGTTGGGCAAAAATCCTGCCTAAAATAGGTCAAAAAATTTCTAAGTTAAGAATGTTTTGCACCCTTGTTCCAAAAATCATAACTTGAGCTACAAGCTTCTTTTGAGGAAACTTTGTGAATCAAAGTTGTAGATTTTGCAATGGACTATAACTTTCATGTTTTGAGTTTTGTTTGAATCCAAATGTATCTTGATGAAAAGATGGGACAAAGTTAGGAAAAAATTAGGAATTTTCATAACTTAGAAAATTTCTAAGTTATGAAATTTCTTCATTTCAAACCCTAATTTGTGATTTTTGATTTCTTGATGAACAAGTTTCATACTTTGACATGTATTGATGAAAAATGAATCTTGACACTTGATTTTGACCAAAAAGTCAAAGTTTGACTTTTCAGTATACAGTCAAATTTTGCTCAGTTGACTGGAAAATTCATATGTCAATCTTGTGCATTTGGGATCTTTTGAACTTGTTGAACATGTTAAGACAATTCCATTGGTTCCTTGAGTCCATATGTGAGCTTGGTTTGCCATTGGCTAGGTCAAACAGTCAAAAATTGCCTTTGTGCAGTCAAAACCCTAAAAATGACCATTTTGCCCTTTTGGTGATCTAATCAAATTTCTTGTGGAATTGTGATCCAAACTTGATCAAATGGTTCATATGAGTTCATAATGTTGATGTGGGCCAAAAATCATGAGGTTTGACTGTCAATTGACCACAGTTGATTTTTTCCCCAATACAGCTGATTTCTAGGTCAACTGTCCAATTGACTGGGCAAAGATTGGAATCAAGGCTTGAAACTTGGTATGGATAAACTGGTGAGTCCAACATGAAGCATGAAAGTCACTTTGGGCATTTTAGGTCAAAACATATTTGTGCAAACTCAAACCCTAATTTGGGTCAACAGTGCAAGGAGGAGTCTTGAGCAGAGCAAACCCTAAATTGATCTTGGGCTCCAAGGGTCTTGTGGTGAGAAAATGTTGAGGAAATGGGAGGGCAAATTTTGGGGTACAACAGTACCAAATGCTTTCCATGGTCCTAATATTTTCTCAAGATCATCCATGTCAAGTTTCATGCCTTGCACAAGGAGCTTGCTCAATCAACTGCTCAGATGCCTGAAAATCAACTATACTAGGTCAAAAGTCAATTGTGGTCCACATACAGTCAAACTTCAAGATGTTTGGACAACGTCAACATTTTTAAGTGATATCCATCATTTGATCAAGGTTTAATCATAATTCTCAAGGAATGCCCCAAATTCACCAAAACCCAAAAGTTGCTAAATTAGGGTTTCACAGGAAAAAGTCAACCAAACTTTGACTAGGCATAACTTCTTCATACTTTATCATAAATTTTCCATCCAAGGATCATTTTTAAGAGGATGAAATTACCTATAATTCATCTTCATCTCACAAGTTCAAAATATGCACTCATCAAAATATATGAATTTCTACGTTATAGGTCCTTTTGAAAAGTCAACAAAAACACCTTTTGGGTCAAAGCATCTTACATGAACATGGAAGACACAATTGAGATGAAACCAAAAGGGTTGTTTAGGGGACATCCTAAGCTTTCTAAAAAGTCCAATAACACCTCTCTAAGGTTAAAATTGAGGGAGATATGTATTGTCAAAGTTGACCAATTTTTGGAAATGTGCATGAAGTCAACATTGATCAAAATGACTTTTTTTTTCAAATGGGCCAATATTTTCTTGTTTGAAACTTGTTCCTAAGATGGCCCACGATCCCTGAGCTTATCCACCTATTATTTTATTATTTTTATTATTTATTTTGATTTTTTATCCATTTAAATCAAAATAAATCAATTTAAAGAGTAGAATAATCAAATAAAATCAAAGATTTGATTTTATGAGCATATTATGAGTCCATGAACAGCTAGCAAATCAAAAAATTCGTGCAAGAGCTAATTGATTGGAAAAGATCTTAATTTGGTCTATTTTGGAAACAAATCATACAAGGCAAAGAATGAAATCAAATCTCCATAATTTGCAAAGATATGATCAGTTTTTGTTGACCTAAATCATTCTATGATATATACACAACATTTCCAAAGCATAAGGAAGGTTTTTGGGTCGTGAAAACAAGGAGGTCAACTTCAATTTTTTGTCAAAAAAAGTGTTGATCACATATTCCTCCATAGACTGATTCAAGCAATTTCAAGGCCAGCAATCCATTCCTGGACATTTCTTGAAGTTATTCCAATCGTCCTCCAGCCTTAAAACCTTCAGAAATCACACCTCACAGTGCCACGGTTTGCATCTTTTTTCAAGATTCGTTTTCAATGATTTATCCATCATAAACATGTTTTGATCATATATTCATTCTTGCTATCATATTTGTAATGTTTTTGATTGGTTTGATTGAAGTTTAAGTGCAGGAATGGCATGATGCCATTGTTAGGGTTTTGAGGTCCCAAATTGGGAATTCTATATAGAGGCAAAATTGGACAAAATTAGGGGTACTATCATGCTCAGAAGATGATTTGCAATTGATCCATGCCTTTGGTTTGAATTTATTCTGCTTGTGCTGCATTTTTGAATTTTACAGGTTTTTAGTTACGAACAAAATCCGTCACTAAAACCTATAGTGACGGAAAACTGTTATAGGTAAAAGTTCCCTATCTAAAACGACGGATCCCTGAAGAAGGTGATGGCGTGGTGCTCACTGATTCGTCCTTTCAAACCATTGGAGACCCACAACGCGCGCATTTTTGACATGTGGCCATAGATCTTTATTTGCCTTATATTTATTTTGTATTATTTTGTTAACAATTAACACGCTTGGTTCAGTTGGCAAGGCAGGGCATGATAAGGCTTTAGTCCAAAAGGGGGTGGGTTCGATCCAGCCCTTTTGCAAAGTTAATTCTCACTAATTTGTGTCTTTAGATCCAATGCTCCAGGTCCCTACGCGCTCCTCATGCACTTCCATCACCATACCACAAGATCTCATCATATTCAAATCTAACACTCAACACATGCAGACCGTGGTGAACCCTCAAACGTGACCGGCACTCGATCCAAACGCCTGATTGGGCCAAAGGATTTGGGCTCAACGAAATTCAGGCGTCACACCTCCCATTCAGCTTTCATCACAGGCCCAAGTTCTTTTTCTCTTTTCTTTATTTCTTTTTTAATTATTTATTAATTACTTCTTTCATAAAAATAACACAACAAAATCATTTTTTTTATTTAATCAAAAAATCATAAAAACATCAAAAAAATTATTTTTTTCATACAATATTCTATTTCTTTAATTAATTAGTTTAATTATTTAAGGAAATTTAATCCCTTTCATAATTTAAATCAATTAGAATTAGGATTCAATTTGTACATAATTCAATTTTTTCTCAAAAAACTAACCTAAATCTTTTTCAATTAGATCTTTTAGTTTTGCTAATTATTCTCGCATTTAATTCGCCGCGCGCTTTTTTTAATTTCCTTTTTATTATTATTGTAATTGCTCCGAGTTTGTAATAGTAATTAGGGTTTCAATTCCGCATCTTTATTTTCGGTCAAAATAATTATGTATCTGCAAAAGCCCTGTAATAGCTAGGACTTTAACTTTCTCACTTTAATTTCCGCAAACTATAAACTGCTTAGATGTATGTTAATAGGATTGCATGGAAAGACTAACTGAAAATTAATACGGTAGAAAACTCTAAATGTGCAAAGATTAAATAACTGAAATCAAACACATGCACATGCTCACTCCTAGGGTTTACCTCACTGGTTGCCTCGGAAATAATGGTCGTGTCCCTCGAACGTAGGGATACCTTAGCAATGACCCGCGATTCAAAGTCGTCATAAAGATTATAGTCCCTACTTGTCCCTCGAGTTGCCTACAAATTGATCTTATGACGATAGTCCCTTCGAAATGCTAAGGTATCCTTACTTGTTGCCTTCAGAGACCATTTCGTCCCTTCGAACGTCCCTTTAAAAATCCAACGACGGTGCTACCTATTCCTTAATAATAGGATAGCACTGTCTAAAGGAAAACAAACAGACTTTTTCGAGTAGGTAGATTAGTTCCTAGGTACTTGCTCAAACAAATAAAAAGTTTTTCACACCAACACTTTCCCAAAAAAAGTTTTCAAAAACAACTTCGTAACACTCTTGAGGACAGAAACAAGGGTTAAAACGAAGTAAAATAAAACTTTTCAAAACAAGCACACATAAACACACAAAAGCAATTTCAAAATGAGCAAGTACCTAAGAGCCCGTGGAAAACCACGGATAGAAAGGGTGCTAACACCTTCCCTTTCTATAATCTACCCCCCGTACTCAGAAACATCTCAAAAAAGGTTTTTTCTGTTCTTTTTCCTTTTCCTTGTTGGATAAAATAAAATTCGATGGAGACTCTTGCTTACCGCGACATTTTCCAAACAAAAAATGCAAACCAGTATTAACAGTTGGTTCTGCCACCGTATCACAGTGTCTCTAGGAGGTCTTTTACAGCTAGTTCTGCAATCTTCGCTTTATCGGAGGAATTCTTTCTTCAGCGTTGCGCGACCGCCTTGAGGGCAGGATCTATAGTCAAGTGATGTCATGCGACTTCTGGATCTAAATCGGGAATCTCGGCTGCACTCCAGGCAAACAAATCAGCATTCTCCTTCAGGAAAGCCTTAAGTTTCCTTTTTTCCAGGTCGGGGAGGTCTGCTCCAATCTTCACTCCTTTGGTGGGGTCTTCTCCAAGGGGAACTAGCTCTAAGTCACCATCTGGGATAGGTCGTGCGTGACCTGAGAGTTTGTCGCAAACAACAGAGGAGGTCGAACTTTTGTCTTCGACCATATGATCCTTTCCCTTCCTTCTTTGCTCAACACGGTCTTCCTTGGAGAAGTGACTGTCAAGGTCAATGGTTTCAACCCTCGGCAGAGGTTTGACTTCCTTGGAGTTGGAGGGCAGTGTGGCTCTAGTGGTCGTTCTAGGTTGAACGGTGATGGAACTGAGGCCCTTGGCTGAAGCTTTGAAACACCTTCTTGCTTCTTGGATGTCCTTGTGGAGGGTGGCGACCAAGCCTTCGGCCGTGTAGCACTTCATCTTGAGATACACCGTAGAAGGAACCGTGATGAATTCGGAGAGAGTGGGTTTCCCAAAGATGCACGGGTAGAAAGACTGACAATCTACCACCAAGAATTGGGTCTTGATAGCTCTGGCCGTTACCCCGCTCCCGAAGGTTACGATCAGCTCGACATATCCCCAGGGTTTCGTGTTGGCTCCATTGAAGCCCTGGAGATCTGATCCCATGTACGGGATCATATGGCTCTCATTCAACTGTAAATTGGTGAAAAGTTGGGCATACATGATGTCTACCGAGCTGCCTTGGTCGACTAGTATGCGGCGCACATTGAAATTCTCCATGCAAGATCTCACGAGTAATGGGATGCTCGAATTCGGGGGCCAGCTCAACAATTCTTCCTTGTAGAAGGAGAGGGGATGAGAGCCTTCTCAGAATTTATCGAGCGTGGCATCTATATCTGAGTTGGCTTTAATGAGCTGGTCGAATCTCCTCTTTACCGACTCAACTATGTGTATGTTGAATCCTCCGCCGAAGATGACCATAGATGCGGAGAAAGATTCCCAAGGACTGTGGGAGGAGAAGTACAGAAGGACGTTCTCCATGTCCGGATAATAGAAATCTTCTGGTCATGATATGCACATGGCAACCGGAATGGCGTCGAGATCAGGGGACTTCTTCCCTTCCTCAATGTTTTTGGTTTCTAATGCTTCCTCGCGGTCACCCTCCTTCTTTTAATACTTCTTGAGGTGTCTGTCTCTGATCAGTATTTTGATTTCATCCTTGAGATGAATGCAATCCTTTGTGTTATGCCCGTGACTTTTTTGGAACCTGCAATATTTGCTATTGTGGGTTCCCAATTTGGACGGTGTTTGTTGGGGGAAGCGCACCCCAACTTACTTAAATTCAGAATTGGTGCATTCAGAAATAATACGCTCCCTTGAGGTTGTCAGAGGGGTATAGTCATGGAAACAATTGGATCGCCCCTTATAGTCTTTGTAATTGCGGGACTTGTCTTCTCGTTTCTTATCTCCCCCACGGGATGTTGAGGGCTCTTCGTTCTTCGAGGACTTGGAACTCTCTCTATGTCGTGATCCCCTGGCGTTGTTGGCCGCTTCCTTCTTCGTGTACTGTATGTATGCATGGGCCTTGAGGAGGAGGGAGTTGAGCGTTGTTGGCGTCTTAATGCCTACAGCTTTAGCAAAGTTACTGCGGGGATGGAGCCCACACTTGAGGAGATACTTCTTCATGTTGTCGGTAGTTTAGACCTGGACTGCTTCCTTGTTGAAGCATTCAATATACGCCCGTAAAGTCTCATCCCTGCCCTGGATGATTGCTTCGAGTAAAGCCTCTGATTTCGGGTGTCGATGAGAGGTGGTGAAATGCCTCAAAAATATCCTCCCGAGCTGCTTCCTTGAGGTGATGGATTCGGCGGGGAGGCTCTTATACCATGACATCGCCCCCTTCTTGAGAGTGGTTTGGAAGAGTCTGCATTTGATGGCCCCCCTGACCCCTCGGTAGTCGAGGAGGGCGTCAATGTTCTCGATGTGCTTGTCAGGATCTATTGTTCCATCGTAGGTTCCCAATGGAGGTGGCTTCTCCGGGATGACAGGAAGTGGGGCCTCTATAATCTCCCTCAATAGCGGGCCACGGGGCTCGTCATCCTCACTATCCACGGAAGATGGAGAAGGGGAGTGATAATTTCTTCCTCGTCGATCGTCACGGTCTGGGAGGGGCTCCTCTGTTTCTGTTTTTGTTTGGGTGAAGGAAATCGAGCATGGTCGATTTTCCGATTGTCTTTCCTCTTCTTGAATGAAGGGGAGTCTTAATCTCTGGCAGGAGGTGTACGGTTGGGTTTCTTTAACAAAGAAACATCGCGCCTCTCCTTTCTTGGTGGTAGGCCACGCCTGGATGGTGATACACTGGGGGAGTTTCATCATCGGGTTCTCCGAGGAGGAGATCTTGATTGCATGTTCTCCCAGACCCCTATCCTTTGATTCTGTTGTAGGATGAGGGTGTTGGTTTGATTGATAACAGCGAGCAGTGCTGCCATGGTCAGGTCGATGTTGGTAGGGATGGGAACTGGTTGTATGACTTCTGGAAGTTTCTCGGTGGAACTCTTGGGACATACCTTATCCAAGAATTGGTTGTCGCTGCGCCAGGCATCGGTTGAGTCTGGAGACGCAGTCTGTCCATCTCGGAAGCCCAGGTTGTCCTCGAGGTGAGGATGTTCCTGACTTCTGTCAGTTTTGTGAGAAGGGGAAATAATAGTCTTTTCGGGCAAATGAAGATCATCATGATTGACCATGATTAATGAGAGGAACCTTGAAAAGTTGCTTTGTTCTTTAGGTTTCGAGGAAAGAAAGATGGGAGAGCAGTTTCCCACAGACGGTGCCACAGATTTTATCAGTTGATAAGAACCTGTAAAGTGGCCAGAAGATGATCTGTAGTCGGGCTGTGATGTGGAGGAGAAAAAGGGGGTTATACCTACAAAGCACTCTGACGATCAAGTAAGAGTGAGAACAAAGAGATACAAGCAAAGTATTAGGTGGTGAATAACGAATATTTGATACCTGACCCTCACAGGTGTGAGGGTTTATATAATGCCCCTGACGCGTAGTCATTGGTTCTTGATTTCACACCTAGATATGCGGGTCCGTGAAATCAGGTAACTGCCAGGACTTGGTCAAATCGGGAAGATGTGCCCATAAATAACCGTTGGTTCTGAGGAGAAGGCCAGTTATGGGCGTCTCTCTGGTTGGTTCCTGGTGGCCTGCACGGCGTTGATGTCGGGCGGGCTGAGAGGGTGCTCGTTGATCATCCTAGGCCGGTGCTGGCTTTGGAGGGAAAATGGTCGATATTGTCTGACGAATAACGGGTGGTTCGGGTTATAGACGTGCGAGCCGCACCAAAGGAAAAGTCTAGACTGGGCTCATTCAAACTGTCGGGCCAATCCAAAACAATATTATTAAATTTTGATATAGTTATTCATACAATTTATTCTTAATTTTCTAGTTTTATTTTGGATTCTAAAATTTAATAAACAAAATAAGTTTTAAATTCTATAATCCAAATTAAATATTTTTAGAATTTTGAATTGTCCGCATAGATTTAGCTGCAAGGGAGGTGTATAAAAGAATTTTGACATCAATAATAATCTTTATTCTACTCAAATATCAAACCCAGCATTGACCCATTGGGCTGGCCAGAAAATCAACCTAATTCACATAGATTTTATAGGAAGATTTATATGGCCACCTTCATAATTAGATCTGACATTCTTCTTTTTTGTTTAATTATTAAATTGTTCATGAATAAATACGAGAGATGGTAAGAACGAAATTTTTGATAATTCATTTATAAATTTCCAGTATGAATTTAATTTTTTTTATACTACCGGAAATATCAAAATTTCCGGTAAACTTTGAGAAATATTCAAATATACCAGAAATTTCAAAATTTCTAGTAGTATACAATTTTTTTTCAAACATAAACTACAGAATTTTTCAAAAATTTCAATAATTTTTTTCAAAAATTTCGGAAAAATCCGATATTTCTTTGAAATCTCCAATAAACACGAAATAAATTTCAAAACTATGACAAGATATTAAATGTTTTTTATTCAATGTAAAATATATTTTATCTCAAAATACAAGGTATTTTTAGTTTTAATTTTATAAAAAAAAATTATTTGCAAAGATGATTATAACTAATTTTATGAATTTTTTTCTTCTGATTGAGTAGATTTTGAAAATGCATTTTTGAAGACACTTAAGAAAAGCATTTTCGAAATAAATATAATCATAAAATTGGAAAGTGACTAAAAAATGTATGAATCTCAATCTCACGATTTTTTTCCAAATAATCACTTTTTTCAAAAAAAAATCCCAAATAACCAAGATTTCAAAATATTTACCAAACTGACCATTTTTCAAACAAAAAAAATTCGCCACACTGAAGAGTAGCCACTCTGTGTGGCGCATGCATGCATTTTAAAGAGGAGGCGTCATACTGAATGATTTGTCCTCCTCTGTAAAGTCATACAGTGTAGCGCATGCATGTATTTTCAGAGAGGAGGCGCCATCTTCCTTGGCTTGACAGTGTTATATAGTTTTCTATAAATGCAACCACCTATCCTCTTCATTTTTCACACCATTTGTTACATAAATCTTAGAAAATATCTTCAATTCCCTTGCCAAAGTTTTCAATGATCAAAAGAGATGCGCATGTTATTTTTCAGCGACAAAGCCTCCGATGAAGATCAAACTCTGGAACACGCAGACATTCGAGCATTTTCAGAGGCACTTGATTCACTGGTTGGAAGGAGACATTTATGAAGGTGAATAGATCAGAAAAATAGGAAGTCACATTACAGTGAGGAACGGAAATGGAGTAAGCATATCATGGAAAAAGGTGAGATGCGACGCTGATGTCATGATGATGATGCTTGGATCAGACGATATTGTGTTGATGGTTTTTATCTCTTAGATATTATGATTTATTTAGTTGTTTTGTCTGTTTATCATGTTGTTATATTGTTGTCCTAAGTTTATGGTGTTGTAATTTTTTGTGTCATTATGTGAAAGTTGTTGTAATCGAATGATAAATTAAACACGAAATGTTAACCCGAATTTAAATTGAAATATATTACGTACAACAAATTAAACACTCCGGAAAGTTTACTATAAAAAAGTTAGGTTGTAGAGCTAGATCCAATATTCTGACAATTTTTACGACTGTGTCTGGGAAGATGACATATACTGCATAATATTATCATTTTGTTGGTCGTATCCATTTCAGTTCTAATACAAGTTCTTTTTGGGTGCCCCTTTTTCTTCCTTCGCATTTGTTCATTGTGTCAAACAACATCCCCTTGATAAGCAGGCCAATAATCCTTCTTTTCCAACACAGAGAAGGTATTGATATACACATTTAAAACGCTCTTTACTGTGTACACGGGGGATATATGTTATTTTGGGTCCAAGCGAACATGCGAACATGCTGCTATGACATGAGAGCAAGGCATGTGAAATGCTTGAAACTTCCTGCAATCACACCAACCTCTATCTAGTTCAACCCGATAATGTTCCCTTGGCCTCCCCTTATTATAATCCATTGTCTCTTGTACACTGAACCAACCTTTAATACGGTCAAACACTGTGACACTATGGGTGTTTACTTTCGCAGCCTCCTCGTTAAATGTTTTCATTGTGCATTCACTGAACAACTGCCCTGATTGTAACACTGCCATCTATTTTGAAATTCTTGTGTCAAACAATGACCCCATCCTAAAATATGTTGCTCTAACCAAAGCGGTAATTGGTAGGTTTCTGATGTCTTTGATTATAGAGTTCAATGATTCCACCAAATTTTTTATCATGTGGCCCCATCGTTGACCATTGTCAAATGCCCGAGTCCACTTCTCCACTGGAATGTTATCGATCCACCTTAATGCTTCTGAGTTTGCCAACCAGATTTCTTTGTAATAGTGTCGGAATAATGGTTCTGTTAAGGCATACCTTGCATTAATAACTTTCTTTTGAAGTGTCTTGTCTTTGATATGGAGCATGAAGTTTTGTGTGATATGTCTAATGCAATAGACATGTGTTGAAGGGGGGTCCTGCCAACCGTTATCAGGGTTATTGTGAATTTTTTTTATTAATAACCATGTATTAAAAAAATATTTCGCAAATAACCGGGTTTCGGAAAAAATTACGCAAATAACCATGTTTCAGATGGCTCCACAAAGGAGGAGCCATCTCAATTGGCGCATGCACCTAGGGTTTTTCCCTAGGCGCCATCTCACTTGGCGCCTCCCTTGTCTTTTAGCCAAGTGAGATGGCGCATGCTCCTTAAAAATGAGAGGAGGCGCCATCTCACTTGGCGCCTAGGGCAAAACTAGGGTTTTTTGCTGTTTTATAAATAATTCGTCAGTTTCTTTGAAATTTCTCACACTTTCTCGCACTGTATTTTTATTTTGTACTCCCTTATTTACGTAATGACGTCGCCTATGATTTTTAGCAGAGATGGTTACGTTATATTCTCCGCCACGAAACCTGCGATGAAAATGAAATTCTGGCACATTCACTCCATGGAGCGTCTGAAGCGGGAGTTGATGCGGTGGCTAGATGGAGACATCGCGGAGGGGGAAAAAATTCGAAGGATCCAGCAAAAACGAACAACAACCTCGCATGCGACAGGAAGACCTAATGTGTGGTTGGAGGAAGTCAGAACAGACAGTGATGTAATGTTGATGATGCATGGGTCAGATGAAATTGTGTTAACAGTTGTAATTTCCTAGATTGAATATCGTTAATCATTGTTGTATGCGAAAACCCTAATGTAATTTCCTATATTGAATTTCTTAAATTGTGTTAACAGTTTTATTAACGGAAAACCCATAATGTTTACAACACAAATATTGAAAAGATTTATTACACAATTTATGTGGTCGAGCCAGACGCCCGATTCGGACAGTTTTTGCGATTGTGTCCGACCTGACGGCATAAGCCACACTTTCTTTCCAACCTGTCAAGATCTTCCATTTCTGTTGTGATGCGCCTGCTTTTGGGACGACCCTTCTTGTTCCTTCGCATTTGGTCATTGTGCCAAACTATATCGCCGTTGTATTCAGGCCAATAGTCCGGTTTTGCCACCAAAGGAAAGTTGTTGTTGTAAACAGTGAGCAACGTTTCAGATTTATAAACGTTTGAGAGCAGTTGAAGCGCGTCTTGATGGGTATGAGCACAAGCGGCAATGACATGAGAGCAAGGCATACGAAAAGCTTGAAACCTACCACAATCGCACCATTGAGAATGTAAAATGACCCTGTATTCTTGTCTTGCCAGGCCTTCATTATGGTCGATTGTCTCTTTCACAATGAAGTTGTGGCTATGGCGGTCAAACCGTGTAACCATGTGAGTGTTGGCTTTAGCACTTTCAGCCTTAATGTATTTCATACAGCTTTCACTCCATAGTTGTCCTGATTGCAAGACCGCATACCACATTTCACCTCTTTTGGCAAATAACGCAGCCATCCTAAAATACGTGGATTTAACCAAGGTAGTGATTGGGAGGTTTCGTATGCCCTTGAATACCCCATTCATTGATTCAATAAGATTTGTTGTCATATGCCCCCATCTTTGGCCATTGTCGTATGACCTAGTCCACTTTTTGACCGGTATATTGTCGATCCACGTACCGGCTTCTGGGTTAGACAAACGGATCTCGTTGCGGTAATATTTGAATGTGGGCTGTGTCAGTGCGTATCCCGCATTCATCACCGCTTTCCTCAATGTTTTGTCCTTGACCTCCCTCGAGAAATTCTGGACGATTATGCCTGACGCAATAGACATGCGTAGAAGGAGGGTCATGCCAACCATTTGCTGGATTATTATAGGCACTTTCAATGGAGGCATGTCTGTCCAAGATCAAATAGAGATCTGGTTGAGGAGCCACGTGTGTACGAAGATTTTTCAGGAAAAAGCTCCAAGCACCACCGGTCTCCCCCTCGACAAGGGCAAACGCAACGGGGAAAATGTTATTGTTGCCATCTTGTGCAACTGCCATCAAAAGCGTGCCTTTGTACTTCCCATACAACCAAGTCTCGTCAATTTGTAGAATTGGTTTGCATGATGCAAGCCCTGTGATGCATGGTTGAAATGCCCAAAACACGCGACTGAATATTCCGTTGCCATGCAGTAGACTACCATCTTGGGCGTATGCTGGCAATGTTTCCAGAACATAAACACTACCTGGAGAATATGTCTTGAATGCATTTAGGTAGCGGGGAAGTTCTCGGTATGACTCCTCCCAGTTTCCGTACACCCTTTCAATCGCCTTAGTCTTTGCTAACCACGCCTTACGGTAAGACGGAGTGTAGTTAAAAACCATGGTGATGTGGGAGATGATTGTTTTCACCTTCAAAGAAGGGTCGTTGCTGACCAGGGGTAGGATTTCTTGACAGATTAGATCATGGTTGAGTTTTCGGTGGTCTTTTGATTGAGTGGAACTTACACAAGTAT
The DNA here is from genome assembly GCA_948472305.1 of Vicia faba. Lineage (NCBI taxonomy): Eukaryota > Viridiplantae > Streptophyta > Magnoliopsida > Fabales > Fabaceae > Vicia > Vicia faba. The sequence goes on from OX451736.1 coordinate 364,368,167, forward strand.
GGGTAGTCATGGAACCTATGACCCAGCAGTCACCCCTTAGTCTGTATGATGCGGTCAGCTTGAACATACAGTCAGGGTGGACACACTTGATCTTGTACCTTTCCGGGTTTACACGATCCACCTTATAATCAACCGAGTTGAGCATGTGAAATTTTTTGATGGCCCTTATGCATTCCTCTCTGTTACGAAACTTGTCCTTCTCTTTTAAATTTTCATCCGACTGCATATACGGTTGGAAAAACAAGTCCGTAGAAGGTTCATCTCTGCCCATGTTGAAGTTTGTCATGTGCGTAGGTGGTGTGTAGATTTTGTCAGTAGGAATACTTGGGATGCCATCATTGTCAGAATCGTCGTTCACCATTTCATCAAACTCTAACTCGTTATCTTCTTCTTCATCATCAACTGCATCCACCTCATCTTGCTCATTCTCCAAAGGATCAACCTCCTGTGTCACCGGAGGCTCTACCTCCTGTGTCACCGGAGGCTCTTGAAGCAAAACGTACAACTCAATAGAGTCGTTTCCAGAATAGACATGGCTGGAAATCATGTTCTGGAAATCATCGTCATCTTGAACTTCAACCTTATAAAAAATAACTTGGTTGTTTCCAAAAAAGACTGGACTCTGATAAAATATCTGGGATACTGGGCCTCGTTCAAGTTTGGCCTCCAATCTTTTCTTAAAGTACGAGAAATTTGCTTTCCCGTTTAAGAGAAATCGAACGTTGTCGGTGTTTCTAAACAAAAACCCAACTGTGGGACACATGTATGTCTCACCGTTGAAATGTGCTTTGACAACAAATTATGGTGAAGAGGCCATTGTGTAGAATTGTTTTAAGGTTTTAAGGTTGGAATGTTTTAGGTTTATTGATTGTATGAAGGTATGAATGCTGGAATGTTTGAAGGTTAGATGACTGATTCGAAGGTTGGAAAATTTTACAGATTATGTGAATGAATGTTATGTTCAACGTAAGGCAAAAAATTTCAATTAAGTAAGGGATGCAACCCCCCAAGGCTGCCAATAATATTACATGCAATAATGAAACCCCATAGCCTGCCACCTATCCTGGCCCTATTCTGCATGCAACAAAGAAAGGAATCCCAAAGGCTATCACGTAGCCTGAGCCAATGCTGTAAGAAGTGACACCTCTTATTCGCCAAATAGGGTGGCGACACCATTCATTTTTGTACTCTTTCGCCAAGTGAGATGGCGGCTCCCTTACTGTTCAATCGTGATACATGCATGGGCTTATGAAGCCACCTAGCCTGCCACCTATCTTGGCCCTATTCTGCACACATAAATGTTTTGTGTAAGACTCCACCCATCAACTCCAATGGCCTTGCATGCAACAAAGAAAGGAATCCTAAAGGTTGTCACGTAGCCTGAGCCAATGCTGTAAGAAGTGACACCTCTTATTCGCCAAATGGGGTGGCGACACCATTCATTTTTGTACTCTTTCGCCAAGTGAGATGGCGCCTCCCTTACTGTCCAATCGTGATACATGCATGGGCTTACGAAGCCACCTAGCCTGCCACCTATCCTGGCCCTATTCTGCACACATAAATGTTTTGTGTAAGACTCCACCCATCAACTCCAATGGCCTTGCATGCAACAAAGAAAGGAATCCCAAAGGCTGTCACGTAGCCTGAGCCAATGCTGTAAGAAGTGACACCTCTTATTCGCCAAATGGGGTGGCGACACCATTCATTTTTGTACTCTTTCGCCAAGTCAGATGGCGCCTCCCTTACTGTCCAATCGTGATACATGCATGGGCTTATGAAGCCACCTAGCCTGCCACCTATCCTGGCCCTATTCTGCACACATAAATGTTTTGTGTAAGACTCCACCCATCAAATCCAATGGCCTTGCATGCAACAAAGAAAGGAATCCCAAAGGCTATCACGTAGCCTGAGCCAATGCTGTAAGAAGTGACACCTCTTATTCGCCAAATGGGGTGGCGACACCATTCATTTTTGTACTCTTTCGCCATGTCAGATGGCGCCTCCCTTACTGTCCAATCGTGATACATGCATGGGCTTATGAAGCCACCTAGCCTGCCACCTATCCTGGCCCTATTCTGCACACATAAATGTTTTGTGTAAGACTCCACCCATCAACTCCAATGGCCTTGCATGCAACAAAGAAAGTAATCCCAAAGGCTGTCACGTAGCCTGAGCCAATGCTGTAAGAAGTGACACCTCTTATTCGCCAAATGGGGTGGCGACACCATTCATTTTTGTACTCTTTCGCCAAGTCAGATGGCGCCTCCCTTACTGTCCAATCGTGATACATGCATGGGCTTATGAAGCCACCTAGCCGGCCACCTATCCTGGCCCTATTCTGCACACATAAATGTTTTGTGTAAGACTCTACCCATCAACTCCAATGGCCTTGCATGCAACAAAGAAAGGAATCCCAAAGGCTGTCACGTGGCCTGAGCCAATGCTGTAAGAAGTGACACCTCTTATTCGCCAAATGGGGTGGCGACACCATTCATTTTTATACTCTTTCACCAAGTCAGATGGCGCCTCCCTTACTGTCCAATCGTGATACATGCATGGGCTTATGAAGCCACCTAGCCTGCCACCTATCCTGGCCCTATTTTGCACACATAAATGTTTTGTGTAAGACTCCACCCATCAACTCCAATGGCCTTGCATGCAACAAAGAAAGGAATCCCAAAGGCTGTCACGTAGCCTGAGCCATTGCTGTAAGAAGTGACACCTCTTATTCGCCAAATGGGGTGGCAACACCATTCATTTTTGTACTCTTTCGCCAAGTCAGATGGCGCCTCCCTTACTGTCCAATCGTGATACATGCATGGGCTGCCACCTAGCCTGCAAGAGTGACACCTTACATTTTTTGTAAATGCATGCATGCATATGTGTAACACCCTAAGCATGCAAATGTGACACATCGCAGGCATGCAAGCACAAGCAACCACTACATCAAACTTATTTGCCTATAAATACATACCTTATGAAACATCTCTCACACCCACACAACTCTCACTCTTTGCTACGAAATATTTCTTAAGTCTATCATACTCTCTATTTCTTCCTAAGTCTTTCATACTCACAAGCATTCTGAACAATGGCTCTTCTAACAATGGGCGATACTCACAGAGGCACAAGGGAAAACATTGTTGCATTTGTAAGTCTCTTCTTTGGTTATACATTTTTCATACTTCAAATAACGTGTTGTTCATCTTAATTAATCTTACACTTGTTTAATTATGATCTCAGGATACAAAAAGATTCAGAATCCGTTCGCACAACTACCTGGCTCCGGACCCATTTATCGTCCCTTATCTGGAATATACAGGTTTTGGACATGTAATAAAGATCTCCAACTGCACCATTGACTCAAAATTCATTCTTGCAATGTTGGAGAGGTGGAGACCGGAGACCCATACATTTCACCTACAAATAGGTGAATGTACCATCACTCTCGAGGATGTGTACATGCTACTGGGCCTCCCTATCGACGGTAAAGCGGTGAACGGGTCGGTTCAACAACCCAACTCACAGTGTGAAGAACTGTTGGGTAGGGATATGGTAGAAGGTGGTGGAGCAAGAGGGCAGGGAATACTACTCACTGACCTGAAACGGCATTATGCAAGTATGGAATTAAATGAAAATTCCTCAGAGAATGACCGAGTAGTAAAAGCCAGAACGTATCTTATGATACTTTTTGGTACATTTTTATTTCCCGAAAGTACGGGAAATAGTGTAAATTTCATGTACTTACATTTACTAACAAATTTTGAAAAAACTAGAAAATATAGTTGGGGTTCTGCAGTATTAGCTCACCTGTACAGTTCCTTGTGCAAAAACGCAGTAAAGGAAAAATGTACATTTTATGGGTGCGCATTTTTACTACAAGCCTGGAGTTGGTGGAGGATGGAGTCCTTAAACCCCATCAACAACAACACTTTTTGTTTTCCGTACGCAACAAAGTAAGTCATTAAGTTATAGCATTTATAAATATTCTGCTCTTTCCAAAATATATGCTAAAAATAACATGTTTCTCATTTCCTTTAGGTACTGCGTGAGGGGTATGGATTACGGAAAGAATCCAAGATTCAATGTCGCACTCTACCGGAATCTGTTGGATCACTTAGGCCCAGATGACGTACGTCGTAGCTTTTCACTTTTGTTCATTTTAATTATATATACATTACTTTTGCGCTAACCTGATTTAAATTTTATCGCAGTTCGTCTGGAGACCATATTTGGGTTTGGGCCATTCTCCAAACCCAGAGGATGCAGCAACTTGGACTGCAAAGACTGCACTCATTCGGTTCAACATTGTGGAGATGCACCACAGCGACCGTGTGAAGATGCAGTTCGGAATGCATCAAGAGATACCAAGTGATCCAACAGATTTGTCCCCCTGGCATCTAAAAAGGGTCGACGCCCAGTGGAGTCTTACCAACTGGAAAGACTTCGCTCCAGAATGGTGTAAAATGTGGCAAAGGTGTCACCGCTACATCTTGCAATCCCCGGTTTTCCTTACTCAAGGTAACATGCGACACACTGATCAATATATGTCGTGGTACAGGTCGGTTAGTAACCCAGAAATGCACGTGTCTCATCCGAGGTACTTGGTTGACCCACGCACACAATGGGCACAACCCTCGATTCCCCATCAACAAACCCAAAATCCATCAACCTCAAACCAACCCCCAAGAAGAAACAGACCAACAAACACACAACCACATTCCCCACCACAACACAACTACAATCAAATGCCGTACTACCAACCACAATCACCACCAAACTACCAATACCCGGATATGCCTCAAACCCAACCACAATACCAACCCCAATACCAGCACACCCACATACCCCAAACACAATTTCAGTCTTCCACATATCCCAATATGGCGCCCTCAACATCCAGCCTTAGCCCTGATATGGGAATGTCAGAAGATTATGACCAAGCCGACCAAACCTACCATCAACCACCATATCACCAAACAACCCAACATCCACAATACCAAACACCCCAAGATCCATTTCCTTTCTACCCCCCATACTCAGACGACCAATGCTACCGACCAACCATGGAACCCCACCCACCGCCAACACGACCAAACTTTGAGGGTATGGGTAACCGACTGTACCAGAGCGGATCTTTGAGATATGGAGATCTTACTGATTTTATGGATTCGGATCGCATTGACTTCACTAGGCCATCGACCTTGCCGCAGCAGGAAACACGACAGCACCCAGCAAGAGAAAGGCGAGGACGGGGATGCGGAACCGGGGGTCATTACCGGGTTCCGGGGGATCACTGATGTATCTTTTTTTCCCCAGTATTTTTTGTATCCATTTTTTTACTGTTCTTTTAATGTAAAACAGTTGAATGTAATTATTTTTTTTTAAATAAAAAATCCATTTTGTGGATCTCTGTCTAATAGGCAACGCACAGGAAAGAAAATAAAAAAAAATTGTTTGCCCTAATTTTGTACATAGGCGACATCTCACTTGGCTTAGGGCATGCCCTAAGCACTTAGGCGCCAAGTGAGATGGCGCCTCCCTTAAAAAAGGAGGTGCATGCGCCAATTGAGATGGCTCCTCCTTTGTGGAGCCATCTCAAACATGGTTATTTGTGTAATTTTTTCCGAAACCCGGTTATTTACGAAATATTTTTTTAATACATGGTTATTAATAAAAAAAATTCGGTTATTGTATGAACTCACAATCAATGGATGTCTGTCTGAAATCAAACAAAGGTTGGGTTGAGGAGCAACGTGTAATCAGAGATTCTTCAGAAATAAATTCCATGCACCACTTGTCTCACCTTCAACTAGAGCGAAGGCAATAAGAAAAACATTAATGTTCCCATCTTGTGCCACTTTCATGAGTAATATTCCTTATACTTCTCGTATAACCAAGTCCCATCAATCTGTATAATAGGTTTGCAAAACCCTTGATGCTGGTTCAAACGCCTATAACAATCGATGAAATATTCCATTTCCACTAATACGAGTTATGTCTGGGGTAAATATCGGGAGTGTCTCCAAAATTATAACAGTTCCCAGAGCATAATATTTGAGTGCCACTAAAAATCTTAGAAGTTCTTTGTACGATTCCTCCTAATTACCGTACACAAGTTCAACTTCCTTAGTCCTCCCGATCCATGCCTTCCTGTAAGAGGGAGTATAATTTGATCGTGTAGTGATATGAGAAATAATTGTACTCACCTTTAATGATGGATCCTTGCTAATAAAAGGCAATATTTATTGACATATTAGTTGAGAACTAAGTTTCCAATGATCCTGTGTCAGAACGGTGGTGATGCAAGTGTGGAGTGGATCAATGGAACATATTTCCCATGAATCACTTCTCTTCCTGTAAGATGCAGTTAACCGAAAAGGGAAAATTGGTTTTTGACGACATAAAATAATGTACCTCCCTGGATTATTTTTATCTACAGTGAAGTCAGCTAAAGTTTCCATGTGGTATTTTTTGATAGCTCTAAAACATTCTTCTTTTGTTCGAAATTTGTCTCCAGCTTTCAAGGCCCCTTCGGTCTGCATATAAGGATTGTGAAAGATATCTGAGGTTGGTTGATCTTCCCCCAAGTTCAAGTTCTTCATGTGAAATGGAGGGTCGTACGCATGACTCGTAGGTACAGGTTCATGCTCTTGATCTGCAGCGTCATCATTGACCATAAAATCAATCATTGCCTCATTATCATCTTCTTCTTTGTCAATAAAATCGACTTCGGGATGGTTGTCCTCGTCAGATTCATCCTCTTATTCAAAGTCTTGAGAAGGATCTACCACCCGAGATTGATCTGGTTGCTGTAATAAAACATACAACTCAGTCTTATTGAACCCAGATTGTTCATGAGTTCGAAACATGTTTCAAACATCATCATTGTCGCACACCTTTAGTTGATAAAACCTGACTTGGTTGTTGTCAAATATAAATGGGGACTTGTAAAGAATTTGGTAAACTCGACCACACTGTAATTTGGCTTCTAGTCTATCATTGAAGCATGCAAAACTTGATTTCTTGTTTATCTAAAAGCAAATAAAATCGGTATTACGGAAATTAAAACCTAAGCTATCGTAGTTGAATGTCTCAACGTTAATATGGGCAACAATAGTATAATTTTGTGAATGATCCCTATTGTTGAGGAATATTTTTTGTGAGTTATGGATGTATACTAGTAATGCACCCTACACAGACGATTAAATAGACTGATGAAAGTATAGGATATACTCTATATTTTACATGCATGCACCACCTAGGGTGGCTTGTCCTCTTCTTTTTGCATGCATGCGCCACCTAGGGTAGCTTGTCCTCTTCTTTTTGCATGCATGTGCCACCTAGGTGGATTGTCATTGAACAACAAAATTGCATGCATGCCATCTGATCCCTGCTATGCTGCAGGTTTGCATGGATGCAAAAAGAAACAAGCCATGTTGAATGGAGCCTATGTGTACCAAAGAGAGCATGCGCCACCTAGTGTGGCGCCTATGTGTATTAAACAATAGGATGTGCCAGCTAGGGTGGCGCATATGTGTATCTCTTGCATGTAAAGTATTCTCACGTGAATGCATAATGTTCTTCAAGATTTTCCTATAAATACATGTAACATTCACTTTATATGTTCATCACAATCATAACTCACACACTATTTATTTCTTGAAACATCAACAACAACACAAGAGTAATCAAGAAAAAATGTCTCTCTCGACCATGGGTCATCAACATAGAGGAACTCTCAATAACATTGAAACCTTTGTAAGTGTATTTTCCTCAATACCTATTTTTTGCCGACAAATTTTATTTTCGTAATTCTTATGATTGTTATACGTAAATCTTGTATTTCTTATACGTAATTCATGTTTTTAATAGGATGTTAAAAGATTTCGTTGTCGTGTCCATGAGTATGTCCCTTACGACGTTCAAATTGAATCGTACTTACGACATACCGGTTTTGGTCTGTTACTCAACATAGTTAATTACCATGTTGACTATAAAATTATACTTGCATTAGTGGAGAGATAGAGACCCGAAACTCACACCTTTCATCTTCCATGTGGTGAATGTACAGTCACACTAGAGGACGTGTACATGTTATTCGGTCTATCGATCGATGGTAAGACTGTAAATGGTCGAGTCAACCAAGACAACGCCATATGCGAGGAACTTTTGGGAGTCTCTTTATTTGAACAAGGGTCTAGAGGCCAAGGTATTAATCTATGTCTTCTTAGAGAATATCATAGTAGTCTCGTAATAATCAAAAACTCTACGGAGCAAGAAAAAATTATGAAAGCTCGGTGTTGTATAATGATATTATTTGGCCATTTTTTATTTCCTAAAATAATGGGTAATACTGTTAATATCATGTATTTACCCTTGTTAAGACAATTTGATAAAATAAACACATATAGTTGAAGTTCTGCTGTTTTGGCCCATTTGTATAGTTCCTTGTGTAAAAATGCATCGAACGGTAGCTGTTCTTTCTATTCCTGCGCCTTTTTGCTCCATACATGGTGCTGGTCGAGAATGCCGACACTCGCCCCCCGCAACACAAGGCCATTCGTCTTCCCCTTTGCTACAATGTAAAATTATAAAACCATAAATTTTACATACTATATACTATAACCAACATGTATTAATTTATTACCCATTTTTTCTATGAAGGTGGTCTGTTCCTGGGATGAATTACAACAAATCCCCTAGAAATACAATAGTAGTCTACCGAAATCTTATTGATCATGTTGGACCCGAAAGGTTATTAAATAGGTTAATTAAGTTTAATATTTTATATAACTTTTTTTCCTCTACAGTTTGTAAGGACCCGTATAAGGATCTCGACCATGAGATTAACCCACTTGATGTTGAAGTCTGGACTGCAAAAACAACACTCATCAGGTTCACTACTGTGGAGATGCACCACAATGATCGCGTGGAACTACAATTCGGCATGCAACACGGTATCCCCGACCCCCCAACATGTTTGGGACAATGGCATCTACTCAGAGTTGACGACCAATGGGGATTTAACAATTTGAGAGACTTTGCTAAAAATAAATGTCGTCAATGCAGGCATAAACGTGAATTGGTCCTAAGGGAGCCGATCTTGCAAGATGACTTAAAATCGACGCTCCAATATTTGAGATGGTACACATTGGTTTCAAAAAATTTGTTTCTGTCTCAAGAGACATATTTGATCGACCCACGCCAAAGAGCTGAAACATACACCTAACAATAACCCCAAAAACCAACCCCTCAACAATACCAAACCCAACAACCAACCCCTCAACAGTATCAAACCCAACCACAATGTAAACCCACTCAAACCCAACAACCATACACCACCTCATTCAACCAAACCCGTTATTAATTCATGTCACACACACAAACATAATACCAAGAGCATGACCCGACCCACCACCAACAATATGCACCATCCTCATCCTACCATAACACCCAAGACACATATGATACATCTCCTTCCTACCATACCATCGAACCTACATATAGTCAAACATCACACCATCGAAGTACCCAACCATCATACGAATTTCATACACCACAAGAACCGTTGCTTCGTTTCTATCACGATTCAACATCCCAATACTATCAACAACCTTACCCACACATATCCTAACCAACAAGGCCAAACTTCAACAACATGGGCACCAATCTCTTTGGAAGCACAACACAGTGGGGAAAAATGATCGATGAGATGTATGATCCTTATGTACCAGGATCATCACATCAAGCACCTCATAATTAAGAGAGTCATAAAAGACCCTAAACACCTCAGGAAAATCAACAGAGAGGAGTGAGACAAGGAGTGAGGTAAAAGCGGGGTTGTTTATGTCATACTGGGACCCGCTTAGGTTGATGGGATATCCAAAAAAAACGTATCCATGCGTTGTGTAATATAAAATATTAATATAAAATATTTTTAATTATTTTTATTTTATTTAAAAAAATTAATAAATAACACTGTCAAACCAAGAAAGATGACGCCTCCTCTCTGAAAATACATGCATGCACCATACTGCATGGCTTTACAAAGGAGGATAAGCCATGCAGTGTGACGCCTCCTCTTTAAAATATATGCATGTGTCACACAGAGTGGCTACTGTAACACCCCATTTCTACACAACGAGTTAAATAAAATCAGAGTTATAAAAATTTCCAACAAACAAATGGAATGCTACACTTTCAACTTAAAACTATGACATTCAATCATCTATAGTTTAGATACATAACACATGAAACTCAGATGAACTGATAATAACCTGTTTAGTCTTTAAAAATAAAATAACTATCATTACTACGCAGCAGATTCACAAAATTCAACTGAAAACACCATAACATCTTGTCCAACTCAAAACAACTTTAAGACAACAAGTCTTTAATGAAAACAACTTAAAAATTCAGCAACATAATGAAAATCAACAATAGAGAAAATATGTGTTCATCCCGCCGAGTGCTACGTATCATAGCGACAACACCGACTCGAACTAACGAAGGTAACAACTATCCTTCTTGATTACCTACATGTTATCAACAGAGGGCAACATTCAAACAGAAGGGGTGAGATATCAAACAATATAACCAGATATACGATAAATAATATGTTAGGATTAGATCATATAATTCACCACTTCTAAGCTTTTTATCAATACTTAACATAATTAATTCATCCACACAGCAACTCAGAATGCAACATGAAATGCGACACGTTTTTATGCACATGCATGTGGTACCAATGGAGCAGAACTCCCAACTTAGAAATTTGTCAATAAATAGAGGCATCAACAAGACATAAGCCTTCAACTTTATATTTGTCAATCCAGGCCAACTTAACAAGCATCAGCTCTAACATAATATGTTATGTATGTATTACCAACAAGAACGTAATAACGACAACAACAAATAATAATTCAACTTAATTCAACATTGACCATAGGCCTACAACTTAGTTTTAGCCAATAAATAGAGGCAGTAACATCTCCAACAAATTCACATTCTTTAACGAAGAACACAATACAACGAATCAACCAAAAGTTGCTACAAATAAAACCGCATAATTATTCAGACTATTTCGACTAAAATCAGTTAATTAATTATCGGTAAAAAATTCTATTATTTATACTTTATACTAAACTTCTTATTACGACTCGGTTAAATTAATATTACACTACTATTAGAACTTGTATTGTCAATAATATGATTCTGCTATCGAAATTGAGACTAACTTAAAATAATCAATTAATCCAAAATAATTATCTCTAGTTAAAATTCCTAAAAATTAGTTTATTAATAAAATTAACTTATTATTATTAGTATTATAATTATTATTATTATATATTAGTAAAATCTGAAATGTAATTCTCGCCGTTACAGTCCAACTGGTTATTCTATCAAAACTTAAGAATGATAAGCACTCTAGCATGTTAGTAACTCTATTAAATAGTATATACTAACATTTATAAAAGTTTGGTGCTATAGTATAATAATAACCATCAAATTTTTTATATACTAATATTATAAAGATATATCACAACCAACTAATATATTCCTCAATTTATAATTAAAGCTACAGTAACATAAACGCTTAGTATATATATATTGAGTAAGAACTACGCAAAATAACTTATCCCTCTGATAATTCTAAACATGTGAGAATTACACAAAATAAATAAAAAGTGATTTTTAATAACTCAAAACAACTCTATTGATAATTTTAACAACACAATTGACAACTCAAACAATTTTATTGACACTCTATCAAAATTAAAATTAACTTAATTGTTTATTGATCTTAAAAATTATTATATAAATAGTATTAAATTATTATTTATTATTATTGAAACATGTATATATTACTAAACTTAAAACTTTAACACTATAGTATATATACATGCCTATAGTTCATGCTACAATATCAATATAACATAAATTTCTAAAACATGATACATTCATTATTATAGTACCATTACAATTTTAGCTAAAGTGAATGATGAATTTTTTTTTTTGGAATAACCATGTACTAAAAAGAAATTTCGTAAATAATCATATTTGGGAAAAAATTACGCAAATAATTATATTTCAGAAAACTCCCTAAAGGAGGAGCCATCTCACTTGGCGCTTACACCTAATTTTTAAGGGGGGGCACCATCTCACTTGGCGCCTAGGTGTTAAAGCCTTGCCCTAAGCTAAGTGAGATGGTGCCTTAGTGCAATTGAAAGGCAAATTTTCGCGTTTTTTATTTTAAATGCGGTGCGTTACGTATTCGATATAGGATCAACAAAATTGACTTTTTATTTACAAAATATGATTACACACATAACTATTACATAAAAAACAGATTAATCAATGGTCCCCCGGAACCCGGTAATGACCCCCGGTTCCGCATCCCCGTCCTCTCCTTTCCCGTGCTGGATTTTGTCGCGTTTCCTGCTGTGGCAGGGTCGATGGCCCAGCAAAGTCAATGCGTTCCGGATCCATGAAATTAGTCAGATCTCCATATCTAAAAGATCCGCTTTGGTACAGTCGGTTACCCATACCCTCAAAGTTTGGTCATGTTGGTGGTGGATGGGGTTCTATGGTTGGTCTGTAGCACTAGTCATCTGAGTACGGGGGGTAGAAAGGAAATGGATCTTGGGGTGTTTGGTATTGAGGATGTTGGGTGGTTTGGTGATGTTGTGGTTGATGGTAAGTTGGGTCGGTTGGTTCATAATCTTCGGACAATCCCAAATCAGGGCTAAGGTTGGATGTTGAGGGGCCCATATTGGGATATGCAGAAGACTAAAATTGTGTGTGGGGTATGCGGGTATGTTGGTATTGTGATTGAAATTGTGGTTGGGTGTGAGGAATATGGGGGTATTGGTACTGAGGTAGTGATTGTGGTTGGTTGTGGGACATGTGGGTGTAATTGTATTATGGTGGTGACTGTGGTTGGGTGTTTGTGGTTCTGTTTCATCGGGGGGGGGGGGGGGGTGGGAGGTTGATGTGTGTTGGGTTTGTTGTTGGGGAAATGAGGGTTGTGGCCATTGTGTTCGTGGGTCAACCAAATACATTAGATGATACACGTGCATTTCAGGGGTATTAACTGATCTGTACCAAGATAAATACTGATCCGTGTGTCGCATATTACCATGGTTGAGGAAAACTGGGAATTGCAAGGCATGTCGTGACGCCTCTGCCACATCTTACACCATTCTGGATCAAAGTCTTTCCAGTTGGTAAGACCTCATTGGGCGTCGAACCTTTTGAGATGCCACGGGGACAAACAAGTCAGATCGCTGGGTATCTCTTGATGCATTCCAAATTGCATCTTTACACGGTCGCTGTGGTGCATCTCCATAACATTGAACCGTATGATTGCAGTCTTTGCACTCCAAATTGCTGCATCCTCAGGGTTTGGTTCATGGCCCAAACCCAAATATGGTTTCCAGATAAACTGCAGATAAAATTAAATCAGGTTAATGAAAATGTAATATATAAATAATTTAAAAGTAGAAAAGTTGAAAGGTACGACGTACATCATCTGGGCCAAGGTGATCCAATAGATTGCAGTATAGTGCGACATTGAATCTTGGATTATTTCCGTAATCCATACCCCTCATGCAATACCTAAAGGAAATGAAAAATATTTTATTTTTATCATATATTTGGTGAAGAGATGAATAGTAATAAATGATATAACTTGATGACTTACTTTGTTGCGTATGGGAAAACGAATGTGTTGTTGTTGACGGGGTTTAGGGAATCCATCCTCCACCAACCCCAGGCTTGAAGTAAAAAAGCACAGCCACAAAATGTACATTTTTCCTTGATTGCATTTTTACACAAGGAACTGTATAGATGGGCTAAAACAGCAGAACCCCAACTATACTTTCTAGTTTTTTTCGAAGTCTCTAAGTAAATTTAAATACATAAAATTTACACTATTTGCCATACTTTCGGGAAATAAAAAGGTTCCAAATAGTATCATTACATAAGTTCTAGCTTTTATTACCTTAGCTAGCTCGGAGGAATTTTTGTTCAATTCCAGAGTCGCATAATGATTTTTTAGCTCAGTTAGTAGTATACCCCGACCTCTTGCACCACCACCTTCAACCATATCCCTGCCCAGCAATTCTTCACACAAAGAATTGGGTTGTTGAACCGACCCGTTAATCGCCTTACCGTTGACAGGGAGACCCAATAACATGTACACATCCTCTAGTGTGACGGTACATTCACCTATTGGTAGATGAAATGTATGGGTCTCTGGTATCCACCTTTCCAACAATGCAAGTATGAAATTTGAATCAATTCTGCAATTGGAGATCTTTATAACGTTTCTGAAACCTGCGTAATCGAGATATGGTACGATCAACAGGTCGGGAGTAAAGTAGTTGTGTGATCGGATTCTGAATCTTTTAGTATCCTAAGTTAATAATGTAAAAGGTGTAAGAGTAGGTAAGTAAGATGAACAAAACATTACTAGAAGTATGAAAAATGTATAAGTATAAAAGAAACTTACAAATGTTGTAATGTTGTCCCTTGTGCCTCTGTGAGAAACGCCCATTGTGAGAAGAGTCATTGTTGAAAATGCATGAGATTATGAAAGAGTTTGAAATTGTAAGAGATTATGAAAGAGTTTGTAGCAGAGAGTGAGATAATTGTGGATGCGAGAGAAGTATGTAATGCTTGGAGAAGGCATCTATGAATGCATGTAACACTATTGGACGTGATGGGAGGCGCCTTAGAGGTTGCAGTGTAGGCGCAGACTAGGTGACAACCTTGGAGAAGGCATCTCTGCATGCATGTAACACAATTTGACATGAAGGGAGGAGCCATTGGACTTGGAGAAAGAGTACAAAAATGAAAGGTGTCGCCATCCCTGTTGGCGAATAAGAGGTGGCATGGGTTGCAGTGTAGGCGCAGGCTAGGTGACAGCCTTGGAGAAGGCATCTCTGCATGCATGTAACATAATTGGATATGAAGGGAGGCGCCATTGGACTTCGCGAAAGAGTAAAAAAATGAAAGGTGTCGCCATCACTGTTGGCGAATAAGAGGTGGCATGGGTTGCAGTGTAGGCGCAGGCTAGGTGACAGCCTTGGATAAGGCATCTATGAATGCATGTAACACTATTGGACGTGATGGGAGGCGCCTTAGAGGTTGCAGTGTAGGCGCAGACTAGGTGACAACCTTGGAGAAGGCATCTCTGCATGCATGTAACACGATTGGACATGAAGGGAGGCGCCATTGGACTTGGCTAAAGAGTACAAAAATGAAAGGTTTCGCCATCCCTGTTGGCGAATAAGAGGTGGCATGGGTTGCAGTGTAGGCGCAGGCTAGGCAACAACCTTGGAGAAGGCATCTCTGCATGCATGTAACACAATTGGACATGAAGGGAGGCGCCATTGGACTTGGCGAAACAGTACAAAAATGAAAGGTGTCGCCATCACTGTTGGCGAATAAGAGGTGGAATGGGTTGCAGTGTAGGCGTAGGCTAGGTGACAGCCTTGGAAAAGGCATCTCTAAATGCATGTAACACTATTGGACGTGATGGGAGGTGCCTTAGAGGTTGCAGTGTAGGCGCAGACTAGGTGACAGTCTTGGAGAAGGCATCTCTGCATGCATGTAACACGATTGGACATGAAGGGAGGCGCCATTGGACTTGGCAAAAGAGTACAAAAATGAAAGGTGTTTCCATCCATGTTGGCGAATAAGAGGTGGCATGGGTTGCAGCGTAGGCGCGGGCAAACTTCAACATGGACAGAGATGAACCGTCTTCTGATTTATTTTTCAATCCGTATATGCAGTCGGATGAAAACTTAAAAGAGAAAGACAAATTTCATAACAGAGAAGAATGTATCAGAGCCATTAAAAAATTTCACATGCTCAACTCGGTCAATTTTAAGGTGGACCGTGTAAATCCAGAAAGGTACAAGATCAAGTGTATCCACCCTGATTGTATGTTCAAGCTCACTGCATCATACAGATTAAGAGGTGATTGTTGGATCATAGGTTCCATGTCTACCCACACTTATGTTAGTTCTACTCAATCACAGGATCATCGAAAACTTAATTATGATCTCATTTGTCAAGAAATCCTACCACTCGTCAGCAACGATCCATCATTGAAGGTGAAAACCATAATCTCCCACATCACTATGGTATTTAACTATACTCCTTCTTACCGAAAGGCGTGGTTAGCAAAGACCAAGGCGATTAAAAAGGTATATGGAAACTGGGAGGAGTCATACCAAGAACTTCCTCGCTACCTGAATGCACTCCAGACTTATTCTCCGGGTACTGTTTACATTCTGGAAATAGTGCCAGCATACACCCCGGATGGTAGTCAACTCAACGGAAATGGAATATTCAGTCGAGTGTTTTGGGCTTTTCAACCTTGCATCACAGGGTTTGCGTCATGCAAACCAATTATACAAATTGATGGGACTTGGTTGTATGGGAAATACAAAGGCACGCTACTGATGGAAGTTGCACAAGATGGCAACAACAACATTTTCCCAATTGCCTTTGCCCTAGTCGAGGGGGAGACTGGTGGTTCTTGGAGCTTTTTTCTCAAAAATCTGCGAACACACATGGCTCCTCAACTAGATCTCTATTTGATCTTTGATAGACATGCATCCATTGAAAGCGCATATAATAATCCTGCAAACGGTTGGCATGACCCTCCTTCTACGCATGTCTATTGCGTTAGACATATCATCCAAAATTTCACGAGAGAGACCAAAGACAAAACACTTAGGAAAGCAGTTATGAATGCGGGATATGCATTGACACAACCTATGTTCAAATATTATCGCAACGAGATCCATTTGTCAAATCCGAAAGTCGGTAGGTGGATCGATAATATTCCGGTAGAAAAATGGACTAGGTCATACAACAATGGACAAAGATGGGGCCACATGACAACAAATCTAATTGAATCGATGAATGGGGTATTCAAAGGCATACGAAACCTCCCGGTCACTGCTTTGGTTAAATCAACATATTTTAGGATGGCTTCGTTGTTTGCCAAAAGAGGTGAAATGTGGAATGCTGTGTTGCAATCTGGACAACTATGGAGTGAAAGCTTCATGAAGTACATTAAGGCAGAAAGTGCCAAAGCCAACACCCATATGGTTATACGGTTTTACCGACACAACCACAACTTCATTGTCAAAGAGATAATCAACCATAATGAGGGCCTGCCAAGACAAGAATATAGGGTTGTACTACCTTCTCGTTGGTGCGATTGTGGCAAGTTTCAAGCCTTTCATATGCCTTGCTCTCATGTCATTGTCGCGTGTGCCTATACTCGTCAAGACGCGCTACAACTTCTGTCTCCCATTTACAAATCTGAAACGTTGCTCAATGTTTACAATAACAACTTCCCTTTGGTAGCAAAACCAGATTATTGGCCTGCATACGACGGCGAAATAGTATGGCACAATGACCAAATGCGAAGGAATAAAAAGGGTCGTCCCAAAAGTAAGCGTATCACAACCTAAATGGACTCCCTTGACAAGCTAGAAACAAAGTATGGTTTATGTCGTCAGGTCAGACACAATCACAAAAATTATCTGAATCGGGCTACTGCCTCAACCACATAAAAATTGTATTACAAAAAATCTTTCCTTTATTATGTTGTAAACATTAGGGTTTTTCGTTAACAATATTTGTTACAATAAACATTGTGAGAACAAGAAAAAAAACACGATAAACCGTCTACGAATTTACAACCATTAAAACAATTTCATCTGACCCAATGCATCATCAACATTACGTCGCTGTCTGTTTTGACTTCCTCCAACCAAAAATTAAGTCTTCCTGTCACAAGTGAGGTTGTTGTTCGTCTTTGCTAGATCCTTCTAATTTGTTCCCCCTCCATGATGTCTCCCTCTAGCCATCGCATCAACTCCCTCTTCAGACGCTCCATGGAGTGAATGTGCCAGAATTTCATTTTCATCGGAGGTTTTGTGGAGGAGAAAATAACGTAACCATCTCTGGTAAAAATCATGGGCGATGTCATGACACAAATAACAGAGTAAAAATTAAGAGAACAGTGTGAGAAAGTGTGAGGAATGACGGAGAAACGGACGAATTATTTATAAAAATAGCATTTTGCCCTAGGAGCCAAGTGAGATGGCGCCTCCTCTCACTTTTAAAGTGCATGCGCCATCTCACTTGGCTAAAAGAGAGATGAGGCGCCAGGTGGGATGACGCCTAGGGAAAGAATGTGAGTGGAGGCGCCAAGTGAGATGGCTCCTCCCTTGGGGAGTTTTCTAAAACATGGTTATTTGCGGAAAAAAATTTTAATACCTGATTATTCCAAAAAAATTTTTTTGAATGATATAGTGTATATATATATATATTCCCAGATATCTTCCACTACAGTTGCAGCTACTTGTTATACATATATAAGAATGAACTAATATACACATATGGTTTGAAAACGCAGCGCTACAGTACTGAACCACATTGCTATTTTCCATTTAGTTTCTAAGTGAACCGCGTAGTAATTAAAGTTACAGTATATCATATATATTAAATTGAGTTCTCAATCATCTCTCAATTTCACCAATATATCAATTTCAAACACAAATAGAAACAAATTTACAAATCCAATCCCACATACTATTCATCATATACCCTATTATAGAGTCAGAACCCCACCCTTACCTTGGATTGAGTGCAGCTCTTAAGAAACTTCAACCAAATTTCTGAGGAATTTGGCACTAGAAGTAATTTCCTTGTTCTTCTTCTACTCTCACAAAACCCTATTTCCTCTTTTATTTCTTTCCTGATAGCTCTACACTCTCTTTTTCCTCTAATCCCATTATACAATATAATACTCCTATTTTATTTAATCTTTAGTAAACTCAAATGGGCCTAAGTGACATACCCCCCTTATTGCTACACAACACCACTAATTTAAGCCTACTATCATATTTAAGCTTAATAATAAAATAATACTTCAACTTAGTTCCACCAAATTAATCCGATTAATTATTATTTTAACTTAATAAAATAATTCTGACTTCGACGATAAAAATTAGAATTAATATAAAATATTCAAAAATATTTAATTAAATAAATAATTAAATATCGGGGCGTTACAACTCTCTCCCACTTAGAATATTTTCGTCCTCGAAAATAAAAGTTTACCGGGTTCAAATAACTCGGGATAGGAGTCTCGCATCTTGCTCTCCAACTCCCAGGTCATGCTCTCTCCAACAGCTCCTAACCAGACAATTTTCACCAAGGCAATATCTTTTCCTCTTAGAATCTTCATCTCACGATCCACGATTCGTACAGGCATCATCTCCACTGTGAGATTATCCTGTACTTGCACATCGTCCATCTGAATCACATGAGACAGATTGGGAATATACTTCCGGAGTTGTGATACATGAAACACATCCTGCAAATTAGCAAGATTTAGCGGTAACGCCACTCGGTACGTAACCTTCCCAACCCTATCCGATATCTGATACAGACAAATAAAACAAGGACTGAGCTTCTTAGACTTCAGAGCTCGCCCAACACCAGTCACAGGTGTGACTCTCAAAATACATGATCACCAGATTGGAATTTCAAATCTTTCCTTCTCTTATCATGGTAACTTTTATGTCTACTTTGAGAAGCTTTCATCTTCTCTCGGATAAGCTTCACTTTCTCAGTAGTCTCTTGAACAATCTCAGGTCCAAGTACATCACTTTCACCAGATTCATGCCAACACAACAGAGTCCTACACCTCCGACCATACAACGCCTCAAAAGGTGTCATCCCAATACTAGAATAGTAACTATTATTTTAAGTGAACTCAATCAACGGAAGATAAGTATCCCACGAACCTCCCTGCTTAAAAAACATTCTCTCAACAGATTCTCCAATGACTAAATAGTCCTCTCGGTCTGACCATCCGTCTGAGGATGATAGGCCGAACTCAACCTCAACTTAGATCCCAACGCCTCTTGCAAACTTTTACAGAAATCATAAGTAAACCTCAGATCTCTATCCGATACAATACACAAAGGAACACCATGCAACTTCATAATTACTCTGGTGTAAATTTCTGCCAATTTCGAAATCAGATATGTGATGTTAATAGGTATAAAGTGTGCCGACTTTGTAAGCCTATCAACAATCACCCAAATCGAATCATGTCCTCTCAAGGTACTAGGTAATCCTGTTACAAAATCCATTGAAATTCTATCCCATTTCCATTCTGGAATCTCTAACGGTTGCATCAACCCTGCAGGCTTCTGATGTTCAACTTTCGAATTTTGATAAGTCAAACATGCATACATAAACTGAGCCACATCACTCTTCATCCCAGACCATCAAAACAAATTCTTCAAATCCTGATACATCTTTGTAGCTCTTGGATGAATAATCAACTTGCTTCTATGACTCTCTTCAAGAATCACTTTCTTCATATCCACATCATCATGAATACAAATCCAATTACGAAATCTCAACACACCTTGCGCATCTAACTTAAAGTCACTATTCTCAGACTGATCGATCCCAATTATTGAATCTACCAACTTCACATCTAATTTCTGAGCTTCTCTGATACAATCCAGAAATTCATTATTAATCTTTAACATTCCCAACATAACACTTTGCGGTGTCACTTCACAAACCAAACTCAAATCTAGGAATTTCTCAATCAACTCTAACTCTTTAACCATCATTGACGACATGTGTAAAGTCTTTCGACTTAACGCATCAGCTACCACATTCGCTTTTCCTGGATGATAATTCAAACCGAAATCATAATCCTTCACAAACTCTAACCACCTTCGCTGCCTCATATTCAACTCTTTCTGATCAAAAAGGTACTTCAAACTCTTATGATCACTAAACACTTCAAATCTAGATCCATAAAGATAATGCTTCCAGATTTTCAACATAAAGACAACTGCAGCCAATTCTAAATCATGCGTAGGATAATTCTTTTCATGAGTCCTCAATTGCCTCGACGCATAAGCAACCACCTTATTATTCTGCATGAGCACACCACCTAGCCCCATCAGACAAGCATCACAATACACAACAAAAGGCTCTTCTGGATTAGGCAAAGTCAAAATTGGAGCCGACGTCAATCTCTTCTTCAACCCGGTAAAACTTTCTTCATATCGAATATCCCACACAAAAGCTTTACCCTTACAAGCCAACTTAGTCAACGAAAGTGCCAACTTAGAAAAGCCTTCGATAAACCGTCTATAGTAACCGGCTAATCCCAAGAAGCTTCTAATCTCGGTAACTGACTTCAGAGCTTCCTATTACAACACAACATCTACCTTCATTGGATCTGCAGCAATGCCACTACCTGAGATCACATGGCCAAGAAAACTAACCTCTTGCAACCAGAATTCACACTTGGACAACTTCGCATACAACTTTTTCTCTTTCAAAACTTACAATACAACTCTTAGGTGCTCTTCATGTTCTTCTTCTGATTTAAAGTAAATCATAATGTCATCAATAAATACCACCACAAACCAATCCAAATAAGTATAAAAGATACGATTCATGTACTCCATGAATACTCCCGGCGCATTGGTCACACTGAAAGGCATCACCGAATACTCTTAGTGTCCATACCGAGTTCTGAACGCGGTCTTCTGAATATCATCTTCTTTCACTCTAATATGGTGATATCCTGACCTCAAATCAATCTTAGAAAACACACTTGCACCCACTAATTGATCCATCAAGTCATCAATTCTCGGAAGCGAATACTTGTTCTTAATCGTCACTTTATTAAACTGTCTATAATCAACACAAAGTCTCATACTTCCATCTTTCTTCTTTACAAACAACATAGGCGCTCCCCACGATGATACACTTGGTCTTACAAACTTTTTCTCAAGCAACTCTTCTAACTGCTTCTTCAATTCAGACAGTTCGGATGCAGACATCCTGTACGGTGCCATAGAAACAGGTCTGGTACCAGGTACAAGATCAATCGCAAGTTCAACTTCTCTTTCTGGCAGTACATCAGGAATTTCATCCAAAAACACTTCAGGAAATTCGCGCACCACCTGCAACTCATCAATTCTAACTTGGTTCTCCATTGATAACGACGCTATCAATGAGAACATTTGCGCTTCGTCTTGCATCAGTTGCCGCAACTGTTTACCAGTCAACAAACCAACTCCTTCCTCTTCAGGAGTAGAAAACCTCATAGACTTGTTATAGCAATTGATATGAACATAGTTATACTCTAACCAATTCATACCCAATATCACATCTAATCCGCTTAAAGGCAAAAAAATCAAGTCAACAGTAAAGTCTTTGCCGAAGATCGACAAAGGGAAATTCAAACACACACGAGAAGTAGTCACCGATCCCTTAGCTAGAATCTCGACGACCATTTCTCCATTTATAGAAGACAACATAAGACCCAATCTTTCAACACAATCAGCAGCAATAAAATAATGAGTAGCACCGGTATCAATAATAGTAATTAAAGGCGTACTATTAATGAAACATGTACCTTTGATGAGCCTGTCCTTACTAGATGTCTGAGTCTCACCCAAAGCAAACACTTTTCCACTAGTTTGCGCCTTCTTTGGTTTCCGACACTGACTACCAATGTGTCATTCTTCACCACAGTTGAAACAAATCATCTCTTTATGCTTGCATTCAGATACAACATGTCCAGTCTTACCACAACGAAAACACCTCTTCACCTCAGCAGTACACACATTACTCTTATGACCAGATTTTCCATATTTGAAGCACACCACACTAGCAGGAGCATCTCCCCCACTAGTCCTATGACCCTGAGCAACGTTTTGTTTACCTTTACCAGCTGGGGCATCATAAGGCTTACCACGGTTATGTTGGTGTTTACCCCTCTTCTCATTGATAATCTTATAGTGAGCATTACTATCCTCTTCATAAATCCTACAACTATTAATCAAATCAGCAAAGACACTAATCTTCTGGTATCCAACTGCCTTCTTGATCTCTGGGCGCAACCCGTTCTCAAACTTGATGCACTTCGAAAACTTAGCATTTGCCTCACTATAGTGCGGATAAAATATAGACAACTCATAAAACTTTGCAGGATACTCAATAACCGACATACTCCCTTGCTTCAGTTCAAGAAAATCAATTTCCTTCTTACCACGAACGTCTTCAGGGAAATACTTCCTCAGAAATTCCCTACGAAATACAACCCAAGGGACATTCTCACCTGCAGCTTCCAATCTTTGACAAGTCTCTAGCCACCAGTCATCAGCCTCGACCGCTAGCATATGAGTACCATAACGAACCTTCTACACTAGAGTGTACTCCATCACACAAAAGATTCTCTCAATCTCTTTCAGCCAATCCAACGCTCCGTTAGGATCATACTTACCCTTGAACACCGGCGGATTCTCCCTTTGAAAAGTCGCCAAACTGCGAGATCTAGCATTCTCGTCAGCATTCGACTGATTCTGCATAGCCTGAGCCATCGCTTGCAGAGCAGCAACAAGTGCAACATCATTCCTTCCAGCCATCTCAACTTATCTCTACAACATAAACAACAATTAGAATTCAGATTAACAATACTCGATCGTTAGACAAAACTACGACTCGACAACTTGATCGGACGAACCAACTCGTTCTGATACCACTAATGTAACACCCCATTTCTACCCAACGAGTTAAATAAAATCAGAGTTATAAAAATTTCCAACAAACAAATGGAATGCTACACTTTCAACTTAAAACTACGACATTCAATCATCTATAGTTCAAATACATAACACATGAAATTCGGATGAACCGATAACAACCTGTTTAGTCTTTAAAAATAAAACAACTTTCATTACTACGCTGCGGATTCACAAAATTCAACTGAAAACACCATAACATCTTGTCCAACTCAAAACAACTTTAAGACAACAAGTCTTTAAAGAAAACAACTTAAAAATTCAGCAACATAATGAAAATCAACAATAGAGAAAACATGCATTCATCCCCCCGAGTGCTACGTATCAGAGCGACAACACCGACTCGAACTAACGAAGGTAACAACTATCCTTCTTGATTATCTGCACGTTACCAACAGAGGGCAACATTCAAACAGAAGGAGTGAGATATCAAACAATATAATCGGATGTACGATAAATAATATGTTAGGATTAGATCATACAATTCACCACTTCTCAGCTTTTTATCAACACTTAACATAATTAATTCATCCACACGGCAACTCAGAATGCAACATGAAATACGACACGTTTTTAAGCACATGCATGTGGTACCAATGAAGCAGAACTCTCAACTTAAAAATATGCCAATAAATAGAGGCATCAACAAGCAAGGCATAAGCCTTCAACTTTATATTTGCCAATCCAAGCCAACTAAACGAGCATCAGCTCCAACATGATATGATATGTATGCATTACCAACAAGAACATAATAACGACAACAACAAATAATAATTCAACTTAATTCAACATTGACCATATGCCTACAACTTAGTTTTAGCCAATAAATAGAGGCAGTAACATCTCCAACAAATTCACATTCTTTAACGAAGAACACAATACAACGAATCAACCAAAAATTGCTACAAATAAAACCGCGTAATTATTCTGACTATTTCAACTAAAACCGGTTAATTAATTATCGGTAAAAAATTCTATTATTTCTACTTTATACTAAATTTCTTATTACGACTCGGTTGAATTAATACTACACTACTATTAGAACCTTTACTGTCAATAATATGGTTCTGCTATCGAAATTGAGACTAACTTAAAATAATCAATTAATCTAAAATAATTATCTCTAGTTAAAACTCCTAAAAATTAGTTTATTAATAAAAGTAACTTACTATTATTAGTATTATAATCATTATTACTATATATTAGTAAAACCTAAAGTGTAATTCTCGCCGTTACAGTCCAACTTATTATTCTATCAAAACTTAAGAGTGATAAGCACTCTAACATGTTAGTAACTCTATTAAATAGTATATACTAATATTTATAAAAGTTTGCTGCTATAGTATAATAATAACCATCAAATTGTTTCTATACTAATATTATAAAGATATATCACAAGCAACTAATGTATTCCTCAATTTATAATTAAAACTACACTAACATAAACGCTTAGTATGTATATATATATATATATATATATATATATATATATATATATATATATATATATATATATATATATATATATATATATATATATATATATATATATATATATATATATATATATATATATATATATATATATATATATATATATATATATATATATATATATATATATATATATATATATATATATATATATATATATATATATATATATATATATATATATATATATATATATATATATATAGTAAGAACTACATAAAATAATTTACTCTCCTGACAATTCTAAATATGTCAGAATTACCTAAAACAAATAAAAAATGATTTTTAATAACTCAAAACAAATCTATTAATAATTTTAACAACACTATTGACAACTCTAACAATTCTATTTATGCTCTATCAGAATTAAAATTAACTTAATTGTTTATTGATCCTTAAAAGTATTATATAAATAATATTAAATTATTATTTATTATTATTGAAACATGTATATATTACTAAACATAAAACTTTAACACTACAGTATTTATACATGCCTATAGTTCATGCTACAATATCAATATAACATAAATTTGTGAAATATGATTCGTTCATTATTATAGTACCATTACAATTTTAGCTAAAGTGAATGATATAATATATATATATATATATATATATACTCCCAGATATCTCCCACTACAGTTATAAGAATGAACTAATATACACATATGTGGTTTGAAAACGCAGCGCTACAGTACTAAACCACATTGCTATTTTCCATTTAGTTTCTAAGTGAACCGCATAGTAATTAAAGTTACAATATATCATATATATTAAATTAT
This sequence comes from Vicia faba, assembly GCA_948472305.1. Taxonomy (NCBI): domain Eukaryota; kingdom Viridiplantae; phylum Streptophyta; class Magnoliopsida; order Fabales; family Fabaceae; genus Vicia; species Vicia faba. Next base: position 364,394,115 of record OX451736.1, read on the forward strand.
GTTTTCAATCATCTCTCAATTTCACCAATATATCAATTTCAAACACAAATAGAAACAATTTTACAAATCCAATTCCACATATTATTCATCATATACTCTATTTTAGAGTTAGAACCCCACTCTTACCTTGGATTGGGTGCAGCTCTTAAGAAATTTCAACAGAATATCTGAGGAATTTGGCACTAGAAGCAATTTCCTTGTTTTTCTTCTCCTCTCACAAAACTCTATTTCCTCTTGTTTTTCTTTCCTGATAGCTTTACACTCTCTTTTTCCTCTAATCTCATTATACAATATAATACTCCTATTTTATTTAATCTTTACTAAACTCAAATAGGACTAAGTGACATACCCCCCTTATTACTACACAACAACACCAATTTAAGCCTAATATCATATTTAAGTTTAATAATAAAATGATACTTCAACTTAATTCCACCAAGTTAATCCGATTAATTATTATTTTAACTTAATAAAATAATTCCGACTTCGACGATAAAAATTTGAATTAATATAAAATATTCAAAAATATTTAATTAAATATCGGGACGTTACAGCAACTCCTCTGTGTGACGAATTTTTATTTATTTGAAAAGTGATCAATTTAATAAATTTTTTAAAAACTTGTTATTTTGGAATTTTTTTTGAAAAAAATAATTATTTAAAAAAAAATTCGACAACCGAATTAGGATGCTACAATTTCAACTTAAAACTACAACATTTATTACAGATACATAATACATTAAACTGGAATGAACCAACATCAATATAATTTTAATCTCTTAAAAACCAACAACTTCATAACTACGCAGCTGAGTCAAATATTCAACTTAAAGGAATATATCATCTTTGTCCAACTTAAACAACTTCAAATAATAAGTATTTAATGAAAAACAACTTAAAATTTAATCAATTGAATTAATAACAATAAAACATCAAGCGTTCATCCCCCCGAGTGTTACATATCAGAGCAATGACACCGACTCGAACTATTGAAGGTAAACAACCTGCACTCTGGATTACCTGCACGTTACCAACATCAGAGTAACATTCAAACAAAAGGGGTGAGATATCGAATAATATAATAGAATGTATGATAAACATTACATTAGACTTAATGTTACAGTGAAAATATCAACGAAACATCAACAAAAATTTTACCATAATAAATATCAATGAAAATATCACAACGTTAATCACAATGAAAATATCAACGAAACATAATAAATAATTTACCAACACAACAACTCAATATGCAACGTGAAATGTAACTTGTTACTATGCACATGCATGTGGTACCAGCGGAGCAGAACTCCCAACTTAAAAATAGAGCAGAACTCCCAACTTAGAAACGGAGCAGAACTCCCAACTTAGAAATTGCCAATTAATAGAGGCATCAAATAGGCATAAGCCTTCAACTTCAACTTTTTGTCAATCCAGGCTAACTTGTTATGTTATGCATGCGACAACAACAACTACAACATCAACCATTCAACAACAACACAACAATAACCATTTAACTACAACTTAACAACAATTCAACAACAACACAACAACAACAATTCAACTACAACTTAACAATAATTCAACAACAACTTAATAATAATTCAACACTGGCTATAGGCCTATAACTTGATAATTCAACTTAATTCAATATTGGTCATAAGCCTACAACTTAATAATTAAACTTAATTCAACATTGACCATAAGTCTACAACTTAATAATTCAACTTAATTCAACATTGACCATAAGCCTACAACTTAATAATTGTCAATTATAGATGCAATACAACATAGCTCACCACTACCTACAACTTCAACAATTAATAACAACAAACAACTTACACATACCAATAATATTATTAACACGATCCTACTAAAATAATTCTACTAAATTATTCTGCTGATAAGTCTTATTAATGGTTTTCGGATAAATTAATGAAACTATTATTTACCTGCTACTTAAATTATTTCTACTGCTACTATATTTTAGTTACTAATGTTTCTGTTATTTACTATAAGCTCTGCAACTAAAACCATAACAGTTACTAACTCTGTAACATAATAATCTTAACTGCTATATTTATATTAATCCATAAATTGTTCACTATTGTTACTAGTAAATAGCCCCTATTGTTATTCACCATTTTCTAACTATGTACATCCATATTCTGTAACAAAATACTAAAATAACAGACACATAGTAAAGACACAGAAAACAATTAAAGGAATTAATGGTTAAGGGTCATGCCCCTCGGCATGCAGAGCCATGCCCCTCGGCATGAACATGGTGCCGGTTGGCACCCTTGACCAACATACATGTGTCGCTCGACACATGTCCATAATTCATGTTCTGTAATTTCGTTTAGACTTCTTGCGATCAGTAGTTCCTTTCCTTTCCATGATCTCAGGCCAACAATATGTTTTCACAGTAACATAGTAACTATACCCACATAAGTACATAATAATTTCCAACACTCAATTCATCGATTGAATTACTGCAACGTTAGCATAATTATCACATAAACCAAACAACAATTTGTTCATACAACCATCACATACAGTAAAAATTTTACACAACCCAATTCCTATGTAACATTAATCACATACCCAATTATAGAGTCAGAACCCCACCCTTACTTTAGATTGAAGGTTGCTCTACAATTTTTCGATCGAATTCTGCTTTGTCTCTTTTCTTCTTTACTCTGCAACTTCTATGTTCTCTTTCTTTCTTCCAACCCTTATTACTCTTCTTCTTGACAAAATCTATGTATCTTTACTGTCACATCTAATTTCTATTACTATAACCAAACTTAATAATAATAGTATTGCTATTGGGCCTAATTCTGACACCCCCTTAATACTACATACCACCAAAATAAGTCCAACGACTAATACTAATAATTCCAACATTATTATTATTAATCAACTAATTAATTAATTAATAATAATCTAATAACTTATACCAACAATTCTCAACATCTCACAACTTCAAAAAATAATTCAAAAATAATTTAATTAAATAATTAATTAAATTATCGGGCGTTACAATTAGTAATTTCAAACAATGGGGGTATGAAAAACAATTGGGCTAGGCCCAAATGCAATTTTCTGAGGGGCCTGTACGATTATGTGTGTGAGGGCGTAGGGAGTTTATGGTGGACTTGGCCTCACGGTCGTCCAATAAAGATCAAACAGACCTAATCGCGGGGTGCATGTTATTACGATGAACGCGCATGTATTAATGACAATAAAATATTTTGTTTTTATTCATTTTATTTTGTTTTCATTCACAGTAAAAGTTTGTCCTCTCTCTTTCACGCAACCTTTCATCCCTCTCCTTAACCCTAATGGCAATCGCGGCGGCGGAGACACTTTAACCAAATCCCCAACATAAATCCACCCAACAAAAAAAAAACACAAATCAACAATCATAAAAAAGAAAGCTAAGTTTACCCCTTCGCGATATCGTTCTCTGACTTCCAAATTTCTGGATTCCGATGCTAACCCCACTTTCTGTTTCTCTGATCCGTAGGTCACTGTGAAGATGGCAGTGACGGGAGGTTGAGATAGCAGCGGCGCGGTGAAGCAAGGACGGCGAAGTTATCAGCGGCGATTAGGGTCTCAGATGTTGAAACCCTAATCGCTTTTCTCCTTCTTCAACGCTTGGATCGGTATTTGCTCTTTCGTGTTCTTCTTCAACTTCCGTTCTTCCAAAATTCTTCCTCCCCGTACTGTATTTTTAATTTAGTATCTATAGGGTTTGATTTTGGGGATTTGTAGAATTTATGTTACAATTTGAGCTGGTTTAGATTAGGGATAACTTATAGAAATTAGGGATTTGATTTTCTCTAATTGATTCAGAATTGCTTTTGTAAAATATTTTTCTGAGATTTGATTTGTAATGAAGATTCTGTATTATTTTAGTGTTTAACTGTAATTGATATTTGATTTAGTTTTATTTAGATTGGATTGGATTTTGTAAAAACAATGATTCTGTAAATTTGATTGAATGTAAAATGTATATTTTGTTTTAAATGTAAAAGATTTTAGTATTGGATTTTAGATTTTTGAAGATTTGGTTCTCATTAATTTCTACAGTATCTGTTTATGATGCAAACGTGTGCAATACCTTGCTGTAATTGATACAGTGCTAGTTAATTTGAACATGGGCCTTGTGTTGTTTAAATTTAATTTGGCCTTTACCGTAAAAACGCATTTTTTTGTCCATAAAAGCTTTTTGTTTTGACCAACCCTTTCCTCTTTACGAATTGGGCCCAAATGGCCTTCTATTTCTGGCCCAGCGACAATTAACTTCCATTAAACGAACAAAAAAAACTCTTAATTAATTATAAAATGTTTAATATAATATCCCTTTTTTAATAATAAGTCATCATTATAAGACCCTTATAACAGTTTAACAGTAAAATATACTATAATTTGTAAAGACATATTTTTATAACAATAAAAAGGTTTTAATAATAATGTTATTTTCTTTAAAATGAGACAGCAAATACCAAAAAAGACAAATGGGCCGACTACAAAACCTTATTGGGCATGTTATTTGTAACTACACCTCCTTATACCCCTAAAAGAAATGGGCCTAAACGAGATAGGCTTGCAAATTGTATTTTCACCTCCCCTTTTACTAACAACAATAATACTTAAATGAGCTTAGTTAAGAACTTAATTTTTTTTTTGAAATAATTTTCCATATTCAAATCTCATGGGTCGTTGCCGACATGTTTTGCAAATGGGTCCACGGATACATGGGTCTCTCTGATTTAGAAAGCCCCACTCCCTTGAATTAAAATACACCTCTCGGTTGACTTGGATTTAAGAATGAGCCATAAGATATTGCTGAACCATCCTTAATTAAAAAATCTCTCTTCCATTTTAAAACTTCAAAATATAAACATAAAGGTAGGGGAAATTTGGGGTACGACACCTGCTCTCGTATTGGATATCAAATTCAGAGAGCTCAAGGAACATTTCAACATTCAGTCGGCCATGTCTGGTCTTCTGAGCAGTTGTTTTATTGGTTGATCTGTCCGGACCACTATGGTGTGGGCCAGGAAGTAGTGTCTGAATCTCCTCGTTGCGTTAACGAGGGTTAGAGCTACTTTTTTGATTTGTTGATATCTTGCCTTGGGCCCTATAGGGCCTTGATCGTGAAGTAAATTTGTCTTTATCCTTATGGATTTTCTCCTATCAGCATCGCGCTTATTGCCTCAGAGGTGGCGGCCAGATAGAGGTAGAGGACCTCGTCTTTCTCGGACTGGGAAAGGACGGGCGGTTGCGATAATGCTTGTTTCAAACGAACGAGGGCTTGTTCGCATTCGGGCATCCACTCGAAGGCGGCTTCCTTGTACAAGAGTTTGAACAAGGGAAGCGCGTGGTGGGAGGACTTTGCCATAAATCGAGAGAGGGAAGTGAGCATGCCATTCAAGATCTGGATGGAATTTTTCGAGGTGGGTGTGATCGGTGGATCTGGAACTGACTGTTTAACGCTGGTTCACGAAATGTCGCGGAAGCAAGAGTCGCCACCGTCTTTTATTTTCTCCAAATGGAAAGGACAAAAGCACAGAAAAATTCCTTAAAGAGATTGCTCTCGGTTCGGGAGGTAGGTTATAGAAAGGGAAGGTGTTAGCACCCTTTCTATCCATGGTTATCCATGGGCTCTTAGATACTTGCTCACTTGTGTTTTCAAAATTGTTTGTTTGCTTTTCAATGTGGGTTAACAAAGTTTCTTTGAAAAATTTCAGTTCGACTCGTACGTCAGAGTGTTTGAAAAATTTGCTTTGAAAGCTCTTGAAAAGTGTTGGTGTGAAAAGTCTTTGAATTTTTGTTTTGAAGAGAGCAAGTATCCATGAGTCGTCTACCTACCCTAAGGAATTCGTCTGTGTAAATGTCCTTTAAAGTAGTGCCATCCCACCATTGAGAGGTAGGTAGCACCACCGTTGGAGGTGTTCGGGTCAATTCGAGTTTATAGGGACATGGTGATCACCAGAGCAATGGGAAGACACCTTAGAAGCTACCCTCATGCCAGGTTCCCGGATCATAAGGACTTACTAAGACATCCTCTACTCGACGATCACCTTTCGAAAGGCAACAATGAGGCGTACCCTAGGGGTGATGTGTGCGAATTGAGTGTCGTTTTCATTGATGTTTGTCTTGTCATGTTCATTGTGATCTACGCTTGATTTTATTATGGCCATTCATTCTTGCATGCTTTGTTAACAGTTAAAAGTTGCGGGAAAAATAAATCTAAGACTATTACAAATGGCGCGGGTCCACATCGCCAAAATTAAACCGGACCCGATTTGACGGAAAGTAAATAAAGCGAAAGAAATAAAAGTGCGAGCAATTGTTTACACGGCTTTGGGAGAGATACATAATTATTTGAGCGAAATAAATAAATACGCGAAATAAAGAAATTAAAAACAAAACTAGGGCGTTGGACCCTTTTGCAAAATATTAAATTGCATGAATTAATTAATATTAAAAGAAAACATTTTTGGTATTTTTGTGTTTTTTAAGATTTGATAGGAAAAAGAATTAATTAAAACTAAAATAAAATGTTAAACCTAGTTCTAATTATTTTTTGAAGTTATTATAAAAATGTTAAATTAACCTAAATTAAACCCCAATTTTCACTTATGTACATTTAATTATGAAAAATAAAATAAATATTATTATTGTGAAAAAGAAATAAAAAAAAGAATAAAAAATTAACTAAACCTAATTCTACTTCTTTTGGATTTTTATTATGAAAAGAATTAAAACCTATTTTAACCAAATAATTACATATTAATTTATTTATGAAAATATTAGAATAAAATAATTTATTACATTTTTTATCTTTTTCTGGTTTTTAGGCATTTTTTGTATTTTGGTAAAAATAATTATTTAATTAAAACAAATAAAGAAAATAATATAGCCATTAAAAACAAAATAAGAAAAAATATAGAAAGAGCAAACCAGGGGGGGGGGTTCAGGCCCCAATTGTGAGGTGTGTCTTTAGAAATCCAAGCCCATTATATCCTGAGTCCTTTTGACTTTTGGAATGGTGTGTTGAAGCGCTGACTAAGGTACAGCGTGCTCTTGAGATCCAGGCCCTTGATTTGAATTTGCTGGACGCGTGCCCCTTTGGATTTTGAGGCGTATGGTACATCCTGAACATCAGCGCTGCATAGGAAGACATATAGCAAAATAATATTGAAATTATACAGACCTGGGACTCGAACCCAGGTCTTGGACGTGAATGCATCCTTCGCTTGCCAACTGAACCAACTTAGCGCGTTTGATATATAAATAATCAATAAATATTATAAGAATAAAACAAAGGGTTAGTGGATTAAAGCGCGAAAATTCAAACCAACGAATCACAGTTTGCCATGTCTTCATCTTCCTCGCGTGCCTGAAAAATAAAACACAATAGCAACGGTTTTAACGCGTGGTTTTAGGGGTGTTTCCAGAAAATAGCGACTAGCCCCTCAACGCTCATAAATTGAGCGCGAGGGTTCCATCATCTTCGTCTTCAAGCGCTGAGTCCAATGGTAGTGGCCTTGAAGCTTAATTTTGCCTTATTGCAAAAGCCCCAAATCAAAGTCCTGTAAACCCTAGTTTTCAAGCATGGTGAAATCGCGTGTGGTGCAGAAAAAAGCAATTGAATACATGGGTTAGCTTCAAAACATTATAATGAACATGAATCCATAAACAAAAAATGCAAAAGATGCTTAGATCATGATGCACGACTCTGAGATTTTCCTTGCACAGATACGGTTTGTTTTACCAGTTCTTGGAGTTTTGATGGTGGTTAATGAGTGAGAATCGTTCAGTGAGACTTGAGGATGCTATTGGGATCAAGATTAAGGCTTGAATCGTCCTCCAACAATGAATTCAGTTTTGAGTTTTATGGCAATTTTTCAAGTTTGCAAATTGGTCTCTAGCGCAGCATTCAGTGTCCTGTGATTAGGGTTAGACTCAGTACTTATGAGGGAAGGGAATTAAGTCATTAGCTGGCCTTGATCCATGCCAATGAGAGAACTAGTCTTAGGTTTTTCACCATTAACAAACTTTCCCTTTTTTTAAGCAAAACCAAGACTTGGTGTACAACCTAACCCTAGCATGAGTTTGTGAGCTAGCACATGATATATGGAAGCTATTCAAATTCAAATGACACTATTCCATTGATTTTTAAATTTTATTTGAATTATTAAAGATTTAAAATGAATTAAATTAATAAAAATTAAATAAAATAGAAAAATCAATGTTTGATCTTGAAATTAATCATGGGACACGTGTGTGGCATGACAAGGCTGAATCAAGTGGAAGAAAGTGGGCCCTTTTTGTCAAAAATTGAAGTTTCAAGGATAGTTGACTTTTGCCATTTCACAAAAATTTCCCAACTTCTCCAATGCATATCTTGCTCAATATTTAAGCTTTTCTCATGTTCTTGGACATTTTGGAAAGGTCTTTGAGTCCTTTAACCAATGCCTTTGGTCCCATGTCATTTTGATTTTCCAATCTCAAGTTATGGCCTTTGACTTAAAGTCCCTTTTTGTTGACTTTTGAAAATGACCTATAATGTTGAAATTGATAACTTTTTGTGAGAGCATTTCTTGGACTTGAAGTATGAAGATGAGTTGTAGGAAATGTCTTTCTCTTCAAAATGAGCTTTGGATGGAATTTTTCTGATAATCCATGTGAAAGTTATGCCCTGGTCAATTTCAGTTGACTTTTTCAACTATCCAAATAAGGACACTTTTGCATCTTGATGATTTTCTGAGCCAAATTTTGAGAATCATGATCAAGCATTGATCAAATGATGTTTGTGGCTTCAAAATGATATGTTGACCAAAAATTTGAACTTTTGACTGTCAAATGACCATTTTGCCCCTACAGTTGACTGTAGTGCAATTTAGGGTTTTGACTGTGCAATTTTGAGCTGAATGCCTTGAAACTTGATATGAGGATGCTTGACCATGTTTGTAAGCATATGAGACTTGATTGGGCCTTTGAACACTTCCTTTTCTTGATCAGACTCAAAACCCTAATTTTGACTGTTTAGGAGGCCCTTGCACTGTGCAACCCTTGGGGAATTTTGTGACTTGGCTTGGCAATTTCTTGAAGAATATGGGAGGGCAAATTTTGGGGTACAACAGTTGCCCCTGTTCAATCTTCTTAGACCTGAGGATGCAGATTGGCTGACGTGCCTTTCGTAATCCGAGGGTAGAAGATGATTGGACACTAGAGTGCCCAGAAATTTGCGCTCACATGTTAGCAATGATGGGGAATGGGCTTATAGATGCCATTTGGAGGTCGCTGGATAGGATGATGAGCTTATAGATGCCATCTGGATGTTTGATTGCGTAAGAGATTCCTTGGCGAGAACCTGCATACCTGCAAAACAGAAAATGAGTACCTGACACGTTGCAGGAGCTGATTTTTAGATGCCTGGTATAGATGTGTCCTGACTGGTTACAGGAGCTGAGTCTGGAGCTTCAAACGGCGATGAAAGAACCAGGGATGGTTACTACCTTAGCATGAATGGTAAGAGAACCTTGGGCGACTTTAACTTCAACAACGCTCGTTGAGAAAAATCTTGGGTGTCTTTAACTTCAACAACGCTTGTTGAGAAAAATCTTGGGTGTCTTCTACTGGAATAAGAATCAGGGAGATCTTAGGGTCGATCTGACTGAACCAGAGAGGCCTTTGACTGGGTAAGAATCAGGAAAATCTTAGGGTCGATTTAACTGAACCGGACAAGGTCTTGAAATATCTTCAACTGGATAAGCATCAGGGAGATCTTAGGGTCGATCTGACTGAACCAAAGAAGGCCTTTGACTGGATAAGCATCAGGAAAATCTTAGGGTCGATTTAACTGAACCGGACAAGGTCTTGAAATATCTTCAACTGGATAAGCATCAGGGAGATCTTAGGGTCGATCTGACTGAACCAGAGAAGGTCTTGGAATATCTTCAACTGGAATAAGTGTCAGAACGTCGCCATATCTGGTTTACATCTGGACTATATCTGGAAGGAAATCTGGAAGCAGTATCAGAACGTCACCATATCTGGTTTACATCTGAAAATATATCTAGAAGGATATCTGGAAGCAGCATCAGAACGTCGCCATATCTGGTTTACATCTGAAACTATATCTAGAAGGATATCTGGAAGCAGTATCAGAACGTCGCCATCTCTGGGTCATATCTGAAACTATATCTAGAAGGAACTCTGGAAGCAGCATCAGAACGTCACCATATCTGGGTCATATCTGAAACTATATCTAGAAGGATATCTGGAAGCAGTATCAGAACGTCACCATCATCTGGGTCATATCTGAAACTATATCTAGAAGGAAATCTGGAAGCAGTATCAGAACGTCACCATATCTGGGTCATATCTGAAACTATATCTAGAAGGATATCTGGAAGCAGTATCAGAACGTCACCATATCTGGGTCATATCTGAAACTATATCTAGAAAGAATTGCGTTAGTTGATAGTAATCATTTTTGTATTGATCTTTTTCCTGAAAAGGCAAAACATAATTGTATGCAAAATCATGATGCATGAACTGTATGTCTTCAAAATTAATGAGATTCGTGCCATATGATGCATATACATGCTACAATGTACGAAGATATGATGTTTATGACTGTATTTTTGTCTAAGAAAATAAATCCTTGACGGGTGCCGGGAAGTCGTATCCTGGGCTGATGTTGAAGAATAGTTTTTTTGCCTCCGCTGGGGATGATAGTTGCAAGTATACCGGTGGGAGAAGATAACTCCGTTGGGGAATAAACTTGGCAAATGACGGATTCTGCGGGGAGAAAAGATACTCTAGTGACCATGCTGAGAAGTAATACTCTGTGGGAAGAGAGATGCCTTGCTGAGTGTTAATAGTAACCTGCTTAGGATATCCTTGTTGTTGGAAGTGTCGATAGACTTCGCTGGGGATAGGAAGACTTTGTCGACGACGCTCTTTCCGTGGCTTTTGGCTGAGGATAACCCAGTTATATCCTGTTAAGGAAATAACTCTTTGAATAAAGCCGGGAGACGCGTTCGTGTTCTGCGAGGGGATAAGTTTCCAGAATCTACTGGGGATAATCTTATTGCTTGGGGATATGGATTCCAATTTTTCTTGGGGAAATTGGATTGGACTCTCTCGGGGGAGTATTGAACTGTATTGGTTATGTTCTTCAACGGAACTTACCCTGATGCCTTGAAGGATAGAACAATCAGACTGCTTAGACCACTCTTCATTGCCCCTGTTTCTATGGGGGAGGAAGACCTATGAGGTGCTGATTGTTGTTGACGGGCGAACCTTCTTCTGGTAGGCAGGTGACAAGATGGCAGGACATAGTCGTACGCTTTGATCCCTAATTTTTTTTGCTTGGACCGCCCTTTCGGGTTTTCAGTCCACCGGGATACCCATTTTTGCTCAAGCCGCCTTTTCAGGTTTTCGACTTGCTGGGTGTACAGATTTCTTTCATTTCATCCCTTCATTTTGCCCGAACCCTTTTGGTTCATCGGGAAGCCCTTATTTTTGCCTAGGTGTGTCAACCTAGCGGGTCTTTGATTTTGCGTAGTATTTTTCGACTATGTCCACGCTCTTAGAATGCAGGTAGGTGCCCCTGGCTGCTTGTGTTGCCATATTATCAGAAGGTGTCTGATCGTGCAAGATTCGTTGCTGGAGTGCCCCAAGTGACTCAGGCAGAGATTTGCCCCAGGCTTTTTGGCCTTTTGAGAAATTCTCTGGATCTTGACTTAACTGCCCCAGATGGTAGACCATGATCATGCCGTGCCCCTTGATTGGAGATACTCTTGTTCATTAGACTTTCGTCATGCGAATTTCTATGCTGTTCAAACAAAAAGTCATATGCAAACAAAGTTATGTTAAAAATGCAAAGCTTATGTCTGTCTCGAAGATTTTGAAAATGCATTCTTTTTCATAAAACAAGTAAATGTTTGTAAAAACATGATGTCAACTCCGTATTTACCGTAGGCCTTAAGGAGTCAGGATACCTTTCGTAACAGTATGCTTTCAAACTAACCCATGCTTCAGCTAGGACTTTTAAGGGTTATAACGTGGCCTGGTTCACGGTTTAAGAAACAAAGGATAAAGGCTCAAATTATTTGTACCCACCCGCTCTTCGTGATGTTCTCCAAACCTAAACTCAGTTGATCATACGTTAGACCTAGTTTGAGTCTTTGTTCTGATTTTCCAGTGATGGTTCGGATATTGATGATTTATTCTGAATAGGCAGTCATCATTTTTTGTCGAGGGTTTGTGGGACCTCTTTCTTTTTGATTTTGTTATCCCTATTTTTTGCCTAAACTGTTTCTTTTGTGATTACAGTTAGCGGGATGCCCCAGTTTTCGTAAGTCTCCTTCATAGGTTTTGACTTAATGGGATTTTATTTTATTTTGAAAGATAATGACTGCCTCTCTTTATTGATCATTCGGAACCATCACTGTCTTTCTTTATTTTGTAAGGATCCTTTTGGTGCCATTTGTTATGCACTTGGATCAACTGAGAGAACTACCCTGCCCCAGGTTATGATAAAGGGTTTTAAATTTCGAAAAGAAAAACTCCTACTTCTTTGGCTCAGAGGGGTTGACGAGGGATTATCATCCTTATAACTCCAGTGTTTAGGGATTGAAACAATGCCTGTACCTCATCAGCGGGGTCTGTTCAAAAGCATACTGTAAAGATAGCGGTATCGTTTTCGTCATCCTCCCTCAAGAGGCTTAGAATTTTAGATCCAGAGTTGACATCAGAAAAAATATGAAAATAATTTTGAATATAATGAAAACAATTGTATTAATTCCCAAAACAGACATATGCGATGCATTAATAGAATAAAAGAGTTTGCTGTGACATTAATTGTTTATATAAGCAAAGAAAAAACACAACTCAGAAATTCAAATAAACAAAAGGTCTTCAACGATTGGGTAACGGAGCAGTGATTATGTTCGGAGTCTCAGGCACTTCAAACTGAATCTCCCCGGCGTCGATCATATCTTGAATTTTGTTCTTGAGAGGCCAGCAGTTGTCCGTAGTATGCCCCGGGCTATCAGAATTATATGCGCACCTATCGTTGGGATGATAGTTAGGAGCCGAAGTGTTCGGATTCCGAAGGGGAGCCCTTAAGGTGATCAGCCCTGCCTTCAACATTTGTTGTAGTGCTTGATCCAGCGACATGTTGAGTTTGGTATACTGTCGTTTCTCCTTTCGCTGTTGCCCCTGTCCTTGTTGAGCAGGTCCAGGATTGGAGATCTGGATTGCCCCTACCTCATGACGGCTCTTTTTACCGTGCACAGCATTGGATTCTTTCTTTCCCTGATGAGGCTTTTTATCAGAAGGTGCAGCCTCTTGAATCTTCCCAGACCGGATACCAGCTTCTATTCGCTCTCCAGTCAAGATAAGATCTGTGAATCCAGCAGACGAATTCCCAATTAGGTGGTTGTAGAATGGACCAGACAGGGTCCCCAAGAACATATCGACAAGTTCCCGATCATTCAGAGGTGGTTGTACTCTTCCAGCAAGATCCCTCCATTTCTGCGCATATTCTTTAAAACCTTCACTTGATCCTAACGACATACCCTGCAGTTGGGTACGCGTAGGGGAAAGGTCGGCATTATATTGATACTGCTTGTAGAAAGCAGTAGCCAACTCCTCCCAGTTACGAACTTTGGTCCCATCTAGCTGATAGAACCATTCGAGATGAGTCCCTGAAAGACTCTCCTGGAAGAAGTGGATCCATAAATTCTTGTCCACCGTATATGGTTGAATCTTCCGAACATAGGACCTTAGATGCAGCTTGGGGCAAGACGCCCCGTCATACTTAGTAAAGGATGGTGCTTTGAACTTCCGAGGAATAACCACACCAGTTGACAAACCCAAATCTCCAAGATCCAGCCCAGGTACCTGTTGGATCTCCATAGCATTCAGCCTATCCTCCAACTGTTTGTACTTGTCCTCAGCCGGAGGGTACTGTTCGTCGTCGAAATCTGTTTCATTGTCAGAGACCTCTGGACTGGGCACCCTTTCCTCTTGATGACTGCTTTTTCCCACAGATGGAGTTGTCCTCTCAGTTTCAATTTGCGGTGTATTCCCAGATCTGCGTCTAGGGCTGAACAAAACAGTCCTCTTCTTCTTCTTGTCCTTCTTCAAGAGCAAAGCCTTCAGATCTTGCTGCCCTTGGGTCAAATTCATTATCAACCCTTGGAATTGGGCGTTCTGAGCCTGGAGGTCCTTGATAGTCTGCTCGGCTGATGATTCAGGATTCATGACGATCGGCTGAAATAAACAGCGGAGAAAGGTAAGCAACCTGTCAAAGGGATACCTGCAATGCAATGAGATGTATGACATGCATGTAATGTTTTCAAGGACCTCGCGGGGTAAACAGAGAACTTGTTAGAGTTGGAAACTGGTAACTTGATTGAAAGAACTTCATGTTGTTGAGAGTCCTTCCTCAAGGGTCAAAGGCTCACCATATCCAGTGGGTCATAGCCCCTGACAACTTTGTCTAGAGGAAAATAAATCCTCTTTGCCCCTTGCTGGGTGTTTGATTCACCATGACCTGCATCACAAGCCCTTGAGATCCTTGAAATGGGTTAGTATGTATGCAATGGTATGATGTCATGCTATGCATGGGGTAATGTAGGTAAACCCTGTTATGAGTCCCAATTAAGGACTATAAACAGACCCTGCAAGAAATTCAGTATACTTTGTTATGAGTCCCAATTAAGGACTATAAACAAAACCTGCAAGAGATCTAGTAACCCTGTTATGAGTCTCAGTTAAGGACTATAAACAAAACCTGCGAGAAATTTGGTAAACCCTGTTATGAGTCCCAGTTAAGGACTATAAACAAAACCTGCAAGAAACTCAAGTAAAACCTGTCATGAGTCCCAATTAAGGACTAAAGACAAAACCTGCAAGAAAGTTAGTAAGCTCTGTCATGGGTCCCAATTAAGGACTAAAACAAAACCTGCAAGTAGTTCATGTGTCAGATAAAACATGCAAGTAGTCAAGTACGAAGGCACACAAGTCACACAAAAGAGTCCTTAGAGTTTAGGCCAGCATGAAGTTTGGGGTACTACCCTCTTGAAGTTGGTGGGTTCAACCTATCCTATTAGAAGTAACCGGGTTCTAAGGGTCTAAGGGTCCCAATATCACTGGATTGCTTTCATTGTTCATCGTTTCGATTTAGCCACTGAACTGGCGACCGAAATATTCCAGGAAAGCAACCCTCAATTGAGTGTAGTATCGAGTATCAACCAACCTCGGACTGCACCAAAGTCAGTTATCTCACTACCCTAAAGAGGCCAAGATAGTTCAATTAAGGTTCCTAAGGTCTGTTGATGCTTCACGACACCACGCGGAGGCCCCGTACTCTCCTTGACTGAACTCAAGGGTTACCGGTACACACCAAAGTGCCACATCAACGTAGCAGACTGTTTCAACCATGTCGGTATACCCCGCACAGTTCCCTCACAGCCTTGTTGCTACTTTCTAAGAAGGTATCCCCCAGATCCGGGTTAGGATCTATCGAACTCCCAAGACAGTCCCACAATTTAAAGCAAGCAAAGAAAGCAATTGAAAACACAGTTATCTTAGCCCTAAGGTGCACCTCACTTTAAAATTAGTCCCCAGCAGAGTCGCCAGTTCTGTGATCGGTGGATCTGGAACTGACTGTTTAACGCTGGTTCACGAAATGTCGCGGAAGCAAGAGTCGCCTCCGTCTTTTATTTTCTCCAAATGGAAAGGACAAAAGCACAGAAAAATTCCTTAAAGAGATTGCTCTCGGTTCGGGAGGTAGGTTATAGAAAGGGAAGGTGTTAGCACCCTTTCTATCCATGGTTATCCATGGGCTCTTAGATACTTGCTCACTTGTGTTTTCAAAATTGTTTGTTTGCTTTTCAATGTGGGTTAACAAAGTTTCTTTGAAAAATTTCAGTTCGACTCGTACGTCAGAGTGTTTGAAAAATTTGCTTTGAAAGCTCTTGAAAAGTGTTGGTGTGAAAAGTCTTTGAATTTTTGTTTTGAAGAGAGCAAGTATCCATGAGTCGTCTACCTACCCTAAGGAATTCGTCTGTGTAAATATCCTTTAAAGTAGTGCCATCCCACCATTGAGAGGTAGGTAGCACCACCGTTGGAGGTGTTCGGGTCAATTCGAGTTTATAGGGACATGGTGATCACCAGAGCAATGGGAAGACACCTTAGAAGCTACCCTCATGCCAGGTTCCCGGATCATGAGGACTTACTAAGACATCCTCTACTCGACGATCACCTTTCGAAAGGCAACAATGAGGCGTACCCTAGGGGTGATGTGTGCGAATTGAGTGTCGTTTTCATTGATGTTTGTCTTGTCATGTTCATTGTGATCTACGCTTGATTTTATTATGGCCATTCATTCTTGCATGCTTTGTTAACAGTTAAAAGTTGCGGGAAAAATAAATCTAAGACTATTACAAATGGCGCGGGTCCACATCGCCAAAATTAAACCAGACCCGATTTGACGGAAAGTAAATAAAGCGAAAGAAATAAAAGTGCGAGCAATTGTTTACACGGCTTTGGGAGAGATACATAATTATTTGAGCGAAATAAATAAATACGCGAAATAAAGGAATTAAAAACAAAACTAGGGCATTGGACCCTTTTGCAAAATATTAAATTGCATGAATTAATTAATATTAAAAGAAAACATTTTTGGTATTTTTGTGTTTTTTAAGATTTGATAGGAAAAAGAATTAATTAAAACTAAAATAAAATGTTAAACCTAGTTCTAATTATTTTTTGAAGTTATTATAAAAATGTTAAATTAACCTAAATTAAACCCCAATTTTCACTTATGTACATTTAATTATGAAAAATAAAATAAATATTATTATTGTGAAAAAGAAATAAAAAAAAGAATAAAAAATTAACTAAACCTAATTCTACTTCTTTTGGATTTTTATTATGAAAAGAATTAAAACCTATTTTAACCAAATAATTACATATTAATTTATTTATGAAAATATTAGAATAAAATAATTTATTACATTTTTTATCTTTTTCTGGTTTTTAGGCATTTTTTGTATTTTGGTAAAAATAATTATTTAATTAAAACAAATAAAGAAAATAATATAGCCATTAAAAACAAAATAAGAAAAAATATAGAAAGAGCAAACCAGGGGGGGGGGGTTCAGGCCCCAATTGTGAGGTGTGTCTTTAGAAATCCAAGCCCATTATATCCTGAGTCCGTTTGACTTTTGGAATGGTGTGTTGAAGCGCTGACTAAGGTACAGCGTGCTCTTGAGATCCAGGCCCTTGATTTGAATTTGCTGGACGCGTGCCCCTTTGGATTTTGAGGCGTATGGTACATCCTGAACATCAGCGCTGCATAGGAAGACATATAGCAAAATAATATTGAAATTATACAGACCTGGGACTCGAACCCAGGTCTTGGACGTGAATGCATCCTTCGCTTGCCAACTGAACCAACTTAGCGCGTTTGATATATAAATAATCAATAAATATTATAAGAATAAAACAAAGGGTTAGTGGATTAAAGCGCGAAAATTCAAACCAACGAATCACAGTTTGCCATG
Organism: Vicia faba; assembly: GCA_948472305.1. NCBI lineage: Eukaryota > Viridiplantae > Streptophyta > Magnoliopsida > Fabales > Fabaceae > Vicia > Vicia faba. Next base: position 364,411,724 of record OX451736.1, read on the forward strand.
TCTTCATCTTCCTCGCGTGCCTGAAAAATAAAACACAATAGCAACGGTTTTAACGCGTGGTTTTAGGGGTGTTTCCAGAAAATAGCGACTAGCCCCTCAACGCTCATAAATTGAGCGCGAGGGTTCCATCATCTTCGTCTTCAAGCGCTGAGTCCAATGGTAGTGGCCTTGAAGCTTAATTTTGCCTTATTGCAAAAGCCCCAAATCAAAGTCCTGTAAACCCTAGTTTTCAAGCATGGTGAAATCGCGTGTGGTGCAGAAAAAAGCAATTGAATACATGGGTTAGCTTCAAAACATTATAATGAACATGAATCCATAAACAAAAAATGCAAAAGATGCTTAGATCATGATGCACGACTCTGAGATTTTCCTTGCACAGATACGGTTTGTTTTACCAGTTCTTGGAGTTTTGATGGTGGTTAATGAGTGAGAATCGTTCAGTGAGACTTGAGGATGCTATTGGGATCAAGATTAAGGCTTGAATCGTCCTCCAACAATGAATTCAGTTTTGAGTTTTATGGCAATTTTTCAAGTTTGCAAATTGGTCTCTAGCGCAGCATTCAGTGTCCTGTGATTAGGGTTAGACTCAGTACTTATGAGGGAAGGGAATTAAGTCATTAGCTGGCCTTGATCCATGCCAATGAGAGAACTAGTCTTAGGTTTTTCACCATTAACAAACTTTCCCTTTTTTTAAGCAAAACCAAGACTTGGTGTACAACCTAACCCTAGCATGAGTTTGTGAGCTAGCACATGATATATGGAAGCTATTCAAATTCAAATGACACTATTCCATTGATTTTTAAATTTTATTTGAATTATTAAAGATTTAAAATGAATTAAATTAATAAAAATTAAATAAAATAGAAAAATCAATGTTTGATCTTGAAATTAATCATGGGACACGTGTGTGGCATGACAAGGCTGAATCAAGTGGAAGAAAGTGGGCCCTTTTTGTCAAAAATTGAAGTTTCAAGGATAGTTGACTTTTGCCATTTCACAAAAATTTCCCAACTTCTCCAATGCATATCTTGCTCAATTTTTAAGCTTTTCTCATGTTCTTGGACATTTTGGAAAGGTCTTTGAGTCCTTTAACCAATGCCTTTGGTCCCATGTCATTTTGATTTTCCAATCTCAAGTTATGGCCTTTGACTTAAAGTCCCTTTTTGTTGACTTTTGAAAATGACCTATAATGTTGAAATTGATAACTTTTTGTGAGAGCATTTCTTGGACTTGAAGTATGAAGATGAGTTGTAGGAAATGTCTTTCTCTTCAAAATGAGCTTTGGATGGAATTTTTCTGATAATCCATGTGAAAGTTATGCCCTGGTCAATTTCAGTTGACTTTTTCAGCTGTCCAAATAAGGACACTTTTGCATCTTGATGATTTTCTGAGCCAAATTTTGAGAATCATGATCAAGCATTGATCAAATTATGTTTGTGGCTTCAAAATGATATGTTGACCAAAAATTTGAACTTTTGACTGTCAAATGACCATTTTGCCCCTACAGTTGACTGTAGTGCAATTTAGGGTTTTGACTGTACAATTTTGAGCTGAATGCCTTGAAACTTGATATGAGGATGCTTGACCATGTTTGTAAGCATATGAGACTTGATTGGGCCTTTGAACACTTCCTTTTCTTGATCAGACTCAAAACCCTAATTTTGACTGTTTAGGAGGCCCTTGCACTGTGCAACCCTTGGGGAATTTTGTGACTTGGCTTGGCAATTTCTTGAAGAATATGGGAGGGCAAATTTTGGGGTACAAAAGTGGGCATCGGAAATTCGGAAAATTCCTGACATTTGTAGGGGTTTACCTCAATGCCTCATTTCGTTAGATAGAATCTGAGGAACTTTCCTGCCCACACGCCGAGGGTACATTTTTCTGGGTTAAATCGCATCCGGTACTTTCGAGCTTGCTCGAACACTTTCTTTAAGTGGGCGGCATGGTCGAGCCCCTCGGTGGACTTGACGATCATATCGTCCATATAGACTTCGAGCATGTCGCCTATCTCATTGCAAACCACTTTGTTCATCATGCGCTGATATGTAGCACCCGTGTTTTTAAGACCAAATGGCATTACATTGTAGTAATAGTTGCCCGACTCGGTCATGAAAGTGGTGTATTTTTATCTGTTTTCGTCATTAGTATCTGGTTATAACTAAAGTATGCATCCATGAATGATAGAAATTTGAAATCGACCGAGTTATCGACCAGTTTGTCAATATCGGGGAGGGGATAAGCATCTTTAGGGAAAGCCCGATTGAGATTAGTATAATCAATACACATGCACCATTTTCCATTCGATTTTTTTCACAAGAACTACATTTGAGAGCCAGGTTATGCACTGGGCTTCAGAAATAAAATGTGCATGTATGAGGTCTTTTACATCTAGTTCTGTAGTCTTTGCTTTCTTGGAGAATTGCTTTCTTCTATGTTGTGCGACTGTCTTGAGGGCAGGATCTATAGTCAAGTGATGGCATGCGACTTCTAGATCTAAACCGGGTATCTCATCCGCACTCCAGGAGAATAAAACAACATTCTCCCTCAGGCAAGCTTTAAGTTTCCTTTTTTCCAGGCCGGGGAGGTCCGCTCTAATCTTCACTCCTCTGGTGGGGTCTTCTCTGAGGGGAACTAGCTTGAAGTCGCCGTCTGGGATAGGTCGTGCATGACTCGAGAGTTCGTCACGAACAACAAAGGAGGTCAAACTTTCGTCTTTGACCATAGGATCATTTCCCTTCCTTCTTTGCTCAACATGGTCTTCCTTGGATAAGCGTCTGTCGAGGTCAATGGTGTCAACCCTCGATAGAGGTTTGACTTCCTCAGAGCTGGAGGGCAGTGTGGCTCCAGTGTTCGTTCGAGGTTGAACGCTGATGGAACTGAAGCCCTTGGCTGAAGCTTTGAAACACCTTCTTGCTGCTTGGATGTCCTCGTTGAGGGTGAGACCAAGCCTTCAACGGTGTAGTACTTCATCTTGAGATGCACGGTAGAGGGAACCACGATGATTTTGGTGAGAGTGGGTCTCTCGAAGGTGCACTGGTAGAGAGACTGGCAATCTACCACCAAGAATTGAATTTTGATAGCTCTGGCCATTACCCCTCTCCCGAAGGTGACAATCAGCTCGACATATCCCCAGGGTTTCATGCTGACTCTATTGAAGCCTTGGAGATCTGATCCCACATACGGGGTCAGATGGCTCTCATTCATTTGTAAAGTGGTTAACATTTGGGCGTACATGATGTCTACCGAGCTGCCTTGGTCGACCAGTATGCGGCAGACGTCGAAATTCGTCATGCAAGCTCTCACGAGTAGTGGGGTGCTCGAATTCGGGGGCCCGCCCGATCATTCTTCCCTGTAGAAGGCGGGGGGATGAGAGCCTCCTCGAAATTTATCGAGCGTGGCATCCATATCTGAGTTGGCTTTAATGAGTTGGTCGAATCTCCTCTATATCGACCCAACTGTGTGCCTGTTGAATCCTCCGCCGGAGATGACCATGGCTGCAAGGAAAGATTCGCAAGGACTGTAGGAGGAGAAGTATAGGGGGATGTTCTCCATGTCCGGATAATAGAAATCTTCTGGTCGTGAGATGCACATGGAGACCAAAATGGCTTCGAGATCGGGGGACTTCTTCCCTTCCTCGACTTTTTTGGTTTCTGGGGCTTCCTCGCAGTCACCCTCCTTCTTTTTATACTGCTTGAGGTACCCGTCTCTGATCAGTATTCTGATTGCATCCTTGAGATGAATGCATTCCTCTGTGTTATACCCGTGACTTTTATGGAACCTGCAATATTTGCTCTTGTCGGTTCCTGGTTTGGATGGTGTTTGTCGGGGGAAGCGTACCCCGACTTGCTTAAATTCAGAATTGGTGCATTCAGAAATAATAGGCTCCCTTGAGGTTGTCATAGGAGTATAGTCGTGGAAACGACCGGCTGGCCCATTTTAGTCCTTGAAATCGTGGAACTTGTCTTCCCGTTTCTTATCTCCCCTACGGGATGTCGAGGGCTCATCGTTCTTCAAGGACTTGGCACTCTCTTCGTGCCTTGATTCCCTGGCGTTGTTGGTCGTTTCCTTCTCCTCGTACTGTATGTATACCTGGGCCTTGAGGAGGAGGGAGTCGAGCGTGGCTGGCATCTCAATACCTACAGCTTTTGAAAAGTCACTATGGGGACGGAGCTCGCGCTCGAGGAGTTACTTCTTCATGTTGTCGATCATTGAGACCTGGACTGCTTCCTTGTTGAAGCGTTCAACATACGCCCGTAGAGACTCGTCCCTGCCCTGGATGATTGCTTCGAGCGAAGCCTCCAATTTCGGGTGTCGATGAGAGATGCTAAAATGCCTCGAAAATTCCTCCCCGAGCTTCTTCCATGAGGTGATGGATTCGTCGGGGAGGCTCTTATACCATGACATCGCCCCCTTCTTGAGAGTGGTTAGGAAGAGTCTGCATTTTATGGCCCCCTGACCCATCGATATTCGAGGAGGGCGTCAATGCTTTTGATGCGCTAGTCAGGATCTGTTGTTCCATCATAGGTTCCCAATGGAGGTGGCTTCTCCAGGCCAATAGGAAGTGGGGCCTCCGTAATCTCCCTCGATAACGGGCCACGGGGCTCATCATCCTCACTATCCACGGAAGATGGAGAAGGTGAGTGATAGTTTCTTCCCCGTTGATCGTCATGGTCTCGTCAGGGGGAGGGGCTCCTTCATTTTTGCTTTTGTTTGGTTGAAGGAAATCAAGCGCGGTCGATTTGTCGGTTGTCTTTCCTCTTCTTGAATGAAGGGGAGCCTTGATCTCTGGCAAGAGGTGTGCGGTTGTGTTTCTTGAAGAAAGAAACATCGCGCCTCTCCTTTCTTGGTGGTAGGTGTTGTACCCCAAAATTTTCCCTCTCATTTCTCAAGAATTATCTCACAAGGTCTTCTATGATGTCAAGTTTGCAGTACTGACACATCAATTTAGACTTGGAATTGGCACAAGGGCAAAATGGTCATTTGTACACTGAAAAGTCAAACTTTAACTTTTGATCAAAATCAAGTTTTAAGAATCATATTTCATCAAGACATGTTGGAATGTGAAATTTGTTTCATCATGATATTCAAAAGTCAAATTTACTTTGGAAAAGTCAAATTTCTAAATACTCAGAATTTTTCTAAGTGTTTAAGAAATATGACAAGCTCAGAACTTCTGATCAGATTATCACCATGATGCAAGCTGATTCTGGAAGAACTTCTAACACAAGAGTTTTAGATCTCAATAAGACCTAAAATATTGCAGAACAGAACTTCTCCTAGAAATGCTGAAATTTCAAGTTATAAATATTCAAAGACACGTCCATGAAACTGAAGCACTCAGCAAATTCTGGACACTTTCAAGACAGATTTTGGTTAGAACTTCTGGACCAGTTTTCACGAACATTTAGCCAGAGTTTGAAAAAATAATTCAAAGAAAGTCTACAAAGTGTATTACAAACTTTCAGAAAAGTATGAGAACTCCTTCAGAACATGCTGGAGCGAAAAGATTAAAGGATCAGAAGTTGGATGTTTTGTACTAAGTTGTGCGGATGCTGAACTTCTGGCTCAGATCTAAGCTATGATGCATAATCTCATAGCGTAGGATTTCTAGTTTGATAAATCTCATCATCATTTAATGCTCACAACCACTTTTGAGTTTTTATCCAAAGGATTTCCCCACGTGTGAGATAGAAGTACCATTGCTGTCCTTGAAAAGCAAACTTTTGTACAAGTTTATGCTGAGCCCATGCTTTGCTTTTGCCTCTGAGGGTACTTTTCCTTAATTCATGCTTACAAATACAGCTTAGGCACGGCTAAAAGTTGTTAACCTTACTTGTTTGAACTTGCTTCAAGAACAAGTCAGCGCCTAGTGTATGATGGTTGTACTTTTGACTTCTCCAAGCTACAAAGTTCTTGCCTATAAATTGAACTTCATTGACAACTATGAGGGGGCCGGTAGAAAAATTGAAAATAAAAGCCTTGAAACCTTGCTAAAATCTCCCAAGAACTTGAAGCTGCAACCCAAATATAAATCCTGCTAGTCTTTGATTTTTGCATTCAAATTCCAATTTTTCTCAAGCGTTTCTTGACCAAACCATCCATACAGCTTCTGATATACATTTAGAAACCATCCTAACCCCTGTTTTCAGACCGTAACATGTTCTCAAAAAGTCAGAACTTTTCTTCTTGACTATTCCAGAATTTTCCAGCCATTCATTGCCCAAGATAAAGGTTGTTCTAGCCTACTGAGCACGTGAGGAAGCTGATCAGAACATTACAAGCAGTCAGAACCAGACTCCAGCTCATAGAACATTTTTCAGCGACAAGGTAAGCTTCTGCTAACCCTCATCATATCACTTAAGCATTGTTAGGCTTGCATGTTCAAAAACACAATGTATACATCTTGATTCTAATGCTGTACATATTCTATTTTTTTTTGTATTTTTCTGCCTAAATAGGGAGAATATCAGTTCGGAATTTCCTAAGGAAATTAGGATTAGCAGATACATGCTTGTTTCTAATTTACAGTCTTGATATTTTTTGTGCTTCTGAAACCATGATGGAAGACCTGCCATAATTGCTATGTTTATGTTTTTCTGTTCTGTTGAGAAATGACTAAGTTGCAGATGTTTTGATTAGCATGGAGAAAGAGACGAAGCTCATCATCAGAATTTACTTTATGTTATATTTTCATGCTTTTTCCTCTAATACCGGATGTACAACTATCCCAGTGGTAGAAAGCGTGGGCATAAGACATTAAGTACTAAGGGTCCTGGGTTCTAGCCCCAGAAGCATCTCTTTTTAGGTTTATTTATTGACATTTTTCACCCATTTATCTGGAAAGCAATATTCCTAAATCAGAACTTCTAAGAAACTTTACCCAACAGCATTGCCACATCACTCTCTCCAATGGTCAGAACTTCTAATTTGCCAGTGATATATGAACTTCTAGGTTCCCAACTACACTACAGCTTCTGAATCCCTTCAACAATCAGAACTTCTAGATCTTCCTTTATTCCCAGCAATCTCATAACTTGGTGTACCCATGCCCAGAACTTTTGACCTTCTGCTTTCCTACTAACACTTTCTCTCTTACAGCGTATCAGAGTCAGAACTTCTGTTCCTCCTCGTTTCAGCAATGTGCTGATTCTGACTCCATTTTCTTGTTTATCTTACTTTTTTGCTTTTAATAACCAAAAACACCAAAAAAAATTCATATTCACATGTTTTATTTCATTTCTTTTAGAACAAAAAGATTAACAATATTTTCTTAAGTAAATTAATTTCTTAACAAAAATAAAACAAGTCCCTTTTACATTTCTTGTATATTATTTCAATATGGTTGTAATAGATAATTAGGATTTTAATTTCTTGCAATCCCCATTCATAAATTTGTACCCTCATCCCGTAGATCTTTGTAATAGCTTAGTATTTTTATTTTTCGCAATTTAATGCTTTATGTACCAATTGCTAGTAATTAGGGTTTTTATGGAAAGATTAAAACCAACAAATAGCAAACCCTGATCAAGACAAATCAAGCATGTAAACCAACACATTTGCACACTTACACCCTTAGGGTAAATCCACTTTGTTGCCTTATAAAATAACCATATTACGCATGTGAGGTATCTTAGTAAAGACAAGCAAAATACAATATCATAGTCCCTCGATGACGCTATCAAAAGTTGCCTTCCAAAAATGATCTAAGTCCCTAAAGGAAAATGCTAAGGTATCTTGCAACATTGATGATCATGGTTATACGATGACCCACGCTCGTACCTTTTACATCCAAAGATAGGGTTACTTATCAAAATCAATGATAAGATAACAATGTCAAAGGAAAGAGGAAATAAACATGAAAGACCTTTGAGTAAGTAGATTATTCGTAGTTACTTTCTCAATTTCAAAACCAAAAACATCCTTTCTATTTTCAAAACAAACACCAACACTTTCAAAACACCTTTCAAACTTGAAAACATTTTCAAAAGATGAACACTTTGTATACATTCTTATGAACGAGAATCATTACAAAAGTTTGTCTAAACAATGGCCTCTTTTCAAAAATACTTTCAAAAACCACACAAAGCACATTTTCAAACAAAAGCAAGTGATCTAGCAAGTAACTAAGATCCCATGGAAAACCATGGATGAAAAGGGTGTTAATACCTTCCCTTTTCATAATCTACCCCCCAAACTCAAGAAATAATCTCAAAGGTCTTTCCTATGCTTTTTCAACTTTCTTTTTGGATAAAAGAAAAGTCGGTGGCGACTCTTGCTAACCGTAACATTTGCGATAAAACGCAAAACAACCAAGTCAATTATCCCACTGTATCACAGTAGGCCACGCCTGGGTGGTGATACACTGGGGGAGTTTTGTCGTCGGGTTCTCCGAGGAGGAGATCTTGATCGCCAGGTCTCCTAGGCCACTATCCTTTGATTTTGTTGTAGGATGAAGGTGTTGGTTTGATTGATAGCAGCGAGCAGTGTTGCTATGGCCGAGTTAGTGTTGGTAGGGATGGGAACTGGTTGCATGACTTCTAGCAGTTCCTCGATAGAATTCTTGGGACGTCCCTTGTCCAAGAATTGGTCGTCTCTATGTCGGGCGTCAGTTGAGTCTGGAGACGCAGTCTGTCCATCTCAGAAGCCCAGGTTGTCCTTGAGGTAAGGATGTTCCTGACTTTCATCGATTTTGTGAGCAGGGGAAACAATAGTCTTTCCGGGCAAATGAAGATCATCATGATCGACCATGATTAGTGAGAGGAATCTTGAAAAGTTGCTTTGATCTTTAGGTTTCGAGGAAAGAAATATGGGGAGAGCAGTTTACCACAGACGGCGCCACTGATCTTATGGTTGATCAGAACCTGTGAAGTGGTCAGAAGATGATCTATAGTCGGGCTGTGATGTGGAGGAGAAAAAAATGGGTTGTATTTGCAAGGCACTCCGACGATCAAGTAAGAGTGAGAACAAGGAGATACAAGCAAATTATTAGGTGGTGAATAGTGAATATTTGATACCTGGCCCTCACAGGTGTAATGGTTTATATAATGCCCCTGACACATGGTCATTGTTTTCTGATTTCACGCCTAGATACACGGTTCTGTGAAATCAGGTAGCTGTCAGGACTTGGTCAAACCGAACAGATGTGCCCGTAACTAGCCGTTGGTTCCGAGGAGAGGGCCAATTACGGGCGTCTCTCTGGTCGGTTCCTGGTGGCCTGTACGATGTTGATGTCGGACGGGCTGAGAGGGTGCTCGTCGATCATCCTAGGCTGGTGCTGGCTTGGGAGGACAAATGGTCGATATTGCTTGACGGATAGCGGGCGATTCGGATCATGGACGTGCGAGTCGCATCAAAGGAAATGTTTAGACTAGACTCATTCAAGCTGTCAGGTCAGCTTAGAACAATATTATTAAATTTTGATATAATTATTTATACAATTTGTTCTCAATTTTCTAATTTTATTTTGGATTCTAAAATTTAATAAACAAAATAAATTTTAAATTCTATAATCTGAATAAAATATTTTTAGAATTTTGAACTGTCCGCATAGATTTAGCCGCAAGGGAGGTGTATAAAAGAATTTTGACATCAATAATAATCTTTGTTCTACTCAAATATCAAACCCAACATTGATCCATTGGGCTGGCCAGGAAATCAACCCGATTCACAAAGATTTTATAGGAAGATTTATCTGGCCACCCTCACAATTAAATATGATATTCTTCATTTTTGTTTAATTTTTAAATTGTCCATGAGTAAATATGAGAGATGGCAAGAACACAATTTTCGATAGTTCATTTATAAATTTTTAATATGAATTTAAATTTTTTTATACTATCGGAAATATCAAAATTTCCGACAAATTTTGAAAAATATTGTAATATATCAGAAATTTCAAAATTTCTGATAATATACAAAAAAATTTCAAAAATAAACTACAGAATTTTTTTAAAATTTCAATCATTTTTTTCGGAAATTTTGGAAAAATCCAAAATTTCTTTGAAATCTCCAATAAACACGAAATAAATTTCAATTTTTTTTTTGTACGGACATGAAAATAATAGTATCCATCATATAGGGTGTCAAGTATAATTGTGGGGGTGACAAATTCTACACTAATTTTAAAAAAATACCTTGTAAGAATTTGAAAATATCCTTGCGATCTCATAAATAGATCTCCTGATGCATTTTTTACCCATCAAAATTGAGTTTCACCCTAATTTTTCTAAGATTTTGTTTAGAGATATATCTTCGAATTTAATTTATGTACACTCTATATATTTCTAATTAAGACATATTTATTTTGAAATAAATTGATTCGAGATACATTTTCAGAATAATCTCAGACGGAATACAAAAATATATTTTTGAACGTACTCTGGTCTTCAATTTTTTTTAATAAATTTAAATAAAAAATGTATCTCTAAATCTATCCGATTACTAGTTTTCTCCTCTTTACTATTAGTGTTTATCTTACTAGAGCATAATTACAGGTAATGTATAATGAAAATGATAGTTTATAATCCAACTTTTTTTTCTTCAAGTTGTAATACACCAGTGAATTGGCTAGAATTCACAAATACTTCTAACAATTAAATAGAGGGATAATAAATTAATGTTTGAATTTATGAATTTTCTCTTGTTTTTATCAAACTAAGTTCAAATTCTATACAATAATTATGATAAGATATTAAATGTTTTTTATTCAATGTAAAATATATTTTATCTCAAAATATAAGGCATTTTTAGTTTTAATTTTTATAAAAAATAATTATTTGCAAAGATGATTATAACTAAGTTCCTTTTCTGATTTACTGTTTGTGATGATTTTAATTACATAAGGTGCAATATACCATGAACTTTTTTGCTTGCAATATAAAATTTTGTTATTCAGTCTAATTTAATTTTAATATTATATTCTTTTTTTAACCATTTTTTACTTTATATTTTTGTATATTATAAACAGTATTTACTTAATTTTTTATTTAACATGTTCGGCTTTATCATTAATCATGTTTTCTTTGAAAGTGAGTATACCAAACTTCTTTGAGCCTGGTTTAACAACTTAACTAGAAATCCTATTATTTCTTCTATTTTGAATTGCTGGAAGATATTGGAAGTTTGCGGTTCGAAAACATCTAGAACTATCCTATTTAAATATTCAAAAACATTTGCTAACAAACTAAAATTATTTATTTATTTTAATAATATTTAAACACATTTAATTAATTAATTTTTAATAACATTCAAATACATTTAAATAAAATTTTTTTAATATCATCTCAACATATTTAATACTATTCAATTTTCAATAGTTTTGAGTTTTTTTGAAATGGTTTGTAAGTTTATTCTTTATCAATTTTAATTTGAACGTTGTTTCTCAAGACAAGATGTTCCAAGAGCCTTCGTTGTGACAATAACAAATTTTTTTAATTTTTTAAATAATTCAAAATATTTAAATGTGTTATTTAAATTTATTTGAATATTGTTTAAAGAGATTAAATAATTAAATACACTTGAATGTTATTTTAAAATTAAATATTTCAACATCTTTGAATATTTTAATATTCAAACACATTTTAATAATATTTAAATATATTTAAATGTTATTAAAAAAATCATATTTAAAATACAAATCACAAATAAAATTCATATTTTATAAATTTAAATATATTTAAATAATATTTAAATAGACTAAATTACAGTTTTTGTCCGTTTATTCCACTCTTATCATGAAACCAGCCTTCTTAGTTTTTGAACAATTTTGATTCTCCATCTCAAATTTTGATAAAAAATGTTGATGTGTATTTTTTCAATAAGTAGTATTTTTTTTATGACATTGAGTAAGATAAGACATGTTGAAATTTCATGTCAGGTCATTTTTTCATTTTGTTAATTTATGAATTAAATTAGAATTTATATTAAAACAAATTTATTAAATTGATTAGGGTTAAATAAATTTTTAGTCTTTTTAAATATCTCAAATTTTATTTTTAGTTCCTCTAAAATTTTCCTTTAAAAAATGATTCTCTTAAAAAATTATTTAACTTTTGGTCCGTCCTATAATTTAGCAACGGTTTTTACAATTTAGCGACGATTTTAACGACGGTTTTTATTTAGCGACGGAATTAGAGACTATTTTAACTACGATTTTGTCATGAGGAACTAAAAGTTAAAATTTAATTTTTTAGAAAAACCATTCTTTAAAGGAAAAAATTAGAGGGACTAAAAACGAAATTTGAGATATTTAGAGGGACTAAAAACTTATTTAACCCAATTGAATAATACTTATTAAAACATATTTTTTAAACTAAATCTTATTTGAAACGTGTAGAGATGAACACATAGGAACAAAGACAAAGAGAAACATAAATTTCACTCGATCAAAAGTTTTATTGGTTCGAGACCAGTCTGATATAAAATTTCACTCGATTTTTTAGTTTAGCATGTATAAAAGCTTAGTATGTTCAAGATCAGTATAGTAAAAATTTAGGCTTGGTTCGTGGTGACTCCAGGTAAAACTTGAGTTTAGTTTAGAAGATAGTCAACTCAAAACTTCATCTTGGTTCGAGATCAGTCTGTGTATTGGCGCGAAGACTAACCGCTTCAAGCTTGTTTGTTATTTGGCGAGAAGACAAACCGTTTGAAGCCTATTTGCTCTTTGGCGAAAAGACTAACCGCTTCAAGTTTGTTCGTTGTTTGGAGAAGAAAGTGTGAAATTTCATTTCTTTGTATAAGAAGGTTCGTAGGCTTAAACTTCTAAAAACTCTCATGCATGTGGATACACTCAAGATCAATCTAAAGGAGAGAAGTAGATCACTTCTTTAAGACTGAACCTCTATAAATTTCCGGTGTCTTTACTTATAATTTTTGCTGCTTATTTAAATATTTCTTAAAATATTTTCAAACTATGATTTTGATAATGATTTTGTTTTAAATTAACTGTTTTCAAACCTCCACAATTACGTCTCTCTCTCTCTCTCTCTCTCTTGTGTATGAAGTCACATATCACTGATCTTACCGGATCAGACTTGGACCGTCACAGCTGGCTCAGACTGAATTTGGATGAAATGGGGGGGGGGGGGTACCTGCAAGACACTCCGATGATAAAATGAGAGACGGAATGAGCAGACAAAAATACGTAGGTGTGTAATGAATGAATACCTGACCCTCTTGAAGTAGAGGGTATTTATAGCCCCCATCGCTGGGCCAAGGTCCCCTCATTGGGACGGCCAAAACTGGCCCAACAAAGGGACTTCCAGGTTCTACGTGAGTAGTGGGGACCTGCACGTGGTCCCCTCCATGGATGGTGCTCTGCGAAGAATGAGGAAGAACGTAGACGCGGTCTTTCCGGAGCCTTGAGGATTCCATAACGGTTAGAAAGGACAGACTCTGCCCTACGAGAAGGGTGCTCGAGCTGGACTCGAGCTGGAGTCCTCTTGGTCGGGGACGCTGATCGTCGAGGGCAACAGCGGGCATTGCAGCTGTAATCTATGGTCAGGCACGTTCGGTGATGGTCCTATTGTGAGCATTCCCCGAGGAGCTGCTTGGATCTGGGCCTTTATTTGCACTTTGGGCCAAGGTGGGCCCAGTCCAGAACAGGAGCTCCCCAAGTCGTTGTTCCTGGTATGAGAGTTACGACTTGATCTCAGCTTGCTTTTTCGTGGGGACCCAATGCCCGACCCATGACTTTGCCTTTCGAAGCGCGCTCGAGGATCTCTCGTGGGAATCTCTAGGATGCGTTTGTCGGGCACGTGGCATAGCCCTTGGGAACCGCAACGCCAGCCTAGTAAATAGGGTCATCATTGCCTAGGCAGGTAGGTGTCGGGGATGGGGGAAGGTCGTGTCTTCCCGGAGCGACATTTCACTTCCATGTCATCTCTATAAATAGGACCCTTGGGCCCATAATCTATTTTTCCCTCTTCACGCTCCTCCTACATTCTCTGTTTCTGCTGCCGTCGATTCTCGAAACGCCGTGAGATCGTCGCACCCTTCGCCGTTGATTTTTTTCTCCACCGTCGTTTGTACCCTTCTTTTTCCAAGTAAGCGTCCCTTCCTCCTGCTTTTTTGTGTTGTAGGTAGCTCTGATGATATTTTTGATGTTAGAAATCTATTTTTTTTAGTAATGCCCGGTAGATTCAAGCGCGCTAGGCGCCTGATTCATGACTGTGCTCAAGATATTCATAGTTTAGGCACGTAGTTCATGATATTGCCCGTGACATTCATAGTTTTAGGCGCGTAGTTCATGATATTGCCCGTGACATTCATAGTTTAGGCACATAATTCACGATATTGCCCGCGATATTCATGCGTTTGGTCGGCATACTCATGAACTGGTCGGAATGTTCATCCTTTTAAGAAGCGTGTAGGGTAGTCTTCTCGCGGTATTCTGGTGTCGGGTAGGCGGAGTCAGGAACTTGGTCGAGTGATTCAGGATTCGCCCAGGGCGCTCATGTTTCGCTCGTGTTTATCCATGATCGAGGCATGGTCGGAGCTGGGCGTTAGTGTTTGGCTTTTAGTCCGAATCGTTTTGTACTTCTCCCCGCCTCTGTGGCGAGCACGCGGATTTGCTGTCGTATTCATCGGTTTCCTGTGCTTTGCAGGTAAATGGACGATAATTCGGAATCCTCGAGACATAATGACGTCGAGGAAACAAGTACAAAAGAGAACGTCACTTTAGTCGACACCATTGACGACCCTACGTTGGACTGGGTGGGCGCCGAGCCCCGGGGGATTGCTTCGGCGTACTGTCGTCACAGTCGGCGTGCTTACACTGTTTTCGAGCATGGCGGCACTCAGGAAGGTTTTCAAACGAATTTTAGGATAATGAGGCCGACGATCGACGCCCGTATCTGCTCGGAGTTTACTGAGTACGCATTCCCCATGTACGAGATTGTGTTCAGGGATCTCGGTCTTAGGATACCCTTTAGTGACTTTCAAGTTGTGGTGTTTAGTCATCTGAACTTGGCTCCTTCGCAGCTTCACCCCAATGCGATCACCTTCCTCCGGGCGTTCGAGCTGACCTGTCGTTTCCTAAGGATTGGGGCGACGATTCCCCTTTTCTTCAAGGTTTTTCACCTGCAACGTCAGTCTCGAGGAGGCAAGCGCAGCTGGGTATCCCTAAAACAGTCGAAGAGGATGTTCAGGATGTACATGGAGTCGGTGAGGGATTTCAAGGATAAATGGTACGTGCTACAGCCGGTCACCCAAACTGCCATGAACTCCCTATTCGAATCGGAAACCGTAGTGGTCGACGTGGATGGGGAGCCCCTCGTGGATGCCGAGGGTAGTCCCGCGGTCGGGTGGATCTCCAAGTTCCCGATCCATTGGTGCGCGGGCCATTACGAGCATGGCACCGGGCACTATCATACCCCTGCGGGTGGCATGAGCGCCGAGGACAAGGAGGCCTATGTTGTTCTTTGCAAGTTTGTTGATAGTTTCTTCCCCGCCCGGTGGGTCACGATGGAAGGGGATGACATTCTTGATGAGGACGTCTACCCGACGTTCGAAGCGCATCCCATCAATACCAAGGCGCTCGTCGAGTGCCAATCCTACGGGCAGGCCGTAGATCTGCTAGGTTTCTTGCTTCTGCTCTTATTGTTTTATTCCATTTTTATTGCTTTTGCTCGCTTGTAGCTAACCCGGGTTCATCCTTTGTTCGCAGGTCATATGGTTGAGCGTCGAGAGAGGCTTTTGAAGCTGACCCAAGACAAGAAGATAAACAAGAGGCTTGTGAGGGCGCCGCAAGCTACGAGGATGGGCCCGCCAGCCAGTTCGGGCGGAGATGCGTCCAGCGGATCCTCGGGATCTCCTGATGTCGAGCAACCTACTGAACTGGTTTCCAGGAAGAGGAGTCGGACTGAGAGCAGATCGGAGACCGGTGACGAGGCCGTAGCTTCCCGGGCCTTTGGCTTGCCGCCCTGCTTTGCAGAAAAGGATTTCTTCGAGGGGTTTCCTCTGACGGTGAGTGATAGTGAGGCCGAGACTATTAAACGGCTTGACAAAGAAGGCCGGAGGAAACACCTCGCCGCCAGCATGGTCAGGGTGGTGAATATGGCTGATATGGTCGTGGTCCTTGCCGGGGAAGGATCAGACTCCTCGGACCGGGTTAGGGAATTAGATCCAAAGAAGGTTGCTTTTGCTGCCAAGTCACGTAAGTTAAAGGCGGCCATCGAGCGGTCCGAGGAGATGTTCCATGAGCAGGCCGACTTGCTGTCGAGGGAGAAGGAAAAGACCACAACAGCTGCCGAGGAGAGGGATTACCTCCAACTTGGTCGCCCGTATCCACCTTCTCGAGTCAGACTGTGTCGGTGCCCTAGCCAATGGGTTCGAGGCCGCGGTCAGCCAGCTGTCCGTCCTGAATCCGGGCATGAACACCGAGGGGGTCGGGTTCCTATCCCAGATTATTGATGGTCGGGTCGTGCCTCCTCCTGAGTCTCCTGATGTAGGTGCCGGTAGTCCTAGGGATGTTTATCATTAAGTTTAATGTTTGGGCCTGCGTGCCCGTGTATTTCTATTTTTTGGGGCCTGCGTGCCCATGATAATTCTTGATTTACTTTGGCCGTTGTGCCATGGTTTGTAACCTCGAACATCGCCGGCCTTTTTGGTCGGTTCATTATTAACTTGTTTTGTGCATGTTTTCCTTTTTTATGTATGTTTATCTTGGCAATAATCTGCTCGTATCCAGGCTAGCGCTCGACTGCTATTTTCATAACGAATATTTTGATGAAGTTTCGTTCTCAAGCGGAGATATTCCTTTCGACCCTTCTCATGGTTCGACACACTCGAAATGCGTTGAATGCGCGGAGTGGGATCCGCGTGTCGGGCGTATGACTCAGATCGGGGTCCTACGCCCGTGGCGTGAACTGCCCATCACGAGCTGGGTGTTCTGCCTTGCGGGTACTTCGACAGTGGAGCTCGATCGAGGTGTCCCTGCCGGGTATAGTCGCTCGGCTTGTTGGGTGAACGACGATACCTCACTCGGTGGTTGGTAGGTCGGGTCCGTACCTCCACTCGCCTACGTGGTCGAGACTTTTCCTCTTTGTTGGCTAAGGGTGGATGTTCGACAGCAAAAGTCCATAGTGGTTGAGGGCTTTAACTATAGTACTGTTTTAGCTTAGCAGCATTCCAGGGTCGTGGTAGTGGTTCTTCGTCTAACTGCTCGAGGTAATACGCTCTGGTGCCTGTAGCGCTTTAGATGCGGTAGGGTCCCTCCCAGTTTGCGGCCAAATTCCCTTCGCGCGAATCCTTCTGGTTCCTTCGCAAGACTAGACTGCCGATCTAGAACTCGCGTCTGATGACTTTGTGGTCATGACGCAGGGCCACTAGTTGTTTTAGAGTGGCCTCGCGCAGGGCTACCCCCGATCGAATTTCTTCGACCAGATCGAGCTCGTCCCTAAGGGCTTTGTCGTTCATTTCTTCGTCGAGAGGCATCTCTGTCCGCCTAGAGGGTTCCCTTATTTCTACGGGGATGATGGCCTCGGTGTCGTACGTTAGTCGAAAAGGGGTTTTGCCCGTCGTTGAGTGGGGTGTGGTGTGGTAGGCCTATAAGACGTTGTGTAGTTCCTCGACCCACCCTCTTTTTGCTTCGCCTAGCCGACGTTTGAGTCCTCGTAGGATGACCCTGTTGGCAGCCTCGGTTTGCCCGTTGGTCTGGGGATGCTCGACTGAGGTAAAATGTTGTTTGGTCCCGAGTTTGGCGATGAAGCTTCATAACCCTTGGTCGGTGAATTGGGTGCTGTTGTCAGTGATCAGCGCCTTCAGGATCCCAAATCGGGCGAGGACGTTTCGCTTATAGAAGCGGAGGATGTTGTGTGAGGTGATCTTTGCAAGGGCCTCAGCCTCTATCCATTTCGTGAAGTAATCTACGTCCACAATAAGGAACTTGTTTTGGTACGTCCCCTGTACGAATGGTCCGAGGATATCCATCCCCTACCAGGAAAATGGCCACGGGGATGACAGTATGCTCAGCTCGTGAGGGGGAGCGAGATGCATGTCGGCGTGCTTCTGGCACTTGTCGCACCTCTTAACGTGATCTTTGGCATCCTGTTGCATTATCGTCCAGTAGTACCCCGCCCGTAGAGCCTTCCTTGCCAGGGACTTGCCGCCCATGTGCTGGGCGTTAATCCCTTCGTGTATTTCCCGTAATACCTCGGGGACTGTGGATTCGTCGATGCACTTCAAGAGGGGAATGGAGAGTCCCCTGCGGTATAGTTTGTGTTCGAGAACCACATAGGAGCACGCTCGTTGTTTGGTCGTGGTCGCCTCTGTCCGATCCGAAAGGAGCTCGTCCTTTGTTAGGAAGTTGAACACCTGGGTTATCCAGCACGAAGCGTCTCCGATGGCGTGTACCTCGACGGGGGTCGAGGTTCTTTCGATGCTTGGTCGCGATAGGGATTCTTGTATGACGGATTTGTTCTCGCCCTTCTTTTTTGTGCTCGCGAGCTTTGAAAGTACATCGACCCTTGTGTTTTTCTCACGTGGGACGTGTGATATTTCTGCTCGGCCGAACCTCTTCATGTATTCTCTGACTAAGTTCAGGTATTCAATGAGGCTGTTGTTTTTAGCCTGGTAGCTCCCTTGGACTTGGGAAGCGACGAGCTGAGAGTCCGTGAAGATTTGCACTTCACGTGGCCCTAGGTCCTCGGCTAGCCTAAGCCCCGCGAGCATGGCCTCGTACTCTGCTTGGTTGTTTGAAGTCGGAAAGGAGAGGGTGAGCGAGTGCTCGATCACTATGCCCTCCTCATTTTCCAGGAGGATCCCCGCGCTGCTTCCGGATGAGCTGGATGCTCCGTCGACGAAGATGGTCCATTTGTGCTCTTTCCCTACGGGAGGGTTGTGAGCGTTCATTTCTGTGACGAAGTCGTCCAGAGCCTGCGCCTTTAGGGCTTTCCTGCTCTTGTATTGAATGTCGAACTCAGATAGTTCCAGTGACCACTTCAACATTCGACCTGCCATGTCAGGTCGACCCAAGAGTTGCTTCACTGGCTGGTCGGTTCTTACTATAATCGTGTGAGAGAGGAAATAGTGTCTTAGTCTCCTCACCGTGTTGATGATGGCTAGAGCTACTTTCTCTATCTATTGGTATTTGACCTCGGGTCCTTGTTGTGCTTTTCTCGTAAAGTAGACGGGTTTTTGTCCGTCGGGCGTCTTGCGAATGAGAGTCGCACTGACAACTTTGTCCGAGACCTCCAGGTATATGACCAATGGTTCCCCGGCTTTGGGCCGTGATAGAATGGGCAGTTGGGATAGGCTTTGTTTTAGGTGGCGCAACGCCTGTTCACATTCCTCGGTCCATTCGAAGGCTGCCTCCTTGCGAAGGAGCTTGAAGAAGGGGAGGGCGTGCTGGACGAATCTCGCAACGAAGCGGGATAACAAGGTGAGCATGCCGTTCATGACTTGTATGGACTTTTTCGAGGTGGATTTCGGGAGGTCGAAGAAGGCCCGGAATTTGTCGGGGTTAGCTTCGATTCCTCGTTCTGTCAGGTAAAACCCGAGGAACTTTCCCGCCTTGACCCCGAATGTGCACTTCTCGGGGTTGAATCTCATCTTACACTGCCTTGCTTGGGCGAAGACTTCTTTGAGGTGAGCTGCATGGTTGGTATCTGCTCGGGATTTGACGATCATGTCGTCCATATACACCTCGAGCATGTCCCCGATTTGGTTGTGGAACACTTTATTCATCATACGTTGGTATGTCACCCCTGCGTTTTTTAGACCAAAGGGCATTACGTTGTAATAATAGTTGCCCGAGCTGGACATGAAGGTCGTGCAATGCTTGTCGCTCACGGCCATTGGTATTTGGTTATAGCCCGAATAGGCATCCATAAACGACAATATTTTATAACCGGCCGAGTTGTCGACCAGCATGTCTATGCTTGGTAAAGGAAATGCATCTTTCGGGCATGCCCGATTGAGATCAGTATAATCAACACACATTTGCCATTTTCCATTATTCTTTTTGACTAGTATAACATTTGACAGCCAGGTTGAATACTGGGCTTCGGAAATAAAATTCGCCTCTAAGAGGTCTTTTACAGCTTTTTCAGTAACCTCAGTTTTCTCCGGGACTGCCTATGTCTACATTGTACTACTGCCCTAGCGGCTGGATCTATGGCAAGGCGGTGACAGGCGACCTCGGGGTCGAGTCCGGGCATCTCTACAGCATTCCATGCGAATAGGTCAGCATTCTCGCGCAAACAGGCTTTGATCTGCTTCCTCGCCAGGTCGGGGAGGCCAGTACCGATCTTCACTCCTTTTCTCATGTCCTCGCCCAGGGGGACGAGCTCGAAGTCTTCGTCCGGAATTAGTCGGAGGGGAACGTGCTTGCCGCTAGGAGGCTCATCCTGGTCGAAGCGGGTGTCCAGTGCTATGGAGTCGACCTTTGGGGGCGCTCTCTGTTCTTCTGCTTTGATGGACTCTATCTTCTCGGGCTCTGGTCGTGTCGTCGCTGGTCTCTTGGCGGGTCTTGTCCCGGTGTCGACCGTGTCGCGTCCCTTGGATGCCGCGTTAAAACATCTTTGAGCAGCTGCTAGGTCACCTTGGATGGTGGCGACTCGTGCCCTCTTGGTGTAAAACTTCATCTTTAAGTGGACGGTAAAGGGTACCGCGGTCAGTTCTGCCAATGTCGGCCTTCCCAAAATGCAGTTGTAGAGGGACGGGCAGTCGATGATGAGGAAGCGCACCTTGACCTGCCTGGTCACCGTGTCTTCGCCAAAGGTAACCATGAGCTCGACGTATCCCCAAGGTTTGGAGGTTGAGCCGTTGAAGCCCTGCAGGTCTGACCCCACATAAGGTGAGAGTCGTCGAGCTGCAGGGTCCGGAATAGTTGACTGTACATTACGTCGACAGAACTCCCTTCATCGACGAGGATATGGTGTACGTCAAAGTTTGCCATTCTCGCTCTTATTAACAGAGGAATGACCGTGTTGGGGGCCCCTCCGGGGAGCTCTTCGAGGTAAAAAGTGATAGGCTCCGATCTACCTTTCACCCTTTCAAAGGTCACCGTCTGAGGAGGTGCAGAGTCGACCAATTCATCCAGCTTCCTCTTGGATGAATTTATGGTCAGGTCGTTGAACCCCCCACCATTGATGACCATGGCGAAGGGGAAGTGCTCCCACCTGCTGTGCATCGACACCGATTCTTGCAGGTGTTCGGGGACGTAAAAGTCCTCGGGTCTGGTGACAGAGAAGGCGGTCTGGATGGGGACCGACTCGTCAGATGGTCGGGCATCCTCCTCTGCTTCCCTTATCTCACGGGCGTCTCGAAGAGGAGCATCGTTTCGTCGGTACTGGGTGAGCCTCCCTCCTTTTATGAGGGTTTCGATGGCGTCCTTGAGGTGAACGCAGTCCTCCGTCAGATGACCATGGCTCCTATGGTACTGACACTATTTGCTCCTGTCCACCCCGGGCTTGGCAGGAGCTGGTCGGGGGCGCTTGACGCCACCATCCTTGAAGTCTGTACTAGCACACTCTGCCAGGATGCGCTCGCGGGAAGTCGTGAGCGGAGTGTACTCTGTGAAACGCCCTGATGGTCCTCTCTGTTCTCGGACTTCTCGGGGTTTGTCGTCTTTTCTTTTCTCCCCGGTCCATCGAGGAGGAACGACTTCTTGGCGCGGGTTGTTGCTGAATCCGCGAGTTCTGGGGTCACGGGCTCTATTGGCCGCTTCCCTTTCCTCGTAGTCCATATAGGCCCTGGCTTTCTCGAGGAGAGCATCGAACGTCCGAGGTGGTTCGATGCCCACTGCTTTTCTGAACTTTGTGCCGGGGAGGAGTCCCCTCTCCAGCAAGTATCTTTTCATGTGGTCCGTGCAGGGGACCTGGATGGCTTCATGGTTGAAGCGGTTGATGAATTCTCTCAAGGTTTCATCCTGCCTCTGGACGATAGCCTTGAGTGCCGCTTCGGTCTTTGGATGTCGCCGTGACGCGGTGAATGAGATTATGAATTGGTTTTTCAAGTTTCGCCACGAGGTGATAGACCCCGGGACAAGATCCTTGTACCAATCCATTGCTGCTTTCCTGAGGGTTGTGGGGAACAACCGGCATTTGATGGGTCCCCCGATGTTATGGTAGTGCAGCATAGCTTCAAACCCGTCTATATGATCGATCGGGTCGGCGACTCCGTCGTATTCCTTCAGGTGAGGGGGTTTCTCCATGCCCAGGGGAATAGGTGCCTCCATGATGGCTTGTGATAGGGGACCGCGGGGGTCGTCCTCGTCACTTCGCTCTGGGGAAAGGGACGGTGATCTGAGGTACTGTCGGGAACGACGGCCATGGTCGTGTTGGACGTCCCTCGAGCGGTGCGCTCGTTGATATGTCCTTTCGCGCCTGTCTCCAGTGTGTCCTCCTTCTTACCGTAAGGGGCCGTGGTTGCGCCCTCCGGCTTCGATGATTGGTTCCCTCTCCAAGGGGGTCGTCTTCCCGGTTGTCAGTGTGACGGGCTTCGGGAGGTGTCTCTGTATTGTCTCCGCGGGGGAGACAAGAGATGTACCTCTGTTCTTCGAGGAGGCGGGGTTTGAGGCCTCCTATGTCTCCTCGGGGGTCTCCTGTCGTCCTCTAGCGCCCTCAATCTTTCCCCTGGGCAAAGATGAGGTAATTGGTCTGGTTGATTGCCGCGAACAGTGCTCTGGTCGTGGCATCTGCCCTGGCGGGGACAGGGACCTCCTGGAATTGGGCGACTAGATGGTTTGGGGGAGCTGTATTGTCTTCTTCGAGCGGAGGGGGGACCGAAGAAGATGAGGCAGTGGCTCCATCCCGGTGGCCTGAGGGCCCGGGGATGACGCTGCCGGGGAGTATATTATGACCGGGGTTGCCGGTGTTGTCGGGGACTCCGTTCTTATCCGCGAGGTTGTTGTTGGCGTCAACGACGCGGATGTTCTGGTCGTCTTGAATTTGCTCAGCCATGACGGTGGGAGATGGTTTTTAGCTTTGGTCTTCGAGAGTTTGTAAGACGGGGAAGCTTAGATTCCCACAGACGGCGCCACTGATCTTACCAGATCAGACTTGGACCGTCACAGCTGGCTCGGACTGAATTTGGATGAAATAGGGGGGGTACCTGCAAGACACTCCGATGATAAAATGAGAGACGGAATGAGCAGGCAAAAATATGTAGGTGTGTAATGAATGAATACCTGACCCTCTTGAAGTAGAGGATATTTATAGCCCCCAGCGTTGGGCCAAGGTCCCCTCATTGGGCCGGCCAAAACTGGCCCAACAAAGGGACTGTCAGGTTCTACGTGAGTAGTGGGGACCTGCACGTGGTCCCCTCCATGGATGGTGCTCTGCGAAGAATGAGGAAGAACGTAGACGCGGTCTTTCCGAAGCCTCGAGGATTCCATAATGGTTAGAAAGGACAGACTCTGCCCTACGAGGAGGGTGCTCGAGCTGGACTCGAGCTGGAGTCCCCTTGATTGGGGACGCTGATCGTCGAGGGCAACGGCAGGCATTGCAGCTGTAGTCTGTGGTCGGGCACGTTCGGTGATGGTCCTATTGTGAGCATTCCCCGAGAAGCTGCTTGGATCTGGGCCTTTATTTGCATTTTGGGCCAAGGTGGGCCTAGTCCAGAACATCAAATACAAAGATCATGAGGTATGTTTTCATATGATTGGTGTAACCTAGTATTAAAGGCATAAAACTAATGACGTTAAACAAAGTGTTTGTTGGGAGATAACTTAACCCGTTTTAAATTTTTTTAATTTTAGATTAGATTTCTTTAGAATTATTCTTAAGTTACAGTGTTGGAAACTTTATAAGTGACAAAATATAAGAGAATTTCTTATTTCATCCCATGTTTTTCTAGCGTATCACGTGTGATTTCAAAAATATCTTTGAAAATCGAAAATATATTTGCGATTCGCACCCCCACACACATATAATTCATTCATTTTTGAAATTTGCCTTATTTTATGGTAAAATTTATTCTAGAAATGCACTTCTAGTATAAATCGAAAATATATTTTTGATTCTTAATTGATAAGTTTGTTGGAAAAAGTGGAATCTTCCTTTTGTTTATGTTTTTCTTTTAATCTTGTTTATTGATGATAACAAGTGAGAGAGAAAGAATTTTATTTGAAAAATGAAAGGATTTTGTTATCCAATGTGTTATCATTAAAAAGATGAAGAGAATCTTTGAAATTCATTTTACTATTTGAAAAAAGAAAAGATAATGTTGTTGTTATCTAACGTAACAATCCATGTTACGACAAGATTTATTAGAAATTGAAAATACATTTTCGATTTATATTGGAAATGTATTTCTGATTTTACGTACGTATAATTTAAAAAAAAATACGTATCGAAAATATTTTCGATTTCATAGGAGCATTTTAGAAATTGTAAGGATAATGAAATAAGAAATGCTCAAATATAATAAATATAATAGCTTATTGCCAAGCACACTTTGGCATGGACTAAGTCCCGCTTAGAGTGTTTTGTGGAAAAGTAGAATTGGAACAACACACATCTTTGCTTAGAGAGGTAGAAGGCCACTTAGCGATAGGGTGTTTACAACCGTTAATTACTCAATTCATAACCTTAAACAACTCTTAAAAACACTTATTGCATTATTTTCATGCCACTAAACTCACTAAAAGGCTGTGCAAGTGCTTAGGAAAGTCTTAAAAGGTTCACAGTTGAGATTAATATTCACACACCTAAACTTCAAGGTTCTCACACATTTTTCCTACAAATTCTAAGCAATTACATGCATGTCAACGAATCCTCCTTCTTTGCATGAAGACATGTGCATTAATGTATATGTTTCCATTATTTCCATGTTCTTAGTCTTAGAATCATTGATTCGTGTCATTATCATTAAGAAATATAATATGCAAGCATGCTTAGAATGATCTTGTCCAAATCACATTTATCTCTATGATCTGAGGACAAGCTAAGATTTTCTGCAGGTGGTGGAATACAAATGAGATCAAAGTTGAGCCTACATGGCCGAAACATCAATGATATTTTAAATGCTTTAAATGATTTCATAAAGTACTTGTTTAATTTTTTAAAAATTGAAATTTTTTGTGAATTTTTGTTTGAAGATATTTGTCCACAAATCATTCAAATGATTTGAAAAATCCAAATGCAGATGAATCACAACACTTAGGTTAAGGTCAAAATCAAGAACAATGACATGATTAAAGTTTTATTCTTTTAATGACTTCATTCATGATTAATATTATGATTATCTTTAAACAAACACCATGATCATGTATTAATTGCTTATTTAAAATTTGACTTTATTACTTATTTGTTGAAAATAAGTCAATGTAAATCAAGAATTATAAAGTCTAAATCAAGTGAGATGAATGCATACCTCATGTTTTACATAATGAATGATAGTATACATATACTCTAATTGTGATAATTTTGTATCATTCTTGCTATTATTTGATGTATATGATGTCATGGATATGATCATGACAATGTTTTAAGAATTAAACTGGATTGGCCGATAGAACCAATCGAACCATAAACTAAAGGGATCATCAGTATGATTTGATTGCTAGATCAAAGAAGCTATTAAACCGGTAAGAATCATAGAGAACCGGCCAAAATCAATAAAAACCAAGAATTGACAGTTTTGCAAAATTGGCGGGTTAAATGCTTGTTTTTTTTCTCAGACAAAACGACGTTGTTTTGATATATTTTTTGAAAAATAAAATTAAAATATATGTAGACTTTATTTAAAATTTATTTGGAACAACTTTCAATCTTTATTCAGTTTATGCTGCAATTAAACTTTGTTCAAAAATTATTTTGATTTGTATTTTATACTATTTTTTGTGAGCGATGAATGTGTTTAAAATTTGAATTTAAAGAATGAACTTGTGAAATTATATGACATTTTAAAATTTTGTAGGTGTTATAATTTTTTTAGAGATTGAGTCATTCGATTCGATCGATTTAATAATTATATAGTTTTGCTATAGAGACCAATTTATTCAATCGAGTTATCTGGTTTAGTCATGTGGTTCAACCAGTGACCTGGTGGTTCAACCAAAAAACTAGTGACCCAGTATCCTCATCGCTTTGATTACCAGTCTGATTTTTAAAACACTGGATCAAGGCATTGTTTGTGTAACTCACTTAACCCCATATTTTTTAAGATAAAAGCACACCTAGAATGTTACTTCATCAAAACATGCATACATTTTTCACGCAACTTCAACTAATTTGCAGCAGAACATCAAATCATAACATAACCTCGGAAAAAAACATTAATCAAGGAAATCCAAGGAAATAAAAGTTCATTCACAACTCAACAAACACATAAGCACCTCATTTCTTGATGTTATAGAATCAAAGCATTATTCAGACTTAAAAAACACAAATAAACGCAAAAACAGCCACGAAGCCACCTTCCAAAGCTCATGAGTTATCACTCTTGCTGATTACATGTACAAACATTGCACAAGGGCGTCCAAAAACCAAAAGAAAGGGGTGAGAGTATGCCTTACAATTATAACGGTGAAAATCAACATCAAGATGATAAAAATAAAAATGGATATAAGGTTAATACTAAAACACAAACACAATCACAAGCACAATCATATTTCACGTTATATGTGATGCTAAATGTCAACTCCTCAATCTATATGCATGTGGTACCGAGCTTTTAGATATTAGAGGTATGTTACTCCTTTATCCACGGTCCCTGGTCCCTCACTTGAACCAACTATTCCATCAATGAATCTGAGAACCGCCTCTGGTCCCTCAACTGAACCAACGATTCCACCAAATGAATCTGAGGCCACCGTTGGACCGAAGTCCTACCTATTTCCAAAATATATGCATGCATGATAATATAGACAAACAAACATGCATTTCACCAAAGATTCATTTTAATGTTAACCACCAAAAGTCATTTGTAATATCAATCACCAAAAAAATTGGTTTCATATACGAACCAAGCATTGACAATAAACATGCCACCAAAATAGTCTCACCAAACCACTAATTACAACAAAATAATTTGTCCACCAATTATAAAACTCTACCACACCCAAAATTATTCCAAAAGGTTCTAAAGGTCCCAAAGGGTAATCTTTACGAGTGATAACTCTAATAAATCCTAAAGGTTGTCATTCTGAATAAAAAATGACCCTAAGGTAACCAAAAAGGTCAAAACGTAAAAAAATAGCATACAAGTCAGCGAAAAAGCCATGAACTCAAAAATGCTGAAAAGAGCCCCAAAATGCCCGGACCCATCGGACTCAAAATCTTCATCGCCTCCCTCCACCAGACTGCCTCCGCCTCCGTACGCGGCTCCCCTTATTTTTCCAGCGGCAGCCGTCGCCCAAAACTTGATGTTTGGCGCCGCCCATCGTTGCAGCTCAGCCGTGCAACTCGATTTTTGAAACGTGATCTTCGCGATCGACGCCACCGCGGCTCTGCCGCGCGGTCCCCCTGCAGAAAAAGTCTTATTTTTCTAAAGTCCTGATTTTCTGAATAAAAATGATTTTATGGAAAGAATAGCTTTTCTGACATTTTTGAAAAAAAATTCTTACATTTTTAGGAGAAAATATTAGTTTTTATGATTGTTTCACAGAAAAGAAAATTTACAAAAATTAGGTTTCCAAAAAGGTTTCAATTCCATAGATTTATCATCATTATACCAGAAATAATCAGACAACAGATTTTGCCCCAAATGTTATACCATTACTATTTGCACTTATTTTACACCATAACAACAGTACATACATACACTCAATTACGGTAACCAAAAAGGGTTTGCCCCAAATCCCATTTGGTCACAAAATACAAAATTGATAAATTATATTGATCAACATATAATGGCCAAATGGGATTTATCCTAAATCTCATATGGTCATAGATCAATTATGATCTTAAACAGAAACTAATTCACGATGTTTATGAGATTTTTCCCAAACTCCATTTGGCCAAAGGGATCATAGTGTTGGGAGGAAATCACAAACGCAATGGAATAATTCAATAATACAATCTCTCTAGAATATCAAATGCAGCGACAATTAACAAAACACATAAAATAAAACAACACAATTTTAGCATGGAAAAACCTCTGTTAACTAAGAGTAAAAAACCAAGGGACTCGGAGGTCACTTAAATCCTCCATTATAATCAACAAATGGGTATAAACAAAGTTCTCTCTAACACTAGTTAGATACATACATAAATATCATCAAAATTTGCAACCAATCTTGGAATACAACAAGAATCAAGAGAGACAAAACAATCCAAAAACACCAAGAAATTCATATCTAAAAGTTGGACTCAACATAAGGACTTATAAAGCTATGAATCCAATTTCCATTGTTCAGAATATACTCCTATGAGTCATGAACGTTGTGTCAAAATTTCAGGACGATCCGACCGTTGGATTTTGTACAAGCTCTGATTTTCTAGGACTGACTTGTGCAGAATTTGGGCTGCAGGAATAGGGTTTTGTCTCTAGATTTTTTTGTTGTTTTTCTCAAACAATGAATGAATAAACTAATTATATTTGTTGGGTAATAACAAAGGCATAGACACACATAGGCCACTAACCCACATCCATTTGGGTCTCTCTAAATAGGAGGAATAACCGAACAAACTCCCTCGCTGACTAGTTGGAGGGCAACACCGATCCGGCTACTGTGCGATAAAACTCAAACTTTCCTCTAGGCAACACCTACATCAACATATCTAAACCGTTGTCATCAGTGTGAATCTTCTCAAGCTCCATCAACTTGGAATCCAATGTATCACGAGTCCAATGATAACAAATATTAATATGCTTCGACCTCGAGTGAAAGGAGGAATTATTCGATAAGTGAATGAAACTTTGATTATCACAAAACAAGACATACTTTTCTTGTTTTACACCAAGTTCTATTGTAAATTTCCTCAACATAAAAACTCTTTTGAAGCTTTCACGTCAGTTTATAACTCGACTTCGGTAGTAGAGAGTGCAACACACTTTTGCAACTTTGATTGCCAAGCCACGATTCCCCCACCAAAAGTCACCATATATCCCGAAGTAGATTTTTGGTCATCTAAGCTTCCGAACAAATCTGAATCTATATATCTAACCAACATAGGATTATGTAATACAGTGGGAGAACTGACTTGGGTGTTTTGCGTTTTATCACAATTGTTGCGGATAGCAAAAGTTGCCACCGACTTTTCTTTTATTCAATAAGGAAAGGGTGAAAAGAACTGGAAAGACCTTTGAGATATTTTCTTCAGTTCGGGGGGGGGGGGGGGGGGTTATGGAAAGGGAAGGTGTTAGCACTCTTTTCATTCATAGTTATCCACGGGCTCTTGCTCACTTTTAAATGCTTTGTTTGAAATGTGTTTGTGAATGTTTTTGAAAGTATTTTTGAAAAGTGACTTTGTTTAGGCGAACTTTGTAATGATTCTCGTCTCTGTAAGAATGCATATAAAGTGTTGGACTTTTTGAAAATATTTCATGTTTTGAAAGTGTTTGGTGTATTTTTGAAAGATGTTTTTTTTAAGATGAATTGTGAGCAAGAAACTACGAACGTTTACTTACTCAAAAGTCTTTTGTTCATTTCTCTCTTTCTTTGATATTGCTATCTTACCATTGATTGGTAAGAAGCTCTATCTTTGGATGTAAAGGGACAGGTGCAGGTCATCGTATAGTCATGAATAACAATATTGTGAGATATCGTAGAATTTCTCTTGAGGGACTAAGATCATTTGTAAGGAAACATTCATAGCGTCATCGAGGGACTATGATCTTGTATTTTTGATTGTTTTTGCTAAGACGTCTCACATGCATATTATGATTACTCTTTAAGGCAACAAAGTGGAGTAAACCCTAGAGGTGCAAAGTGTGCAAGTGTTTGTATTTCATGCTTGAATTTACCTTGGATTAGAGTTTTCTACTTGTTGATTTTATCTTTCCATACAAACCCTAATTACTAGCATTTATATAAAAATGATAGATTACGGAAATTAAATATCCTACGCTATTACATCAATTGGGGATGGGGTATACAAATCACAAATTAGGATTGCAAGAAATTAAATCTTAATTATCTATTACAACCATATTGAATATTTACAAGAATTAAATGTACAAGAATGAATAAATATACAAAGATCTGAATGGAGAAGAAAATGCATTTGTTTAAGAAAAATGGTTTTTTGACTTAATTAACTTAAAAGAAGATAATTAGCTAAGAATAAGAAAATTAAGATTAAGTTAAAAGAAATTAATTTATTAAGAAAAATAAGTTTTTAGGGTTTTATTTGTGGAAAAGTTTTTTAATTAAACTAAGTTAGTATGAAAATTAATTAAAAGAAAACCTAAGTTCTAAGTTAGTTTTTAATTAAAAGAAAATAAATTAAACCTAAGCCTAATTACTAATTTATTTAAGAAAAGAATTAAATTTGTTTTATGAAAATATTTTTTTGTCTTTTTTTGTTTTAAAAGAAACAAAATAAATATTAATACCTAAATAATAAAACAAAACACTTTGGGTTTTTTTATTAATAAATAATAATAATAATAATAATAATAATAATAATAATAATAATAATATTAATAATAATAATAAAAGAAAAGATAAAAAGATAAATAAAACAAAATATAGAAGTTAAAAGTCGGGGGGGTGAAATTTGAATTTAGGGTGTTTAGGAGTAAAACAGTTTTTGAGTTTGGCCCATTAATATTTTTTTGTTAGTCAGTAAAAGAAAATAAAATAAAAACATTGGGCCTGCACTGAAATAAGAAAGATAGGGGTGTTGTGCAGTAAAGTGGAGTCGGGCCCAATACAAAGAAGTCCAATGCGCTGCCAAACAAAAAAAGAACAAGAAAAATGTGGAAAAAAATGCAAAAGATCTCGCTGGGGCTCGATCCCAGGACCTTCTACTTGGAAAGGCTTTAGCGCACACTGTTTGTACTACTGGGGTGGTCTGTTTCATCCGTTCATAGAATAACTTCAATTAAACTTAACATCAACTAAGTTCTGAATATTCACTTCATCTTCAACCTTGAGCCAAAACCCTTGTAACTCATTCATTTCTCATCCAAAATGGAAAATGTAAACATGAAAGTTGTGTAAAATTTCATCACGATTCCAGAAATGTAAATAACTAAAACTATAGATCAAAGATGAATGAGAACTTCTAATGGTACCAAATTTTGACCTAACTTTTCCAGGATATTCAGATTCAAAATTCTAACTACTCAAGCAATATAAATGAAATCTAAGGACATGGTTAGTGTGATATGGTGGGAAAACTGGCTTGAGTGTTTTATTGCAAATGTTACGGTTAACAAGAGTCGCCACCGACTTTTCTTTTATCCAAAAGGAAAGGTGAAAAAGCACAGGAAAGACCTTTGAGATTATTTCTTGAGTTCGGGGGGTAGATTATGAAAGGGGAAGGTATTAGCACCCTTTTCATCCATGGTTTTCCATGGCCTCTTAGTTACTTGCTAGATCATTTTCTTTGTTTGAAATTGTGCCTTGTGTGGTTTTTGAAAGTATATTGTAAAAAGGCCATTGATTAGGCAAACTTTATAATGATTCTCGTTCGTAAGAATGTATACAAAGATGTTGATCTTTTGAAAATATTTTCAAGTTTGTAAGATGTTTTGAAAGTGTAGGTATTTATTTTGAAAATAGCAAGGATGTTTTGTTTTGAAAGTGAGCAAGTAACTAGGAGCCTTCTACCTACTCAAAGTCTTTCATGTTCATTTCCTCTTTCCTTTGACATTGTTATCTTACCATTGATTTAGTAAGTAACCCTATCTTTGGATGTAAACGGGACGGGCGTGGGTCATTTTATAACCATGATTAGAAATGTTGTAAGGTATCTTAGCATTCTTTTTTAGGGACTAAGATCATTTGAAAGGCAATATAGATAGCGTCATCGAGGGACTATGATCTTATATTTTGCTTGTTTTTGCTAAGATACCTCACACGCGTAATATGGCCATTTTGTAAGGCAACCAAGTGGATTTTACCCTAGGGGTGCTTGTATGTAAGTATATTGTTTTTCATGCTTGGTTTTGTCTTTGATTAGGGTTTTCTAATAGATTGGTTTTAGTCTTTCCATACAAACCCTAATTACTAGCATTTGTATATAAAGCGATAAATTGCGGAATTTAAAATTACTATGCTATTACAATACTTGTGGGAGAGGGTGTACAAATTACAAATGGGGAATGCGAGAAAATAAAGCCTAATTATCTATTACAACCATGTTGAATTTGGATAAATAATGTACAAAAATGAATAAATATACAAGAATGTAAAATGGAAAGAATATGGACTCTTATTTGGATTTTTTAGGGAAAAGAGATTTTGTTT
Source organism: Vicia faba (assembly GCA_948472305.1). Lineage (NCBI taxonomy): Eukaryota > Viridiplantae > Streptophyta > Magnoliopsida > Fabales > Fabaceae > Vicia > Vicia faba. Next base: position 364,444,026 of record OX451736.1, read on the forward strand.
TAACCTAATTAACTAAAAGAAAAATAATTAATTAAAATAGTAAAAAGTAAAACCTAAATTTACTAGGAAAAAAATTCAAATAAAACCCTAATCTATTAATTGATTAAAAAAGAAATTAAGTTATAAGAAGAATATTTTTTGGTATTTTTTGTCTTAAAAATAAATTATAGTATTATAAAATATTGTTTACTCTTTTTATATATTAAAATAATATATTTAAATTGTGTAAAAGAAAAAAACTAAAAAAACCTAGTTTCTAATTAAATTTACAAATCAATTAGTAAAATAAATAAAGTATGGTTAAATAAAATAATTTCTTTGTGTAACAAATAAATAAACTATATCAAAATATAAATCTAATGTTTTATTTTTATTTTTTAGTATTAGGTAAAATATTTAAGAAAATAAATAAATAAAATTGAGAAAAAGAAAAATAAGAATGGGCCAGAGTGTGAATAGTCAGCAAGGGGGGTCAGAAGTAAAAAAATATGAGGCCCAACACTGCCAAAATAGGTCAGAAAATGTGAGAAATATGAAAAAAAAATCCAAAAGAGTATCACTGGGGCTCGAACCCAGGTCCTTAAAGTCACAGACACGCATTTCTACCACTGGGGTAGCTGTACATCCGTTTATATAATCAAAACAACAAACATATGATAGAAATCAAGTCCATGGCGTGAACTTCATCTTCAACCTCACGCCTAGCCAGAGTACCTGCACCTTGCTCATCTCTCATCCATTTGCAAAAATGTAAACATGAATCTTGTAGCAAATTTCGTCATGATTTCAAAAATGCAAAGCAATAAAATTATAGATCAAAGACAAGCATGCATTTTAATGGCCCTAATCTGAACCCTAAAAATTTCAGAAACTTCAATCTTAAAATTCTCTAAGCTCAAGCAATATAAATGAAAACTATGGACATGGTTAGCTTTAGGGCAATGATATCTACATTTTTCATTCACAAATAAACCATTAATGGTGCTTGTATGAAAAGTTCAAAGTTGAGATAACTTACCTTGCAAGAGGGTATCGTGTTTTGAGTTCGAGTAGCTTTTAGTGAGTTCCAATAATTGGATTAGCTTCCTCAAGTTCCCAGGAAGCTAATGTGATGCTTAGCTTGAGCTGAAAGTGCCTGAGGAGTTCTGGAGAAGTCAAGGTGCAAGGTGATGTTTTTGAAAATAGTGGATGATGATGGAGGTGTTACAGTGGTGTTTCAAGTGTTAGGATTGTTTGTGTATGTTATTTAGAAGCTTTTGAAAGTAAAAGGCTAAGAAACGCACGAGCAAATTTGGAGATTGGATTCAAAACTCAAAAATGGCAAGTTTTGAGGTGTTTTTGGTGATTCTGTGTTCTTGGTGTTTTTAGGGCTCAAGCATGTGTAGGATTTATGGAAAATAACTTGTGTATGTATAAGAAAAAGGTCTTGAGTGCTTTTGAGAGTCAGAAGTACAAGTTACAAGCTAATGGCTATGTTACTTGATTTTCAAGAAAAGTGAGAAAACAAATTTCAATAGGAAGTACAAGCATGGGCTGGGTGATTGTAAGTATTGAGACAAGCTTCTCTTGAGTTATGGGACTTGTATGATCAGAAGAAAGCAATTGCAAGGCTCAAGAACAAGTTTTGTGCAAAAAGCTACTTTATCAAAATGGCATTGTGCACTTTCTTCCCAAAATGGATATAAAGCATGGCCTTGCATTGAATGCTTGAATTGAGACCTCTAACAGTTGTGCAAGCAATTTATTATGGAGTGCCTAACAAGTATGAGGCCTGTAAAGTAGAGGTTATGCAGCATAAGTTTGAATTTTGAATCTTGTTCATCACAAAATGACTTGTAATTCAAGTGTGAAAACCCTAACTTCATCTCTTCGATTCTCCCTACTCAAAAATGATCTCAAGGATTTCTTGGACATTATGGAAAGGTTGTAATGTTCTCTACAACCCTTATTTGAATCACTTTTGAAAATTCCCCTTGGAACTATATGAAAAAGTTCCATGAAGTTAGGTCATAATCCTGACCAAATTAGGGCAAAATTTCACTAAGTGTTTTGTTTCATGACCATGTGTTCTTAAAATTACAACTTGAGATCCAAGCACTTTTGGAATGAGTTGTGTAAAGCAATGTTGTAGATTTCACAGAGATCTACAACTTTCATGTTGAAAGTTTCTTTTGAATCATCTTGCATCATGGTGAAAATTTTGCTCAAAGTTGTGAAAAAAATAAGAAATTTTCAACACTTAGAAAAATTTCTAAGTTTAGAAATTTTGAACTTTTCAAAATGAAATCTTGAATTTTTGATTTTTTGATGAATAAGTTTCATATTTCGACATAGTTTTATGAATTGTGATCTTTGACATTTGATTTTGACCAAAAAGTCAAAGTTTGACTTTTTAGTATATAGTTGACTTTTGATCAGTTGACTAAAAATTCATCTGTCAATCTATTGGACTTGAACAATGTTTTGAGCTATGTCATTAGGTAAAAATGACGCAATTGGACTCTTGATATAATGACTTAAACCAATTGATCATTTGCTAGGTAAAAAATCAGAAATTGCCCTTTCCTAGTCAAAACCCTAATTTTGACCATTTTGCCCTTTTGATGATTTGATCAATTTTCTTGAGGAATTATGGTCCAAACTTGATCAAATGGTACATATGAGTTTAAAATGTTGATGTGGATCAAAAATTGTGAAGTTTGACTGTAAATTAGCCACAGTTGACTTTTTCCCCAATACAACTGGTTTTTAGGTCAACTACTCAATTGACTGGGCAAAAGTGTGATCCAAAGCTTGAAACTTGACATGAGTAATCTTGAGGGTCCATAATAATCTATAAAAGTCATATGGGGAATTGGAAGTTCAAATATACTTGTGCAATCTCAAACCCTAATTTTGGTCATCAATGCTTAAGGAGGTGTCTTGAGCTGATCAACCCTAGTGCAGTCTTGAGCCAAAGGAGATCTTGTGAGAAAATTCTTGATAGATGAGAGGGAAAATTTTGGGGTACAACAGCTTCCCCTGTTCAATATTCTTAAGCCTGAAGAGTTAGATTGGCGAGTTTTGCCATTCGTGACTCGAAGGTGGAAGATGATTGAACATTAGAGTGCCCAGAAATGTGCACTCGGTGATGTGATGGTTGATGGTATAGGGAATGGGCTTAAATATTCCATTCAAAATGATTGCTGAGAGTCGAATCTGAATGAGTGTCAGGATGGCTTTCGCGTCCGGAGCGTATCTGAATTGTATCTGAAAGCTGAATCTGGATGAGTATCAGGATGACATCTGTATCTGGACGTATATGAACTGTATCTGAAAGTTGAATCTGAATGAGTATCAGGATGGAATCCGTGTCTGGAGAGTATTTGAACTGTATCTGAGAGTTGAATCTGAATGAGTATTAGGATGTCATCCGAGTCTGAAGCGTATCTGAACTGTATCTGAGAGCTGAATCTAAATGAGTATCAGGATGGCATCCGTGTCTAGAGCGTATCTGAACTGTATCTGAGAGCTAAATCTGAATGAGTATTAGGATGGCATCCGTGTCTGGAGTGTATCTGAACTGTATCTGAGAATTGAATTTGAATGAGTATCAGGATGGCATCCGTGTCTGAAGCGTATCTGAACTGTATCTGAAAAGCCTTTGAACATTGTTAATGGTAGTTGTTGATTAACCTTATCCTGAAAAGGGTAAAATGTTAGCTAATATGCAATGTCATGTTATATGAAATGCATGGTATAATGAGATACATGCATTCGTATGATCGATGTTTATGATATATAAATGTGATGTATGCATATGTGAGCTAATATGTTTCACTGCTTGTTGGATTGGGGAAAATAAATCCCCGACTGTTGCATGAGGATACGAAGTGCAAGTCTTCATGTTTTGAAGTGTTGATGAATTTCCACTTAGAGAAATAAACTTTGTTGTAAGGGGAATGCCGTGTACTGCTTGTAAAATCATGTTGGGAAATCCTGAAAATTTTGGCGACTTCTATCGGGAGTGATAACTGGAATTTTGTTCCGCTGGGGATTAAACTGCACACTGCGGGGGATTTTATGGAAATATCTTAGAGAGATTTCCCTATTTCTTAAAGCCATTAGTGATTGTATTTCTATTTTGTTCATTTGTAAATGGTAGTTACATTCAAATATATGTGTTCAAAAATAAATTATTGGACGTTTTTGTAAACAAAACATAAGAGTAAAGAAAAACATATAGTTTTATACTTTCAAAGGGATATCTTTGTATTGACTTTGAATAAGTATTTTTGTACAATGAGACAAACATTCTAGTAAGAGAATTCCGTCTTAAAAAAATGAAAATTTGATACAAAGAAAAGACAGCTATGTGAGATAATCCCATGGGGTTCCCATTCTGCTATAGCCTTCGTGTCTCTGAGCATCTTATCTATTTGTTGCCTTGTCTGAAGTTGATTAAATTGATCAGAATTGTCAAGTTTGCAGGTTGAAGCCAAAGGTTGTCTGTAAGGTGATCCAACTGAACATAGTCATATGCTTTAACTCCTTAACTTTTGCCTAGACCACCCTTTCGGGTTTTCAGTCCACCGGGATACCCTTTTTTGCCCAAGCCGCCCTTTCGGGTTTTCAGCTTGCCGAGTGTACATATTTTTTGTTTTATCCCTAATTTTTTCCCGAACCTTTTTGGTTCGTCGGGATGCCCTTGTTTTTCCTAGGTGTGTCAACCTACTCTTATGCGTAGTATCTTTTGACTATATCCGTGTTCACAGGGTGCGGAAGGTCGTCGCCATCCATGGTGGCCAAGATCATTGCTCCACCTGAGAATATGCTTTTGATTACAAATGGTCATTCGTATGTAGGAGTCCATTTTCCCCTGGGATCACCCTGTGGTAGTATGATACGTTTGATCACCAAATCCCCGACTTGATACACTTGGCATCTGACCTTTTTGTTAAAAGCCTTGATCATCCGTTTTTGATACATTTGACCATGACAGACAACAGTAAGCCTTTTCTCATCAATCAAGTTCAATTGATCAAGACGAGTTTGGATCCAATCTTCTTCATTCAGCCCTGCATCCTTCATAATTCTCAGAGAGGGGATCTGGACCTCTATAGGCAAGACAACCTACATTCTGTATACCAGAGAGTAAGGTGTTGCCCCGGTTGATGTGCGTGACGTGGTATGATAACCGTGGAGAGTGAATGGTAGCATCTCATGCCAGTCTTTGTATGTGACTTTCATTTTCTGTATGATCTTTTTGATGTTCTTATTTGCGGCTTCGACAACACCATTCATATTAGGCCGGTAAGGGGAAGAATTGTGATGTTGGATCTTGAATTGCTCGCACAGGGCGGTGATCATAGTATTGTTTAGATTGTACCTTTTTATGCGATGATCCTCTCCGGGATACCATACCGACAGATGAGATTCTGTTTAATGAACCGGGCTATAATATTCTTGGTAACGGAAGCGAAAGAGGCCGCCTCAACCCATTTTGTAAAATAGTCAATAGCCACTAAGATGAAACGGTGTCCATTAGAGGTCGTTGGCTTGATTTCCCCAATCATATCGATTCCCCCACATAGCAAAGGGCCAAGGAGCCGTCAAGACATTCAAAGGAACCAGAGGTACGTGCACCCTGTCAGCATAAATCTGACACTTATGGCAGGTTCAAGAGTGTTGATAGCAATCTGCTTCCATGGTAGACCAGTAATAGCTTGCCCGTAGGATCTTCTTTGCCATCGTATGGCCACTGGAATGGGTGCCAAAAGTGCCCTCATGTAGATCAACCATGATCTTTTCTGCCTCAACCTTGTCTACGCAACGGAGCAAAATAGAGTCATGGTTGTGTTTGTAGAGAATACCATTACTAAGGAAGAATTTAGCAGAGAATCTCCTTAAGAACTTCTTATCATTGACTGAAGCTCCTTCCGGATATTCTTGAGCCTCGAGATACTTCTTGACTTCATGAAACCAAGGCTGGTCCACTACTTCTTCAGTATTAATCTCGTGACAGTGAGCTGGTTCATCCATTCGTTCAATGGTGATTTGGGGAGCCTCGTTATCCCATTTAAGTTTAAACATGGATAACATTGTGGCTAGTGCGTCTGCTAGCTAATTTTCTTCTCACGGGAAATGCTCGAAGGTAATCTTCTCAAAATGTGGGATCAATGTCAGCACATGTTCTTTATAGGGGATAAGGTTAGGGTGTTTGGTGTCCCATTCCCCTTTTATCTGGCTGATGACCAAAGCTGAATCTCCTAATACATTTAAGGATTTGATCCCCAAATCTATGGTAGATTTGAGACCAAAAATGCATGCTTCATATTCTGCCATGTTATTTGTATAATTGAAGCAGAGTCTTGTCTTAAAGGGAATATGACATCCTTCAGCAGATATGACTACAACATATATACCATTTCTGAGTACGTTGGATGCCCCATCAAAAACTAGGGTCCATCGGGATCCTTGTTCAGGACCATCATATGGTCTAAATTCTTCACATTTGTTTACTATCATGATGTCTTCATATGGGAATTCGAACTTCATGGACTGGTAGTCCTCCACAGCTTGGTGAGCCAAGTGATCAGCTAGTACACTGCCCTTTATTTCTTTCTGGGTAGTATACTGTATGTCATATTCTGTCAAGATCATCTGCCATCTCTCTATTCTCCCAGAGAGGGCAAGTTTCTCAAAGATGTATTTTATTGGATCCATTTTAGATATCAATAAGGTAGTATAGGTCATCATATACTGTCTTATCCGACAAGTAGCCCATGCCAGAGCGCAACAAGTTTTCTCGAGCAGTGAATATCTTGTTTCACAGTCGATAAACTTTTTGCTCAGGTAATAAATGGCATGCTCTTTTCGGCCAGACTCGTCATGCTGCCCCAGCACACACCCCCATTGAATTCTCCAAAACAGTTAGATACACGATCAAGGGTCTTCCCTCGACTGGTGGCATCAAAACATAGGCTCTTGCAGGTATTCTTTGATCTTGTTGAAGGCAGTTTGGCACTCATCATTCCATTTGACTACTTGATCCTTCTTCAGTAATTTGAAGATTGGTTCACAAGTAGCTGTCAGGTGAGAAATGAATATGGCAATGTAGTTTAAACGTCCCAAGAATCCTCTGACTTCCTTCTCGGTACGAGGAGCAGGCATTTCTTATATTGCTTTCACCTTGGCAGGATCTACTTCAATACCCTTACCGCTGACGACAAAGCCTAAGAGTTTACCGGACCTCACTCCAAACGTGCATTTATTTGGGTTCAACCTCAGCTTGTATTTCTTTAGCCGCTCAAATAATTTCTATAAATGACCAAGATGCTCTTCTTCTGTTTGAGATCTGGCTATCATGTCGTCCATATAAACCTCTATTTCGTGATGTATCATGTCGTGAAATAGAGCTACCATGGCACGATGATAGGTTGCCCCAACATTCTTCAACCCGAATGGCATAACCTTGTAGAAGAATGTGCCCCACTGTGTGACAAAGGTTGTTTTCTCCATGTCCTCAGGCGCCATTTTGATTTGGTTGTAGCCCGAGAAACCGTCCATGAAGGAAAACACTTTATGTTGTGTCGTATTGTCGACTAGAATATCAATGTGGGGAAGTGGGAAATCATCCTTAGGGCTTGCCCTATTCAAATATATGTAGTCCATGCACATTCGTACTTTGCCATCCTTTTTAGACACCGGAACAACATTGGCAACCCACTGTGGATAGGAGGTGACGGCCAAGAATCTGGCATTGAATTGTTTCATGCCTTCCGCCTTGATCTTCTCTGACATGTCTGGTCGCATGCGATGGACCTTTTGTTTTATCGGAGGGCAGTCTTCTTTTGTTGGTAGACGATGTACCACGATGTCTGCATCAAGTCCTGGCATGTCTTCGTACGACCAGGCAAAGACCTCAACATTATCATGTAGTAATTGAATCAGGCGCTCTTTGACATTGGGTTCCAGATTGGCACCCACCTTGACTTCTCTCTTGTCTTCTTCAGTACCTAGGTTAATTGTGTCCACTGGTTCTTCGTGGGGATGTATGGTCCTCTATTCTTGTTGTAGTAACCTGGCGAGTTCCCCTGGCACTTCACAATCTTCCTCACCTTCATCTTTGGCTTGGTAGACTAGATTTTCAGAGTCACAACAGGCCATAACAGAATTGTTACCCATGGGATTCCGAATGGATGTAGATCTGCATTTTGAATGTGAGTGTGTGTAGAAGTATAGCTATCTTTGAAAGAAATGAAAATGTAAAAAGAAAAACAATGAGCACAAAGTTTGTATGCAAAAATGTCAATGATTCATTAATGTCATATGGAAATGAGATAATAACCCTTAAAATGAACCATTGTGCCTCGGGTAAGACACAAGGTTTTAAGAGTCTAAATTGTTTAATATTACAGATTCGATAAAATTTAAAGACAAAGTATTGTTAGATAAAAGTGATTGGGACAAAATCTCTAGCTTCCAAGTTGTTGAGCCCTCCACTGACAGTTGGGAAAATCGAATTCTCCAGGTTATAATTGTCTTCATCATCCTCCACTGCGTTGACTTTGCGGTTGCTGATCTTTAAGGGTGGTCCTCTGGCACGAGCACGGCGTACATCTTTCTGGGATCCTTCTTCGATCACTGCCTTGGCATCTTTCAAAGATGACATCTTGAGCGGAGACCTTGTAATCTTTGGGGCTTGGGAAACAGCCTTGGTTACTGCCACAGTTTGCGGGACTTCTTCAAAGTGCTGGAATGGAGTTTCAATAAATTCACCATCTAATTCCACATATCTGAAGGAATTTAAATGACTGACCATATACTCTTCTTCTCCATGAACAATGATGATTTTCCCTTGAATTGGATATTTCAGCATTTGATGCAACGTAGAGGTAACGGCACCGGCATTGTGAATCCACGGCCGGCCTAATAAGCAGGAATATGAAGGCATAATATCCATTACATAAAAAGTTGAATCAAATGTTTGGGTTCCAACTTTTATGAGGATGTCTACTTCCCCATGCACCATCCTTTTTGAGCCGTCGAAGGCCCTTACTACTATGTTGCTAGGTTTCAAGGTCAATCCTTCACAGTCAAGCCTATCAAGAGCCTTTTTAGGAAACACATTCAAAGACGAACCGGTATCAACCAAGACATGAGCCAAGGTCGTGCCCCTGCAGTCGACTGAGACATGCAATGCCTCGTTATGCTTCCTCCACCATGGCGTTAAATCAGCATCCGAAAAACCTAAATCATTATCTGTGGTCAAGCTGGCTACGCAGTCTTGGAACTGACCGGCAGATGTTTCTTGGGGTACATGGGAAGTTTTAAGGAATTTTACCAAGGCCTTTGCATGAGCCTCGGAACATAACAATAAAGCCAGCATGGAAATTTTTGATGGAGTTTGCCACAGTTGTTCGACTACGTTGTAGTCACTTCTTTTTATAATCTTTAGAATTTCCTCCATCTCTTTTCGGGAGGTCTCATGGATAGCTATTGATTGTGCCTTCATCCGGACAGGCTCAACCAGAATACCTTTGCCTCGAGTCTCGGTTGACTCGGTAGTAGGAATGTCAGCAGGGGTGATAACAGAGACTGTAGCATTTTTGCCAACAGGAGTATCAACAGAGATGATTGCAGGACTGGGAATAGCCTTTGGAGGAGAAACAACAACAGGAATAATTACAGGTCCAGAAATAGCTTTTGGAGGAGCAATTTCTAGAGAGAATACCCTTCCACTTCGGGTTATCTTGCTAGTCCCTGCGATGTTACTGATATCAGAGTCAATTTTCTCAGAACTTGAATTTTCAGCAGCTGGCCAATCTTGCTTGATACCGTGATAGTAGACATCACCTCCATAATTCCATGGGATGGTTTTGTCTGAAGGATACGGGATTGGTCCAGGCATTGTAATTATCAACGGAGCTACTTTAGGAACTGATGTAATTCTAACGGGTCTTTTGGTGGAGACCCTGGAAGAATTGGCGGAAATGGTCACTATGGAAACATCATTATAAGAAATAGTTGGAATAAAAGTCTTCTCGTACAAAATCTCCTTGTCATCTATTAGGCATTGAACGCCTGCTTTTAACAAATGACAGCTGGTTGGTGAGGATAAATAGAAATGATATCTTTCATCACAGCCTGGGAATACACCGGCATTCAACAAGTTCTTTTTGATAGTCAGGAGTGGGGTCAAAAGTTCATCAACCAAAGTAATAAACATATCTTCCTCAACGACGTTGACATCACGACCGTGCTTGGGCATAGGGGAAGTGATAACATTGGGAATTTTTGGCGCGTCGAATTCAACCTCGTTGGCTTCAAGAAGGTCTTGTACTTTGTTTTTCAGAGCCCAACAATTGTTGGTGTCATGGCCGGGACTCTCAGAATGGTATGCACAATGGGCATTAGGATGATAATGAGGAAAGGTTGTGTTAGGATTCTTTGGAGCTTCTTTCAATGTCACTAGATTAGATCTTAATAAATGCGGCAATACTTGAGATAGTGTCATATTAATTTGGGTGAACTGTCTGACTAGTCTTTCCATTCTTGGCTGGTTGTTTCTTTGTTGAGCAGACGCAGGTTTAGGAATCATGACAGCCCCCACCATTGGACGGTGTTCAGCCCTATCTTGATTTCTCTGAGGATATACAACAATAACTTCTTTTTTTCCAATGAATGGTTTTCTTACTGCAGCAGAGGATGCGTCTTTTGGAATCTTCCCATTATTTATCCCGGCTTCCACCCTTTCTCCCGTCAATATTAATTCGGTAAAACCTACTGAGGAACTCTCAATTAAGTGATTAAAGAAAGGACCAGACAAGGTGCCCAAAAACATGTCTACTAGCTCTCTTTCAGATAGGGGAGGTTGGACTCTTCCTGCTAAATCCCTCCATTTTTTAGCATAGTCTTTGAAGCCTTCACTGGAAACCATGGCCATACTCAGGAGTTGAGTACGGGTGGAAGCAAGGTCTGCATTATATTGGTATTGTCTGTAAAAGGCAGCGGCAAGATCTTCCCAATTATGAACATTGGCTCTTTCTAGCTGATAAAACCAATCGAGTTGAGTTCCAGACAAACTGTCTTGAAAGAAGTGTACCCATAAATCCTTGTCAGCAGTATGAGGTTGTATTTTCCTCACATAGGACCGGAGATGAATTTTGGGACACGAAACTCCATCGTATTTGGCGAACGCCGGTGCCTTGAATTTTGGAGGAATGACAATCCCATATACTAACCCCAACTCCTCAAAGTCCAGTCCAGGTACCTTTTGAATTTCCATCGCACTTAATTGTTCTTCCAGATGCTTATACTTGTCGTCGGCCGGAGTATATTGTTCTTCAGAATAATCTTCTTCTTCATCTTCCTCTTCTGAATCCGGTTGGGAAACTGCTTCCTTGCCTTCCCCGTCTTGATTGTCTTTCTCACCGGATGACGTTGCAAAGTCTAGGGTCCTTCTTGCTTGTCCTTGGAATATTCTTCCCATATTTAGAACTCCGGTTATTTTCTTTATCTTATTTTTCTTCTCTTCAACCAGCAAGGTCTTCAACTCTTCCTGTCTTTTGGCTAGAGTTAAGAACATATGTTGAAACTGAGCATTTTGTGCTTGGAGGTCCTTCACCGTCTGCTTGAGATCCATCTTACTGAAATAAACAGTAGAAAGATGAGGAGACTTATTACAAGAAACCTGCTTATGTTATGATGAATGGTAGATGCATATGCAATGATTTCAAGGATTTTTAGAGATTCAAATTTATTTTAGACAAAAAGGAAACACACATTATATTAATAATTTAAAGCTTGAGTACATCAATTCCTCTAGGCTTACACAGAAATAGAAAAACTCTAAGATAAAAAAGTTGAACGCATCCTTTTTGGTGTGATGTAGGCATTCAGGCTCCGTTCCTCATGAAGTTGCTTAGTAAGTTCCAAAACCTTCTTCTCGCTAGCGTAGAATTGGGTCTCGAATGTATCTCGCTCCCCCTTGAGTTGTATCCAATCTCTTTGTAAGTCTTCAAGAGAGGTGGGCATGTCAGGATGCAGTATAGTGTATGGAACATCTCCTTCCATAACATGCTCAATGATTACCGGGAGAATGGAGGGATAAGGTATCATAAGATTCTGAGCGCGAGCTCGCACCCATTTGAGGTAAGGCTCAAGAGGGATGGAATTCTTGTGCCCTAATGTCTTGCTATCTACCTTGTTCAACATCCTCCAAGCTCGAATAAATCTCTGGCGATGACCTTGATCGTTGTTCTCGTAATCAAATACCAAACCTTGAATGAGCATATCATGTGGGCCATCCCTTCGGGCGTAACCAAATTGTCTTAAGGATAAACATGGGTTGTAGGTTATACCTCCCCTAATGCCAAGTAAAGGGACATTAGGGAATTCTCCACACGGTCGACAATAGTAACATTATTTATAGATCGGGAACACAAATGAATGTCTGAATGTTTGAGCGTCATCAACCTATGTGACCACATTAAACCTTGCTCGTCCTTCAATATAGATTGGGGAAGATGCGAAATAAACCATCTTTCCAAAAAAGGAGTACAACATATAAGGATACCTCTTTTCCTCATAGTGCGAGTGTGAAAGGAATGTAGGATGTCCCCTAAAAGAGTAGGCACCGGGTTGCGAGATATGAAGATTTTGACGGCGTTCACATCTATGAGTTAGTTAGGATTTGGAAACAAAACCATCCCATAGATGAGGAGAGCCACAATTTCCTCAAAAGCTTGAAAATCCAAAGAGTTCCAACAGTTTTGGGTTTTCTCAAACAAGAACTTTGCTAGGAAACCCTTGACACCACTCCTTGTTTCCCAATTAGTTGTGACATCAGATGGTTGCAAGTGTAGAGCTTGAGCAATCTCTTCTGGATTTGGATCTCTTTTCGTACCGTTGAAAGATAGTTGATTGAGAATAGGAATCCTAAAGAGTTGGGAGAATTCTTCCAAAGTTGGCACAAGTTAATAATCGAGAAATGTGAAGCATTGGTGTAAAGGATCAAAGAACTGAAAGAGCACCTTCATCATGTCTTCATCAGTGTTGGAGGTGACCAAGTTTAAAAGGCAACCATGTCTTTCGGTAAATGGATAATTTCCAGGGATCCTTGATGCTAGCTCTTTAAGTTGAGGAGGGATCCTTACAAGATTGACTTGAATAGTTTTCCTGCGGATAGAATCCATGTCCTACAAAACAGAACAAAGATAAATCCCAAGATCCTTGAAATGGTTAGTGAATGAGTATGATGTTATGATGCCCATGATGTTATGTACAAGTAAATATATATAAACAAAGAAAACAAATCCTTAGGTTTAGGCTTGCATGGAGTCTTATAGGTAAGTACCCTCTTGAAGTTTAGTTGTCTTAAAACCTGTCCTAGCAATAGTAACCGGGTTCTAAGGAGCTCAATATCACTGGTTTGTTTCCTTGGTCATTGTTTCAGCAGAAACCTCTTTAATGGCGACCAAAATATCCCAAAAATCCAAACTTCAATGAGTGTAGTATCGAATATCTACCAACTTCGGACTGCACCAAAGTCGGTCATCTCAGTATGTCCTAATGGCCAAGATGGTCAAGTAAAGGTTCTAAAAGTTCATTAGTGCTTTATGACATCACTCAGCGGCCCCGTATTCTCCTTGATTAACTCAAGGGCTACCGGTACCCACAAATATGTCGCACTAACGTAGCTATTGCTTAGACCATGTCGGTATACCCCACACAGTTTCCACAATGTATTGCTACTTACCTATAAGGTATCCCAAATTTGGATAGAGGATTCAAACCCAAACAAATAACTATAATGTAAAGCATGTAATTCAAACAATGAAAGCAAGTAAATGTGATCTAACCCTAAGGTAACCCCAATTTTAGAATTTTCCTCAGCAGAGTCGCCAGTTCTATGATACGGTGGGAGAACTGACTTGGGTGTTTTGCATTTTATCGCAAATGATACGGTTAGCAAGAGTTGCCACCGAATTTTATTTTATCCAAAAGGAAAGGTGAAAAAGCACAAGAAAGACCTTTGAGATTATTTCTTGAGTTCGGGGGGTAGATTATGAAAAGGGAAGGTATTAACACCCTTTTCATCCATGGTTTTCCATGGGCTCTTAGTTACTTGCTAGATCACTTTCTTTTGTTTGAAATTGTGCCTTGTGTGGTTTTTGAAAGTATTTTGTAAAGAGGACATTGATTAGGCAAACTTTGTAATGATTCTCGTTCGTAAGAATGTATACAAAGATGTTGATCTTTTGAAAATGTTTTCAAATTTGTAAGATGTTTTGAAAGTGTAGCTGTTTGTTTTGAAAATATCAAGGATGTTTTGTTTTGAAAGTGAGCAAGTAACTAGGATCCTTCTACCTACCCAAAAGTCTTTTATGTACATTTCCTCTTTCCTTTGACATTGTTATCTTACCATTGATTTAGTAAGTAATCCTATCTTTGGATGTAAACGGGATAGGCGTGGATCATCGTGAAACCACGATTAGGAATGTTGTAAGGTATCTTAACATTATTTTTTAGGGACTAAGATCATTTGAAAGGCAACATAGATAGCGTCATCGAGGGACTATGATCTTATATTTCGCTTGTTTTTGCTAAGATACCTCACACGCATAATATGGCCATTTTGTAAGGCAACCAAGTGGATTTTACCCTAGGGGTGCTTGTTTGCAAGTATATTGTTTTTCATGCTTGGTTTTGTCTTTGATTAGGGTTTTCTAATTGATTGGTTTTAGTCTTTCCATACAAACCCTAATTACTAGCATTTGAATATAAAGCGATAAATTGCGGAATTTAAAATTACTACGCTATTACAATACTTGTGGGAGGGGGTGTACAAATTACAAATGGGGATTGTGAGAAAATCAAGCCTAATTATCTATTACAACCATATTGAATTTGGATAAACAATGTACAAAAATGAATAAATATACAAGAATGTAAAATGGAAAGAATATGGACTCTTATTTGGATTTTTTAGGGAAAAAGGGGTTTTGTTTTAACCTAATTAACTAAAAGAAAAATAATTAATTAAAATAGTAAAAACTAAAACCTAAATTTACTAGGAAAAGAATTCAAATAAAACCCTAATCTATTAATTGATTAAAAAAGAAATTAAGTTATAAGAAGAATATTTTTGGTATTTTTTGTCTTAAAAATAAATTATAGTATTATAAAATATTTTTTGGTCTTTTTATATATTAAAATAATATATTTAAATTTTTTAAAAGAAAATAACTAAAAAAAAACTAGTTTCTAATTAAATTTACAAATCGATTAGTAAAATAAATAAATTATGATTAAATAAAATAATATCTTTGTGTAAAAAACATGAGGCCCAAGATGATGAGGCCCAGCGCTGCCAAAAAAGGTCAGAAAATGTGAGAAATATGAAAAAAAATCCAAAAGGGTACCACTGGGGCTCGAACACAGGTCCATATAGTCACAGGCGCGCGCTTCTACCACTAGGGTGGCTGTACATCCGTTTATATAATCAAAACAACAAATATATGATAGAAATCAAGTCCATGGCCTGAACTTCATCTTCAACCTCACGCCTAGCCAGAGTACCTGCACCTTGCTCATTTCTTATTCATTTGCAAAAATGTAAACATGAATCTTGTAGCAAATTTCCTCACGATTTCAAAAATGCAAAGCAATAAAATTATAGATCAAAGACAAGCATGAATTTTAATGGCCCTAATCTGAACCCTAAAAATTTCAGAAACTTCAATCTTAAAATTCTCTAAGCTCAAGCAATATAAATGAAAACTATGGACATGGTTAGCTTCAGGGCGATGATATCTACATTTTTCATTCACAAATAAACCATTAATGATGATTGTATGAAAAGTTCAAAGTTGAGATAACTTACCTTGCAAGAGGGTATCGTGTTTTGAGTTTGAGTAGCTTTTAGTGAGTTCCAATGATTGGATTAGCTTCCTCAAGTCCCCAGGAAGCTAATGTGATGCTTAGCTTGAGCTGAAAGTGCCTGAGGAGTTCTGGAGAAGTCAAGGTGCAAGGTGATGTTTTTGAAAATGGTGGATGATGATGATGGAGGTGTTACAGTGGTGTTGCAGGTGTTGGGATTGTTTGTGTATGTTATTTAGAAGCTTATGAAATTAAAAGGCCAAGAAACGCACGAGCAAATTTTGATATTGGATTCAAAACTCAGAAATGGCAAGTTTTGAGGTGTTTTTGGTGATTCTGTATTCTTGGTGTTTTAAAGGCTCAAGCATGCGTGGGATTTGTGGCAAATAACGTGTGTATGTATAAGCAAAAGGTCTTAAGTGCTTTTGAGAGTCAGAAGTACAAGTTACAAGCTAATGGCTATGTTACATGATTTTCAAGAAAAATGAGAAAACAAATTTCAAGAGGAAGTACAAGCATGGGTTGGGTGATTGTAAGTGTTGAGATAATATTCTCTTGAGTTATGGGACTTGTATGATCAGAAGAAAGCAATTGCAAGGCTCGAGAACAAGTTTTGTGCAAAAAGCTACTTTATCAAAATGGCGTTGTGCACTTTCTTCCCAAAATGGATATAAAGCATGGCCTTGCATTGAATGCTTGAATTGAGACCTCTAACAGCTATGCAAGCAATTAATTATGGAGTGCCTAACAAGTTTGGGGTATGCAAAGTAGAGGTTATGCAGCATAAGTTTGAATTTTGAATCTTGTTCATCACAAAATGACTTGTAATTCAAGTGTGAAAACCCTAACTTCATCTCTTTGATTCTCCCTACTCAAAAATAATCTCAAGTAGTTCTTGGACATTTTGGAAATCTTGTAATGTTCTCTATAACCCCTCTTTGAATCACTTTTGAAAATTACCCTTGGAACTATATGAAAAAGTTCCATGAAGTTAGGTCAAAATTCAGACCAAATTAGGGCAAAATTTCACTAAGTGTTTTGTTTATGACCATGTGTTCTTAAAATTATAACTTGATATCCAAGCACTTTTGGAAGGAGTTGTGTAAAGCAATGTTGTAGATTTCATAGAGATCTACAACTTTCATGATGAAAGTTTCTTTTGAATCATCTTACATCATGGTGAAAAACTTGCTCAAAGTTGTGAAAAAATAAGAAATTTTAACATACTTTGATGAATTTTAACTTTTCACAATGAAATCTTGAATTTTTTATTTCTTTATGAATAAGTTTCATATTTTTACATACTTTGATGAATTGTGATCTTTGACATTTGATTTTGACCAAAAAGTCAAAGTTTGACTTTTCAGTATACGACTTTTGATCAGTTGACTGAAAATTCATCTATCAATCTATTGGACTTGAACAATGTTTTGAGCCATGTCATTAGGTCAAAATGATGCAATTTGACTCTTGAGATCATTCCTTAAACCAATTGATCATTTGCTAGGTCAAAAACCAGAAATTTCCCTTTCCTAGTCAAAACCATAATTTTGACCATTTTGCCCTTTTGAAGATTTGATCAAATTTCTTGAGGAATTATGGTCCAAACTTGATCAAATGGTAAATATGAGTTTAAAATGTTTTTGTGGATAAAAAATTATGAAGTTTGACTGTAAATTGGCCACAATTGACTTTTTCCCCAGTATAGTTGATTTTTAGGTCAACTGCTCAATTGATTGAGCAAAAGTGTGATCCAAAGCTTGAAACTTGACATGAGTAATCTTGAGGGTACATAATGATCTATTAAAGTCATATTGGGCATTGGAAGTTCAAATATCCTTGTGCAATCTCAAACCCTAATTTTGGTCATCAGTGCTTAAGGAGGTGTCTTGAGCTGATCAACCTTAGTGCAGTCTTGAGCCAAAGGAGATCTTGTGAGGAAATTCTTGATAGATGAGAGGGAAAATTTTGGGGTACAACAATTAGTTTCAGGGCTATGATATCTATATTTTATCTTCACAAATGGAAATCAAATGATGCCTATATGAAAAGTTCAAAAGTCAGAAGACTCGCCTTGAAAATGGAATTCGTGTTTTGAGTTTGTGCTTGTCCCAAGGTGATGCAATGATCAAGTTAGCTTCCTTGAGTCCCCGGGGAGCTAATGCAATGATTAGCTTGATTGGAGAGTGGCTGAAATGATCTGGAGAAGTTCACTTGCAATGCTCTGTTTTTGGTTATGGGAGATGAAGAAGATGGTGTTACAGTTGGGAAACAAGGACATTGATGAGTTGTATTTGATGTAAGGAAGCTTCGAAAATTATTTTGAGGGAAAACGTACGATGTAAATGGAAGATACAAGTTCAAGTTCAGAACATGCACAAAAATAGAGTTTGTGTGTAATTTCTGGTTAGAGGAAGTTGGGGAGTGTTTTCAGGCTTTCCAAATCGTGTCCTAAGTTGCATAATAGTGTCTCAATTTATAGGAAAAGATTTTGAGATCTTGGGGTGATCAGAAGTACAACTTCACATGTTATGGCTTTTTGGCTTGTTTTTGAAGCAAGCTTGATACACATTGTCACAATGCATAGTACAAGGCTATCTAGAGTGGTTACAAAGTTTAAACATTTTTATCTGACTTTGTATATTGAGTGTGTTCTAAAGAAACAAGTTAGAAGCTCAAGACAAGTTGACTTTGTGATTAAAGCAACTTTTCAAGAATGGAATGGTAACTTTGTACCATAAATGGAAATGCAACTTGGATAATGGCTCAAATGCTTGGACAATGGCTCTATCAGTTGTGTAAACATTTAATTATTGAGTGATTATCAAGTTAGAAGCCTGCAAAACAAGATTTATGCAGCATGGTTTGAGATTTGCTCAAGTGTTCATCAAGAAAATGACCTATAATTCAAGTTTATGAGGCCATCTTCATCTCTTCGAAACTTCTAGCTCAAGCATGATCTCAATGAGTTCTTAGACTTTTTAGAAAGCTTGTGACATGCTCTAAAACTTTCAAGTTGGACATTTTTGAAAATTCAATTTGGAACTATGTGAAACTTGGCCAAGAAGTTAGGTCAAAAATCTGCCTAACTAGGGCAAAATTTCACGAAGTGTTTTTGTTTCATGGGCATGTCTTTATGAATTTATAACTTAAAATCCAAGAATTTCTAGAAAAATTTATGTCGTACAATTTTTTATATCTCATTAAGATCTATAACTTTCATATTGGAAGTTTTCTTTGAATCATCTTTCATCATGGTGAAAATTTGGCACAACGTCATGAAAAAAAGTAAATTTTCCAACACTTAGAAAAATTTCTATGTCTTGGAAATTTTGACTTTTCAAAATGAATTTTGAAATTTTGATTTATTGATGAACAAACTTCATATTTTGATATGTCTTGATGAAATATGATTTTTGAAACTTGATTTTGATCAAAAAGTCAAAGTTTGACTTTTTAGTGTATCAGTTGACTTTTCATCAATTGACTGAATTTCAACTATCAATTAATTGATCTTTGGGAAATGTTTTAAGCCATGCCATTAGGTCAAAATGATGCATTTGAATCCTTGATATCATGTCTCAAACCAACAAGTCATGTGTTAGGTCAAAACTCAAAAATTGAACCTTCTTAGTCAAAACCCTAATTTTGACCATTTTGCCCTTTTGATGATCTGATCAAATTTCTTGAGGAATTGTGATCCAAACTTGATCAATTTTCATATATGAGTTCAAAATGTTGATATGGATCAAAAATTATGAAGTTTGACTATAAATTAGCCACATATGACTTTTTTCCCAATACAGTTGATTTTATGTCAACTGATCAATTGACTGGGCAAAAATGTGATCCACAACTTGAAACTTGATATGAGAAATCTTGGGAGTCCATAATGATCCGTGAAAGTCATATGAAGCATTAAAAGTCCAATTTTCCTTATATAAACTCAAACCCTAATTTTGTGTCATCTGTGCTTAAGGAGGTGTCTTGAGCTGATCAAACCTTTGTGCAGTCTTGAATCAATGGAGATCTTGCGAGAGAATTCTTGAGAAATTGAGAAGGAAAATTTTGGGGTACAAAATATTCTTACATCCCAAAGTTAGTCTCAAATTTGAAGTGTCACACAAATATCTCATCACCCACTTCACGCCCTCCCAATGATATTTTCCCGTATTTGAGAGATAATGATTTATCATTCCCATGACATGAGCAATATTGGGTCTTGTAAAAACTATAGCATACATCTAACTACCAATGACTGACAAGTACAAAACTTTCGTCATACTTAACTTTTCTTCATTCGTAGATGGACATAGTTTATGACTAAGCTTGAAATGAGAAGCAAGTCGAATGCTCACCGCTTTAGCCTTATCCATACTAAAACGCCAAAGGACTTTCTCCACATGCATTTCTTGTGACAAGTACAACTTCTTCTCATTTCTATCTCGAACAATTTCAATACCAAGAATTTTTCGAGCCTCTCCTAAATCCTTCATAGTAAAAGATTCACTCAAAGTGTTCTTCAACTCTTTAATTCTTGAAATATTATTTCCAACAATTAGCATATCATCTACATAAAGAAAGAGAATAATTAAATCACCTTCGGAGAAATTTCAGAAAAACACAAAATGATCGGCCTTAGTTATCTTGTACCCATATTCAATCATCACCGAGATGAAATTTTGATACCATTGGTGAGGTGCTTGTTTCAAACCATAGACTTTTTACCAATTTGCACTCATAGTCTTATTTTCCTTTCTCTCAGAATCCATCTGATTGCTCCATGTAAATTTCTTTATGAAGATCATTGTGAATGAAAGTCATCTTCACGTTTATTTGCTCTACTTCCAAATCAAGACTAACGACTAGCCCAAGAACCACTCAAATAGATTGCATCTTCATAATCTAAGCAAAAATATCTCCAAAGTCAACACCTTCCCGTTGTTTAATATATTATATCACCAAGAAATCCTTGTATCTTCTTTGAGAAGTACACTCGTCTTGCTTAATCCGATAAACCCATCTATTCTTCAGTGCTCTCTTACCCTTTGGCAACTTCACTAACTAAAAGGCATTATTCTCATGTAGTTATTGCATTTCATTCTCCATGGCATCCATCCACTTCTTTTTGTTCTCATCCTCCAAAACTTCTTTAAATCTTTTGGGTTCTCCACCATCGGTAAGAAAAACATACCCGTTCGAGGGGTATCAAATGGATGGCCTTTTATCACAAATAGACTTCCTTAACTCATTAGAAGCAAGTGGTTGTTCAACACTTTAAATTTCTTGATCAATCTCATTTTCAACAACGTCTTCCGTAGCACCTACATCAATAATATCCTGAGGATTTAAAATATTATCAATATTCAAATCTGTTGTACCCCAAAATTTGCCCTCCCTTTTCATCAACATTTTCTCACCACAAGACTCTTGGAGCTCAAGATCAAGTTAGGGTTTGCTCTGCTCAAGACCCCTCCTTGCATTGTTGACCCAAATTAGGGTTTGAGTTTGCACAAAGATGTTTTGACCTAAAATACCCAAAGTGACTTTCATGCTTCATGTTGGACTTACAAGTTTATCCATACCAAGTTTCAAGCCTTGATTCCAATCTTTGCCCAGTCAATTGGACAGTTGACCTAGAAATCAGTTGTATTGGGGAAAAAGTCAACTGTGGCCAATTGACAGTCAAACCTCATGATTTTTGACCCACATCAACATCATGAACTCATATTAACCATTTGGTCAAGTTTGGATCACAATTCCACAAGAAATTTGATCAGATCACCAAAAGGGCAAAATGGTCATTTTTAGGGTTTTGACTGCACAAAGGCAATTTTTGACTGTTTGACCTAACCAATGGCAAACCAATCTCACATATGGACTCAAGGACTCAATGGAATTTTCTTGACCCATTCAGCAAGTTCAAAAGATCTCAAATGCACAGGATTGACAGATGAATTTTCCAGTCAACTGATCAAAATTTGACTGTATACTGAAAAGTCAAACTTTGACTTTTTGGTCAAAATCAAGTGCCAAGATTCATTTTTCATCAAGACATGTCAAATTATGAAACTTGTTCATCAAGGAATCCAAAATGACAAATTAGGGTTTAAAATGAAGAAATTTCATAACTTAGAAATTTTCTAAGTTATGAAATTTCCTTTATTTTTTCCTAACTTTGTCCCATTTTTTCATCAAGATGCAAATGGATTCAAACAAAACTTGAAACATGAAAGTTGTAGTCCATTGCAAAATCTACAACTTTGATTCATAAAGTTTTCTCAAAGGAAGCTTGTATCTCAAGTTATGATTTTTGGAACAAGGGTGCAAAACATTTTTAACTTAGAGAAATTTTGACCTATTCTAGGCAGGATTTTTGTCCAACTTCTTGGCCATTTTTCACATGGTTCCACTTGGAGTTTCAATTTGCATTACCAAGATGGATTGTAGTACACATTAAAAGCTTTCCAAATTGTCCAAGAACTCATCAAACACCCTTGTGGTTAGAGAGAATCAAATTTGCAAAGTTGGCCAAAACTCACTTTTGTTCATGGCCAAAGCTTGTTCATAACATTTGCATTTTCAAGTCAGCAGGGTTTGTGATAATTTGCAGGCATCTAAACCTATTCACACTCAATAATTTAATGCCTAACCATTGTGTTCAAGCATTGTTTTGTGCATTTGGTCATTATACATAGAATTAATCCTTAAATGGAAAAAGCAAACTTGTCATTTTTGAAAAGTGGTGCTTTATGTCAAATACCAAATCTTGGAGGCATGGGCCAGATATTTGAGGCAAGAGTTTGTACACATATCCCACTGATCAAGAGAAAGTGCTGCAGCATGCTTGAGAGCTTGGTACAGGCCTATATCACAACTTGACATTTCTTTGCTTACATTGGAAGAAACATTGCAAAACAACTCCAACTCTCATTTCATGCAAGCATAAGCTAAAGCAAACTTCGTGAACATCTTCCACACATCCTAACTGACCTAAAACACTATTCCTTCATCCTCAATACCTCCTCATTCACCAAATCACAGTTTTGCTGCAAAACAGGGTACCTGCTGCAGATTGAGGTCCATAACTCAATCCACTCGTGCGTTTTGGCCAAAGCTTGTTCAAACACATTCCCTACCATCCACTGAAACTATTCCAAGCCCTAAACACCAACTGTAACACCCCTAACCTCATCTGCCATTTTCATTTTTCAGTTTTGCAGGTGAATTTCCATAGCACGATTCATAGTGATTCAAAGCAAGCTAGGTGTTGGAGAAGCTTCCTTGGACTTCAGGAAAGCTATACAGAAGCTCAAACTCCATTGAAGTTGGCCACATTGTTGTACATGATTCAAGCTGAAACAGGTAAAACCATGGACTTCTATCTCTCAATCTAGGAAGAGTTAGGCTTAAGTTTGTGAATGAAACATGCTCTACTCATAGCCCTGAAGCCATACATATGATCACTTTTCATTTATATTAAGTATGCTGTGAGAATTTTGGCCATGAACATTGAAGAAAAATTAGGTCAGAAATTGGGGATGAAGAAATTCTCCCTAGATTCTTAGAGTTAGGTCAAGTATTTTATATGTCTGAATTCGTCTCTTGATGCTCTATAATATTGGTGTTATGAGTTTTGCATGAAAGTCCAGGAATCAGGAGTTAGCTTTGGTACAAGAAACGCGCGTTTTTGTTTGTTCAAACAATGCTGAAGGTTGAAGATGGCTGGCTTGGGCTGGGCCTGAGTCAGTCCTGTTCTTTGCACCCCTTTTCCAATTTACACCCCCCTGGCCCATTGTGTGAAATATTTATCATTTTTTACTTTTTCTTTTTGATTCTGACTTAATATTTTCTGCTCAAATATAAAAAATATCAAAAATATTTTTCCATACATTTTTGCATTTATTTGGCATTTATTTGTTTTATTTAGCATATACATGTAAATAAATATATTTCCTTTTTATTCAAAACACTAGAAAATAATACAAAAATATATATTTTTTAGTTATTATTTTTTATTTACATTTTGAAAACATTCTCTTAAAAATGCATTTTTGTAAATAATTAATATTTTATTTTTTATATATACTTAGCATATTTAATATATATATATATATATATATATATATATATATATATATATATATATATATATATATATATATATATATAATATATACTTATACATATTTTATTAAATATTTAGGACAAAAATATGAAAATAATACATTTTTATTTTTATTAATATATGACATCAAAAACACCTTTTTAACCATATATTTTTTATTTTGTGCATAAATTAATTTATTTTGTATATAATCAATAAATAATAATGTTTATTCAAAAAATTAGGGTTTAACCCTAAAACAATAAAAATAACCAAAAAAATTGACTTTTTTTATCTTGTTTATATTTCACATTAAAAGATACTTTTACATACATAAAAAAAATCCCCTTTTTAGCATAATGCATTTTTATTTGATATTTGTTTGTTTGTATTTATTTAAATATTAGATATTTGTCTTGTATATTCAATATGGATGTAATAGCTTAGAATTTAATTTCTTGTCAAATATCCCCAAATTCAAACTTGTACCCCCATCCCCATAATCATTGTTGTAATAGCTTAGCATTTAAATTTCCGCATTTAAAAGCTTTCAATTATGCCATGATAGACCTAGGGTTTGTATGCAAATAAAATCAACAAATAGCTTAACCTAATTCAAAGATAAACATGCATGAAAATCAAAACACAATGCACACTTGCACCCCTAGGGTTTCAATCCACTTGTTGCCTTCAAAAATGGGCCATGGTTGCATGTTAAGTGTCTTTGGCAAAACAAAAACAAATCAAATGATCATAGTCCCTCGATGACGCTATCAAGTTGCCTAAACAAAAATGATCAAGTCCCTTGAGAAAATTGCCAAAGACACTTGGCACTATTGCCTTCATGGTCTAAACGATGACCCGCGCCCGTCCCGTTAACATCCTAACACAAGGTTGTTCACCAAATACAATGGTGAAACAACACTGTTAAAAGGGTTAAAACATGAGAAAGATCTTTGAGAAATTTAGGGTAGATAGCTCTTGGTTACTTGACCAACTTGCAAAACAAATCCTTGCCATTTTTCAAAACACACTCCACAACACAACTTTCAAAACAACTTTCAAAAAACATTGAAATATCTTTTCAAAAAGACAAACACCTTTGTAAAACATTCGAGTAAAGAATTGTTACAATGGTTGCCTAGACAAGGCATCTTTTTTAAAAACATTTTCAAAACCACACACACAAAGCACCATTTCAAACAATTGAAAAGCAAAGGCAAGTGATCTAAGCAAGTAACTAAGAGCCCATGGATAACCATGGATAGAAAGGGTGTTAATACCTTCCCTTTCTTTAATCTACTCCCCGAACCCACGAAAACATCTCAAAGGTTTTTCCTGTGCTTTTTAACCTTTCCTTAGGATAAAATAAAAAGTCGGTGGCGACTCTTGCTAAACTAAAACATTTGCGAAAACAAATGCAAAACCCAAGTCAGTTCTCCCACCGTATCACAAAATCCATACCTTGATTTTAAATTGAAACATCTTCGAAAGTGATAGGGGTTAGAGCAATAATATTTGAGTTCATATAAACCATTTCTTCATCTTCAAAAATCATATCTTTATTCTCAACTTTGTCGATGTCTTCAATGGTATAATCCTCCATGAATATGACATCACGACTGCGAATAAGCTTTCATTTAACTAGATCAAAGAATCAATATCCAAACTCATCAAGTTCATACCCAACAAACACACATTTATTTGACTTCTCATCTAGTTTTTATCTCTCATCCTTCGGAATATACACATAAGCCAAGCACCCAAAGACCCGAAGATGGTCGTAAGAAACATCTTTACCACACCAAACATTATTTGGAACATTGAACTTCAACGGAACATATGGAGTGAGGTTTAAAAGATGTAAAATGGTGCTTAATGCTTCTCCTTAAAATTATTTTGACAACTTTGATTGAGAAAGTAAAGATATCACCCTTTCCACCAAAGTTCTATTCATTCTTTCAGCTAACCCATTCAATTATGGTGTCCTTGGAGGAGACTTTTAATGACGTATACCTTGATCTTGATAATACTTGTCGTAAGGTCCAACATACTATCCCCCGTTATTGGTTCGGATACACTTGAGCTTCTTCCCCGTTTCTCTTTTAACTGGTGCTTAAAACGACTTGAAGGTATCTAACACTTGATCTTTCGTCTTCAAGGTATAAGCCCATGTTTTTCGAGAACACTCATCAATGAAAGTCACAAAGTAATATGCACCACTAAAGGACTGTGTCTTAATCAGACCACACACATGGAAACGTACTAAATCCAATACTTCTGGCTTCCTCTTTGGTTCGGTTGACATAAAGGAAACTCGTCTTTGCTTACCTGCCAAATAATGCAAACACTTTCTCAACTTTGCATCAGAAACACCATTCAACACATTCTTCTTTTCCAAAATGCTCAAACCTTTTTCACTCATATGAACCAAGTGCTTGTGCCATAATTTAGATGAGTTACCATTATCACAAGTTTTGATGTATCACTTCTAAACCCCAAGTTGGAAGATATATAAGTTCGAATTCCTTTTTCCCTTAGAAACCACCATTGAGCCTTTCTTTAAAGTCCATTCATTGCCCGAAAAAGAATTATCATATTCTTCATTATCAACTCTCTAATGGATAAAAGATTGATTCGAAGTTTCAGAATGTGTTTCACACCTTTGAGAACTAGAGTAGTCTCATTTCTAGTTTTGACACAAATATCTCCCATTTCGATGACATTATCTTGCCCATTACTTTCCATACGAAAAACCCAAAAGTCACTGGTCTCGTAAGTTAAAAAAATATCACGTCTTGAGGTTGCATGAGTAGATGCACCACTATCAACCACCCAATCCATATCATCACATGATAGATTGACATTATTAACACAACTATCACAAACAATAAAGAAATCATCAACAATAGCAACATTTTCATTATTGTTACCTTCCTTTTTGTCGTTGTTATAGCTCTTCTTCTTATTTTTCCTTTTCAACTTACGACAATACCTCTTTATGTGTTCTTTTCCCCCCATAATGATGACACTTAATATGAGAGAATATATTAGAGCCTCCTTGTGATTTACCACGTGAAGTTTCACGATTACTTGAACCTCTACTTTGATGTCTCCCTCTTGATTCGGTAATTAACACCTCAGAATGTGAAGAAAAACCTTGTGACTTATGCCTTAACTCCTCATTCAACACACTAATTTTAGCCAAATCCATCGAGATGATACAAGTCAGAGAAGAGTTAGACAAGGATGTCCTAAAAGCCTCCCAAAAATTAGGCAAAGTACCAAGAAGCCACAAACCTTGAATTTCATCATTAAAAGTAAGATTCATCTCCGGCAATTGATTTAGAATCACTTGGAAAGTCTTCAAGTGATTGATCATTGGTGAACCATCATTATACCCCAATTACATCAATTGCTTGAACAAAAACAACTTATTGTTCCCCGCCTTTCTTGCATACAACTCCTCAAGTTTGGTCCAAAGAGAGCGAGCATGAGTCACCGAGCTCAAATGATTCAAAATATTATCATCCACCTATTGACGAATATACCCACAAACTTGTCTATGCAAAAAATTCCATTCTTGATAACTCTTTCCATCGGGTTTTTCATTAGAGAAAACCGGAAAGTGAAAACCTTTCAAATAAATCAAATCTTCCATTTTTTCCTTTCTAAACATTATAATTGGAACCATTCAAACTCACCATCCTAGATGTGTTCATCTTCATCGTTACACAAATCAAACCACGGTCTAGATACCACTTGTTGGGAGGAAACCACAAATGCAACATAATAACTCAACAACATAATCTCTCCCAAATACCAAATGCAACAACAATCAACAAAGCACATAAAACAACATAACACAATTTTGGCATGAAAAAACCTCTGTTAACTAAGAGTAAAAAACCACATGACCCGTAGGCCACTTAAATACCCCATTATAATAAATAATGGATACAAAGAAGGTTCTATCTAACATTAGTTAGAGGCATACATAAACATCATCAAGATTTGCAATCAATCTTGGAATACAACAAGAATCAAGAGAGACAAAATAACCCAAAAACACCAAAAAATTCAGACCTCAAAGATGGAATCTTCAGAAGAAATTAGAAAGCTCAAAATCCATTCTCCACCATTAAGAATGTGCTCCTATAAGTCACAAACGTTGTGTCAAAATTTCAGGATGATTCGACCGTTGGATTTTGTGCAAGCTCTAATTTTTTGGGACAAACTTGTGCAGAATTGAGGTTGCGGGAATAGGGTTTTCTCTCTAGATTTTTTTTTGTTTTTCTCACTCAATGAATGAATAACCTAATTCTATTTGTTGGATAATAACAAAGGCTAGACATACAAGTACCACTAACCCATATCCATTTGGGCCTCTCAAAATAGGAGGAGTAGCTCAACACATAGCATATAGAAACTTAAAGAAAAACGCATAAAACCCATGGCGCTGATGGAAGGGTAAGGGACCCTCACCATCCTACTGCCCAATTATCACCATATTATAGAATATTCCCCCTACCTCATAATGAAGTTTTCTCAAAGATCTTTCTGTTCCCCTTAACCGCACCCTAAGCTCTATGCAATTTCCTCATAGCAGTTTTCCAACTTTTCTAAACTAATTTACTCGTACCTAATTATGTCTCTGACGTTAGAATTTATAATTCTCCCAAAAGTCCCAATTGCTACTTTCACCCCTATTCTGCCTCACACCATTACTTTAACATTAAAAAAAATATTCCAACGGTAATACTATCTTATTATTATTATTATTAAAATTAAATCCCAAAATTACAATACCTCATTCACCATAAAAATCTCCTTACCTCTGAGTTGTTTCACTTCTCGATCCTCAATCCTCATAGGTAATGCCTCGACAATGATATTGTCCCGTAGTTGCATCTCATAGTCAAACCCATGCCACCTTAGTTGCATGAGAAAGTATCTTACCACTAGACCACTTTGTCAGTGATGATTAATCTTACATTCAAGTTTGTTATTAAGTCACTCTTGGAATTAACTTACATCTCACGAGTGTCATTCAAGTTTGGACTATCATTCCTCTAGTTTCATAAAAATAGCTTAATCGTTCATGCAAAAACCACTTTTAAGATATTGGTCTTTGTGATACGGTGGCAGAACCGACTGTTAATACTGGTTTTACGTTTGTGTTTGCAAATATTGCGGTAAGAAAGAGTCGCCACGGACTTTTATTTTATCCAAATTAAGGAAAGGGTGAAAAGAACAGGAAAAAAAATCTTTTCGAGAGTTTTTTGAGTAAGGGGGTAGATTATAGAAAAGGAAGGTGTTAGCACTCTTTCCATCCGTAGTTATCTACGGGCTCTCAGATGCTAGTTCATGTTTTGAAAATTTCTTGTGCTTTGTGTGTTTTGAAAAATGTCTTGAAATGCCTTAGTACGACGATTCTCTTTTTGATAACTCTTGTATCAGTCCTCAAGAGTGTTGACAAAGCAAATGTTTTTTGAAAGTCCTTTTTGAAATGTGTAAGTGTAAAAAGTTTGTTTTATTTTGAGCAAGCATATAATAACTATCTACTTGTACTCGAAAATGTCATTCTTCTCTCCCTATCCTTTAGACAGTTCTATCTTACTATTAGTGAGTAGGTAGCTCTATCGTTGGATGTATGAGGGACATTCGAAGGGACATTATGGTCACGAAGGAAACTTGGCAAGGAATTTTAGTAACTGTTCTAAAGTTCTAAGATCACTTTTAACCGAGGCAACATCGAGAGGGTCATCTAGGGACTTGTGATCTTTCAAACTAGAGGACAGTCACTAAAACTCTTCACATTTCGAGAGTTATGACTGTTTTCCAAAGGCAACCGAAGTGGGATACCCTAGAGGTGCGTATGTGCAATTGTTTTCAATTCAGTCATTTATCTTGCATCATTAGGTTTGCTAACGCTTTGTTTTTCAGTCTTGTCATGCAATCCTAATTACTAGCAGTTAATATGTACAGAAGAATGTAAAGTGCGAAAATAAACCCTACGCTATTACATGGCTTTGAGGAGGGGGATATTTATAATGTACAAAACTTGGGGGAAGAAAAAAGGAAAGCGGTAAAAATCCAAATTAGTCTATTACTTCTAGTAAACAGGTACAGTAATGTAAAAATGCGAAAAATCAATAACGCGCGAAAGGTAAAGACGTCTAAAAACCTAGTAAGTAAGAGTTCCTTTTTTTGTTGTTTTTTATTTAAGAAAATAATTAAATTATAATTATCCTAAAACTTATTTAGAAAATAAAATTAATTTAAGAAAATAATCTAAGTTTTTATTATTATTTTTGTTATGAAAATAAAATTATTAAAAACTAAATTAGATCTTAAATTCTAATTCATTTTAAATTAATAAAAATGGTTAAAATAATTAATTAATTAATTAATTAATTT
Source organism: Vicia faba (assembly GCA_948472305.1). Classification (NCBI taxonomy): domain Eukaryota; kingdom Viridiplantae; phylum Streptophyta; class Magnoliopsida; order Fabales; family Fabaceae; genus Vicia; species Vicia faba. The sequence continues at coordinate 364,474,417 of OX451736.1, forward strand.
AAGAAACTAATTACTTAAAAATCTAAACCTAATTTTTGGTGAGTTTTTTATTATTTGGTTAATTAAACAAGTAAATAATAAAAGGTAAACTAAAAAGGATGATAAAACAAAAATTAAATGGGCCTAGATGTTGGAAAGAAATGGGGTTTATGTTTGGAAATTTCGCTGGGCCCAATAGAGAGACCAGACTTGCTAAAATAAATCCAGTGGGGACAGCTTCTCTATGTCCACAGTGAGCTTGCAGGTTGGATGCCTTGATCCAGATCAGATGTACATCTGATGGTGTGAATTGATGGTGTACCATGCGTGTCTGGCCATGAAGAGCACTGAATTTGTATGAAACATATTAGAAAAGATAAAATGATAGACCTGGGATTCGAACCCAGGTCATCTCCCTCACATATGCGTTGTCCTTACCATCTGATTTGTTTATCATTCGTTTATATAAATCAAACAATAATATTATATTTAAACAATGGTCAGGATAAATATTCAAATCAAAAGCGCACGCTGGGTGGGTGTCCTATTATTTTAAAAGGGCCAATCATGAAACAGCTTATGGCCACTTCAGCATAGCGAGGGTCAAACCACCCCTCACGGTGGTTGACCACCATCGTTTCCGGCCAGTCCAAAAGCTTATCTTGTGAAATACAAGGATTTGAAACCCCAGATCATGTCTACCCCCCCCCCCCCTAAATCACATGATGCGAATCCAACCACGACCTTGGTTTGGACTGAAAGTGCCTGTATAGAGAGGTGCGAAGCTTGGCCTAAGGTTTGCCCTAACAATGGAAAAGCTTCACCCCTGCGTCAAATTTCTCATGCGATGGCTCTAATCAAACACAAACATCAGTGCAAAGATGAACATGAACATAGAAAACATTTATATCACAGTATGCAATATTTTTGAATTCAAGAAATATACCAATCCGATGACGTGTGATCTGGACGTTTGAGAGTGCTACAATCTTGGAAGATGGCAGGTATGGGTTCCTGGAGGGCTCGGGAATACGTTATGAAGCTTAGATTGGACAGGAATATACTGGAATTGGAGATGTGAATTTGACAACTTTAATATTTTTTTCAAAATTTGTGAAGCTCTCTAGGAAGTACCCCCCCCCCTCCTTGAAGCTCTCTAGTGTGTTCTTTATATAAAGAGGAAGGAGGGGACAAGAGATCAATGGTTTAAACAACCTTAATCATGTGTTTTAAAGCCATGAATAAGAATTTGAATTTTTGGCCAAAGATGTGGAATCTTGTCTTTTTTCAAACTTGGATGTATCTAGTCACTAATGAACAAATTCATGGGCCTTATGGCTATCTAAAGCATCAGCCCACATGCCAAAGCCTACTTCTAATTATTTTATATATTTTATTTTATATTTATTTGAAATAAATTAAAATAAATATGAATAAAATATCTAGAAAACGCAGGGCGTGGTAAGAATGATTTTAGAGGTCCTCTATAAGCTTAGGAAGATTCTTGAAGTCCAATAAATTAAGCCATTGACCTAAAACTTCAAGTTTGCTCAATGCCTAATTCTTGAAATTTCCCAAATTTTCCCAACTTGGGCAAGCCATAACTTGCTAAATTTTGATCTCATGATGATGATCTTGGACTTTTTGGAAATCCCAAGATGTCTACTTCAATCCCTATTTTTATCAATTTTGAATTTTAAGATTTTATCTTGATGTAAAAGGTCTTGGAAAAAGTGACTTTTGTTGACTTTCTGAAAATGACATATAATGTATGAGCTTTTATCTTTCAAATGGTGCATTTCTTGGACTAGGGGGATACAGATAAGTTATAGGGAATGAGATTCTCTTCAATATGAGCTTTGGTTGGGTAAAATGGATGAAGTATGTGAAAGTTATGCCTGGTCAAAGTTTGGTTGACTTTTCCTATAGAAACCCTAATTTAGCAATTCTTGACTTTTGATAAATTGAGAGCATTTCTTGAGGAATCATGATCAACCCTTGATCAAATGATGGATATCACTTCAAAATGTTGATGTTAACCAAAAATCTTGGAGTTTGACTGTCCATGGGCCATAGTTGAGTTTTGACCAAGTATAGTTGATTTTCAAGCATTTGAGCAATTGACTGGGCAAACTTGTAGTGCAAGGCATGAAACTTGTCATGGAAAAAATTTAAGTCATATTAGGACAATGAAAAAAATTTGATACATTTGGAGCTTACACATCTTGATGAGAAGTGAAACCCTAGTTAGAGATTCCTTGCTTAGGAGGAGAATTTATCTGGTCAATTCTTGGTCAACCTTGAGTAATTGAGGATCTAGAAGCATGTTTTGAGTAAAAATGGGAGGGCAAATTTTGGGGTATAATAGCTGCCCCTGTTCAATCTTCTTAAACCTGAGGATTTAGACAGGCTTGTCTGCCTTTCGTGATCTGAAGGTGAAAGATGATTGAACACTAGAGTGCCCAGAAATTTACACTCGCCTGAAGTAACACCGATGGTTGATGATGTCGGGAATGGACTTACAGATGCCATTTGGAAAATATGATTGAGAGTCATGGAGATGGGCTTAAAGATGCCATCAAAAGTAGATACGGACTTCATAAGAGATCTCTTTGTGGGGATTCCTGTTCTTGCTGTCGGATGAGAAGTCTGCTGGGGAGTGTGGTTTTCTGTTGTTCTCCTGTTTGAGGAAAAATCTGTGGGTAATAAAGTCTAGGAACTTCAGTTGTCCAAGGCTCTACTGAAGAGTTATCTTTGTACTGGAGAGATGAGAGTTTGTTATTTTCTGGTTGAAATCCAGGCTTCACAGTAACTTGCTAGGGATAATGGAATTAACTGTTATCTGTAAATGTAATAAAAAGAGCCTATGTAGGGATGCTTCAAGATGAGGTTGTGTTAGTCTGCATTCAGAGATATATGGGAAGGAGTCTGTGTGGGGCTGCTTCAGGATGAATCTGTGTTAGACTGAATCTGGAAATCATGAGATGAAACATGTGTAAGATTACTTCGTTTGGTAGTGTAGATAGTTTTCCTGTCTAGTTTCAGGTGTTAATCTACAATCAGCTATTCATAAATGGTTGTTCTGTCTGGTTTCAGGTATTAATCTGGAATTTGAAAATTGTCGGTCGTTGAGATAGTTGTCCTGGCTGGTTTCAGGTATTAATCTCTGACCCGAGAAAGAAAGATAGTTTTCCTGTCTAGTTTCGGGCGTTAATCTCCAATCTCTTTATGTAGATAGCTTTCCTGGCTTGTTACTGGTATTAATCTTCAATCTCCTCATGTAGATAGTTTTCCTGGCTTGTTACAGGTATTAATCCATAGTCGACCATTCACAGATAGTTCTCCTGGCTTGTTATAGGTGTTAATTGGAACTCGGTGATGTTGGTCACATAGAGTTTCCCCGTCTGGTTTCGGGTATTAATCTTTGACCTAATGTATAAGTTGATAGTGTTTGTATTTCTGCGAACTCAACCTAGAAAGGTAAAGTCATTTTCATGCAATGTCATAATGTATGAATTGCATGATGCTCTCAAAATAAATGAGATTGTGATATATGCATTTGTGCTGCACATGATATGATGTTTGTAAAATGGTGTATGAATGCAATGTATGAATGTGTCAGTTGTTCCATTGTTGTGTTGTTGAATTAGGGAAAATAAACCCCTGACTGTTGCTGGGGGTGAAGAATGTAGGTCTTCAGATTTGTTAAAGTTGAAATGTTGGGAGATGAACTTCCGTTGTTAGAGAAATAAACTCTGTCGGGGAAGGGAAACTCCGTGCACTGCTTGTGGATTTTGTTGAAATCCCGTTGGGGAATCCTGAGAAGCTTGGCGACTTCCATGGGAATTTTCTCATATGTCGGAGCAGTAGTTGGAGATGTACTGAATAAGTGTCAGAATGACATCCGTCTTTGGGTCGTTTCTGAACCGTTTCTAGATGAGAATCTGGAGTAAGTGTCAGAATGACATCCATCTTTGGATCGTACCTGAACCGTGTCTAGATGAGAATCTGGAGTAAGTGTCAGGATGACATCCGTCTTTGGATCGTACCTGAACCGTTTCTAGATGAGAATCTGGATTAAGTGTCAGGATGACATCCGTCTTTGGATTGTACCTGAACCATTTCTAGATGAGAATCTGGAGTAAGTGTTAGGATGAAATCTGTCTATGGATCGTACCTGAACTGTTTCTAGATGAGAATCTGGAGTAAGTGTCAGGATGACATCCGTCTTTGGATCGTACCTGAATCATTTCTAGATGAGAATCTGGAGTAAGTGTCAGGATGACATCCGTCTTTGGATTGTACCTGAACCGTTTCTAGATGAGAATCTGGTGTAAGTGTCAGGATGACATCCGTCTTTGGATCGTACCTGAACCGTTTCTAGATGAGAATCTGGAGTAAGTGTCAGAATGACATTCGTCTTTGGATCGTACCTGAACCGTTTCTAGATGAGAATCTGGAGTAAGTGTCAGGGTGACATCCGTCTTTGGATCGTACCTGAAATGTTTTTAGATGAGAATCTGGAGTAAGTGTCAGGATGACATTTGTCTTTGGATCGTACCTGAACCGTTTCTAGATGAGAATCTGGAGTATTTAGAATGTTTCCGCTGGAAATTCCTGTTTTGTTGTTTTGAGAAGATATTCGTTGGGGAACATGAAAAGCTAGGCGAACTAGGATGGGGCATTTTTAAGATGTCGGATCAATGATTGGAGATTCTTGCTCTATCGGGGATACAAGAACACCTGACATCACAAGGTTGTAAGTTGAGGATGTGGCAGTGACCTTTTAGTAGGATGCTCCTACCTCTGTACCTACTAGAGAATTATCTGCGGAGGTTTTGTGGATGGTTTGAGTGTCATCCGAACTCCTGGGGTTTTGAGTAGATGTTGATCGGGGTGACAAGTCTTCAACTGATATACAAGTGACGAGGTGATGGGACATAGTTGTACGCTTTAAATCCCTAAATTTTTCCTGGATTTTCCTTTCAGATTTTTAGTCCAACGGGATACCCTTTTTTTCCCAAGCCGTCTTTTCAGGTTTTCGACTTGCCGGGTGTACAGTTTTATTTATATATCCCTAATTTTTGCCCGAACCATTTTGGTTCGCCGGGATGCCCTTATTTTTTCCTAGGCCTGTCAACCTAGCAGGTCTTTTTTATGCGTCGTATTTTCCGACTATGTCTGTGTTCATCGGGTGTAGAGGATTGTCACTGTCTATAGTAGCAAGTGTTGTCACACTGCCAGAAGATGTTTATGTGATCGCATGTGCCCTTTCATATGTGGGAACCTGTGTGGGGCTGCTTCAGGATGAATCTGGTTCACCTGATGTTTGATCAAGCTTCTGATAGTCTTGAATTTCCTAGGTATCTTTTCTAAGAACTGTCATGGAAGGATTCAAAGACATGATATTGACACCATCTGATACTACTGGCATAGACAAGCAATTTAGTGGTACCAAAGGTTCAAATTTCACAGTGATTTTTGCTGGAATCCCCGATCAATGTAACAGGCCCCGAGCGATTCAGATGGAGACCTGCCCCTGGCTATTCAGCATTTTTGGAGAGATTCTTTGCATATTGGCTTGACTGCCCCAGATTAATTAGACACCACGTCATGCCCCTTGATTATGAAAGGCTTGTTATTGGAAATGTTTTTTTCGTCTGAGATGATTCTGTCCATTGAGAGGAACTTCGTTCACTAAATATTCGTCGTGTGAATTTATCTGTTATTTGAACAATTAGCCACATGCAAACAATGTCATTTAAAGAATGCAAAACTTATGTTTGTCTTGAAGTTTGAAAATTCATTTTTTAGTAAAACAAACAAATTTCGTAAGAGTGTGATATCAACTCAAAATTTATAACAAACCTCATAGGAGTCAGGATACCTTTTATAACAGTATGCTTTCGAACTAACTCATGCTTCATCTAGGACTTTTAAGGGTTATAACGTAGCCTAGTTCACGGTTTTAAGAAACAAAGGATAAGGGCTCAAAATTTATTTGTACCCAACCCGTTCTTCGTGATGTTCTTCAGTCCTATGCCCAGTTAATTGTGTGTTTAACTCCCGCTTGATTCTTTATTTTGATATTCCGGTGATGGTTCAGAAATTGAAATTTTATTTTGAAGAGGCAGTCATTTTTGTAATCTTCTTTTTGTCGAGGATTCGTAGTAACCTCTTTTTTGTTTTCGTTATCCCTACTTTTTCCGGAACTGTTTCTTTTGTGATTACAACCAGCGAGATACCCCGGTTTTTTCTTAAGTCTCCTACATAGGTTTTGACTTAGCGGGCTTTTATTTTGAGAGATAATGACTACCGACTTTAATGATTATGCGGAACCATCACCATCTTCTGATTTGGAAGGACGTCTTTGATGCCATTCATTATGTACAAAGTGGAAAATCGCAACTGAATGCGCATCTGAATTAACTGAGAAAACTACCCTGCCCTAGGTTATGATTAAGGGTTTTAATTTGTGTGAAAAGAAAAACTCCTACTTCTTAGGCTCAAATGGGGTTGACTAGGGATTATCTTCCTTATAACTCCATTATTTGGTATTTGAAACAACGCATGTACATCGTCAGCGGAGTCTGTTCAAAAGCATATTATAGAGACTGTGGTATCGTTTTCGTCATCCTCCCTCTAAAGGATTACAACTTCTAATCGAGAGTTGAATATCACAAAAAGGAAGTAAGAAAGCAGTTTAAATATAATCAAAATGACATAATTCAAGACAAACATATGTAATGCATTAATGGGAAAACCAAAGTTTGACATGACAGTAATTGTTTGAACAAGCAAAGGAAATTACAATTGAAAAATCACAAATGAACTAGACGCTCTCAATGATTTGGCCTAAGAGCAGTGATCACATGGTGAGTCTCTAAAGGGTCGAATTCAATCTACTTGGCGTCAATCATATCCTGAATTTTGTTCTTCAGAGTCCAGCAGCCATTCGTATCATGTCCAGGACTATCAGAATGGTATGCACACCTTTCGTCGGGGTGGTAGCTAGGAACAAAAGTATTAGGATTCCATAGAGGAGCCTTTAACGTAATCAATCTTGCTTTCAACATGTGTTGTAACGCTTGAGCTAGTGACATGTAGATATTCGTGAATTGTCTCTTGGGCGTGATCTCCTTACGCTGATTACCTTGTTGATGTCGGTGTACAGGCGTAGGATTAGAGATCAGTACTACCCCCACAGATGGGTTGTGGTTACCTCTAACACGTCCCTCTTGGCCATATACAACATTAGCTTCCTTCTTGCCACCAAATGACTTCTTCTCAGCATTAGAAGGTACAACCATTGGAATCTTCCCACTCTTGATACCTCTTTCAATCCTTTCCCTAGTCAGAACCATCTCCATAAAGCCAGATGAAGAACTCTCAATCAGTAAATTAAAGAACGGGCCTGTCAGAGTGCCCATGAACATGTCTACCATTTCCCGATCAGTCAAAGGAGGTTGCACCCTGCCAGCTAAGTCCCTCTATTTCCGTGCATATTCCTTGAACCCTTCTCTGGAGCCCATGGAAATATTCTGCAATTTCACTCGAGTTGGTGCTAGGTCAGCATTGTATTGGTACTGCTTGTAGAAAGCAGCAGCCAAGTCTTCCCAGGTATGAATGTCGGTTCCCTATAACTGATAGAACCACTCTAATTGAGTCCCTGATAGATTGTCTTGAAATAAATGCACCCATAAATTCCTGTCAGCAGTGTGCGGCTGGATCTTCCTGACATAAGATCTGAGATGTAGCTTAGGACATGAGACCCCATCATATTTAGAAAATGCGGGCACTTTGAAATTTTGCGGGATAACCACTCCATAAACCAACCCTAGCTCTTTGAAATCCAGGCCAGGTACCCTTTGAACTTCCATTGTGTTGAGATAGTCTTCCAGTTGTTTGTATTTATCAACGGCGGGAGGATATTGTTCCTCAGAGTAGTCAACTTCATCTTCTTCAGACCCAGGGTTGTTGTCTCCTTCCTTGGGCTCTCCATCTTGATTGTCCCCTTCTTCTGATGTGGTTACAAAATCTAGAACTCGCTTAATCGGTCCTCTGATCCTTCTTCCCAAATTCACTACACCAGCTGGTTTCTTTGGCTTCTTTGTCTTCTCCTTGATAATCATAGCTTTCAGATCTTCTTGCCCCTTGGCCAGAGCCAGGAACATTTGTTGGAACTGAGCGTTTTGGGCTTGAAGGTCTTTTACTGTCTGTTCAAGAGCCATTTCTTTTGCTGAAATAAATAGCGAAAGGATAAGAAACCTGTCTTGAAATACTTGCTATGCTATGACATGTATGATATGCTTATGCGATGTTTTCAAGGGTCTCGTGGGGTAAACGCAAGAAGATGTTAGGAGTTGACTGCAGCTTTGCTCGAAGAACTTCGTATCGTTAAAGGCCCTTCTACGAGAATCAAGCTCACCATGTCGAGTGGGTCATAGCCTCTGACTCAAGTTGTTGTGTTTTGACAACATTGGCTAGAGGAAAATTGATCCCTTTGTCCCTTGCTAGACGTCTGGTTCATCATAACCTACACCACAGGCCCTTGAGATCCTTGAAATGGTTAAGGAAATTCTATGGTATGATGCTATGATGTGTATGTTATGCATTAAGAAAAAGTGTAAGGTGGCGTAAGCAAGTAAACCCTGCAATAAATCCAGGTTATTGGGTAATGACTGTAAACAAATCCTGCAAGGAAATCATGTTGTCAGATAATAAAACCCTGCAAGTAGTTCAAGTTGAAAGCAAACAAGTCACACAAGCAACCTTAGGTTTAGGCATGCATGGGGTTTGTAGGTAAGTACCCTCTTGAAGTTTAGTTGGCTTAACCTGTCCTAGTAATAGTAACTGGGTTCTAAGGGATCTCAATATCACTGATTTTTCCCACAAGTTTTGTTCCGATCGATAACTGACTTGCCACCAAACAACACTCGGGAGTCAAATCTCAATGAGTGTAGTATCGAGTATCAACTGACTTAGGACTACACCAAATACGGCTATCTCACTACTTCTTAATGGCCAAGTTGTTCAATTAAAGGTTTTAAGGTCAGTTGATGCTTCATGACACCATGCAGCGGCCCCATATTCTCCTTGACTACTCAAGGGCTACCGGTACCAACCAAAGTGTCACATCAACGTAGCTATCGCTTTAACCATGTCGGTATACCCCGCACAGTTTCCACAATCTATTTCTATTTACCTAAAAGGTGCCCCAGATCCGAGTGTAGGATCTATAGTAACCCAAACAAAGCCCTCAAAAGTAAAGCAAACAAAGCATACAAGGTAAAGCAAATTACAATTAACTAGACTCTAAGGTGACCATACTTTTTATATTCCCCAACAGAGTTGTCAGTTATGTGATACGGTGGCAGAACCGACTGTTAATACGGGTTTTGCGTTTGTGTTTGCAAATGTTGCGGCAAGCAAGAGTTGCCACCGACTTGTCTTTTATCCAAATTAAGGAATGGGTGAAAAGAATAGAAAAACCTTTTCGAGAGTTTTCTGAGTAAGGGGGTAGATTATGGAAAGGGAAGGTGTTAGCACCCTTTCCATCCGTAGTTATCTACGGGCTCTCAAATGCTAGCTCATGTTTTGAAAAGTGCTTGTGCTTTGTGTGTTTTGAAAAATGTCTTGAAATACCTTAGTATGGCGATTCGCTTTGTGATAACTCTTGTATCAGTCCTCAAGAGTGTTGACAAAACAAATGTTTTTTGAAAGTCGTTTTTGAAATGTGTAAGTGTAAAAAGTTTATTTTATTTTGAGCAAGCATCTAATAGCTATCTACTTGTACTCAAAAAAGTCATTATTTTCTCCCTATCCTTTAGATAGTGTTATCCTACTATTAGTGAGTAGGTAACTCTATCGTTGGATGTATGAGGGACATTCGAAGGAACGTTATGGTCACAAAGGCAACTTGGCAAGAAATTTTAGTAACTGTCCTAAAGTTCTAAGATCACTTTTAACCGAGGCAACGTCGAGAGGGTCATCGAGGGACTTGTGATCTTTCAAACTAGAGGACAATCACTAAAACTCTTCACGTTTCGAGAATTGTGACCGTTTTCCGAAGGCAACCGAAGTGGGATACCCTAGAGGTGCGTATGTGCAATTGTGTTCAATTCAGTTATTTATCTTGCATCATTAGGTTTGCTAACGCTTTGTTTTTCAGTCTTGTCATGCAATCCTAATTACTAGCATTTAATATGTATAGAAGAATGTAAAGTGCGAAAATAAACCCTACACTATTACATGGCTTTGAGGAGGAGGATATTTACAATGTACAAAACTTGGGGGAAGAAAAATAAGGAAAGCGGTAAAAATCCTAATTAGTCTATTACATCCAGTATACAGGTGCAGTAATGTAAAAATGCGAAAAACAATAACGCGCAAAAGGTAAAGACGTCTAAAAACCTAGTAAGTAAGAGCTCCTTTTTTTTATTTAAGAAAATAATTAAATTACAATTATCCTAAAACTTATTTAGAAAATAAAATTAATTTAAGAAAATAGTCTAAGTTTTTTTTTAATTATTTTTGTTATGAAAATAAAATAATTAAAAACTAAATTAGATCCTAAATTCTAATTCATTTTAAATTAATAAAAATGGTTAAAATAGTTAATTAATTAATTAAAGAAACTAATTAGTTAAAAATCTAAACCTAATTTTTGGTGAGTTTTTTATTATTTGGTTAATTAAATAAGTAAATAATAAAAGGTAAATTAAAAAGGATGATAAAACAAAAATTAGATGGGCCTAGATGCTAGAAAGAAATGGTGTGTGTGTTTTGAAATTTCGCTAGGCCCAATAGAGAGCCCAGACTTGCCAAAAAAATCCAGTGGGGACAACTTCTGTATGTCCATGATGAGCTTGTAGGTTGGATGCCTTGATCCATATCAGATGTACATCTAATGGTGTGAATTGATGGTGTACCATGCATGCCTGGCCATGAAGAGCACTGAATCTGTATGAAACATATTAGAAAAGATAAAATGTTAGACCTGGGATTCGAACTCAGGTCCTCTCCCTCACATATGCGTTGTCCTTACCATATGAGTTGTTTATCATTCGTTTATATAAATCAAACAATAATTTTATATTTAAACAATGGTCAGGATAAATATTCAAATCAAAAGCGTGCGTTGGGTGGGGTGCCATTATTTTAAATGGGCCAATCATGAAACAGCTTATGGTCACTCCAGCACAGGGAGGGTCAAACCACCCATCACGGTGGTTGACCACCATCATTTTCGGCCAGTCCAAAAGCTTATCTTGCGAAATACAAGGATTCGAAACCCCGAGTCATGTCTACCCCCCCTAAATCACATGTTGAAAATCCAACCACGACCTTAGTTTAGACTGAAAGTGCCTGTATATAGAGGTACGAAGCTTGGCCTAAGGTTTTCCCTAACAATGGAAAAGCTTCATCCCTGCGTAAAATTGCTCATGCGGTGGCTCTAATCAAACACAAACATCAGTGCAAACATGAACATGAACATAGAAAACATTTATATCACAATATGCAATATTTTTGAATTCAAGAAATATACCAATCTGGTAACATGCGATCTGGCCGTTTGAGAGTGCTACAAGCTTGGAAGATGGCAGGGATGGGTTCCTGGAGGGATTGGGAATACGTTATGAAGCTTAGATTGGACTGGAATTGGAGATGTGAATTTGACAACTTTGATATTTTTTTCAAAATTTGTGAAGCTCTCTCTAGGAAGTACCCCCCCCCCCTCCTTGAAGATTGCGAGTGAGTTCTTTATATAGAGAGGAGGTAGGGGACAAGAGAGCAATGGTTTAAACAACCTTAATCATGTATTTTAAAGTCATGAATAAGAATTTGAATTTTTGGCCAAAGATGTGGAATCTTGTCTTTTTTCAAACTTGGATGTATCTAGTCACTAATGAATGAATTCATGGACCTTGTGGTTGTCCAAAGCATCAGCCCACATGCCAAAGCCTACTTCTAATTATTTTATATATTTTATTTTATATTTATTTGAAATAAATTAAAATAAATATGAATAAAATAGCTAGAAAATGTAGGGCATGGTAAGAATGATTTTAGATGTCCTCTATAAGCTTAGGAAGATGCTTGAAGTCCAATAAATTAAGCCATTGACCTAAAACTTCAAGTTTGCTCAATGCCTAATTTTTGAAATTTCCCAAATTTTCCAAACTTGGGCAAGCCATAACTTGCTCAATATTGATCTCATAATGATGATCTTGGACTTTTTGGAAATCCCAAGATGTCTACTTCAATCCCTCTTTTGATCAATTTTACATTTGAAGATTTTATCTTGATGTAAAAGGTCTTGGAAAAAAGTGACTTTTGTTGACTTTTTGAAAATAACATGTAATGTATGAGCTTCTATCTTTCAAATGGTGCATTTCCTGGACTTTGGGGCTGAAGATAAGTTATATGGAATGAGTTCTCTTCAATATGAGTTTTAGTTGGGGAAAATGGATGGAGTATGTGAAAGTTATGTCTGGTCAAAGTTTGGTTGACTTTTCCTATAGAAACCCTAATTTAGCAATTCTTGACTTTTGATAAATTGAGAGCATTTCTTGAGAAATCATGATCAACCCTTCATCAAATGATGGATATCACTTCAAAAATGTTGATGTTGACCAAAAATCTTGAAGTTTGACTGTACATGGGCCACAATTGACTTTTGACCTAGTATAGTTGATTTCCTAGCATTTGAGCAATTGACTGGGCAAACTTGTAGTGCAAGGCATGAAACTTGTCATGGACAATCTTGAAGTCATATTAGAAAAACTGAAAACATTTGAGACTTTTGGAGCTCACACATCTTGATGAGAAGTGAAATCCTAGTTAGAGGTTCATTGCTTAGAACGAGAATTTGTCTGGTCAATTCTTGGTCAACCTTGAGCAATTGAGGATCTCTAGGAGCATATTTTGAGTAAAGATGGGAGGGAAAATTTTGGGGTACAACAGTCTTGAATATAAAATTGAAATTCTATGAGGTTGAAACTAAAGTAAACAACTCAACAGAAGCGGGTTTGTAACGTTGTTGTAAAATTCACAGGCTGCTATCCAAGATAAACATAATATTTTTTAACATGTTTTAGATTTGGTGGTTTGAATAAATCCATATAGAAACTCTCAATTTCTGAAGGATGTAAGAAAGAAAAAGTTAGAGAATCTTAGCCACACGAGTTGGATGACATTGAACTTGAAGTGGTAAGAAAATGCTTTTTTGATATACATTTGTTTTACTCTGCTTAATAATTTTATATGCAGGTTCTGAAGCTATATGTTAGTTTTCATGCCATACATAACAATAAATATTCCATTTATGGTTTTGTTCTTGAAGAATTTACAACTTTTCTTTTATTAAAGTGCTTTCATGATTTTTACATCAGAATCATTTATGTGCTCATCCATGGTATAAAACTATAATGTAGGTTGATCTCAAAGTTAGTCCACATTCATCAATTATAAAATGCAATGTATACACAATATTGTAAAGCACATATAGAGAATCCAATTTAGAAGTAATGATATTGGTCGTGGTTCCACTGTTGTTCTTCTGTCACACTTTATGTAGCTTCAAAAGTGTAAGTACTTTCATAAATGGTGAAGTGGAGATTAATTATAGGGATAACTTATAAGAAACTTGAATGCAAGATTAAACATCAGTGGCAAAGTTCCCTAGTGGTAAGTTACTTTCTCTTATATTTTATCATACACAACTATGAACTTGTTTAAACGTCTAAGTTTTGCCCCTCAAAATATTACACTCTCTCATTAAAATACTTCATTCAAACACACTCTAAGATTCTTGTACTTCTGTCAGGTTACAACAACAAAAAAACAAAGACCGTAGTTATCCATGATTGTTTATATATCTTGTGATATTTCTTAGATGAAGTGCAAAATATTTCTATAGTTGATGCATTATCTGCTAATTGAGAGAAACACTAAACCATTTGAGTGATACACAAGGAGATCATGATTCTGATGAATAATTAACTATTGATCTAAATATGTTTTAAAATCATACTTTTGTAAAGAAATTTTTTATCTTCATGCTATAGTTTATGGATGCTTATAATTTGATCATGAACTTGCATTTAAATAAAAGTTATGCCATACTCCAAATCTCTTTCAAGAACTTCTTGATCAAGTCTTGAAACCTTACATGAAATATGCATATTGAAATTTTTTATACCATTTATATATTTTTTGTTTGAGGACAAACAAAAAGATAAGTTGGAAAGAGTTGATAATTGCTAAAAATACATAAAATTCATAAGCACTTATTAACTTATTTTACAAGGAATCGATGAAAAAACTCCCAATTTATCAATAAAATATGATAAAACGTCTGTATGAACTTTTAAGAGTGTATTCATTAAGTACAGGTAAAAAGTACCAAGAAAGAACTAAAACCAGACAAAAAATCACCTTCCATGCACCGAAAATTTCTTAGTCAGAACTGGGCATCACTAAGCGAGCAAAGGCAAAAAAATACTTAAGATCCAAGTAACTTCAAAGTTAAGCAACAAAGCTCGCTTAGCGCAACATCGTGCACGCTAAGCGGGGTATAGTGGTTCAGAGACTTCAGGGCTACTTTACTTTATGGTCAAACAAGGGTTTGCTAGATAAGCGAGCTTGGAGGCCCACTAAGTGAGGATAGGCAGAAAAAACCACTTGAAGAATGATCTCACATGTCTTAAGGGTGAAGAAAGGAGGCGTGTTAAACAAGTCATGAGTCTCACTTAGCAAGATTAGTATATCAGCACCCTAAAATGAGGGGTTCAATCAGATGAGTTTAGAAATAACTTGGTGTAAATTAGTAGTAAGGTTGGTAGGGAGTGAGAGAATTCCATTGTATACCAAAAATACAACGGGATAGGAAAAAAAGGAAGATTGAGGGAAAAAGCTCTATTTAAGGAATCAACAACAAATTTTTTCAATGAGTTTCTTCCAGGGTTTAATTGTAAGGGTATAATGAGTAAGCATAGTTAATTTCTCTCTTTTTAGGGTTAGATGTAGTCGTCCTAATGCTCGTAGATTGATCACGATCATGACAATCTATGTAATTCGACTTATGCTTTAATATTGATATATTTTTCGTTCTTAAGGCGTGTTTTGGATTAGCTAACTAAAATATATTTTCATTGTGTGACTTGATATTCGAAAGGTATTAGTCATGACTAGATACAAGCTTCTTATCTATTGGATATTCTAAATTCAAGAGATAAATTTAAGTTCAATATCTGGAAGAACGGTCGAAGCTTAATGTTATCATATTAATTAATAGGCTTAGAGATCG
The DNA here is from genome assembly GCA_948472305.1 of Vicia faba. Lineage (NCBI taxonomy): Eukaryota > Viridiplantae > Streptophyta > Magnoliopsida > Fabales > Fabaceae > Vicia > Vicia faba. The sequence continues at coordinate 364,489,706 of OX451736.1, forward strand.
TTTATTAAAAAATAATATTGATCTTACTTTGTTGACTCAAGAATGAGCAACGATGAGAGCGATGAGCGGTAATACTAATAGCTGATTAGAATTGCATATTACTTGTTAATGATATTACATGAGAATAGGTTGATGAAATCTAACCCCAACAATCTTTCTCAATTGTTAAACACCAAAGTTCATTTTATTTTCTATTATTTTATTTTTATCATTACTTTCTATTATTTTATTTTTCATCATTTTTGAAGTCATAAACAATTAACACTTGATAAACCTTTCTTAAAGTCATAGAAACTATAGAACAAACTTCAAATCACAATCAGTCCCTGTGGAGACAATAAAACAATTGCTTTCGTTCGTGATATATAAACTTCAATCCCACTTGAGATATATTATTAGTCAACTATGAATACAAATTTGTGTCCTTGAATTTATGTTTTAATACTATGATGTTTTGACCAAATAAGGTATGTATCTCATTATGTTGCATTTCAACCATTTTGTTCACTCATTCTCAACCCTTGTACAAATCACCATTATTATCTCTCAATCATTTCTTCAATCTACCAATGAGTAAATTCAACTCTGTCAGTTGTGGTATTTTCAATGTGTCTTACCTCATTAGTGCATGCACAAACAATTTTCTCCTTCACGTTGTGTAATATTGTAGTTTTAACCTATTTTAAAAATCTAGATATTTCGTGTACACATTTTTGAACTGCATAAAAAAATAACATATGACTCATATGTAGAATAACTAATTATAAAATTCCAAACATCCATTATGAGTTCTAATATTTGAGTAGGTTTGACTATTTTCCCATCTTCATCTTTGATTTGTCTATTTCCCAACATTGCCTTAATTTTACTTTTCAAAGTTTTTGTTGTGGAACCTTGTTTTGCCGGTAATAGATCTTTAATCAAGACACCAACTTTTGATGATGACAACTAAGGACAACTAAGGACGACTAATGATGAGTAAAGCACTTACTTAAACGGTTAAATATGCAAACCTAGATGTTATAGTTTGGTGAGCTTGACCATCCGAAGAAGGCAAGCAAAGTGGGAAACATCCAAAGCCTCAAGTAATCTCAAGCACTGTCAACTCAAAGATAATATCTGACAGAGTAATCTCAAGCAGTGTTAACACAAAGATAGTATATGATAAAGGGCTTATAAGAAAGTAATTAATCTCCTAATTTAGTAAGTGAGTGAGCTTATGTAAGCAAATGACGTTTTTCGTAAAAGTATATGGTTATAATCACACAAACTAAAACCTTTTTAATGTTTTTATCAAAGAGAAAATATCTTCAAAAATGTCTTGGAGTTGTGTCAGATGACTTCGGAGTTGTGGAAATAGCTAGAGGGAAGAAATTGACTTATCTAATTGATTGGAGCTTTTGTCTAATCGATTAGATTAGTTCAAACTTACGCCTATAACCATTTAGACAACACTTTAGTGATGTGCAACAACTAGATATATTTTTCTTTCCTTTTAAATTACTTACAATTGATATTTTTCAAAATCTAATCGATTAGAATCAATGCTAATCGATTAGGTAACAGGAAAATTCCTTGATTACAAATTCCATTTTGGGCACACCTTTTGCGTATAAATAGAGACTCGTTTTCCCATTTCAAACCATCCCGAATTGTATTTTGACACTACCTTCTCTCACTCTCTCTCTCTAAGTTTTATTTTAAACTTTCCCTTACTAGATGTTATAGCTAAATGCTTTTGTAAGGAAAGCCTCTTTGTGAGTGAGGTTATTTGTGTAATTCTGGAAAGGATGGAATTGTAAAAGTTCACCAAGGATATCTGATCTTACCTGATCAGACTTGGACCGTCACGACTGGCTCCGAGCAGAAGTTGAACGAGATGGGGGGGGGGGGGGGGGGTACCTGCAAGGCACTCCGATGCTAAAGTGAGTGATAGTACGAGCAGGAAAAAAGTGTGTATATGGGTAAGAGAATGAATACCTGACCCTCTAGGAATAGAGGGTATTTATAGCCCCCAGTGCGGGGCCAAGGTCCCTTCATTGGGCCAACCAGGATTGGCCCAATAAAGAAACTGTCAGGTTTTATGTGTGTAGTGGGAACCCGCACGTGGTCCCCTTCCTGGTGATGCTCTGCGAGAAGTACGGAGGAACGAGGACGCGGTCTTTCGGGAATTCAGGTGATGGAGTAACGGTCGTAGTCTGCCCTATGAGGAGGGTGCTCGAGCTGGACTCGAGCTGGACTTCATGGGGACGACGACGTCGTGTTCGTGGGCAGCGGAGGGCACGACTGTGGCTTCTGGTCGAGGCGCTGGCGGGAATCTTCGGGCGCGCGCCTCTTGTAGAGTTGCTTGGATTGGGCCTTCGTTCTTGATCTTGGGCCAGGACGGGCCCAGTCCAGAACAGGAGCCCCCCAAGTCGTGGCTCCTGGAGCAGGAGTTATGACTTGATCTCAGTTTGTATTCGTCACGGGGCCTTACGCTCGGCTAAGATATTTGCTTCCCCGTGGTTGCTCGAGGAGTTTCTCCTGTGTTGCGTTCGTGAGATAATCCCTCTCGAGGCGTGCTCGGGGGACTCTTTACGGGTTGTGCTCGTTGAGTATACGAGGCAACCCTTGGGAATCGTGACGCCACCCTAGTGAAAGTAGAGTCATCATTGCCTAGGGGAGTAGACGTCGAGGAGGGGAAGCTCGCGATTCCCCCGGGGTGACGTTTCGTATTCCACGTCATCCCTATAAATAGGATCATTGGGTCCCATAATCCGTTTTTCCTCTTCGCGCTTCTCCTCCTTCCTCTGCCTTTGCCGCCGCTGTTTTTCTAGAATTTCATAGGACCACCGTGCTTTCCGCTGTCGATTTTCTTCCCTGCCACCGTACATCCTTCCTAATTTCCAAGTAAGCGTTTTATCCCTCATGTTTTTCTCTGTGGTAGGTGATTTTTTCCATTATTTGTATGTTAGAAAATTCGTGTCTGGGATTAGCCCCGGTGCATTCGTATTCTTGCCCGACATATTCATGTTTATGCCCGGTGAATGCATGTTTGTGTCTGGTAAACGCATAGTTTAGGTATGTGACTCGCGATGCTGCCCGGGATCTTCATGGTTTTGGGCGCCTAACTCATGATATTGCCCGGTAAACCCATAGTTTAGGTCGACGTACTCGTGACTGGCCGGGATGTTGGTCCATTTAGGCAGTATGTAGGATGACTCGTCGTGGCACCTTGGCGTCGGGGAGGTGAAACCAGACTCTTGTTCGAATCCTCAACGTTTTAATCGTGTGTGGAGTATGACTCGGCTTGTTGTGCCCTTCTTCCCGTCAGTTATGGAGAGCGTATGGATTTGCTCCCAAATTGATCGGTTTCCTGTGCTTTGCAGGTAAAATGGCTGATGAATTGTGTTCCTCGGGGCGCAATGAGGTGGAAGACCCAAGCGCCGAGGAAAATGTGACTCTGATCGATACCATTGATGATCCTTTGCTAGAGTGGGTGGGAGCCGAGCCTAGAGGGATTGCTTCTGCTTATAGTCGGCGCAGTCGGAGCGCGTACACTATCGTCGAGCACGGCGGTAGTCAGCCGGGCTTTCAGAAAAATTTTGTCGTCACCAGACCGTCTCTTAACGCACGAATCTGCTCGGAGTTCTCCGAGTATGGGTTTCCCATGTATGAGATCGCGTTTAAGGACCTTGGCCTCAAGCTTCCCTTTAGTGATTTTCAGGTCGGGGTATTCAGTCACTTGGAGTTGGCCCCCTCGCAGCTTCACCCCAACTCGATTGCCTTTCTTCGGGCATTCGAGCTGACGTGTCGCTTTTTAAGGATTGGGGCGACCATACCTCTCTTCTTCAGAGTCTTTCATTTACAACGCCAGTCTCGGGGAGGTAGGCACAGTTGGGTTTCCATGAAACAGTCGAAGAGGCTGTTCAGGATGTATATGGATTCTGTCCGGGGGTTCAAGGACAAATGGTATATCGTGCGGCCGATCACCCAGACTGCCCTAGATTCTGTGTATGAAGAAGAGACTGCAGTGACCGACGATAACGGGGAGCCTCTTATGGACGATGAGGGGTCGCCCGGTGTTGGGGCGCGTAGCTAAGTTTCCCTTGCATTGGAGCTCGCGCCACTATGAGTATGGCACCGGGCATTACCATACGCCCGCGAGAGGGATGAGCACCGAAGACGAGGAGGCCTACGGTACCCTCTGCAGATATGTCGACAGTTTCTTCCCTGCCCGGTGGGCCACGAGGGAGGGAAAGGACATTCTCGACGAGGATGGTTAGCCGACCTTTGAGGCCCGTCCTATAGATACAAAGGCGCTTGTGGAGTGCCAGTCCTACGGGCAGGCCGCGAACCTGCTAGGTTACTTTTTGTCTTATAGTCTTGTTCAAATTTCTTCATTTGTTACTTGCTCGTAACTAACCCGGGTTTTCTTTTTTGCAGGTCATATGGCCGGATGAAAGGAGAGGCTTCTAAAGTTGACACAGGATAAGAAAGTCAACAAAAGGATGGTGCGGGCTCCTCAGGCGACGAGGATGGGCCCGCTAACTAGCTCGGGTGATGCTTATGGTGGGTCCCTGGACTCCCAGGATGTCGAGCAGCATATTGATCTGATACCGAGGAAGAGGAACCGGGTAGAGAGCCAGCTGGAAGTCGGCGATGAGTCTGGCGCGGTGAGGTCCTTTGGCTTGCCCCCCTGTTTTAAAGAGGAGGGCTTCTTCGAGGGGTTTCCCTTGACTGTAAGCGCCGATGAAGCTGATACCATTAGGCGGCTAAGTAAAGAAAGTCGGAGAAAGCATCTGGCTGCCAACATGGTCGGGATGGTTAAGATGGCCGAGATGGCCGTTGTCCTGGATGAGGAAGGGGCAGACTCTGATCGCGTCAAAGAGCTGGAGCAGGAGAAAGCTGCCCTTGCTGTGAGCTCTCGAAAGTTGAAGGCTGCCCTGGAGCGCTCTGAGGAGATGTTCCGCGAGCAAGCCGAGCTGCTGGCCGCGGAGAAGGAGAACTCGGGGAAGGTTACCGAGGAGAGGGACTACTTTCGACTGGATCGGGAACGCTTGGAAGCCGACAACGGGTGTCTCGCCAAAGAGGTCGAGGATCTGAAGGCCGCCATGCTTCCCACCAAAGATGAGTCGGAGGAGACAGCCCCCTTGCGGAGTCGCTCGGAATTGGTCGCTCGTATTCAACTCCTCGAGACGGACTGTGTTGGTGCCTTGGCGGATGGCTTTGAGGCCGCGGTTAGCCAGCTTACATTGTTGAATCCTGGTCTGAATACCGAAGGGGCGGGCTTCATGTCCCAGATCATCGACGGCCAGGTCGTGCCTCCGCCCGAGTCTCCTTTCGTCGATGCTGGTAGCCCCGGGGAAGTCTAGCCGTGAAATTCTGGTCGGGCCTGCGTGCCTGTTTATTGATAGTTGTTTTTGGGGCCTGCGTGCCCGCGCATATTTTTTGGGCCTGCGTGCCCGTTCTTGTAATTTCTGGACATCGCCAGCCTTCTTGGTCGGTTTATTTCTATTTGTTTTTTGCTTACGAGTTTTTGAATGAATGTTTGTTTCGACCGTAATTATTTGCCCGTGTCTACGTTTTCATATTTTGTGATAAATTTTGCCTAAGTTATGTCCCCGAGTCTCGCCTGTGCTCGGCTGTCACTTTGTGGAAAATTTGCCTAAGTTTTTTCCTCGGGACATGCTTGTGCTCGACTTGCTATTTTATGGCGAAATTCGCCTAAAGTTACAACCTCGAGTGGAGATTCTTTTCGACCCTTTGGATGGTCCGACGTACTTTGAGATGCGTCGGGTGTACAGAGTAAAGCCACTTACTCGGGCGTATGACCGGGATCGGGGTCGCTTTCCCGTGGCGTGAACTGCCCATCACGAGCTGGGTGTTCTGCCATACGGGTACTTCGACGGTGGAGCTCGATTGAGGTGTCCATGTCAAGCACTATCGTTCATGCTTGTTTGGTTGAGCGACGTTATGTCGTTTGGGCGTAGATTGGGCCTGTACCTTGGCCTTTCTACATGGTCGAGACGTTTCTCCCTGTTGACCGGATGTGGATGTCCGACGACGAGAGTCCTTGGTGTTTAAGGGTTTTTAACTATAGTACTGCTTTAGTTTAGCAGCGTTCCAGGGTCGTGGCAGTGGTTCTCCGTCTAGTTGCTTGAGGTAATATGCCTCGGTACCTGTGGTGCCGTGGACGCGATAAGGCCCTTCCCAGTTCGCGGCCAATTTCCCTTCGCGGGAGTCTTTCTGGTTTCTTCGTAATACCAGGCTGCCGATTTCGAACTCACGTTTAATAACCTTGTCATTGTGATGCAGGGCCACTCGTTGTTTCAGGGTGGCCTCACGCAGGGCCGCCCCCGATTGGATTTCCTCGACTAAGTCGAGTTCGTCCCTGAGGGCCTCGTCGTTCATTTCTTTGTCGAGGGGATTTTCTGTACGCCTGGAGGGTTCCCTGATTTCTACTGGGATGACGGCCTCGGTGCCGTATGTTAGTTGAAAGGGGGTCTCGCCCGTCGTCGAATGGGGCGTGGTGCGGTATGCCCACAAGACACTGTGCAGCTCCTCGACCCAACCTTTTTTTGCTTCACCGAGCCGGTGTTTGAGTCCCCGGAGGATGACTCTGTTCGCGGCTTCGGCTTGCCCGTTGGTTTAAGGGTGCTCGACCGAGGTGAAGTGTTGTTTTGTTCCCAGTTTGGTGACGAAGTCTTGGAATCCGTGGTCGGTGAATTGGGTGCCATTGTCGGTCACCAGTGCTCTCGGGATCCCGAATCTGGCGAGGATGTTTCTTTTGTAGAAACGGAGGATGTTGTGCGAGGTGATCTTCGCGAGAGCCTCGACCTCTATCCATTTCGTGAAGTAATCCACGGCCACTATGAGGAATTTGTTTTGGTAAGTTCCTTGCACGAAAGGATCGAGGATATCCATCCCCCACCATGCAAACGGCCACGGGGACGACAGTATGCTCAGCTCGTGAGGGGGAGCGAGGTGCATGTCACCGTGTCTCTGGCACTTGTCACACTTCTTAACGTGTTCCTTGGCGTCATGTTGCATTGACGGCCAGTAGTACCCCGCTCGTAGGGCTTTCCTCGCCAAGGACTTACCACCCATGTGCTGGGCATTAATCCCTTCGTGTATCTCCCGCAGCACCTCGAGGACTGCAGATTCGTCGATGCATTTCAAGAGGGGAATGGAGAATCCTCTGCGGTATAGTTTGTGCTCGAGCACCACGTAGGAGCATGCTCGTCGCTTCGTGATGGTTGCATCTGTTTGGTTCGAGGGGAGTTCGCCCTTCGTCAGAAAATTGTACACCGGGGTCATCCAGGACGAGGCATCTCCTATAGCTTGAACCTCGACTAGTGTCGAGGACCTTTCGATGCTCGGGCCTGACAGGGATTCTTGTATGACGGATTTGTTTCTGCCCTTCTTTCTCGTGCTCGCGAGTTTGGACAATATGTCTGCCCTTATGTTTTGCTCGTGCGGGACATGTGCTATTTCTGCTCGCTCAAACTTTGTCATGTGTTTTTTGACTAAGCTTAAGTATTCGACGAGGCTGTCGTTTTTGGCTTGGTAACTCCATTGGACTTGGGAGGCAACGAGTTGTGAGTCTGTGAAGATTTGTATCTCGCGGGCTCCCAGGTCCTCGGCTAGCCTCAGTCCTGCGAGCAGGGCCTCGTACTCTGCTTGGTTATTCGACGTCGGGAAGGAGAGGGTTAACGAGTGTTCGATCACTACGCCTTCCTCATTTTCCAAGAGAATCCCCGCGCCACTTCCGGACGAGCTGGAGGCTCCATCGACGAAGATGGTCCATTTGTGTTCCTTCCCGGCAGGCGGGTCATGAGCGGTCATTTCTGCGACGAAGTCGGCCAGGGCTTGTGCTTTCAGAGCTTTCCTGCTCTCGTATTGGATGGCAAATTCGGAGAGCTCTAAGGACCATTTCAGCATTCGGCCCGCCATGTCAGGTCGACCTAAGAGCTGTTTCACCGGTTGATCGGTTCGCACGATGATTGTGTGGGCCAGAAAATAGTGTCTGAGTCTCCTCGCTGCGTTGACGAGGGCTAGAGATACCTTTTCTATCTGTTGGTACCTGCTTTCGGGTCCTTGTAGGGCTTTGCTTGTGAAATAAACGGGTTTCTGCCCGTCGGTGGTCTCGCGGATGAGAGCCGCGCTGATGGCTTCGTCTGAGACGGCTAAGTATAGGAACAATGGCTCCCCGTCAGCTGGTCGAGATAGCACGGGTGGTTGAGATAGACTTTGCTTTAGGTGGAGCAGTGCCTGTTCATATTCCTCGGTCCATTCGAAGGATGCTTCTTTGCGAAGGAGTCTGAAGAAGGGGAGGGCGTGCTGAGCAGACCTTGCGACGAAGCGGGACAATGACATGAGCATGCCGTTCATGACTTGTATTGATTTCTTCGACGTCGGCGTAGGGAGGTTGGAGAATGCTCGACATTTGTCGGAGTTGGCTTCGATTCCTCGTTCTGTTAGGTAGAATCCGAGGAATTTCCCCGCCTTGACTCCGAACGTGCATTTTTCGGGGTTGAATCTCATTTTACATTGTCTTGCTTGGGTGAAGACTTCCTTGAGGTGTGCTGCATGGTCGGTGTCTGCTCGGGATTTGACGATCATGTCGTCCATGTAGACCTCGAGCATGTCTCCAATCTGCTTATGGAACACCCTGTTCATCATACGTTGGTAAGTTTCCCCAGCGTTTTTTAGTCCAAAGGGCATTACGTTGTAGTAATAATTGCCTGAGCTGGTCATGAAAGCCGTGCAATGTTTGTCGCCCATGGCCATCGGGATTTGGTTATAGCCCGAGTAGGCATCCATGAACAAAAACATTTTGTAGCCGGCCGAGTTGTCGACCAGCATATCTATGTTCGGTAAAGGGAAAGCATCTTTCGGGCAAGCCCGGTTGAGATTGGTATAGTCAACACACATCCTCCATTTTCCATTATTCTTTTTAACAAGTACAACGTTCGACAGCCAGGTTGAATACTGGGCTTCAGAAATAAAATTTGCCTCTAGGAGGTCTTTTACAGATTTTTCAGCAGCCTCCGTTTTCTCCGGAGACTGCCTACGCCTACGTTGTACTACGGCCTTAGCGGCAGGATCTATGGCGAGACGGTGACAGGAGACCTCGGGGTCGAGTCCGGGCATCTCCGCGGCGCTCCAGGCGAACAGGTCAGCATTCTCGCGCAAACAGGCTTTGATCTGCTTCCTTTCCAGGTCGGGGAGGTCGATGTCAATCTTTACTCCTTTGCTCGGGTCTGCGCCGAGGGGGACAAGCTCAAAGTCCCCGTCCGGTATTGGTCAGAGGGGAATTTGCTCGCTGTTGGGAGGTTCATCCTGATCGAAACGAGCATCCAGAGCTATAGAGTCGGCCTTTGGTGGAGCTTTCTGGACTTCCTCCTTGGCGGGCTTTGGCTTGTCGGGCTCCTGTCGTGTCATCGTCGGTCTTTCGGCGGGCCTTGTCCCGACGTCGACAGTGTCGCGTCCCTTAGACGCGGCGTTGAAACACCTCTGAGCAGCGGCTAGGTCTCCCTGGATAGTAGCTACCCGTGCCCTTTTTGTGTAGAACTTCATCTTCAGGTGGACGGTGGAGGGCACCGCTGTCAGTTCTGCCAGCGTTGGTCTCCCCAGGACGCAGTTGTAGAGGGACAGGCAGTCGATGACGAGGAAGCGTATTTTAACCTGCCTTGTCGCTGTGCCTTCGCCGAAGGTAACCATGAGCTCTAGATATCCCCAAGGCTTGGAGGTCGAGCCGTTGAAGCCCTATAAGTCCGACCCTACATACGGCGAGAGATGGGAGTCGTCCAGCTGCAGAGTTCGGAACAATTGGCTGTACATTACGTCGACGGAACTTCCTTCATCGACAAGGATGCGGTGCACATCGAAGTTAGCCATTCTTTCCCTTATCAGCAGGGGAATGACTGCGTTGGGGGCTCCCCCGGGGAGCTCTTCCAGGTAGAAGGTGATGGGATCCGACCTACCTTTTACCCTCTCAAATGTCACCGTTTGCGGAGGTGCCGCGTCGACCAGTTCATCCAGCTTCCTTTTAGCCGAATTGATAGTCAGGTCGTTGAATCCTCCGCCATTGATGACCATGGAGGAGGGAAAATATTCCCACCTGCTGTGTGTTGTGAGCGGCTCCTGTAGGTGTTCGGGGACGTTGAAGTCCTCGAGTCTGGTGACGGAGAAGGCGGTCTGGACGGGGACCGACTCGTCAGATGGTCGGGCGTCTTCATTCGATTCTCTTGCTTCCCGGGCGTCACAACGAGGAGCGTCGTTTCGCCGGTATTGTGCGAGCCTCCCTCCCTTGATGAGGGTTTCAATGGCGTCCTTGAGGTGGACGCAATCCTCAGTCAGATGACCATGGCTCCTGTGGTACTGACAATACTTGCTCTTGTCTGCTCTGGGCTTGACGGGAGCAGGTCGGGGATGTTTGACACCGCCGTCTTTAAAGTCCGTGCTGGCACACTCCGCCAAAATGCATTCGCAAGAAGCTGTGAGCGAAGTGTATTCGGTAAAGCGCCCCGAAGGTCCTCTTTGCTCTCAGACTTCTCGGGGTTTGTCCTCTTTTCTTTTCTCCCCGGTTCGTCGAGGAGGAGCAGCTTCCTGGCGCGGGTTGCTGCTGGATCCGCGAGTCTTGGGGTCTCGGGCTCTGTTGGCCGCCTCCCTCTCCTCGTAATCCATGTACGCATGCGCCTTCTCGAGGAGGGCATCGAATGTTCTAGGTGGCTCGATGCCCACTGCCTTTCTGAATTCTGTGCCGGGGAGGAGCCCCCTCTCCAGCAAATATCTCTTCATGTGGTCCGCGCAGGGGACCTGTATGGCTTCGCGGTTGAAGCGATTGATAAACTCTCTCAGGGTTTCATCCTGTCTCTGGATGATGGCCTCGAGATCCGCCTCGGTCTTTGGGTGTCTCCGAGACGCAGTGAACGAACTTATGAATTGGTTCTTCAGGTTTCGCCACGAGGTGATTGATCCCGGAGCGAGGCCTTTATACCAATCCATGGCTGCCTTTCTGAGGGTCGTGGGAAACAGCTGGCATTTGATGGGTCCCCCGACATTGTGGTAGTGCAACATAGCCTCGAATCCGTCTATGTGGTCGACCGGGTCCGCGACTCTGTTGTATTCCTTCAGATGTGGAGGCTTCTCCATGCCCGGGGGAATGGGCGCCTCCATGATGGCCTGTGACAGGGGACCGCGGGGGTCGTCCTCGTCACTTCGCTCTGGGGACAGGGATGGGGACCTGTAATATTGTTGAGCCCGACGGTCCTGGTCGTGCTGGGCATCTCTTGAGCGTGGTGCTCGTTGGTTGATTCTTCCATGCCCCTCTCCGGAGTGTCTTCTTTCTTGTCGTGTGGGGGCATGGCCGCGTCCCCCGACTTCAATGATGGGTTGCCTCTCCAAAGGGGGCCGTCTCCCCGAGGGTCGGGGTGACGGGCTTCAGGAGGTATCTCTGTAGTGTCTCCGCGGGGGAGACGAGAGATGTACCTCTGTTACTCGAGGAGGTGGAGTCTGGGGCCTCCGGTGCCTCCTCGGGGGTCTTCGATCGTCTTCTAGTGCCGTCAATCTTTCCCCTTGGGAGAAGATGAGGTAATTCTTCTGATTGATCGCCGCGAACAGCGCGCGGGTTGTGGCATCTTCCCCGGCGGGTACAGGGACTTCCTGAAACTGGGCAGCTCGATAGTTTGTGGGAGCTGCATTGTCTTCTTCGAGCGGCGGAGGGACCGAGGAGGATGATGCAGTAACTCTGTCGCGGTGGGCTGAGGGCCCGTGGGCAGTTCCCACAGGGAGGGTGTTATGACCGGGGTTACCGGCGTTATCGGGGTGTCCGTTTTTATCTGTGAGGCCGTTGTTGGTGTCGACGACGCGGATGTTTTGTTCATCACGAACTTGGTCAGCCATGACGGTGATAGTTGAGTTGAGCTTTAGTCTTCGAGTTTTTGCAAGACGGGGAAGCTAGTTTCCCACAGACGGCGCCACTGATCTTACCTGATCAGACTTGGACCGTCACAACTAGCTCCGAGCAGAAGTTAAACGAGATGGGGGGGGGGGTTACCTGCAAGGCACTCCGATGCTAAAGTGAGTGATAGTACGAGCAGGCAAAAAGTGTGTATATGGGTAAGAGAATAAATACCTGACCCTCTAGAAATAGAGGGTATTTATAGCCCCCAGCGCGGGGTCAAGGTCCCTTCATTGGGCCGACCAGGACTGGCCCAATAAAGGAACTTCCAGGTTCTACGTGTGTAGTGGGAACCCGCATGTGGTCCCCTTCCTGGTGATGCTCTGCGAGAAGTACGGAGGGACGAGGACGCGGTCTTTCCGGAATTCAGGTGATGGAGTAACGGTCGTAGTCTGCCCTACGAGGAGGGTGCTCGAGCTGGACTTCATGGGGACGACGACATCGTGTTCGCGGGCAGTGGCGGGCATGGTTGTGGCTTCTGGTCGACGCGCTGGCGGGAATCTTCGGGCGCGCGCCTCTTGTAGAGTTGCTTGGATTGGGCTTTCGTTCTTGCTCTTGGGCCAGGACGGGCCCAGTCCAGAACAATATCGTTTATATATACCTTGGTTGAATACTTTCCAATTAGAGATTATTTGGGGTTAGAAGATAAACTCGATAAAAGTTTTGGTTGGGGATTATGTGATGAGTCATAGTTTAAAGATTAGCCGTTATTAAAATCTTCCTTGTTTCTTGGTTAGTCTGGTTAAAACTAAGATAGGTTGAAGATTAGCCTGATATTAAAATCTTCCTAGGTTAAGAAACCAACCCGATTAAAATCTCATAGGTTGTTTGGTTATCCTGTTAAATCAGAGGAATTGAGCTCAAATATTTTAGAACTTGAAGACTAAGCGCTCTAAGATACGAGTTCGTGGAAAGGAGACGAACTGCTTCAGTCCTCCGTTGGGAAGCAAGATTGGTCACTTTACTCTCAGTATTATATTAAAGAAAAGACGCAAACGCCCATATATATCGTCTTGTAATATTTGGTTGAAGGTCAACTATCATTTTCTTGTATAAGGGGGTTCGTGAGCCTTCCCTACTAAAGGCTCTCGAGTATTATTGGAAACTATCAAGACTAAGTCTCGGGGAAAGGAGTAAGTCCTGTTGATTTGATCGAACCTCTATAATTCTTTGTGTTCTTCTTCCCTTAACTATTTACTTTCTGCTATTTATTTACCGCTGCTTAAACTTTTAAAATAATTTTAAACTCTGATTTAACTTGTCAAAAGTTTTCAAAACAATTTTTTTTCAAACTACACAATCCCCCCCCCCCCCCCCCCTATGTGTGAAGTCTCAAGTCCAACATTTGTTATATGAAATCTACATAGGAAATCATAAGATGTAAGAAATACCTTTGCAACATACTTCATCAATGAGGTAGCACAATCAATGTCAATAACATGTGGCATGTTTTTTAGCCTTTCAACATATTACGACACATTTATAAACACATGTAACATTATCCTCTTTTTCATGTCCTCACACTTCCCCTAAAAAATGGAAAATCTGAAAGAAGAAAAAAAAACCATAATATCAGTAACATCATTTACACCCTTCTTGCCCATGTCTTTGTCCCGCCATCATTTTGACATCATACCCTACAAATGACCACTTATTTACATAATATTCTTCCAAATAAAAATTTGTCATTCATTCATCCTCTAAAATACTCTATCAAAAAAATCTTTTCTATTCTCATCTTCAAGTCTTTTAGTGTCTTTGTTATCCTCAAATTTCCTTCACCTCTAAAAATTTGTTACAAGCTCTGTCAACACTATGTATTCTTGAGTTATCCACCAAATTATATGGGATATAAGTAGTATGAGTTGTCAAGTTGTAAAATACTCATTTCTCGACATGTTATTTTTGGAGAAAATATGTTTCCTTTTTTCTAACTTAACTGATCCTACAACAATTGACTATAATTTTTTAGATAATGACTCCACATCTTTTCTTCATTCATATTCTAATGTGACCCTCCACCAATTAATACAACCTCTAATAACCTTCAACCTAACACCTTACAAACATCTACCTAAATCTGCATAACCTCGCCCATCAAATCCTTTGCGCCCCCTCATAACCAACCTTTAACACTGAACTCATCATCCACACATATCTCTTCTTCTCTCAAACTGATCCCAAAACCAACATCGACAATTACCTCATCCTCACACATGTCCCTTCACCAACAATACCACCACACTCTCCTCAAATTACTACTTGAGCACAACGTGACATTATTAAACCCTCACAAACTCTTTAACCTTCACAACTCATCTCATAATTCCATATCTTCCGTATCCACAAACCCTATTTAAGAATTAAATTATCCTGATTGGAAAATTACTATGAAAGACGAATATGCTCTTATTGAAAATAAATCATAGGACTTAGCTCTAATACAAATGTTATTTGAAATTTTGTGATTTTTAAGCACAAAAAGAATTGTGATGTATCTTTTAAGCGATATAAAGCCCTTCTTGTAGGTAATTGTGAAAATCAACAAATTGGTGTCGATTGTGGTGCAACCTTCAACCTAGTATTTAAACTGACTACTATCGCACAATGCTCAGTGTTATCATGTCAAAATCACGGTGCCTTCATAAAAAATATTTTCTTGCATACAAATCTTAATGAAACCATTTACATGCATTAACCCTGGTTTTCGTCATACTCGACTCTTAGATCATGTATGTTAGCTCAAGAAGTCTCTCTATGGACTTAAACCAACATCACATGCATGTTATCAGTGATTCACTAATTATATCACAACATTTCTGATCACTCATTATTTATTTATCATCGTAATAATGACATCACTTATATTCTTCTATATATGGATGACATTATTCTTATGCTTCATCCAACTTCCTTCATGAGTATACTATATCCAAGTTGAGTTCTAAATTTGCAATAAAGGACTTAGATCCACTAGGTTATTTTATAGGCATATTTGTTACAAGATATTTAAGTGGTATTGTTGTCTCTCAAAAGAAATATGCATATAAGAGATTCTTGAACATACATTTATTTCTTTTGTAAACCATCACCTACATTGGTGGACACCAAGGCGGAATTTAGTGGGTTTTCATTTCATTATACTCTTGAGTTCAGCCTCCACCTATATCCCTCCGCCGTCGATAAGTGTGTCTTTTACGCAGACATTGATTCTTGAATGTGCATGTATATTCTTGAACGGGTATCTCATTCGATATAGGCATAAGAGATTCTTGAACGTGCATGTATGTTCTTATACAAGCCATCAACTACACTGATGGACACCAAGGCGAAACTTAGTGGATCATCATGTAACCTTTATCATGGTTTAATAGAATATCGCAGTCTTGTCGACGCATTACAACACTTGACATTTACAATATCAGATATATCATATGCAGCTTAACAAGTGTGTCTTTTTATGCATGATCAAAAAATACAACACATGTCTGCCTTAAAACAAGTCATTTGATATATTCATGGTACTCTTGAGTTCAACCTCCATTTATACCCCTCCTCCATCAACAAGCGCATCTCTTGCACAGACGTTGACTTGGCAATGTCTAGACACTGAAAGGTCTACCTCTAGTCATTGTGTGTATGTTGGTGATAATTTAATCTCCGTAGTCCGCAAAACGTCAACATACCTTGTCTCGATCAAGCGCTAAGGCCGAATATCAAGGAGTAGCCAATGTCGTGTCTTGATCCTGGTGGATTCAAAATCCACTTTTAGAATTACATTGTCCTATTATGATAACGTCACTGACCATCCAACTCAACATCAACAAACCAACACATTGAAATAGATAAACACTTTTTGCATGAAAAAATTGCTTATAGTCAAGTGTAAGTATTACACATTCACTTCTGGTATCAAATTGTCGATATCTTTACTGAGGAACTTTCGCTGCAACTCTTTGAAAATTTTAGGGACTGTCTCAACATTCGTTCACCTTAAATTTCGATTATGGAGATGTATTAGATTAAGTAAATATAGAAAGAACTATTATTTAGACTATATAAACACATAAACAACATTATTAGAGCTTATCGTAAATAATTACTCATTATTGTGTGAGAATCACTAGAAGATACGTTCAATGTATATATAGTACTGATCATATCAATAAATAAAAAAGGCACAACCTATATTTCTAACAGTAACTAACAGGATTTGACCCTAGCAGATGATATATTAACTCTCATAATGTTGCAAACCAGAGAATCGCCTCTAGTGGAGTGAACCAATAGGAAACCAAAAAACTAACAGAAAAAGAAAGAGGGCCATAATTTGATCAATAAATGATTGTTATAGTCTAGTCCTTAGAAATATTATAGATATTCCCAGTACTTCATAATTTATTAGTGATTCAGAACCCAAGTTACCTTTACATTGCGTAAAATAAATTACCGCTACATATGCTCAACTTATTGAGGCTGATATATACAAAATAATGTGCTGTACAAAATATGACAATATCAAAACTACACTATAACAACATTAAAAGTTACACTAACATGCTTAAAGAAGGGAAGAAATCAGAGCTACCTTTCAAAACAAGTGAGGCCTAAGTGTAAACAGAATTTCAACTTCTAAACGAGCACAGCAGAACATGTCGATGAATACAAGAAATCAAGCAACTTTATAGCTGCCACCATTTACGATTTTCCATTCGTTTAGCAAGTTCACTTGCCATGGAAGCGAAGTCTTGTGCCCCATTCTGCAACTCTTCAGTACGTTCGTTGAGCAACTAGTAAACATGACGAGAAGAGATGGTTAGATAGAAACCTAATAAACAAAATTTGAAAATGCCAGCATAGTCAGAATAATAATCTTACCTGGAGTTTTTCTTGCCGCTCTACAAGCTTATCCCTAGCAAGTGCAGCTGCCGTAGCGGCATCCTGAAACAATTGACTAGGTCAACACGTGTGAGCTATAACGGGTAAACTACATAATTTTCAATTCTAAGATTTACCCCCGTCTTTCTGTATTTTGCCTTGATTTCTTCTGTTGTTCTAGCTTTTGGTTTTGGGTCTGTGGCTGACTCCTCAAGTAACTTCTGTCTGTCAGTTTCTTTTGTTTTTTCTGCACGGCAATCACTCATTCAATGCTTAAAAGAAATATTTTTTAGAAAAATATAATAAAATTAAGACATGCCTTTCTTGTCAACATGGATTTTCTGCTGAGATAAAAAGGCCGCAGGTTCATCAATATGAATTTCATCTGCGAGAGAATGAAAATACTTCAAAAAATATAAACAATAGTTGGTAGTAGAAGATGTTAAGTATAGCTGGTAGATGTTAAGGACAAACCTATGTCAAGCTCAAAATCATCCAACCTATCTTCGGTACCTGAAGAAGGTTTTAAAAATGGAGGACTGGAGAAACATCGTTCTAAATTTTCCAAATAATTATTATGAACTGCTTGATTTGTATCGTGATCGATTTTCTTTGCTTTGAAGTTCTTGGCTATTTTAAGGAAGATGGCAGGTGCTCCTCCCTATGGTAACATAAGTTGAATCACGAATCCAGAAAAAATTAATGGGAGAAACAGAAGTGCAACAAGCCTGAACAAACTAGACCTGTTTTTCATTTTGGGTTGGAGATATGCTCTCGATAACATCTACTGCGGCTGCAACAACTTCATCATGAAGAAAAGGAAAAGACTCTGGACTCCTACAATATTTTGAAAGTTCCTGTTAGAAATCAAAATTCTAATAGTTAATGAGATTACATATAATTTTATCACAGATTTTGGTAGAGAAACTGTCAGATTCAGCGACCACCTGTGAGTTGTTCGTGCCTTTCTTTTACGGGGGCTCTTAAATTTGATTTGGTTGTTTTATGTCATAAGAAGTTGCGTTATGTCAAAATAAATTATCCAATACTTATGAATATGAAATATAGTGATCTAAATTATGGGGCTAAAATTTGATGGCTAAATAAAATATACATGGCTAGAAAGGAAGGGACCAGAAACTTACCAGAGCTCATTTTTGCAGGATAGTGATAAGAAAGCAACTTCATTTCCGTTGACCTATAAAATAAGATAGCCACAAGTATGATTATAATTAAAACCAAAAGCTAATGGAACCCGCATTATCTGTAAGAGCTTGAAGAGTTATTCATGGCTCATGCAATGTATTTTCTTACAGTTTTCAGTTGAAGTGATAAGGGAAGTCTTGACACAACAGTTGAAATTATTGTCGTGCAATGAATATAAGGCAGCCTAATAATGGATCTGACATTTTCTTACAACCCGGTTTAATAGGGATGAGTTAGGTCCAACCCAAATTCTAAGATGGTATCAGAGTCTGCTTTAAGATTTGTCGGGCCATCCAAACCAGTTTTGTAGAGATGAGTTAGGCCCATCTCAGTTTCTTATGATATCAAAGCTTATCCAAGATCCATTGGGCCACCTTCTATCAAGTTTTCTTTGTTATTGGACCACCAACCATTTATGTCCATGCTCCGGATGTCCAATCGTGTAGGGATGAGTTAGGCCCAACCCAAACTCTAAGATGATCAATAAAGAGATTAAAATGGAACATTTTTCCATCACTATTTCAATAGAAAAAGTCTAGGCTACTAAATTTCTTGCATGATTAACTGTTCAAAAAGGTTTAAGTTGCTAAGTGATATGGACTGAACTCAGTACTTGAGATTTGTAAAGCGACGTATCAAACTAAGACAACCACAGACCAATCAAATAAGTTTTGGCAGCATATACTAACAAAATAACTTCATTATAACAATAAGAAAATATTCAAACCAGAATTGTTTGTCCATATGTTGAAGAGCATATTGTCTTCTCCATGTCGGTCTTCACGTTCCATCTTAGGATTGACATTAAAGAGATTTCTCCCAACACTTCAAGAGTTGGTAAGGACCTGCTCAAAGGGACATCAAATCCATCAAAAGCTTATCAAGAAAAGTGACAAGGAGAAATATAGTGAAGTAGACCATAATGTCAAAGATAGTATGATACAAAAACAAAGTCATCATAACACTACAATAAATGACAAAGATTCAGAGCAAAAAAGATATGATTTATCTAATGTTTTATATACAATCAGGAATATAAAACATTAAATATTGATGATGCAGCTAGACTGGGACTTTAATATTGGGATGGAAGAGAGTCCAAGTTCCAGCCAACAATATAATGTGAACTAATAACCGTCCATACACAGTGCTTGTTAGAATTTAGTGAATCAATTGATATTCCTTTAGTTGTACAACTTCCTAGATTACTTAATATTTTTAGAGTATATAACTTCCTAAGTTAGTGCAAATCAATTAGGCATTTTTAATGTATATATTGTAACACCATTATAAATAGAAGTTTTGTGATCTAAATTAGATACACATGAACTGCATATTCTTCATGGTATTGGCTACTTTGATGCTGATTGGGCAGGTTCGCCATCCAATAGAAGATCCATTTCTGTATAGTGTCCTTGTTGAAGGTAATTTGATATCATGGCGGAGCAAGAACCACAATATTGTTGCAAGTACGAGTGCAAAAGCAAAGTATCTTGTTATGGCAGCAACAACCAGTAAACTTACATGGTTAAGACAGTTACTCTAGCAACTCAATTTAGGAGATGTCAAGTCAATGAAACTAATTTGTGATAATCAAGTTACACCTCTGATATAAACCAACTGATATATAAAAGAAAATTGGGAAAATCCTTTTGAGTTATATAATAATACGATTAGTTGTACAGTTCACTATAGTACTACAACTTCCTATTCACTCACAGGGTTTTATCTAAATGTCTCTCTTTATCTCGTATTTCAACATGTTATCAGAGTGTATTGAGAGAAGCAGATAAACATTTAGATAAAACTGTGACTGAATAGAATAGCACTACGTTAGTTATATTATATAGTGAATTGTATAGCTAATCATATTAATTATTACACAGGAAATATGCTACAGCATATTTAAGGAATACGTTATGGAATATTCTATTCTAAGGTATATACAAATATCAACACTCCTCCTCAAACTTGAACATATAAGTCAAATGCACCAAACTTGAGGATATATATATATATATATATATATATATATATATATATATATATATATATATATATATATATATATATATATATATATATATATAGTTTTGCTAGGATACACCCACTTGTATTCATGAAGGTGTGTTTTAACAAGAATTAACTTAGAATAGAATATTACATAGTATGTTCCTTAAATATGCCGTAGCGTATTCCCCATGTAATTAATACTATTAAGTAAACATTTATTGTTAGTAGTGAGAGTTTGAACACTAAATACTATTCTCAAACTCCTTCAGGTGTTCCAACTCAAATACTTTGAACTACTCTTTGGGGACCTCTTTACTTTTAATATGAGGGGTTCCTGAGTAGGGAGTACTAGCTCAATTCACTCTTATAATAGAGTAAAACGTGTGAGTTCAGTACTATCTGCCCAAAGTATGGATTTTCTATTGTATAAGTAATCTCAACTTTGACTTGTGTATTTTCAGATTGAATGTTAGCTTGCATTCCAGAAGCATTCTTCTAAAGAGAGTGCAAAACTACCATCTGAAAAATCACACTGCCACAAGTAATTAAACTATTGACCTATTACAGTATCTTGTTTTCATCCAGATACTTGCCTACAATATGTGCATTGAAATTGCATTTGATTTTACTTTTGGGTTCATTTTCGTATTAAAAACATAACCCTTCTTTCAGTATCGATCGCAACAAAGTGTGCATCACTTGTTATAATTTGACCTTTTCTTGAGCTATGCATGACAGATATTGTTAAAATGAATAAGAGCGCTTAGTCTTTTAAGCATTTCACCTTAGTTCAATGTCCCCAGTCTGGTACAGAACAACTAGAACACATTCTTTGTCATCTTCTTTGAAGATGGTAGTCCAGCAGCATTGTTGTACAAGATTCACCTTCAATATGTACTCATTGCTACCCTGTAGTAAGGCAACTTGATTAATTGGTAGAAAGGAATAAAGTAATATTTGAAGAATAATGGACATGGGGAATGCTACCTCAATCACACAATTTAAAGAGTGTAAGTTCAATTCACTCTCATAGCAAAATAAAACGAGCGAGCTCAATACTTTCTTCCCAAAATATGAATTTTCTATGGTAGTAGTAGTCTCAACTTTGTCTTGTGTATTTTCGGATTGCACGTTAGCTTGCATTTCAGAACCATTCTTTTGAGGCGACCGGGTTTGCAGTTTTTCAGCAGACAGTTCAGAAGTACCATCTGGAAAAACACAGCGGCGTAACTAATTAAATTTTTTTACCAATTATAATATCTAGTTTCCTTAATCCAAATACTTGCCTATAATGTGCATTGAAATTGCATTTGACTTTACTTTTGGGTATATTGACCTATTACAAACCATATTCCCTTTTTCAGTATCTAAGGCAACAAAGTGTGCATTCCTTGTCATAACAAAGACTAGCCCCTTTCCAGAGTTGTCAGAAATATCAGATACAGATTCCTGTGGAATGTTTAAGCTGGAAGTGTCTGAAAATTTTACTTTCAGAGAAACTACTGCTGAAGATGTGTCAGATTCAGCACTTGTAAGAAACAGAATTGATGATGTAATGGTGTCAAGCATGGCCACCTGCAAAGTATAATAGAAAATATAAGTTGGAAAGTTTAACTCAAATTGCCATTCAACATTTCCAAACAAATAAACCATTTCTTTCAAAAAAAAAGAGTTAATGGAAAATCTCACCTGCCCATGTTCATATCCAACTGCAAGCTTCCCTCCAAGATTTGCAAACTGTAGCCCACATACAGCAGAGTTTTGAAGGGAAAACACTGCTTTACAATAAGGTCCATCCCCTTGATTCACATTATGAACTGTCTCATAACATAAGAACAGATTAAAATCAGATATTAGAATTATCAAATCACTTTTTAGTATAAAGAAATTCATGAAAAAGAACTTAAGCCATTCTAAATAAAACTATCTATTTCCCATGACCATTGGGGAGTATATCACTTTCTTTTTACAGATGAAGTATACTAGAGCCGCATCATGATTAGATGATTGCTTTGCTTCCCACTTGTCTAGATTCCCATAGATAAGGGGGGAAGCATTCGCCACATGAAATATTGAATGATAGGCTAGAGGAGTTGGGGTTGGTAGCAATGCTTCTTAAATGCTTTTATTTTTTCTTACCAATAAAATTATACTTGATTAAGTAAATAAACCATGACATGATAGGAAAGGAAGACAGAGTTATAGCTAAAGATCTTGCCATTCCAATATTGCATGCAAACTAAATGCACCATAATCTGCTAAATGCACAAGGGTCTTATACAAAACTTCAGCCTACGACAGAGTTGTGCAAGCTGACTTTTTAAGTTGTCTACAATTTTCTATATTTATATGTGAAAATTTATGGCGGATTCGGAAGGTACTCTTTATTTATCACAACTCACAGATTAATATGCAAACTAAGTTTCAAAAGTTTAGGCTCTGGTCAAACCTTCAAGTAAATCTTAGGACAAAAGACAAGCAAAACTCCCTCAATCATTAAATAAAAAAAATTCCAAATTGAGACACCCATTTAGCAAATTTTCTGATTTTCGCAGCCAAATTTCTTGAACAGAAACAAACAAAGAGAGATTTTGTTTGCAATTCAAACAGAACATAAAATGAAGAAAGAAAACTCAACCATTAGTTCCATTTTCTGTCACAAAATGCAAAGTTGTGTCATCTGAACTCCTTGTTAGCCCATATAGACGAACCTACATAATCTAATTAGTTAAATTGAAGACCTTTTCGAATGAAAAGATAATGAAATATAATATATACATCATAATTCTAATAACTCACAACACCGCTTTCATCACCAACAGCCAGACGTAAAGTATTTGGGCAAAAATCCAATGCTGATACTGGTGAACTTGCGCTGCCCATGTTAACATCATTCACCTGACAATTGAAGAATTGATTGTCTGTCATGAATACCAGCTTCAGTCTTCAATATATGATTTTTGATCATGATTATCAAATGTCGAGAATGGTGGCGCCATGGCAGATTGCGGGGACAGATTTTTTGACAACCACTATGTTCAATCTGTGAAAGATGGCAGCACCATGGGGTTTTAAGGCAGCTATATATGGCTGATTTTTGACTTTCTGCCATGGTCCACCATCCTCCATGAATAACACTGGTTAATATATTAGACTTAACCTCAGGTTTTATGTTGTAAACAAGTGACAGAGCAGGATATGAAGCATCCCATATTCGAACAGATCCATCTTGGTAACCTGCTATGTATATTTGAATGATAAGATGGTCTTCTTTGAAAAGCTGACCTGGAACGCCACCAATCAAAGGCCACTTCATCTTGATACTTGTCTGATTTTGTAATGAATGCTGCTTTGCGGCTACAAGAATCTACATAGGTATCATTTCCCATTACTAGCAAGTAGCGACAATTGATTTTTTTTTCCAGTAATCTTTTCAAAAAAGGTTAAAACTTTTAAGTACAGTGCTATAGGGACTGTTCCTAGATCCTACTATTCTCAACTAAAAAGATAGAATAACTGTCACAAAATAACTAAAGGGTGCAAAAAAAACAGTTTCTTGAAGAAAAAAAAAACTGACTCTTTGTGAGAGGAAAAGTAAGAACAGTACAGTACCTATGGTATTGCTTGCATAATTTTAAAAATTAATGTTTGTACTGCCAATGTAACACCTAT
Source organism: Vicia faba (assembly GCA_948472305.1). Classification (NCBI taxonomy): domain Eukaryota; kingdom Viridiplantae; phylum Streptophyta; class Magnoliopsida; order Fabales; family Fabaceae; genus Vicia; species Vicia faba. The sequence goes on from OX451736.1 coordinate 364,513,422, forward strand.
ACTACAGTTACCGTAAGAATAACAACTGGCCGTAAGGAAGAAAAGACTTAAAACTTAAAAGTAATAAATATTAGTTATGCTACCTCAGACAGGGCCATAAATGACTTCACATCCTGGCATACAACATCAAGCCTTGCTGTTGTCATCTGCGGTTCAAGAGTGGGAATGACGACGGCATATTGCATTGAGGGAGAAGAAGTCTTCCTTTTTTGCTCAGACATCAAAGAAGATAAACAATTATTATCGTAAAGATCCAGTTGTCCAGGATTTGTCAATACAAATAGCATATTACAATCTCCTTCTACATGGCAATCACTAGGCAACAAAACCATATCAGCGAAAGAACCACGAAGAGCAACACCAATGCGGCCAGTGCACTTGAGACTTTCTATCCCACAAGACCAGTCAATGCCCAAAACCTACAAACAAGAAAAAAGCCACATTATAGTGACACATTATTTATCTACCTGAGTTGAAGTAATGAAAACTTACTAGGCCATAGACACAGCAATTTTTATATCTTAAATAGCAAAGTGAAAAACTAATTATAGCCATAATCAATTCCAATTCCTACTAATTATTTATTCTTCAACAAAAATAATAATAAAGTAATAATGCACAGAGGATGTACAATGTTTGCTTAACTTGTTCATGGGGATCAGTTTTCTTCTAAGTCAAATAAGTCAAAATACAACTTCATTTGGATGATAGCATGTGCACTGAGTGTATATAACAAAATCAAAGCACCAAGAGAATGAAGATGAGGTATAGACCAGATACTAATTTACAGTACTCGTCTAGGACTATATTTCTTCTACCATCTAAAATCTCCAAGGAAAAAAAATTCTTCTAATACAAAGAGGCCAATCTTACATAAGTTTTCACATTGGCATTATTATCCCACTGAAAAGAAGACTTTTGCCTCCAGTTGATTTCCTCTTTCATCTAAACATCCTCTAAAACACTCGGAAGAGTGTTTGTTGCGGCAAGATTTTATGACAGTTTGAATTTGTGGCTCTCATTATTATGACCAAAACTAAGGAAAATTATTCTCATTTTTTACCTCCAGTGAATGTTAATATTATCATAGATGTCTTTAATTATTATTATTTATTAAAACACCGTTATCAAATAGCTATTATGTGTATAAAGCTTACTGTCAGAACTTCTTCAGACCCAATTTCATCACCACCATAGACAAAAAGTTCACCCCCACTGCTGCTCAAAGATTTATTGGCGCACCAGTGAAGAAGAATAATAGGGAGCCTTCTATCTGCCGATGATAATTGAAGCTTGACAACATTATTTGACATTTTTTTATCTTCTTGATCTATTGGAGAGTCAGCAGTTGACAAATCCCAAAACATTATATCACCATCTACATAACCAACGGCGACAACTGATCCATCATTAGATGCCCAAGAAACAGAGCTTATTTCCTTATCTTCTTCAAGCTCTAACTTATCATCAGACTGTTCATCCTTAGGCTCATCTGGATAACAAGACACTTGCTTTATCTTCAATATGATGTTCTTATGGTCTTTGATGAGAATAATTTGGTCTTCAAAAGCATCCCATAGCACCATCACACCGTTCTCATATACCACCAACAATCTGCAAAGCGATGATTTCAAGTAAATAAAAAAACACGGTAACAACCACACATCATACAAAACCTCAGCAACTACTAGATTTCAAAAAATTATTTGCGTTCATTTCTATATTTCATTCTTAATCACAAAAATATAATCAAGTTTTTACTTTGTTACCTATTTTCAAAATTTTGTATATTAATGACTAAGTGTCATGATAAAAAACGAAAACAGATTGAATTAAACTCAGAGAATCAAATATGATTTCCCCTAAATCTTCTACAAAAAACAATATGAAGAAATTAGAACTGTATAATAGTGTGGGTTTTATGAGACGCGTGACAAATTAAATGTGAAGACTTGACTTTCTTCTTACGGGAAGCCGGAGACAGTTAAATTTGGTAGGGAATGCACTTTTTACCAAAACATAGGGGGGTCTATGTGTTAGAATATTAAGTTTAGAGTTAGGTGAAAATCAATGGTTACCACAATTTAGAAATGGGTTCCACATAAAGTGGTGGGACCCACGTCAGTTTCCCTCAATAAGAGAGTGAGTGTAGAAAGAGTGTTCCTAGCACTTCTCTTAAGCTTATGCATGAAAAGCAGTAATGGGTTTATACACAAAGGACCTGTGACTCATGAACTATAGGGAAACCCATCTATAACCTATTGAACCAGTGAACATGGCTAGAGTATTGCATATACTCCATTAAATTCCACTCTATATGAACTTGTCTCATATTTATAAACTTAGAATGCAGTATCACACTCATAATTTCACAGGAGATCCGTATGCATGACCACCCAACTAGTTAGCCATGGAGATCCAAAATAACCAAAATTCACGCCTAAGTTTTAAGTTGGTTCTTATCTTGCCTCTTAATTTCACAGGAGACCCATCAGTGTATCACACTCATAATTATAAACTTAGAATGCAGTATCACACTCATAATTTCACAGGAGACCCGTATGCATGACCACCCAACTAACTTAGTCATGGAGATCCAAAATAACCAAATTTCACGCCTAAGTTTTAAGTTGGCTCTTATCTTGCCTCTTTCCATTAGAACAGGGTTGATGGAGAACTCTGAGAACTGAAACATGATCAAGTGACATTCCAACAGCTTCTGCAAAGGTGTGCAACATTTTGAATTAAGTTAGATGTTAAACTTGGAGAAACTGTACTATTTCTCAAATGAAAAGAAAAGTATAATATGCATAGGCACATTTATCTTGTAGGAACTTATTTTACATTTATGAGGTACCACTTTTCTAATAATGAACTTCTCTAATATGGAAAGTTCATAGTAAAAATCTATTGCAATTTACACAGAATTAATATGATTATGGGGAATATATGAAAATAGGTAATAAACATCACCTGTGTAGGAATACACTAATAACCTAGAACTCTGAATTATTAGCTGTTAGAATAATTATAAATTAGTAATAGATGTATGTTAATACATATAATCAATATTTCTATACATAATCCATTAGTGTTCTAATTCAGGAATAAGTTAACAGGATTTTTTATATAATATATTCCCGATCTAACTGACCGGTCATACAGTTCCAGCTATGATCTATCGGTTGCTTGATGGGTCCAAAGTAGCCAAATGGGCCCTCTTAGTCATTCAAACTAAACATGCCCACATATTTCTTCTGAGAAGGGAGACTCCTCCAGAGAGGATCTCTGGTTCAGATCGGAGCAATTCATAAAAGAAAAGGCAAATTCCGGGGGTACTGCTAAGCCAAGGGTTTGTTTCCATTTTGTGACTTTGGGTTATCCACCCTACCTCTTTCAAAGTAGTGCAAACTTTGAAGCATCTCTCACTCATTAGCAACCATTACTTAGTACTTTATCTTCGGAAAACCAAATGAGTAGGAAGGGAACACAGTTTCAATCCAGGGAACTTAATCCTACAACAACACAACAACTAAGCCTTATCCCACTATGTGGTATTAGCTACATGCACCTTAGTGAATCTAATCTAACACCATAGAATGTTGTGGAAAATAAATTATATACCAGCACTAACCTAAATTTAGACTTTTTTTTAGTGAAGAATAACCTTAACCTGTTGTCAAAGCCTTTTTGACCAAACCATCAAAAAGTTGATTTCAATGAAACAGTGGTGGATTTGTACTTTAATTACAACTCAAGATTAAATGAGTTTCTCATTTAACGCTGTATTAAAGATGAAAATAAATAGTTATATCGTCGCTTAAGAGCTTAAACTTCCAAACAAAGTGGTTATTGAACTAATGTAGAACACAACGTGGAAATTAGCAAATGTCAAGAAAGAGTTTTGGATCCCCTAATATGAATTTATACATAAATTCAAGAGTAATTATAATCCTCAACTTATGACCTTTATAGATAACATGTATCACTCATGTCACTGAAGTTGAGAGATTAACCAGACAAGCTAGCTACACTTCTATAATCCACAAACATGAGGTTATTTCAAAATTTGTGGCTAGAACATTATTATCTATTTCCATCTAAAGAAAGCTGCCTTACATTTACATCTTAATCAAAGGTTTATATCAGAAAGTATCTCTCCCCATTTCAAACTCAGCCAAAGGAAAAAGTCAATCTAATTAAACCAGCCATTTTGGTCAACGCAAAAAAACAGTCCTGGTTCTAACTCAAATATTTCATAAATGAGCAAGAATGAGTACTTACCGGATATAACATTTGTGGGAACATAATAAGGTAAGATATTAATTTGTCTGTCTTTCAAATCAAACTTTAGCACGTACACCAACCCATGCTCAGTTCCAACTAACCTGGATCACATTATCAGGGCAAAACTGTTGTAGACTCATTTATAAATATTTCATTTGAAAAATTGGATTGTGATGCAGATTCTAAATCATTTGAACAAGTATTTTACATGTAACTGGTTCCGTAAATAATAGAGAAAGAAGTTATTATGGATTCCCACTGCAAAGCAGAAGCAATTTGCCTGTTTCTCAAGTCCCAAACCTGCCATTATCATAAAAATATTGAACTGCTTAGTAAATGAAACAGAGGAAAGGAGGTTAAATTTTTTTTTTAAATAATCATAAGCACATACGGTGAGTGCCTAGTCATAGAAAGTACGGAAGGACTTTAATAGTTTTAAAAGTACCTGTATTTCATTATCACTTGAAACGCTAGCAAGAAAACCATGATTTTCCAAGAACTGTTAGAAAGATGTAAAAAGGTAAGAGGCATAGATGAAATTCTTCAAAAGCATTTCAATTTGACATCTGGAGTTCAATAAATATGTGTTGTTTGATACACAAAACACACACACACACACTACCACATACGCATATCACATACGCATATAAATACACAGACATGGACTACAAAGACGCACACAGTTAACAAATAATCAAAAAACGTTACGAGGGAAACAATCAATATAAGACTGAACAACTGATAGACATTACACTTTAGATCAAAAATCAACACGAATCCAGAATTGCAAACCTCTAAATTCTTGAAGGATGTTTGCTTAGGAGAGATCATAATCCCTTCAATATTGTCACCGCCAAATACTTTTATCCTACCATCACTACAAGAGCAGGAAAAAAATGCAAAAATCAATTCCTAAAGCCACTAACAATCTAAATAGAAATCTACTACATTCTCACATCTAAGCTACTCATCAATCAATGCAATAAATGGACCATAGAACTCTTAAATAAAATGAAAATCCACATCTAATGAAGCTAATAAAAATATAATTTCAAAAGGGGAAAAACTCTTTATAGTAACCAAAAACACTACTTAACCTATTATCAGCTAGTTCCATAAGTATGAATCTAAATTATACTGCACTAAAAACATGTATCAATATATTAATACAACTTAAAAATAGAAAGTTTTCTGAATGATTAATATTTCACTTCGGTGTCAATGGAAATGGAAATTCCCAATAAAGAAGAAAAAATCTGTATCACAGACACCTCTGTAAAAAGGTGTCCTTGTAAACCAACACTGACCCTTGTGATTATATTTTTTCTTTAATTATTACTAGTGTGGACTTGTGAGTGTCGTGTTTCCGGTGTTTCGTAGAGAAAAATAAAACAAATAGCAAGCGATTAATAACTCACAGTGTTCCTACTGCCAATAGACGTTGAACGCGATCAAAAGCAAGGATAGACGCATTCGATGGAACTCCATAGTGAAGAACAACTCGCGGATCGAATTTCGCCGATGAAAAACTACTTTGCACCGCGTTCTGTTGCTAAACACCGCACAAAATGTTCAAAACAATATCAGTGACAGAAATTGTATTCATATGAAAAGAAAACTCACATCATTACACTTTCAATAAAATAAAAGTGCATAAAAATAACTAAAAAACGTTCCGTAGCATTTCTTCGATGAAGGATATTCATAAACACGAGAAAAATTGGAAGAAATTAGAATCTGTCTGTAACTGTAATGAGCATAGCATTTAGCTGTGGAAAAAATTGAGCACGTACCTGTTGAGTTTGTTGTGGACCTTGTGGTGATGATTTATGGAAGAATCTAGAAAACATTGTTGATGAAGAAGATGATGAAGATGATCCGATTCGTGAGAGCTTTAAGCTTTTGCAGTTTGCTTCTTCTGTTGGAGAAATGTGTATTCCGATTTTCTGTTTCGTTGAACGTTAGGTACCGTGTGAATCACTAGTATGACGCATTGTGTACGGATGCTATTTCCGATTGGATTATTAAAATGGACGGTGATGCAAGGCCTGTAGGGTGGGCTTCTTGGAAGAATATTTGCTCCCCCCCAAACATTACCTTGTTAAATAAAAATATATTTTATTATTTTATTTGTTACATTTAGAATTTTTAGAAAAGTCCTCATTCATATTATATTTTTCATTCAAATACCGAATTTACGATAAGTATGCAAATTTATCGGATTTTTTGTTTTTATCGATTTTTTTGGAGAAAAAAAACATACATTTTATCGATTTTTTAGAAATATCCAATAAAAACTCATGTTTCTCATGCATTCTTATCGGATATTTTAAAAATTCTAGTAAAAATGTATATTTTTTATCGCGTATTTTGAAGAAGAAAAAATAGTAAAATGCATATTTTCCATCAGATATTTTGAAAAAATTGGTTTATGGGTCCCTCTTAGGTGTGTGATTTTCTCTCAAATGGCAATGAAAAATTCTCATGGTGGATATCTATTTCCACTCCCCTTACCAATGATCTTAGGAATGTTCGTACAATCCTTAAGTTTAAATAGAATTCTCTTACAATGTTTGGGAAGGTTCTATCGGGTATCTGTGTGAAGAAATCTCTTTTAGGCTTGGCAGATTTGATGGTACAGTTTGTAACTTCTTAAGAAGTTTGACTCTATATACCATGGTTGAATCACCTTCTTTCATAGGATCGTCGTCTTCTCTTCTTGCTTTCTATTTATCAACCCAGCGGTGAAAACATCATTTTTTGGGACATCTCTAGATTTCCGAATCTTTAAAGAGGTCCAAATCAGATCCAAATCATTCTAAAATAGGTGTCCAATCGAGTGGACATAGGCTGGAATCAATTGGATAACCAGATCTTCTAGGATATTAAGCGTTTATCATCAATGCTTTGGATCTGATTGCCTTGGTGACTATGTTTAGCTTGGACTGTATTTTAAAATATGTGATAAGTTCTTTTAATCGTTGTCATAAGGTGCCAATCGATTGGGCTTACGCCAGTCAGCCTCCTTGGTGCATTTTGGGTCTTGAGCTGAATTTTAATGCTTTTCTGCACCCCAGTTCAGCTTTATTAACATCTCATTTCTATAAAATACTTAGAAACTCGTCTTTTTGGTTAGTAAAAATAAATTACTAAGATGAGCAAAATCAAATCCATTATTTTAAAAGATTAGTCAGAGCTTTTCGATTCATTTTAACCTTAAAATAGTACACTTCCTCTATTATCAAAAGGCCTTAATAAAACTTCCCTTAAAGGGAACATCAATCACATTATTGTGTGTCATTCTTTATGTATCGTTGGATGTGAGAGTTGGTTCAAACAACAGATGCATAAGTCATTTGAAGAGGGTTCTTTTATATTTCTCCTTGAGGTTGATTATTCTCTGTTTGTTAGCGTTTCTTCTTCTCTTCTTCTTTTTCGATGATTCCACTGGATGATACTTCTTCAGATCCTCTTACACATGAAGTTTCTTCGTTAGATGTTGAATCTTCCGAAGATCATTTAACTATTGAGTATGTTCTTTCGAAATAAGTCAATGGGGTTATTTAATAGGAGATTGATGAAGTTGATGATTCTTTAGTGTTTGAGCACGTACCTTCATCTTTGAGTAATTGAACTAGTACGTTCAATTTTTCAATTATTTCCTCATTCTTTGATTTTTCCTGAAATTTACAACCACTCACATCTTATGATTTAAGGTTGGATTATGTCTCCAATTCTTAATTCTTAGATATTGATTAGTGACAATTATTCAAATATAATTTTTAGCAATTCTAAATTTTACAAAACATTGAGGAATAGTATCTCCATCTTCTCCGCCTCACTTGTTCATCTCCTCTTGTTCGATACTTGAAGATGTTTCATATATTATTTCATATTATTCAAATGACTCGTGGTGCAGTTGGCAAAAGAATTATATATTTTTGTCGAAGACGTAAGTTTAAAACTCATTAACTACACACAAAAATTATATTTATATATATTATATTTATTCTATCAGTGACACGTGACACCATTATCTAAATCTTAGATATTATTTATTTATTAATTATTAATTGTATAAAATAATAATAAATATTTTATTTTAAAAATGTGAGGTGGTACAATTGTCTGAAGTGGCATTATGTGGTGAATGCCATGACAATGTCACGTGGTGCCAATTAATCAAGTCTATAAAAGTAAAACAAAAACTCAAAAAAAATTAAATAGAAGACCAAAAAATTATTTTCTTTTATAAAAAATTAAAAAATAAAGATAAAAAAACCAAAAATATATTTAAATTCAAATTTTATAATAAACAGCTGTCTAAAAATACATAGTTATTATACTCTTTAAAATTATAGTGACTATTTTGAACTTCATTGAATGATCCATTATATACAGTCATAGATAATTTAGTCCTCATAGATAATTTAGTCCTCGAGGTGGTATTCATTAGTTGAATAATTTTTATTATTAATTAATTGAGAAATACATATATTTAAATTATAAAGTATTGATCAAAATAGTCTTTTTAATATTTTAAATAATTTTTTTATAAAATATAATTTTAATTGTTAAAGAATTTGAAATGACACATTAGTTAATTATTTATGTGACTCTTCTATGTTGAGATCAATTAATGTCACTACACAAAAACTAATTTATCAATCCTATTTAAATCTTAAAATTTAATTTGCAAATAAGTAAATATTTTAAAATTGACCATTACAATTATGAACAAATTTAATTTTTTAAATTAAATAAATTTTATAAATAAGTGAATCTCAAATGTGTTATCACTAAGTGAGATTAATGTGCAATGTCGTATATGTTAATTAGTACTCTAAGACTCTATTTGGTATAAAAAAATTAGGTAATAAGTTAATATCTTAAGGCCATGTTCTAAAGCTTTATTCATGATGTCCTTTATTGGTTAAAGATTATTTAATATATTAATTTTAGAGACTATTTGTGAAATAGATTCTCAAATTATATTGACTTTTATCAAGAATTCTACTTACTCACTAAGTGATACTTTTATTGATAAATATCAATTCTTTTATGTTCAAAGATTGAAATATTGTATTGGCTCGTACTTTGCATGAAGAAAAATTTTATGCATATTGTCTCATTTGAGTGCTTCCCTTTCTAATGAGTTTACAATTATTTCAATTGTTCATCTTCTTTATCTATTATTGTTTAATCGTGATACTCACGTTCCTTTGTTTATAGTTCTTTATATTCCTTTTTTCTTGCTAGAATATTGATTATGAACATCATCTATATTTTATATTAAAAGAGTTAAATTCACACAAGGAAGGAGATCAGTGTTTAAAGAGTTGCATGGCATATGACATCATGCATGCTCAACTATATCATGCACTACATAAAATTTTACCATGCATGGGTCTTTCAAGTCTTCATGATTCCACCAACTTTATTTACATGCAACACATGTAGTTTTATTGCTTCACATAATATTCCCCCACAAGATCAATGAGAGAAGAAGGTAACGATCTCGAGCTTGGTTCTAAAGCCCTGATAAACATACACACCAAAAGGTTTTGTGTTTTATACTGATCTGACAGTTTGATTGGGCCAGATCCAAGAGATCTCTTTGGGTATGGCCCGCACGACCATAACCCGGATCGCCTGCACCACCATCTCCTGTCGGACAATGACAGTCATTTGCCCTTCAGCTTCACCACTGATCCAGGATGATCGACGAGTATCCTCTCTGTCTGCCCGACTCCAACGTCGTGCAGGCCACCAGGAACCGACCAGAGAGATGCCCATAATTAGTCCCTTCCTCATAATCAACGGCTAGTTACGGACACATCTGCCCGGTTTGACCAAGTCCTGGCAGTTACCTGATTTTCCGGACCCACATATCTAGGTGGGAAATCAAGAACCAATGGCCACGCGCCAGGGGCATTATATAAACCCTCACACATGTGAGGGCCATGTATCGAAGATTCACTACTCGCTACCTGATATTTTTGCTTGTACCTCCCTGTTTCCACTCTTACTTGATCGTTAGAGTGCCTTGCAGGTACAACCCCCTTTTTTTTTCTCAGTTCACAGCCCGACTACATATCATCCTCCGGCCACTCTTCAGGTTCTGATCAACCGGCAAGATCAGTTGCACCGTCTGTGGGAAACTGATCTCCCCATCTTTCTTCCCTCGGAACTTAAGATCAAAGCAATTTTTTCAAGAATCATCTCTCTAATAATGCCCGACCATGATAATCTTCATATGTCCGGAAAGACCATACTTTCCCCTGCTCGCAAAACTGACGGAAGTCAGGAAGACCCTCACCTCGAGGATAACCTGGGCTTCCGGGACAGACAAACCGTGTCTCCAGACTCTGTTGATGCCCGACGCGGTGACGACAAATTCTTGGACAAGGGACATTCTAACAATCTTACTGAGGAACTGTCTGAAGTCAGTTCATGTCCCTCTCAACACCGACCCGGCCATGGCAGCACTTCTCGCTGCTATCAATCAAACCAATGCTTTCATCCTACAAAAAAATCAAAGGATAGGAGCCTGGGAGAACAGGAGATCAAGATCTCCTCCTCGGAGAGCCCGACGATGAAACTCCCCCAGTGCATCACCACTTAGGCATGGCCCACCGCCCAGAAAAGAGAGGCGTGACATTTCTTTCTTCAAGAAACGCAATCTCACACCTCCTCCCAGAGACCAAGACTCCCCTTCGTTCAAAAAGAGGAAGGACAACGGGAAAATCGACCGAGCTCAACTGCATTCTCCCGAGCCAAAGCCGAAACGAATGAGCCCCTCCCCCCGGCGGGACCGTGACGACCCACGGGGGAGAAACTATCACTATCCTTGTTCATCTCTCGTCGATAGTGAGGATGACGAGCCCCGTAGCCCGCTATCGAGAGAGATTACTGAAGCTCCATTTCCCGTTGGCCTAGAGAAGCCACCCACTTTAGGGACCTACGATGGAACAACAGACTCTGACAAGCATATCGAGAACATCGATGCTCTCCTCGACTACAGAGGGGTCAGAGGAGCCATCAAATGTAGACTCTTCCCAACCACTCTCAGGAAGGGAGCGATGACATGGTACAAGAGCCTCCCCGATGAATCCATCACCTCATGAAAACAACTCGTGAGTATATTTTCGAGGCATTTCACCGCCTCCTGTCGACACCCTAAATCAGAATCTTCGCTTGAAGCAATCATACAAGGCAGGGATGAGTCTCTGCGAGCATATATTGAACACTTTAGCAAGAAAGCGATCCAAGTCCCGACAACAAACAATATGAAGAAGTACCTCATCGAGCGCGGGATTTGTCCCCGCAACGACTTTGCTAAGGCTGTGGGAATAGAAACACCAGCCACACTCGATTCCCTTCTCCTAAAGGCCTGGGCGTACATACAGTACGAGGAGAAGGAAGCATCCAACAGCGCCTGGGAATCTAGGCACAGAGAGAGTGCCAAATCCTCAAAGAACGATGAACCCTCGATATCCCGTCGGGGGGAGAAGAAACGGGAAGACAAGTACAAGGGGTCAGTCGGTCGTTTCCACGACTACGCCCATCTGACAACCTCAATGGAGCGTATTCTTTCTGAATGCACCAATTTTGAATTAAAGCAAGTCGGGGTGCACTTCCCCCGACAAACACCATCCAAGCCAGGAACCGACAAGAGCAAGTACTGCAGGTTCTACAAGAGTCACAATCACAACATGGAGGATTGCATTCATCTCAAGGATGCAATCAAAATACTGATCAGAGACGGGCACCTCAAGCAGTATAGAAAGAAGGAGGGTGCCCGTGACGAAGCACCAGAAACCAAGAATGTCGAGGAAGGGAAGAAATCCCCCGACCTCGAACCTATTTTGGTCTCCTTGAGCATCCCACAGCTGGAAGACTTCTACTTTCCGAACATGGAGAACGTCCCCATGTACTTCTCCTCCCACAGTCCATGGGAATCCTTCTCCGCAGCCATGGTCATCTCTGGCGGAGGGTTCAACAGGCACACATTTGGATCGGTGAAGAGGAGGTTCGACCAACTCATTAAGGCCAACTCAAACATGGACTCCACGCTCAATAAATTTCGAGGAAGATCTCACTCCTTCTCCTTCTACAGGAAAGAGTTGCCAGGAGGGGCCCCAAATTCGAGCATCCCACTACTCGTGAGAGCTCGGATGGATAACTTTGACGTGCGTCGCATTCTGGTCGACCAAGGAAGTTTGATGGACATCATGTACGCCCAATTATTCACCACCTTACAGCTGAACGAGAGCCACCTAACCCCTTACGTGGGTTCTGCTCTTCAAGGGTTTCAACGGGGCCAGCACGAAGCCATGGGGATATGTAGAGTTGATCGTCACATTTGAGAGGGGGATAACGACCAGAGCTATCAAGACCCAGTTCTTGGTGGTAGATTTCCCATCTCTCTAGCAATGCATCTTCGGGAGACCCACTCTCGCCGAGCTCATCACGGTCCCCTCTACCGTTCATCTCAAGATGAAATACTACAACACCGAGGGCTTGGTCGCCACCCTTCATGGGGACATCCAAGCAGCCAGGAGGTGCTTCGAAGCTTCTGCGAAGGGCCTCAGCTCCATCAACGCCTAACCTCGAACGACCACTGGAGCCACACTTCCCTCCAGTTCCAAGGAAGCCAAGCCGCTGTCTAGGGTTAACACCATTGACCTCGACAGTCGCTTCTCCATAGAAGACCGAGTCGAGCAAAGGAGGAAAGGGAAAGAGACGATGGTCGAAGACAAAGGGTCGACCTCCTCTACAGATCACAACAAAATCTCAAGTCATGCACGCCCCATCCTGGACGGCGACTTCGAGCTAGTTCCTCTCGGAGAATACCCCACCAGGGGAGTGAAGATCGGAGCGGACCTCCCTAACCTGGCGAAAAGGCAACTGAAAGCTTGTCTAAGGGAAAATGCGATCTATTCTCCTAGAGTGCGATCGATATGCCCGGTTTGGACCCTGAGGTCGCGTGCCATCACCTGACCATTGATCCCGCCACCAAGGCGGTTGTGCAGCGCAGAAGGAAGTTGTCGACCGAGAAAGCAAATGCTGTTGAATTAGCTGTAAAATACCTCCTAGAGACACATTTTATTTCTAAAGCCCAATACACATCTTGGCTCTTGAATGTAGTCCTCGTTAAAAAAATCTAATGGAAAATGGAGCATATGTATTGACTATACTGATCTCAATCAGGCTTGCACGAAAGATGCTTATCCCCTCCTCAATATTGACAAACTGGTCGACAACTCGGTAGATTTTAAACTGCTATCATTCATAGACGCATACTCTGGTTATAACCAGATCCCCATGGTAAAAACAGACAAAAAATATACCGCTCTCATGACTGAGTCGGGAAACTATTACTACAAGGTAATGCCCTTCAGCCTAAAAAACGCGGGTGCTACTTACCAACGCATGACGAATAAAGTCTTTCACAACGAGATATGTGACATGATCGAAATATATATGGACGACATGATCGTCAAGTCCACCGAAGAGCTCGAACATGCCGCCCACTTGAAAAAAGTATTCGAGCAAGCTCGAAAATGTCGGATGCGATTCAACCCAGAAAAATGCACCTTCGGCGTACGGGCAGGAAAATTCCTTGGTTTTTATTTAACGGAATGAGGCATCTAGGAAAACCCCGATAAATGTCGGGAATTTTCTGAATTTCCGACGCCCACCTTGAAGAAATCCATCCAGATCTTAAATGGCATGCTCACCTCACTTTCTTGATTCGTGGCAAAGTCCGTCCAACACGCGCTTCCGTTGTTCAAGCTACTACGCAAGGAAGCCACCTTCGAGTAGACGCTCGAATGCGAACAAGCCCTTATTAATTTAAAAAGAGCACTCTCACAACCCCCCATCCTGTCTCAGCCCGAGAAAGATGAAGTCCTCTACCTTTATCTAGTCGTCGCCTCCGAGGCAATAAGCGCGGCACTGATAAGGGAAACCCCATAAGAACAAAGGCCGATTTACTTCATGACCAAGGCCCTGCAAGGCCCGGAAGAAAGATATCAACAAATCGAAAAAGTAGCTTTGGCCCTTGTTAACGCAACGAGGAGACTAGGATACTACTTCCTGGGCCACACCATATTGGTCTGGACGGATCAACCAATAAAACAACTACTCGAAAGACTATACATGGCCAACATAATGTTAAAGTGGTCCCTGGAACTCTCTGAATTCGATATCTAATACGAGAGTAGGAAAGCCCTTAAGGCTCAGGCCTTGGCCGACTTCGTGGAGGAAATGACCTCACCCGAGAGCCTCGACGGGTCGCTCATTGGACGATCTTCGTCGATGACGCCTTCAGCTCGACCGGAAGCGGTGCAAGCATTATACTAGAAAATGAAGAAGGAACTCTAGTCGAAGTCTCCCTCGCCCTATCTTTTTTGACCTCCAATAATCAGGCCAAATACGAGGCATTCCTCGCGGGCTTACAACTGGCCAGAGATCTTCACCGACTCTCAGTTGGTTGCCTCTCAAGTCCGAGGTGAATATCAGGTCAAAAATGACCAACTCGTCGAATATTGGGCCCTAGTCCAGGAGGCAAAAAGGAATTTCAAATTTATGGACGTATAACACGTTCCCCGCGAGCACAATGTCCGTGCAGAAGTCTTATCCAAATTGGCGAGCACAAAGAGAAAGGGAGGAAATAAATCTATGATACAGGAGATACTACCTCGACCAACCACCCAGAAGCCATCTTCCACCCTAGAAGTATTCGCCATCAGGGACAACAATTGTTGGATGACCCCCGTACACGACTACCTCACTAAGGGCAAACTCCCTGACGACCCAAAAGAAGCGGTCGTTTTCAGGCGGAGGGCTTGCTCGTACATCTTGGTTGAAGGCAAACTTTATAAAAGAGGATTTTCCATTCCACTCCTCAAGTGTGTCGATCGAAGTGAAGCAGAACGCGTATTGCTCGAAATCCACAAAGGCATCAGCAGTCAACATCTAGGCGGGAGATCCCTCACGAGGAAAGCCTTGTATGCGGGATACTACTGGCCCACCATGCAGCATGATGCAAAGGAGCACGTAAAGAGATGCGATAAATGCCAACGGCACAGAGACATGCATTTAGCTTCTCCTAACGAGCTTAAATCCCTCTCCTCTCCCTGGCCCTTCTCCTGGTGGGGACTAGACCTCCTCAGCCTGTTCGTGGTCGAAACCAATCAGAACAAATACCTAATTATAGTGGTCTACTACTTCACCAAGTGGATAGAAGCCGAAGCTTTGGCCAAGATCACCGCCCAAAACGTCCTTCGCTTCTACAAAAGAAATATCCTCGCTCGTTTTGGCATCCCATAAGCGATAGTCACCGACAACAGGACCCAATTCACAGACCGCACCTTTCAAGAATTCTTCACCAAACTCGGCACAACCCAACACTCTGCCTCTGTCGAGCACCCCTAGACAAACGGTCAAGCTGAGTCTACAAACAGAGTATTACTCAGAGGCCTCAAGCGAAGATTGGACGAAACCAAGAAACGATGGGTCGAAGAGTTACACAGTGTGCTCTGGGCGTACCGAACGACCACACACTCGTCTACCGGGGAAACTTAGTTCCGACTAGCATACAGGACGGAGACCGTCATCCCCGTGGAAATTGAGGAGCCTTCCAGGCGAACCGAGGCACCTCCCGACGAGGAGATGAATGATGTCGCCCTTCGAGAAGAACAAGATCTGGTGGAAGAAATCAGAACAGGAGCGTCCCTACGAGAGGCCTCTCTCAAACAAAAAATAGCCATGCGCTACGACGTCAAGGTCATACGACGAGAGTTTGAGGTCGGCAGCCTTGTCTTGAAGAATATCGCAAAGAATCTCGCGAGGGCAAGCTCGTAGCAAACTGGGAAGGTCCTTATCGCGTCTACCTGAAAACGGGGACTAAAGCGTATTACTTGGAAAACCTATAAGGGAAACAACTTGTTCGACATGGAATGCTGAAAATCTAAAACAATACTACAATTAAAAATACTAAGCAGTCGGCGAGTTGGTCGACAAGACAAACTCACCCAGACCCAACCATGCATACATGCCTAGGCACGAGCATAACACCCAAAGTATTCAGAAGGGGCGAGGCTCCGCTCTCTTGACGAGCGTACCCTCAGCCCGACGTGGATAACTCGACTGAGCTCCATAGTATTTGTGCCACCATGGTAGAACGCCAACTCGCGACGGGAAGTTCATGCTGCCGAACCCAGGTCCCTCGAAATGAGGCCTGAGTTCCGGCCCTCGCCCAATATTCACCCTGGCTGTTTGATCGGTTTCTCCACACTGATAAATAATACAAATCGAGCACATCCCCGCCATAAAAATCTTAGGAAAATATAAAATGTCATAAACAGGCTAGTTTGCCAATAAACATGCAAAAAAAACACAAGTTAATATTCAAAACAAATGACCAATGGCCAGAATTTAAATAAAACGACCAGTTGAGCCAAAATTGTACAAATATTACACAAACGGGTAATTGACCAAGAAAAAAATACAACGAAAATGGCACGCGGGCCGAAGTAAACACAATCATCATTCCAATTCCCCTTCGACAATGGGCGACAGCTGGGAAGGACCCCCGGTCGGTTGAGCAATGATATCCCTTAGGTAATCGGGAACCAGAATCTGGCTGTCGGCCACATAGTAATTGACCCCCATGCCTGAGGTATTAAGCTCGACACCAGGATTCAACGCATGCATCTGATTCACTGCATTCTCGAAGCTCCCCTCAGAAGCGGCCTGAGCATCATCCACGACCAACTGGAAACAAGCAACTAGCTTGGACAGTGTCTTCAGATCTCTAGTGTCCTCTGGCTCATCCTCAGCAGGTGCAATCTCAGCAGTTAAAGTTGATACCTTTCCCTCAAGACTATCTCTCTCAAGCAAAAGAGCCTTGCGCTCCTCAAAGAGCTTCCCCGACTCTGCCTCGGACACCTTCAGGGCTTTGTCCTTCTCGATGAAGGCCTTCTCTCTCGCCGCCAGCTTGGCCCTCAGGTTCTTCATTTTTGCTTCCTGAGATGAACTCCCCACGGTATATGCAACCGCTATCTCCAGGATCCGCATTAAACTTCCCGCATCTTAGGTAAGCGTTGTCCTCTTCTCCGGACAGGACATTCCCTCGAGAAGGAAAGATTCGGCCCGGGGAAGGCGGAGAGCTGCACCCTCGAAAAAGACCTTTCTGGCCAACAAGGAGGCAAGTCATACATCCATTTCCCTATTTCTCTGGTCAACATCTGCGGTCTCTTCGCCTTTGAGGAAATGGAAGCGGGAGACAGAGCGACTGTGGAATAAGCTGAGGACGAGCCGCCCGATCCCGAGGAAGGACCTGGCCCCGCGCTAGCCTATGCATCCTTCATAGCCCTTCTCGCTCGAGAAGCAAGTGTCTTGGTCAAACGCTCTTGGGCAGGATTCATGCTTTCTGCAAAACAAACGAAAAAAGAGAATAGTAAGTAAAATGAGGAGTCGAACAAGCGACAATCACATACTGGTATTAAGAAAATATATATACCCAAATATCTAACACGATCCTCGCTTCTGAGGTGCTCCTTGACGTTTATAAGGCCCGACTCGTACACGGGCTCTCCGTTCCTATCCAGCATTGGCATACCCTCCAGACCAACTCGCTAGATCGGAGGGATTTGAGCCACGAATGCAGTCAAAGTGGTAAAACTCTCCAGATCCTCATCCCCGAGCTCCCCCTCTCTCCAAATATAGGATCCCAATTCTTTCTTGAAGTGCTTGCTGGTCCATTGGAACAGGAACTTGCAAATCAGCATCGCAGTAGGCTCTCCCAACTCATTTAGATGAGGAGTCCCATCCTTGTTGAGCGACAGTGTGCTCCTAAAAACATTCAACATCTCATTGGTCGAGGAGGTCTACACCAAGATATACTTATCCTTAAAATGGAGGACATACTCTAGATAGGCCTTGAATAACTTCCCATTTCCTTGCTTGAGGGAGACCCATCCCTACTTTTCGTTGGTCTCACTCCTCTGAATGTGAAAGCAGTAGAAAAATAATGGGATTGTGGCCCCTATCTTCAAATGGTCATGGACTATTTGGAACGCTCGCACGAACGCAATAACGTTCGAATGCAATTGAGAAGGAGCCACTTGCAAATTCCAGAAAACAGCCACCTCGAAGTTAGAGAAGGGGAGGCGAAGACCCATCTCTCGAAAGACAATGTCGTACATCGAGATTCGCCTCTTGTCATACTTCAAGCAGATCCTGCTCTCCTCCCTAGGGATATATAATGACCACTCCTCCGGGGCCCCTTCCTCATGGGTGAACACGTCAGTAAAGACATCCTCCCCGTGCTCATAAAAATACGACCTCCACTCTCAGGGGTCCTTCACGACCCAATCCCGAGGGTTCTCCTCGTCTCTAGGAGGGAACAAGCTTCCCTGGCCCGTAGAGGTTGAACCCACGTCGGGCTCTTCCATCTATTGTCCCATCTGGTTCTACATGTCCCTGGAGACTTCCAAGATGCTCGACAAACTACTTGCCTCGCTCGAAGAACTCCCGGAAGACTGCATGGATTCACTCGAAATAACGACCTGAGCATCATCATCCATGGCACCTGAAAAGCAGAGGAAAAAGATAAGCTCGACATAAATTCCATAACCACCCTTCCACCGCTAAACAAGCGAAAGGGCACTAGGAAACGAGGATCATATCCCCGACCAGAACCCTCACTGAGGTACACTAATGGGCACGGATTGCGGAAAAAGCCCTAAACCCTCACCGAGGCACTTTAACGGGCGTAGATTGCAGGAAAAAAACCCTAAGTCCTAATGAGCCACCTACAATGCACGACGGAATCCCCGAGGAGACCCCAAGACGACTTCGATGATCCTACACCACAGAAATGCCATCCACTGCCAAGAGCCTCCAATGACTTCCTCCGTATCGAAACCCTAAATCCTAACTGCATACATCTATATAAGGTAAAAAGCGAAAATACGAAGACAAACAATAATGGAAGATCAGAAACTTACCAGCAGAAGAAGAAGAGATGGAACTGAATGACCGCAAGCAGAGAAACTAAGCAAACACCGGTGGTCGACTGTCGAGATAATACGAGCAGTTGAAAGAGAATGCGAAAAATACTAAATGCCCTGTTTCTCTCGTATTTATAGTTGGAATAGTCCGCACGCATTAAACACGCGCCTGGGAAACCCCAGGGTCGTCATCATGACACCCTAGCCCTAGGTCATCATTGTGCCGCTTCGCCGGTACACTTCCCAAAACACGCTACCTCTCTAAATTCAAAAGTTCTAATGGACAACGCCTCGCCTCCCTGCAAGCTAGGCGTAACGGGCAATGACACGCCCGTAAGACACGCCCTGTTCCTCGAGAAGATGTCAAAGTCATCACTCTTGTGCCCATAAACAACGACTTGGGAGGATACTGTTCTAGACTGGCCCGACATCTTGACTGGGCCCGGTCCATGAGATCTCCTTGGGTATGGCCTGTACAACCATAACTCGGATCGCCCGCACGACCATATCCTGTCGGGCAATGAAATCCATTTTCCCTTTAGCTTCACCACTGGCCCAGGATGATTGACGAGCATCCTCTCTATCTTCCCGACTCCAACATCGTGCAAGCCACCAGGAATCGACTAGAGAGATGCTCATAATTATTCCCTTCCTCATAATCAACGGCTAGTTACGGGCACATCTGCCCGGTTTGACCAAGTCCTGGCAGTTACCTGATTTTCTGGACCCACATATCTAGGCGGGAAATCAGGAACCAATGGCCACGCACCAGGGGAATTATAAAAACCCTCACACCTGTAAGGGCCAGGTATCGAAGATTCACTACTCACTACCTGATATTTTTGCTTGTACCTCCTTGTTCCCACTCTTACTTGATCGTCGGAGTGCCTTACAGGTACAACCCCCTTTTTTCTCAGCTTACAGCCCGACTGCAAATCATCCTCCGGCCACTCTTCAGGTTCTGATAAACTGGCAAGATCATTTTGTAAGGGTATATGTGAGCTGTAGAGAGTTAGGAAGGTGTTGAATTTTCATTGTCTTTGCAATGACACGTTCTCGAACAAAGTGAATGTCTAGTTCAATATGCTTAATGCCTCCATGAAGAACGTGATTATGAGAGAGTAAGACGACATTAAGGTTATCACACAACACAGTTGGATGAAAGTAGGGAATTATGATTTCTTTGAGTAACGACTCCAACCATGGAAGTTCAAACATAGTTTGGGCAAGCACATGATACTCAACTTCAGTGTTTGAGCGTGCTATAAAAGGTTGTTTCTTAGAGCTACATGATACGAGATTCGGACAAAAAATACACCAATCAGAATAATAGTCATCTGGATCACTGGCCCAATCATAATCTTTATGCACATACAATGAGAACTTCTGAGAAACATGAACAAGAGAGAGTAGGAGACCATGCGTGATGGTGCCACTAAGATACCACATGATTCCTTTCACAACTGCCTAATGCGAGTCTAATGCATATGCATGAATTAGCATGCTTTGTTCATGTTGAAAGCAATGTCAATGCATGTGAGGGATACATACTGAAGATCACTAATAATAGAATGATATAGATGAGGATTTGATAAGTATTTATGCAATGCTTGCTAAGTTTGTAGATAGTGAGTATATGAATTAGAGTACCATTTGCATTCCATATTTTTTTCTCTAGATAGTAAGTCATGAATGTACTAGGTTTGAGTAAGAAGAAGACCACGTGTAGATACTCATTTAATTTCTATCCCAAAAAAGTATTCAAGAGCTCTCAACTTTTTTAGTGCAAATGTGGCATGCAGGGAGTTTTTCAGTTTATGAATAAGTGTGGAGGATGATCTAGTGATGAGTATATCATCAACATAAACTAAATCATTTAATATGGCGCCTTGATTGGAGTATATGAAGAGAGAATGGTCACACTTGCTATGAACAAAACCAAAGTGCACAAAAGCTTGAGTGAGTTTGTCATACTAGGTCTTAGTCGTCTGTTTAAGGCCAAATAAGGCTTTGTGCATCTTGCATACAAGAGTAGATCCTTGTTATTCAAAACCAGGAGATTAGATCATGTAGAATTCCTCTTGTAAGAAATCATTCAAAAATGCATTGTTAATGTCGATTTGCTGCAATTCCCAGTTATTAGTTAAGGCCCAAGTAAGCAGAACTCTAATTATGGTAGGTTTCACCATAGGTGAAAATGTTTTGTTAAAATTAAAACCAAATTGTTGATGATAACCCTTAGAAACAAGTCGAGCTTTATATTTATTAATAGAGTCGTCCTGATTTTCTTTTACTTTAAAAACCCGCCTGAAACCAACTAGTTTTTTATGAGGAGGAAAATATGTTAGTGTCCAAGTTTGATTGGTCAGAATAGCATCATACTCAAGTTTCATAGATTTGAACCAATCAGGATGATCCAGAGCCTGCTTCACAGAAGTAGGCTCCACATGTGAAAGAAACACTTATGGTTTAGAATGACCAGTCTTAACTTTTTTTCATCATAGAATGAGCATTGAGTTGGTGAATAAGAGGTATGGTTGAATTTTGAATTAAAGGGGACAAGGACTCATTGGAATGAGTATGAACAAAAATAGCTTCAATTGTCTTAGGGGAAATAATCACAGGTTAAGATGACATTGAGGTACTAGACTGGCCTTGGTTGTCAAGATTGGTATAATTGTGTTGAGGAAGCATATGATCTAGATGAGAAATAGGACTAGGTATGGCAGAGCACTTGTTATATAGACTAGAGACTAACTATTTGACACAACTGATGAGGATACATTATCCTATGAACGACTCTGAGAAACAGTGTCTATGCAAGGTGGAGTTATTTTAGGAAATGGGAGGGAGTTAGTAGAAACATAGGTAGTAGAAGGGTGACTTGTGTTTGTTGAAAACAAAGTGTAGAAAAGAAATGAATTTTCATGAACACTACATCCTTTGAAATGAATATTTTACCAAGCTTGTTGATACATTTGTAGCCTCTATGTTGAGACAAAATACCTAAGTAGACACACTTTTGACTCCTTAAATCTAATTTATGTTTGTTATAGGGTTGAATAAGTAGGAAGCATACACATCCAAAGACTTTGAGTGACTCATAACTAGGTAACTTGTGATACATAAAATGATAGGGATAGTGAAATTTAGGTAGTTCTGCAGAGGGAATTCTATTGATAACATGAATTGTTGCAGAAAAATATTATCCCAAAAATGAAGTGGAATGAATGCACGAGATAACCATGTCAGACCCATTTCCACTATATGTCGATGTTTTCTTTCAACAAATCAATTTTAGTGTGAAATGTCTGAACACGCGAGCCTATGAAAAATGCTTAATTCTGACAAAAACTTGGTAAAAGGTCTAAATTCTCCCCCATAATCATATGGGATGGCTTTCATAGTTATATGAAATTGAACCTGCATAAACTTTATAAAAAGCTTGAAAGCATACACTGCTTCTGATTTGTTCTTTAAGAAGTAGATCCAAGTGTACTAGGTATAAGAATACACAAAGGAAATATAGCATGAAAACACGAGCTTGATGGTTTAGGTGAAGGTCCCCACAAGTCTGTGTACACAACATCAAAAGGTGCAACATATATGTTGGAAGAAAAATGAGCATGCAATCTAAGTGATTTTCCTAAACAATATGACTTACACATAATAGGTTCTTTATTTGAAATATGAATACAATGTTTAAGAGCAAGTTTCACTATTGACAAATGTGTATACCTTAATCTATAATGCTATAAGAAAGAATTATTCAATTTAGGTACATCACAAACAACAACACAAGATATAGAATTGACATTACTATAAGATGAAATTAAGCTAAGGTGATTATGTGAAGACATGCTTGAATGATTAAGTAGAAGTTAAGGAAAGAAATACAATCCACTTGAGTCAATGAAGCCTTCAAGAAGAGTAACTCTAGAACCCTGAGATTTGATATAGCATTTGCCATCCATGAATTCAAAAACAACTTGGTTATCTTGAGAAAACTTGGATACTGATAACACATTTCTTGTAATGTAAGGAACTAGTAAAATGTCATTAAGAATAAGTGAAAAGGTTGAACATGTAGAGGAAAGCACATGTGAGGAACCTACACCATGAATATTTAAGGATTCATTATTAGCAACATTGATTCTACTAATACCCTTCATATGATTGCTTGGAATGTAAGAAAGAAGGAATAGAGGTTAGATTGTGGGAAACACCTAACTCCCCGAACTAGGCTTGACTTTCAAGCTCCATAGGAAGGGATTAAGCATTAGTGGATGCCATCAGAGCAATTTCATGGAACTCAGATGTGGAGGCTTCAGACTTGTGAGTAGGAACACTTGAAGAATCATCTAACTTGGGTTGAGTTGTTGTAAAGGCTTCATCAAACCCGTGTCAACATTCAACCACCGTGTGACCATATTATCCATAAAATTGACATGTTGGTCTTGTACCAGACGAAAAATCGGCCTCTTCCATGACCATAATCTAGAAACATACGCCTTTTACCTCGAGCGGTTGTGTGCGCTATATTTGTAGAGCAGCTGACACAACAAGTTATAGTCTGAACTTGTCAAGTTGCACTTCCTGAATATAGAGTAATTCCTCTACATCATACAATGTTGGTGGTTCAACCATGTTATACGTTTTTATAACGAATAAATTATATTCTTCCGATAATCCATCAAGAATTGAGTCCACTTGATCTTGCTCAGATACAACATCACCAACAACTAGCAATGAGTTAACAATAACTTTAACATATAACACAAATCCAGTGACTAAGTGATTACCTTGCTTGATATATTTTAGTTCAACTCAAAGTTATCGAACACGAGCTTTCATGTGAGTATTGAAGTATTTATGGATTATATCCCATACTTCAAATGCATGCTTCCAAGACAACACACGAGGTAACACGACTTCAGAAATAGTGGAAGGAATACAAATAAAGACGACTTCAGAAATAGTGGAAGGAAGCCAAATAAAAACGAATTCATCTTTCACTTCCCACACCTCATATTCACTTGAGAGTTTGCCTTGAACACGATTGGGATCTGATTTGTATTGCTGCGAAATCTATGGATTCACCATAATCTTGTACACTCTTTATGCAAGAATCACACCCTTAACTTGTTGATTCCATAGTAAGTAGTTGTTTTCCTGCAATTTTATGGAGAGTTTTAGTCCAAAGTTATGTGAATAAGACGATAAATCAGTTCAGAGAACTAGAAAATTCAACATCAGAGTTATTAGAGATACAGAGTGACCTTCGAAGATTTAACTATGACGTAAGTGTTGGGCTATTCCTCCTATTTGGAGAGGCCCAAATGAATGTGGATTAGTGGCCCGTGTGTGTCCATACTTTTGTTATTACCTAACAAATATAATTAGGTTAGTCATTCATTGTATGAGAAAAACAACAAAAAAACTAGACAGGAAACCTTATTCCCGCATCCCCAATTCTACACAAGTAAGTAAAAAATGAAGCTTGCAAAAAATCCAACGGTCGGATCATCCTAAATTTTTTATAAAATATTCATGACTTATAGGATCATATTCTGAACAGTGGAGATTGGATTCGGATCTTTCTAAATCCTTCTGTCGAGCCCATCTTTGAGGTGTGAATATCTTAGTGTTTTTGGGTTGTTTTATCTCTCTTGAGTATTGTTGTATTCCAAGATTGATTGTAAACCTTGATGATGTTTAAGTATGCTTCTAACTAGTGTTATAGAGAATCTTGCTTATACCCATTATTGATTTTAATGGAATTTTAAGTGGCCTACGAGTCCTATTGTTTTTTACTCATAGTTAACAGAGGTTTTTCCACGATAAAGTTGTGTTGTGTTGTTTGGTGTGTTTTTGTTAGTTGTCTCTAAGTTGCATTTGATATTTGGGAGAGATTCTCTTGTTGGTTTATTCTGTTGCGTTTGTGATTTCCTCCCAAAAAGTGGTATCTAGAGTCGTTATTTGTGTTAATACCATGTGTTGTACCCCAAAATTTGCCTTCTCATTTTACTCAATACAGACTCCTAGAGATCCTCAATTTGCTCAAGTTTGCCCAAGAGTTGACCAGACAAACTCTCTCCTAAGGCAGTGTGTCTCAAATTAGGGTTTCCATTTTCATCAAGATAGGTGAACTACAAAGACCTCATATGCTCTCCATGGTCCTAATATGTTCTCAAGACCCTCCATATCAAATTTCAAGCACTACACAAGAAGTTTGCTCAGTCAACAACTCAGATGCTTGAGAATCGACTATATTAGGTCAAAAGTCAATTGTGGCCCACATACAGTAAAACTTCAAGATTTTTGGTCAACATCAACATTTTGAAGTTATATCCATCATTTGATCAAGTTTTGATCACGATTCTTCAAGGAATGCCTTAAATTCATCAAAACCCAAAAGTTGCTAAATTAGGGTTTCTCAAGAAAAGTCAACCAAACTTTAAACAAGCATAACTTCCACATACTTTATCAGAAAGTTTCCATCCAAGGCTCATTTTGAAGGGGATTCAATTCCATACAACTCATATTCATCCCACAAGTTCAAGATATGCACTCATAAAAAGATATGAATTTCTATGTTATAGGTCCTTTTGAAAAGTCAATTAAAAACACCTTTTGGGTCAAAGCTTCTTACATGAACATGGAAGACCCAAGTGAAATGAGACAAAAAGGGTTGCTTAGGGGACATCCTAATATTTCTAAAAAGTCCAAGAACACCTCTCTAGGGTCAAAATTGGAGGAGATATGCCTTGTGAAAGTTGACATTTTTTGCAAAATTGCCAAAAGTCAAATATGCACAAAAGTGCATTTTTTACCAAATGGGCTTAGCATTTCATGATTTCACCTCACTTGTAGCATGGTCCACAACCCAAATGTTCACTCACATGTTATTTGCTTCATTATTTATTTTATTTTGATTTTTATTTATTAAAAATTGAACAAAATCAAATAGTTGGTAAATAATATCAAAGATATGTTTTGATATGATTTTTGGACAGGATCTCAATCAAATTATACTGAGATATTAAGACCAAATCGAATCAAGCATGATTGGTACAAAAATGGGATAATTTGGCTCAATTTAGAAAGTTTGCATATGGCTAAAGAACCAAATAAAATCTTCTCAAAACTTCAAGATTCAATCTGTTTTGCAACCCTAATTCAGTCAAGGGTATATAATGAACAAGAACAAAGCATAAAAGAAGGTTGGCAGGCGTGAAAAGGAAGAACAAAGTTCCAATTTTTTCAAAGAATAATGCATATCCAATCTTGCTCCATAGGCCATTTCAAGCGTTTCTAAAGATCAAGTCACACCCCTAGGCACTCACTGAACATGTAGCAAGCATTTGCAAGGCCTGAAGCATCCAAAATCGCGCGCTACAACTCATACGGTTTGCATATTTTTTCAAAATCGATTAATGTAATTCTTGCATTGTTAGCATATTTGATTGACATATTTGTGATCATTGACATGTTTGCAAGCTTACTGAATGGTTTGATTAAAGTTTTGACGCATATATGTGCCTTTGCCATTGTTAGGGTCTGCGTGTGCATTTTAGGGGTTTATCCTACAGGTTAAATTGGGCCAAGAGAAGGGTACCATAATGTTCACGAGATCAAAATGAATTGATCTATATAGTTAGAAACCATTTATCGTTTGTTTTGTGAATTTTGAAAGTTGTAGGGGCTATGGCTACAGGCGTTGTCTGTGGGTATAGAGGGGATGTCTAAGACGATGGAGCCTTGAAGAAGAAGAATAGTTGGCAGGGCATCACTGGCTAGTTTGAATCTGGCGCGCGCGTTTTAAAATTCTGGACATTAATTTTGTTTTTTCTATATTATATTAATATGCCATTATTTGTACAACTAACGCATGTAGCTTAGATGGCAAGCGTATACGCTGGGTAGTGGGAGGACCTGGGTTTGATCCCAGGTCCAGGAAATTTTGGCTATTTTTCTAACGTTCCAACGTAGGGTTCAGTGCGCCTCATACCTAGGTGTCAACCTTGCATCCTCTAGATCTGGCCATTAGATCTAGCCTCAAGGGAGATCCAACACTCACATAGGTGCAGAGCATGATGGACCCTTAAGAGATGATCCCACTGGATCAGGCGCTGGTAGGCTGGGCCAACAACCTTGGGCCCAACAATTTCAAAAGCATACCCCCAGATTGCTAACAACATACAGGCCCATTTTCAATTCTTTCTTATTTTTATTTCCTTTATTTAATTAGTTTGTTTAATTATTTTTTCCACAAAAGTTAATTACTTTTTTTAATTATTAAATCAAAAAATCACAAAACACCAAAAATCATTTTTTCATAAAATATTTATTTTATTTAATTAATTAATTTAATTAGAAATTAGGTTAATTCAATTCTTTTTTGAAAATAAAACCAATTAGATATTAGGGTTTAATTTGTATATAATTTAATTGTTTTCTCAAATAAAAATGCACTAAAAATATGTTTCTCTCAATTAGGGTTTTTAGGTTATTTTTAACCGTCCTCGCATTTAATTCGTTGCGTGCATTTTAATTATTTTTTCATCATTTATGTAACTGCCAATGGTTTGTAATAGCTTTAAAAATTAGGATTTTTATTTACTGTTTAATCTCCGGTTTTTGGTTATGTAATTAATCCCCCTCCCCGAAGCCTTGTAATAGCTAGGTTTATTTTCTCGCACTTTAAATTCCTACAAATATTTAACTGTCTAGATGCATGGCTAATAGGATTGTATGGAAAGATTGTTTGAAAATTAAAACGTTAGATCACCTAATGTGCAAAGACTAATTAACTGAAAAAATCACGTGCACATATTTCACTCCTAGGGTTTGCCTCACTTTGGTTGCCTTCGGTAAAATAGTCATTTAAGCATAGGAAATTTTAGTGGTTGCCCTCCAGTCTAAAAGATCAAAATGACCCATTCGAACGTTGCCTCAGAAATGTTTCCTCGGAAAGATATTAGGACCTTAGGGTAATTACTAAAGTTTCCTACCCATTGCTTTGGTAATTATAATTGTCCCTTTCGAACGTCCCTTAAAAACTTCAACGACGGGGCTACCTACTCCTTAATAGTAGGATAGCGTTGTCTAAAGGAAATGAGAATAAACAACCTTTTTTCGAGTAGGTAGAATCTTAGGTACTTGCTCAACAAAACTCTTCACACAAACACTTTTCAAAACAATTTTCAAAACAAACTTTGTCACACCCTTGAGGACTGATACAAGGGTTATCACAAAGTAAACTTTTTTTCAAAACAAGCACACACAAGCAATTTTAAAAAGATGAGAAAGTACCTAAGAGCCCATGGAAAACCATGGATAGAAAGGGTGCTAACACCTTCCCTTTCTATAATCTACCCCCCGTACTCAGAAATATTCTCAAAAAAGGTTTTTTCTGTTCTTTTTCCTTTTCCTAATTGGATAAAATAAAAGTCGGTGGTAACTCTGGCTTACCGCGAAATTTTGCGAACAAAAAATGCAAAACGCAAACCAATATTAATAGTCGGTTATGCCACCGTATCACAGAACTGGCGACTCTGTTGGGGAAAATTTAATAAGTGGGGTATACCTTAGGATCTAGGTCATGTTAAAAAATTGCTTTCTTGTTTGTTTGCTTTATTCTTAAAAGGGTTTTGTTGGGGTTACTATAGATCCTACACCCGGATCTGGGGGCACTCATTAGGTAAACAACAATAGATCGTGGAGGCTGTACGATATAGACCGATATGGTTTAAGCGATGGTCGTGTTGGTGTGACACTTTGGTTGGTACCGGTATCCTTCGTGTGGAAACGAGGAGATTATGGGGCCACCGTGTGGTGTCATGAAGCACTAACGGACCTTAGAACCTTAGTGGAACAAACTTGGCCATTAGAAAGTAGTGACATAGCCAGCCTCGGTATAAAGCTGAGGATTGGTTGATACTTGATGCTACACTCATTGAGATCATACTTTCAGGATATTTTGGCTGCAAGAAAAGATTACATGAGCTGAAACAATGCCTAATAAAGGATGATTAGTGATATTGAGAATCCTTAGAACCCGATTACTTTTCTAAGACAGGTTTGAAACCAACTAAACTTCAAGAGGGTACTTACCTATGGAATTCATGCAAGCCTAAACCTAAGGCTGCTTGTATGACTTGCTTGCTTTCTTTTCCTAACAATTTGAACTCATTGCAGGGCTTTGTTTGTGTTTCTTGCAGGACCTTGTTTGTACAAATCTAATAAATTGGTTTCTTACCCTGCATTTTCGCTTAACGCATAGCATACACATCATAACATCATGCCATAACATTTCCTTAACCATTTCAAGGATCTCAAGGGTTTGTGATGCAGGTTATGATAAATCAGACGTCTAGCAAGGGGCAAGGGGATTTATTTTCCTCTATCCAATGCCGTCAAAAGACCAAAACATGACAACTTGAGTCAGGGGCTATGACCCACTTGATATGGTGAGCTTGACTCTCTTAGAAGGACTTTCAATGATACGAAGTTCTTCAATCAAAGCTGCAAATTTCAACTTCTGACATTTTCTTGTTTACCCCGCGAGATCCTTGAAAACATTGCATGCACGTCATTTGCATAACAGGTCTTCCAGTACAGGTCTTTCATTTTCTCGCGGTTTATTTCAGCAAGGAAAATGGCTCTCCAACAAGACAACAGATATCTCCAAACTCAAGAGGCTCAATTCATGTAAATGTTACTAAACCTATTCAAGGGGCAGGAAGAGTTGAAAGCACTCCTCGCTGGAGACCTGGCCAAGAAAAGTCTTGAAGATAATAAGTACGAATGGTTAGAACAACTGCAAGCTGAGGTAGAAGCAATGAGAACCCAGATGCTGGGGCAGATGGCTGTTATCCAAGGCCTAGCCTGGGGGCAAGAAGAGATGAGAGCCATTATCAAGAAACTTCATCAAGACGGCTGCAGTCGTATGAAGCAAACTGTTGAGGTTGGGGACCAAGTCATTGATCAACTCCCGAGAAGACAAGAGGCTGGTTTTATGAAGAGTGGACTTTTCCAAATTGCTACCACATCACGGGTCCAACAATAACCTTGCCAAAAATAATAGGTTAGTCAGAGTAAGTTTGATATACCCAAAAGGCAGTTTACCAAACTCAACATGTCGATGTCTCAAGCTTTGCAACACTTGTTGAGGATGGATTTGATTACGTTGATAGGACCTCATATGAATCCCAAGACTTCTTCCCCTAACTACAATCCTGATGCAAGATGTGCATACCACTCCAACAGCCCGGGGCATGATACTGACGATTGTTGGAGGTTGAAATATAAAATTCAAGACCTGATTGATGAAGGAGCATTGGAATTCACACAAGATGGACAACTGGAATGTTTTTGTCATTCCTCCAAGGCCCACCATCTAAAGTGATAATTTGGAACTAGGTGAAAATTTTCCATGAAGTTAGGTCAAAAAATGGCTATGGATTTGGTTCATGTTCATCACAAAAAATGACTTGAAAAATAAGTTTGAAACCATAACTTCTTGTCTTCGATTCTCTTAGCTCAAGTATGATCTCAATGATTTATTGGAAATTTTGGAAAGCTTGTAACATCCCTTACAACCTTCATGTTGTACATTTTTGAAGATTCAATTTGGAACTAGGTGAAAAGTTGCCATGAAGTTAGGTCAAAATCCTGACTAACTAGGGCAAAATTTCACTAAGTCTTTTTAGTTTCATGGACATGTCTTCATAAATTCATAACTTGAAAACTAAGCATTTATAGAAAAATTTATGCCCTACAATATTTTAGATCTCATTGAGATCTACAACTTTCATGTTGGAAGTTTCCCTTGAATCATCTTGCATCATGATGGAAATTTGGCACAAAGTTATGAAAACTGTTAACTTTCCAACACAAAAATTTCTAAGTCTTGGAAATTTTGACTTTTCAAAAATGAATTTTTACTTTTTGATTTCTTGATGAAAAAATTTCATGTTTTGACATGTCTTGATGAAATATGACTTTTGAAACTTGATTTTGATCAAAAAGTCAAAGTTTGAGTTTTCAGTGTATAGTTGACTTTTCATCAGTTGACTGAAATTCATCTGTCAATCCAATGATCTTGAGAGGTGATTTAAACTATGAAATTAGGTAAATATGGTGCATTTAAATCTTTGAGATCATGTATTAAACCAAAAAGTCAATTTCTTGGTTAAAAGTCAAGAACTGAGCCTTCTCAGTCAAAACCCTAATTTTGACCATTTTGCCCTTTTGGTGTTCTGATCAAATTTCTTTGAGGAATTGTGATCCAAACTTGATCAATTGACATATATGAGTTCATAATGTTTATATGGATAAAAAATCATGAAGTTTGACTGTAAATTGACCACAATTGACTTTTTATCCAATACATCTTATTTTAGGTTAATTGATCAACTGACTGAGCAAAAATGTGATCCAAGACTTGACACTTGACATGAGCAATCTTGAGGGTTCGTAATGATCCATGAAATTCATTTGAGGCCTTGAAAGTCCAGTCGTCTTTGTGAAAACTCAAACCCTAATTTTGAGTTGTCAGTGTTGAGGAGGTGTCTTGAGCTGATCAAACCCTGTGTAGTCTTGAATCAATGGAGGTCTTATGAGAGATTTCTTTAGAAATGAGAGGGAAAATTTTGGAGTACAACAACTTCCCCTGTTCAATCTTCTTAAACCTGAAGAGTTAGATTGGCGGATCCGTCGTTCGTGACTTGAAGGTGAAAGATGATTGAACACTAAAGTGACCAGAAATTTGCACTCGAAGATGTATTGGGAATGGGCTTATAGATGCCATTTGGAAGAATGATGGTAAATACTGGAAGAAGTATAAACACAAATATTTATTCGATTTATACTAAAACTTGATGTTTTACCTGTGGGAAAAAGGGTTAGTTAAATGTAGATGTATGCATGGCGTTCTCAAGATGAACAAGATTGTGCTAAATGTGTTTCGTATGCATATGCTATGATGTATGAATGTGGGATGCATATTTGTATGGGAAAATAAATTCCTGACTACTACTGAGGAGTTTTGGGAAGCTGAATCCTGGATTGCTGTTGGGGATGAAGAATATACATATCTTTAAATTTTGTTAAGAGAATGCTTCCGCCGGGGATTATCTCTTGAAAGTTAATTGCTATCTGCTCGGATCCAGGCTTCACAACAACTTGCTGAGGATGAGGAAGTCAACTACTATCTCTTTGGATTCCAGGCTTATAGTAACTTGCTAAGGATTAGGAAAATTCTATTGGGAAGGAGAAGTTTTGTTAATGTTCATGTAGGGATTAACTGTTATCTGGTCGGAAACCAAGCTTCACAGAAAATTGCTTGAAGTTGAATTGTTATCTGGTTGGGTTCCAGAATTTATAGTGACTTACTGGGGAAGAATAAATTAACTGTTATCTGGTCAAATCCAGGCTTCACGGTAACTTATTGACGTTAAACTGCTATCTGGTCGAATTCCAGGCTTCGCAGATTTTGAGGTGGACAAAGTTAATTACTATCTGGTCGGGTCCAGGCTTTACAATAACTTGTCTGAAAAGATGAAGTTGAACTGATATCTGGTCGGATCTAGGCTTCACAATAACTTGCTTGAAACTAGTTGCTATCTGGTTAGATTCCAGGCTTTACAACGAATTTTTGAGGGAGTGAAGTTAATTGCTATTTGGTCGGATCCAAGCTTCACAATAACTTGATTGGAAAGATAAAGTTGAACTGATATCTGGTCAGGTCCAGGCTTCATAGTAACTTGGTTGAAGAGATAAAGTTGAACTGATATCTGGTCGGGTCCAGGCTTCACAGTAACTTGTCGGGGTAGGGGCAAACTCTACTGGGGAAAATAAGTTAAACCCTTGTCTGGTTGAGTCCAGGTTCTTCAATATCTCGAAGAGTTAAACTATTATCTGGTCGGGTCCAGGCTTTATAGTGTCTTGAGAAGTTAACTATTATCTAGTCGGGTCCAGGCTTTATAGTAACTGAAAATTATACTATTATCTGGTCGGGGCCAGGCTTCATAGTATTTTAAAAAGTTACACTATTATCTGGTCGGGTCCAGGCTTCATAGTGACTGAAAGTTTTACTATTATCTGATCGGGTCTAGGCTTCATAGTATTTGAAAAGTTACACTGTTATCGGGTTGGGTCCAGGCTTTATAGTGACTGAAAGTTGTACTGTTATCTGGTCGGGTCCAGGCTTCATAGTATTTTAAACGAATGAAGTTGGTTGTTATCTGGTCGGATCCAGGCTTCACAACAACTTAATGAAGTTAAAACAGTTATCTGGTCGGATTCCAGGCTTCACAGTAACTTTTGGCAATAGCAATGACTTTGTTGGCGACTTCACTGGGGATTAGGGGTTGTGGACCATTGATTTGTAATAATCTGAAAGGTAAACTCAAGCTGGAGAGGATAGACTATACCGGGGAATTTTGTTGTTCTTTGTTTGTTGTATGTTGTTTGTTGGGGAAATAAACCTTGTTGATGAATACTTGATGAACCGCTGACGAGGTGAGTTCTTTGAGGAAGAGATCTGCAAGGCTTCTTCTTTTAGGACCAACTTAACCAGGGAGAGAGGTTCTAAGAGATTGAGACTCTGGCTGGGGATCAACCTATGCAAAGAGACTTTGTGGGCAACTCTGTGGGGATTGGTTTATTGTAGTTGTCCTTATGGGGATAATGCTAATGAAATAACTCTGTGGGGATATTCCAACTGCATTAAAGAGATGCTTGTTCCTGCTTAGCATGACACATGTGCCAAATAGTTTTAATCATGTTCACATGAATATGTTCGTTCAATTTTAGTCATTAGACATTTTTGTATTCAAAACAAAAACAGAAAGTTTGCACTTCAAAGTATATTTGTATTGATATTTTTCCCATGAATATGCATTTTTGTACAAAGAGACGGAGATCCTAGTAAGAAGAAATCGTCGAACGGAAAACAAAATTGAAAACAAAGATAATAGCCATGTGGAAGTGATCTCATCGTGTTCCGACTCTACTATTTCCCTAATGTCTTCGAATGTCCCTTTCCGTTTACAGAAGTTGATTGGATTGATCTTGGACCATTTGAACTCGGACATTGGTAATAAAGTTGATTGTGGTGAATCCACGGGACATAGTTATACGCTTTCAATCCTTAATTTTTTCTTGGACCGCCCTTTCGGGTTTTCAGCCCACCAGGATATCCATTTTTGCCCAAGTCGCCATTTTGGGTTTTCAACTTGCCGGGTGTACAATCTTTTATATATATCCCTAATTTTTGCCCAAACCTTTTAGTTTGTCGGGATGCCCTTATCTTGCCTATGTGTGTCAACCTAGCGGGTCTCTTATGTGTAGTATTTTTTAACTATGTCCGCATTCACAGGATGTGGAAAGTCTTCACCGTCCATGGTAGTCAGCATCATGGCACCACCAGAGAACACTCTCTTGACAACAAATGGCCCTTCGTAAGTGGGAGTCCATTTTCCCCTGGGGTCGCCTTGTGGAAGAATGATGCGCTTTATCACCAAGTCACCAGTTTGATATACTCGAGGCTTGATCTTTTTGTTGAAAGCCTTGATCATACGTTTTTGGTACATCTGACCATGACAAATAGCAACCAATCGCTTTTCATTGATCAAGTTCAACTGATCTAATCTTGTCTGAATCCACTCGTCTTCGCCTAGGTCTGCTTCATTCATAATACTTAATGAGGGAATCTGAACTTCCACTGACATAACAACTTCCATGCTATAGACCAAAGAAAAGGGAGTTGCCCCAGTTGATGTCTAAGCTGAAGTACGGTAGACATGAAGAGCAAACAGTTACATCTCATGTCAGTCCTTGTAGGTCACTACCATATTCTGGACAATCTTCTTAATGTTTTGTTGGTCGCTTCCACTGTGCCATTCATTTTAGGTCTATAAGGAAAAGAATTGTGATGCTTGATTTTGAACTGAGTGCAAAGTTCTGTAATCATAACATTGTTGAGGTTAGTCCCATTGTCGGTGGTGATCCTTTCGGGGATACCATAGTGGCAGATGAGGTTATGTTTGATGAATCTGGCTTCCACGTTCTTAGTGACTGAGGCAAATGAGGCGGCTTCGACCCATTTGGTGAAATAATTGATGGCGACCAGAATGAAGCAATGTCCATTAGAAGCAGTGGGTTTGATCTCTCCAATCATGTCAATGCCCCACATTGAAAATGGTCATGGAGCAGTCATGATGTTTAGAGGGATATGAGGCACATGGACCTTGTCAGCATAGATTTGGAATTTGTGGAAAGTTCTTGAGTGGTGATGGCAATCAGTCTCTATTGTTGACTAATAGTAACCAGCACTCAGGATTTTCTTGGCCATAGTATGTCCATTTGAGTGAGTCCCAAAGAGACCATCATGCATGTCTTCCATAATTTCCTCTGCCTCCTTCTTGTCCACACATCAGAGTAGAGTAGAGTCATGGTTGCGTTTGTACAAGATTCCATTACTTAGGAAGAATTTGGCTGAAAATCTTCGTAAGAACTTTCTATCATTGATGGATGCTACTTCAGGGTACTCTTGTGCTTCAAGGTATCTTTTCACCTCATGGTACCATTGCTTTTCTATGTCAGTCTCGAGCTCATAGCAGTGCACAGGTTCGTCGAATCTCTCAATTGTAATCATAGGAGCTTCGCTGTCCCATTTCACTTTGAACATGGAAGACATTGTTGCCAAGGCGTCAACCAACTGATTTTCTTCCCCAGGGAAGTGTTCAAAGGTGATCTCTTCGAAGTAAGGAATCAGAGATAGCACAAGCTCTTTGTAAGGGATTATATTAGGGTGCTTAGTGTCCCAATCTCCTTTTACTTGGCTAATCACTAGAGCGGAATCCCCAAACACATTCAAATGCTTAATCCTCAAATCAGTGGCATCCTTCAGACCTAAAATGCATGCTTCGTACTCAGCCATGTTATTCGTACATTTGAAGCATAGTCTGGAAGTGAAGGGGGCGTGGCAACCTTCAGGGGATATGATCACAACACCAATTCCGTTACCCAAGGCGTTGTAAGCCCCATTGTTGTACCCCAAAATTTGTCCTCCCATTTTTCATAGAAAGCACAACCCTAGGGTTTCTCAAATATTCAAGTTGGCTCAGGAATCGATCAGACAGATTTTCTCCTTTGGAAGTAAACCAGGAGTTAGGGTTTTTCTTGCAATTCTCAAAAGAAATGAATTCTCAAAGATCCAATTGGCTTTCACAAATTTTCACGCTTTCTCAAGTTTACTGAAAAGACAGTGTTTGTTCTCAAGGTTAACCAAATGATTTGCGTCTTCTAAAACATTTGCTTGTTTAGGAAATGGAATAGACAGTGCGTGTTTGTTTGGAATGAAGTTGCAAGATTATAGAATTATTGGAATTTAAATTATCAGGTTGGAGCATTTTGTTTCAATTATCTTGATTGGGAATCTTTAAGAATCAGTTGGGATGCGAAGAGAAAATTACAAGTTCTTGACAGTAAAGGATTTCAATTAACACCAGAATATTTCATAAGACTTTCTCCAATTTTTCAAACGTTGTTACAAAATAATTTATTATTTAAATACTTTAGGTTTTACAACTTATCGTATTTGAAAATAAATTTGTACAACTATTGGTTACAATACAAGAATGTTTCTCTCTAGATTATAAAGAAACGAAAATGAATCTATGCCTAAGGTTGACTGAGGTTCCTTTGCTTCCATGCTTGTCATAGAGTCTCTTGCTTCCCCTGCTTTGTCCTCTCCATTATGCTCACATGAAAATGAAATACAGAAGAAAAAGTTAGTACAAATTAATTGGACATGAGCAAGAATTTTCAAAAGAAAAAGTGTTCATCAATAAAATTTGCAATTTTGAATCAGAAGGCCATTTTTAATTCATCACATTTTTTATTTTCTCTATTTGCAAATCACAAGAGAATTATTCTTCTTGGTTCACAAAAAGAAGAAATAAGAAATGCAAGCAAGCTATCCAAACAAGAAATTCAAGCAAAGTTATCCAAACAAGAACAAATGCAGCAAGGCTGTCCAAACAAACAAGATGCCCAAACAACAACCAAACAAATATTCCAAATAGAAGGCGCAAAACAGAGCCAAACAAGCAGCAAAATGGCAAGTAACAAACAACAGCACAAACTGGGCAGCAGTACAAGCAACAAACATCATAAGCTAGAGCAGGCAGTAAAAGAAGTATAGTAATATGGTAAACTAAGTCAAACAAGCAAGAGGCTTGTTCAATAGCCATTTCATCATGTTCCATTTTTTTGCAAACTTTTCAGAAAAAGGAAAAAGAGCAATTGACTCTTAGGGTCATTGAGAGAGAAGAGAGGAAGGAAGTCACCTAGGGATGCACAGCCCTGCTGCCTTGACTGCCACAATTGCATAGAAGCTGCTAGAAAACAAAACTGCCATCAAAAAGCCAAAGGAACAACATAGCAAAATATTCAATTTCTTTGTTTTCCCCCCTTTTTGAATAAGATTTTAACCAAAGCCACATGAATATAACAGTAAAAAAAACGCTGAAGCAAGATAGGGAGAAAATTATCAAACTCAGAAAACAGTCAAAGTCCAAAAATTGTCAAAACATTTTCAAACCAAAAAAACCTCAAAAACTGTTACAAAGCCAACACTAAGAACCGAATCACCAACTTTCAAACCATCAAACCAAACCTGTGAACAAAAACCAGAATAACCAACCTTCAAACTGTCAAACCAATATTCAAACCTGTCAAACAAGTTCAAACCAAAAAATCCCAAACTGTCAAACCCAAAGTCTGAACCATAACCAAAATATTCAAACCTCCAAATTGATAAACCTCTCAAATACTGCAACTCATCAACAAAACATACCAAGCCAAGCAAAAACAGCACCCACCCTCAAAACAAGTCACAAACCTGTAACAAACTCATCAAACCTGTTAACTAACAAATCCAAAACAACAAAAACATTCAAAACCAAAACTGATAAACCATCTCAACACCATTAAACCTAAAAAACTGTCAACAAATTAAAAAAAACCCAGAAAAAGTTTCAAAACTGTCAAAACCATCTCAATAACATCAAACCTGCAAACTGTAAACCAACATCCCAATACCAACATTCCAAAAATCCATAACCAAAAACAGGATCAAAAACTTGCAACAAACAAGTCTCAAGCTTCAAACACAAAACCAAAAAAGCCTAAAACCATAATCAAATAAAACAGTATTCAAGCCTCAAACATCCCAGATAACCAACATCATCAAATCATTATCATCAGCAAACATCATCAAATAATTATCATCAACAAACATCATCAAATCATTATCATCATCATCATCATCATCATTCAAAGCACAGAAAACAGAAGAAGGTTACCAGAAATACCAAGGCCTTCATCTTCATTTCTTCCCCCCGTCTCCGGCCACCAAGGAGCGTCACTTCTCTCAGTCTCACTATCATTTTCATTTCACAGAAGATTTCCAAACAGGTATGAACTTTTCATCTTTCTCATAAATCCCTAAAAACATATTTTCCTGCATTTCAATGGACAATAAGATGGATTAACAGAAAAACACACGAACAAGACAAAAAAACAACAAAATCGTTCAAGCTTTAATAACAACATAACCGTACCGTTTCTAAGAAAACCACTAAAAATCATTTAAGGAGGTGAGGTTCAGAGGCGCTCCGGCAACGGAAAGTTGGGGGGAAGATCAGATAAGCTAGAATCGAGCATCTTAGGCATAAATCAGAACTTACGGTTTCCAGAAAAACGTGAATCAGGGCGAGACAAAGAGGCCAAAAGTGGTTTGTTCATGAAATTAGGAAGAGGTGAGTGATAAGGTGAGAAGATGAACGGAAATGGATGAGTTAGGATGAACAAAAGATGAACAGAGAGGGACGAAGGAGACGAGGCAGCGCCGCTGTAAGCCAAAGGGTCTCAAAACCCTAATTTGGCTTTGTCCCCTAATCAACAACTAATGCAGTTTAAACATTGGGCCTGTTTCATTTACAGACCCCTAAAGCCCATACGCTTTGCTAATTCACCCCCCATCTGGCCTTGTTTTGTTTCAGCAATAACACCATGTTTCTTTGGGCCTAACACTTCCAAAATCTCCCTTAAGCCCATTTGTTACTTGTTTTTTTTTCAAATTTGTTTTTTTTTATAATAAAATTACTAATTAAAACTTAGAATACCTTATATACATTTAATTTAAGTCTTGAAATTAATTTTTTATTATTTTCTTTTTTTATAACTTATCTTTATTAATTTTTTACACTTAATAAAAACATCAAAAAATTTAATTTAATTTGTTTCCTTTCTTTAAACTTATTTGCATAATTAATAAAATACAAAAATAATAATAATAAAGATTTTAATCTTTTTTTTTAGAATAGGTTTTATCTTTTTATTTTCATGTAAATACATTTCATTTCATATTTTATTGACTTTATTTCATAAATTGTCATAGCTTTATATTAAATCGCACAACAATTCGATTTGGTTGTATTGTTTGATATTTGGACATTGCTATTTTCATTTGATTCATCCCCATTTGTAACAATTGTACCCCCATTCCCGAATACATTATGTAATAACGTAGAATTTCAATTCCCGCAATTTACTGTTTTCCATATACTGTATAGTAACTAGGCATGTATGGAAAGATTCAAAAATCCATCGCTAGATGACCTAATCCAAGAATAAAATAACTTGAAACCAACACACTTTTTCACACGCGCACCTCAAGGGTAACCTCGCTCGTTGCCTCGGAAATACAATCATGTCCCTCGAATATGAGACACTCTAGCAATGACCTTTCGATAAAAAAGATCGTAGTCCCTCGATGACCCTTGATGTTGCCTTCGATTAAAACGATCTCGTCCCTTACAAAAATTGCTAAAGCGTCTCACAAGTTGCCTTCAATGATTGTAAAATTGACCCGCGCCTGTCCCTTCACATCCAATTGTGGGGCTTCTTACCAAATCAATGGTAAGATAGCACCATTAAAAGGAAGAAGAAAAGAACAATTTAAGACCTTTCGAGTAGATAGATTCGCTCTTAGTTACTCGCTTGCTCACGACAAAAAAATCTTTACACCTACACCTCCATTTTAAAACATTTTCAAAAGACAAAACATTTTGTATACGTTCTTATAGAGACGAGAACCATTGCAAAACCTCTTTTCAAAACACTTTTCGAAACACAATCCACAAACACATCTTTGAACCACTTTTCGAAACAAAACTTTGTATACGTTCTTATAGAGACGAGAACCATTACAAAGAGATTTTGTAAAATACTTTCAAAGCCCACACCACAAGCACACAATCAAACAAAAGCAAGTGATCTAAACGAGTAACTAAGAGCCCATGGAAAACCATGGATGAAAAGGGTGGTAATACCTTCCCTTTTCATAATCTACCCCCCGAACCCGAGAAATAATCTCGAAAGGTCTTTCCTATGCCTTTTTACCTTTCCTTTTGGATAAAAGAAAAGTCGGTGGTGACTCTTGCTAACCGCACAAGTGCGAACGAAACGCAAAACTTCAAGTCAGTTCTCCCACCGCATCACAGAACTGACGACTCTGTTGGGGACAAATATAAAAGTGGGGTTACCTTAGGGTTTTAGATCACCTTTACATGCTTATCTTGCTTGATTTGTTTGCTTTACACTTTGGTTCTATTGTTTGGGTTTGAACCCTCTACCCGGATTTGGGAAACATTCATAGGTAAATAGCAATACGTTGTGGAAACTGTGCGGGGTATATCGACACGGTCTAAGCAATAGCTATGTTAGTGTGATATATTTGTGGGTACCGGTAGCCTTTGAGTCAATCAAAGAGAATACGGGGCCGCTGAGTGATGTCATGAAGCACTAACAAACTTGTAGAACTGTTACTCGGCCAACTTGGCCGTTTAGGATGTAGTGAGATGACCGACTTTGGTGCAGTCCGAAGTTGGTAGATACTCGACACTACACTCATTGAGGGTTGGTTCCTTGGAATATTTTGGTCGCCGGTAAGAGGCTGAATTGAAACAATGAACAAGGAAACAATCTAGTGATATTGAGCTCCTTAGAACCCGGTTACTATTTCTAGAACAAGTTGAGCCAACTAAACTTCAAGAGGGTACTTACCTATGAAACCCCATGCAAGCCTAAACTAGGAACTTGTGTGATTTGCTTGTACATACATACTTGTGCATAACATCATGAACATCATGAAGCATCATATGCATCCACTAACCATTTCAAGGATTTTTGGAAGTTCATCTTTGTTCCTGTTTTGTAGGCTATGGATTCACTTCGCAGGAAAACTATCCAAGTCAACCTTGTAAGAATTCCACCATAACTCAAGAAGCTTGCTTCCAGGATTACTGAGAATTCTCCATTCACCGATAGGCATGGTCGTCTTCTCAACTTAGTCACTTCCAACACAGAGGAAGACATGATGAAAGTTCTCTTCCAGTTATTTGACCCTTTCCATCACTGCTTCACATTTCCTGACTACCAGCTGGTGCCCACTTTGGAGGAATTTTCTCAACTCTTGAGGATTCCTATTCTCAATCAACTACCCTTCAACAGTATGGAAAGAGATCCAGAGCTAGAAGATGTTGCTCAAGCCCTGTATTTGCAACCATCAGATGTCACAATACATTGGGAAACTAAAAGTGGTGTCAAAGGCTTCTTGTCAAAGTTTCTGTTTGAGAAGGCCCAAATCTGCTGGAATTCCTTGGACTTACAAGCTTTTGAGGAGATTGTAGCTCTTCTCATCTATGGGATGGTCTTGTTCCCAAATCCTGACCAGCTTATAGATGTGAATGTTTTCAAGATCTTCGCGTCTCGCAATCTGGTACCTACGTTGCTTAGGGATATCCTCCACTATTTTCACACTCGAACAATGAGGAAAAAAGGTGTTCTCATGTGTTGCACTCCTCTCCTGGCAAGATGGTTTATTTCTCATCTTCCCCAATCAGTCTTAAAGAATGAGCAAGGTTTGAGGTGGTCACAATGATTGATGACTCTTACACACTCAGATATTCATTGGTGTTCTTGATCCAGAGAGAATGTTATCATCGTCGATCGTTATGGGGAATTCTCTAATGTCCCTCTACTTGGCATTAGGGGAGGCATCACCTACAACCCCTGCTTGGCTCTGAGACAATTTAGTTATGCCTGAAGGGATGGCCCACATGACATGCTGATTCAAGGCTTGGTTTTCAACTTCGACAACGACAATCAAGGACTCCGACAAAGGTTCATCCGAGCTTGGAGGATGCCTAACAAGGTAGACAGTAAGACCTTAGGACACAAGAATTCCATCCCTCTTGAGCCTTACCTCAAGTGGGTACGAACCCGCGCCCAAAGTCTTATGATGCCCTACCCCTCCATTCTCCCAGTGATTATAGAGCCAGTTAAGGAAGGAGAGGTTCCATACACCCTTCTACATCCTGACATGCCAACATCATTCGAAGATCTACAAAGGAGTTGGATACAACTCAAGGGAGAACACGATACTTTTGAAACCCAATTCTATGCAAGCGAGAAGAAGGTTTTAGATTTCACTCGGTTACTTCACGAAGAGAAGACTCTCAACACCTACATTGTGCCAAAGAGGATGCACAACGTCTTTTTACCTTAGAATGTTGTATTATTTTTCCCAAGGGGCATTGATGTACTAACAAATTCTATCTTATTAATATGACTTGTGTTTCTTTTTTGTTTAAAACAAATTTGAATTTCTAAATCCTTGAAAGCATTACATGAATACATATCATTCATCATATGCATAAGCAGGTCTTTGCAAGAAGTTTCCTCATCCCTCTGCTGTTTATTACAGCAACATGGATCTTGGACAAACGGTTAAAGACTTGCAAGCTCAGAATTTACAATTTCAACAGCTACTCTTGACCTTGGTCAAGGGGAAGGAGGAGCTCAAGACTCTGCTAGAGAAAGGAAAAGAGAAAAAGAAGAATAAGTGAGCCGACGTGGCTATCATGGGCAGAAGGTTTGAAGGACAAGCCAGAAGGGTCTTGGAATTTCCATCAACCTCTGAGGAAGGGGAAGGAAAAGGTAAAGAGACTACGGTGCCTTCAGACTCTGAAGCTGAAGAAGAGGAAGAAGAGGACTACTCTGAATAACAATATCCTCTGGCCGATGACAAATACAAAAACTTGGAAGAACGTTTAGCTGCTATGGAAGTGCAAAGAGTACCGAGGCTGGACTTTGAGGAGTTAGGTTTGGTGTCTGGAATAGTAATCCCTCCGAAATTTAAAGTGCCACTGTTTTCTAAGTACGATGGGGTGTCTTGTCCCAAGATGCACCTACGATCT
This sequence comes from Vicia faba, assembly GCA_948472305.1. Classification (NCBI taxonomy): domain Eukaryota; kingdom Viridiplantae; phylum Streptophyta; class Magnoliopsida; order Fabales; family Fabaceae; genus Vicia; species Vicia faba. The sequence goes on from OX451736.1 coordinate 364,557,067, forward strand.
TATGTCAGGAAAATTCAACCGCATTCTACTGACAAAGATTTGTGGGTCCACTTATTCCAGGACAGTCTATCAGGAACACAGCTTGATTGGTTCTACCAGTTGGAGAGAGCAGACGTCCATAATTGGGAAGATTTGGCAGCCGCCTTCTATAAACAGTATCAATACAATGCCGACTTGGCACCAACCCGTACTCAACTCCAGAGTATGGCCATGGTGTCCAATGAAGGATTCAAAGACTACGCCCAAAAGTGGAGGGATTTGGCCGGAAGGGTGCAACCACCTCTATCTGAGAGAGAACTAGTTGACATGTTCCTGGGTACCCTGTCAGGTCCTTTCTTCAATCACCTGATTGGAAGTTCGTCTGCTGGGTTCATTGAGTTGATTCTAACTGGCGAGAGGGTTGAAACCGGTATTAGAAGCGGGAAAATTCAGAAATATGCGTCTACCTCTGCAACTGTAAAAAAACCCTTCACTGGAAAGAAGGAAGTATCGGTTGTCTATGCTCAGAGGAATCAGGGAAGAACTGAACATCGATCAACGGTGGGGGCCATCATGATTCAAGAGTCTGCATCGGACCAACCAAGAAACAATCAGCCGAGGAATGATCAGCCTAGAAACAATCAGCAAAGGATGGAAAGGCTTGTACGACAATTCACCAAGATAAACATGACTCCTGCTCAAGTCCTACCCCATCTTCTGAAGTTGAACCTTGCCATGCTGAAAGAGGCCCCTAAAAATCCTAACACTGCTTCTCCATATTACCATCCGAATGCCAGGTGCGCTTACCATTCGGAGAGCCCAGGGCACGACACTGACAATTGTTGGGCCCTGAAGAATAAAATTCAGGATTTGATAGATGCTAAAGAAGTTGAATTCGACGCACCTGAAAAACCCAATGTTATCTCTGCTCCAATTCCAAGGCACGGCCACAACGCCCATGCTGTTGAGGAGGATCTGTTTGTTGATATTGCAGATGATTTGATAACTCCGCTCCCTTTAATCAAGTTAAATTTGTTTAAGGCTGGGGTTTTCCCAGGATGTGAAGAAGATTGTCACCTTTGTTCATCCTTATTAACCCACTGTCCATTGTTGAAGATAGGCATCCAACGCCTAATTGATAACCAAGAAATCCTATTTGAGAAGTCTCCTGTCTTACCAACTCTTGTTAACGATGTTTCGATAATAACCATATCTGCCAATCCTTCCAAGGTCCCTAAAAGACCTGTTAGGATTACACCCGCTTCGAAGGCTGCACCTTTGAAGATAACCATACCCGGGCCAGTCCCGTACAAGTCCGACAAATCAATACCATGGAACTATGGTGGAGAAATCTACTACCATGGTGTCAAACAGATTGAACAGACTGCCGAGGAAGAGAGTTCTGAAGAAGACAATTCCTACATCAGTAACATTGCCAGAACAAGCAAAGTTACCCGTAGTGGAAGAATATTTTCTCCAAAGATTGCCCCTCTAAAGGCAATTCTTGGACCCTCAGCTGCTCCTAAGGTTATCTCTACACCGGTAAACATATCTGCAAATACACCGATCGTGGAAGAAGTCACGACCCTCATGGTTATCCCTCTGTTGCTACTGATGTTCGAGGGAAAGGGATCCAAGAAGAGCCCGTCAGGACGAGGGCTCAGCCGTTGATCATCCCTGAAACCTCTCAAAAAGAAATGGAGGAAATTTTGAAAATAATCAAGAAAAGCGATAATGATATGGTGGAATAGCTGGGGCAAACCCCTTCAAAGATCTCCATGTTGGCCCTGTTGCTTTATTCAGAAGCTCATGCTAAGGCTCTGATAAGATTTTTGAAGACGGCCCACGTGCCACAAGAAACCTCCGCTGATCAGTTCCAGGAATGTGTGGCTAGTTTAACAGCTGACTATGGTCTAGGATTCTCCGATGTAGATTTAACTTCGAAAGGGAGAAAACATAATGATGCTTTGCATGTCTCGGTGGAATGCAGAGGGACAAACCTAGCACACGTACTGGTAGACACTGGTTCGTCTTTGAACGTCTTGCCGAAGAAAGCATTGGATAGACTGGATTGTGAAGGCTTAACCCTGAAACCCAACAATATAATTGTTAGAGCCTTTGATGGTTCTAAAAGGATGGTCCACGGGGAGGTGGACATCCCGATTAAGGTGGGAACTGAAACCTTCAACTCCACATTCTATGTGATGGACATCCGTCCTTCTTATTCTTGCCTATTGGGAAGACCTTGGATCCACCATGCTGGAGCTGTCACTTCTACTCTGCATCAAATGCTCAAGTACCCTGTCCAGGGGAAAATCATAACTGTTCATGGCGAAGAGGAATACATGATCAATCATCTGAATTCTTTCCGTTATATAGAATTGGATGGCGAATTCATCGAAACTCCTTTCCAGCATTTTGAAGAGGTAGCTCAGGAGATAGCGGCGACCAAGACAATGTTCTCTGTACCCACGATCACCAGACCTCCGCCTCTGATGTCATCTCTCAAGGATGCAAAAGCAGTGGTTGAAGAGGGAGGAAGCACAATCTGGGGACAACTTCCAGACTTTCCTTTCAAATCAGACAAGTTCGGCTTGGGGTTCACCACAACTTCTCAGAAGGCCGTGCGCTGTGCCCGTGCCAGAGGGCCACCTGTGAAGATCAGTCATCATGGAGTTAATGCTCTAGAGGACAATGAAGAAGAGGGTAGCTTGGAAGACTGGATATTTCCAACTGTTGACGGAGGACTGTGCAACTGGGAAGCAAAAGACTTTGTTCCAATTACTTTCATACCGCAGTAATTTATCTTTTCCATTTCTGTTGGATCTGTAATAATTCACAAACAATTCGTACTTTTTCAACCTTGTGCCTTACCCGAGGCACAAGGGTCCATTTGTAAGGGTTCTTATTTCATTTTCATATGTAATTTCAATGAATCATGGACGTTTTTCATACAAACTTTTGTGTTCATTTTCTTTATTTTTACATTTTATTTGTTTTAAGATGGCTATACCATTACACACACCCACACTCACAAATGCAGGTACCCTTCAATTCCGGATTCCATGGGTAACGATACTGCTATAGCCTTCAGTGACTTTGAAGATCTGATCTACCAAGCCGAATACGAAGGTGAGGAAGATTGTGAGGTGCCAGGGGAATTGGATAGACTTCTACAACAAGAGGAAAGGGCTATTCTGCCTCATGAGGAGCTGTTGGATACAATCAACTTGGTTACTGAGGAAGACAGAAAGGAAATCAGAGTGGGTGCCAACCTAGAGCCGAGTGTCAAGGAGCGCTTAATTCAGATACTGCATGATTATGTTAAAATCTTCGCCTGGTCATACGAAGACATACCGGGACTCGATATAGATATTGTGGTACACCGTCTACCCACAAGAGAAGACTGTCTACCAGTTAAACAAAAGGTCCGCCGCATGAGACCTGATATGTCAGAGAAGATCAAAGCAGAAGTTATGAAGCAGTTTAATGTTAGATTTCTGGCTGTTACTTCCTATCCTCAATGGGATGCTAAAATTGTGCCCGTGCCTAAAAAGGACGGCAAAGTCAGAATGTGCGTGGATTATATAGATTTAAACAGGGCCAGCCCTAAAGATGATTTTCCACTTCCGCACATTTACATCCTGGTTGATAATACAGCTCAGCATAAAGTATTTTCTTTCATGGACGGATTCTCAGGCTATAACCAGATCAAAATGGCACCTGAGGACATGGAAAAAACTACTTTTGTTACACAGTGGGGTACGTTCTGCTACAAAGTGATGCCATTCGGACTGAAGAATGCCGGGGCAACCTATCAACGCGCCATGGTAGCTTTGTTTCATGATATGATACATCATGAGATAGAGGTCTACGTAGATGACATGATAGCCCGTTCACAAACTGAAGAAGAACACCTCGACCACTTGGAAAAGCTGTTTGTCAGGTTGAAGGAATATAAGCTAAGGCTAAACCCTAACAAGTGCACATTCGGAGTCCGATCCGGTAAACTCTTGGGTTTCATTGTCAGTAACAAAGGCATCGAGGTTGATCCTGCCAAAGTCAAAGCTATACAAGAAATGCCCGCTCCTCGCACTAAGAAGGAGGTCAGAGGTTTCTTGGGACGGCTAAACTACATTGCTAGGTTCATTTCTCACTTAACATCTACCCGTGAGCCAATCTTCAAGCTGTTGAAGAAAGATCAGGTGGTTAAATGGAATGATGACTGTCAAGTTGCTTTCAATAAAATCAAGGAGTATTTTCTAGAGCCTCCTATCTTGATGCCACCCGTCGAAGGAAGACCGCTAATCATGTATCTGACCGTCCTAGAGAATTCAATGGGGTGCGTACTGGGGCAGCATGACGAGTCTGGCCGAAAAGAGCATGCCATTTATTACCTTAGCAAAAAGTTTACCGACTGTGAAACAAGATATTCACTGCTCGAGAAAACTTGATGCGCTTTGGTATGGGCTTCTCGCCGGCTAAGGCAGTATATGTTGACTCATACCACTTTGCTGATATATAAGATGGATCCGATCAAATACATCTTTGAGAAGCCTGCTTTGTCTGGAAGAATAGCTAGAGGGAAGACGATCCTGACTGAATATGATATACAGTACACGACCCAAAAAGCTATAAAAGGGAGTGTGTTAGCTGACCATCTGGCCCATCAAGCTGTTGAAGATTACCAATCCATGAAGTTTGACTTCCCTGACGAAGACATCATGACATTGGACAATATTGAAGACTTCAGACCATATGACGGTCCTGAACAAGGATCCCGATGGACCCTGTACTTTGACGGTGCCTCCAATGCACTTGGCAACGGTATCGGTGCTGTGCTCATATCCACAGAAGGATGCCATACTCCTTTCATCGCCAGACTTTGCTTCAACTGTACGAACAACATGGCAGAGTATGAAGCATGCATCTTTGGACTCAAGGCTGCCATAGACTTGAGAATCAAATCTTTGATTGTATTTGGGGACTCAGCTTTGGTTATCAGTCAAATCAAAGGAGAGTGGGACACTAAGCATCCAAACCTCATCCCTTACAAAGAACATGTCTTGATATTGCTACCACATTTCGAGCAGATTACCTTCGAGCACTTCCCGCGAGAAGAAAATCAGCTAGCCGATGCTCTAGATACAATGTCATCCATGTTTAAACTTAACTGGGATAATGAGGCTCCCTAGATCACCATTGAGCGGATGGACGAACCAGCGCACTGTCACGAGATTAATACCAAAGAAGTAGTGGACCAGCCTTGGTTTCATGAAGTCAAAAGGCATCTCGAGGCTCAAGAATATCCTGAAGGAGCTTCAATCAATGACAAAAAGTTCTTAAGGAGATTCTTAGCTAAGTTTTTCCTAAGTAATGGCATCTTGTACAAGCGCAATCATGATTCTATTCTGCTCAGTTGCATGGACAAAGCTGAAGCTGAAAAGATCATGGCCGAATTGCATGAAGGCACCTTTGGCACTCACTCTTGCGGGCATACGATGGCAAAGAAGATTCTAAGGGCAGGCTATTATTGGTCTACCATGGAAGCAGACTGCTATCAACACTCTCGGACTTGTCATAAATGTCAAATCTATGCAGACAAGGTACACGTGCCTCCGGTCCCTCTAAATGTCTTAACAGCTCCTTGGCCCTTCGCTATGTGGGGAATTGACATGATTGGAGAGATCAAGCCTATAACATCCAATGGACACCGCTTCATTCTGGTGGCCATTGACTACTTCACCAAGTGGGTCGAAGCAGCTTCCTTCGCATCCGTCACTAAGAATATTGTTGCCCGCTTCATCAAGCAGAACCTTATCTGTCGATACGGTATCCCCGAAAGGATCATCACTGATAACGGTACAAACCCTAACAATACTATAATCACCGCCTTGTGCAAGCAGTTCAAGATTCAACATCACAATTCATCTCCCTATCGGCAAAAGATGAATGGTGCTGTCGAAGCTGCTAACAAAAATATCAAAAAGATCATACAAAAAATGACAATCATCTACAAGGACCGACATGAGATGCTACCGTTTGCTCTTCACGGGTACCGTACCACGACTCACACATCAACTCACTACGCCAAAAAAGACCTACGAAAGCGCTTTTTTGGCCTTTAAAAGCGCTTAAAAGCGCCTTCTAAGGTGGCACTGCTATAGGTTTTAGCAGCGCTTTTTGTTTAATGAAAAGCGCTTTCGTAGGTCTACCTATGACAATGCTTTTTCTAAAAAGCGCTTTCTTAAGTAGGCTTTTGGCAGCGCTTTTTCTGAAAAGCGCTTTCTTAAGTATGCTTTTGGCAGCGCTTTTTCTAAAAAGCGCTTTCTTAAGTAGGCTTTTGGCAGTGCTTTTTCTAAAAAGCGCTTTCTTAAGTAGGCTTTTGGCACCACTTTTTCTAAAAAGCGCTCTCTTAAGTAGGCTTTGGCAGCGCTTTTTTATGAAGAAGCGCTTTCATTGGTCTACCTAAGGTGGCGCTTTTTTCTGGAAAAGAGCTTTCATAGGTTGTCTTTTAGCAGCGCTTTTTCCTAGAAAAGCGCTGTCATATGTTTACCTTAGACAACGCTTTATATGAAAAAGCGCTTTCATAGGTCTACCTAAGGCAGCGTTTTTCTTCAAAAAGCGCTTTCATAGGGTGTTTTTTTAGAGGTATAATTTATATAATTCATATACCTGCATTGTTTGCAGCATATTATTTATATAAACCAGTTGCCATAACCTGTAATTCATAAACAGCGGTAATGCATTGTATACCATTGTAATCCAAAATATATATACACCATTTTTGTACCTCAAAATATATATAAACCATTGTTATCAACATTGTAACTCAAAATCAGTCTTACAAAATCAACCCTAACAACAACTAAACCAGTCCTTATATGATTCTCTGCTCAATAAAATATTGACACAATTCCTCTTTGATTTCTTCCAACTGAAGTTTCGTGTAATATGCACATTTGTACTCATCGAAGTACTACATAACAAAACATAATATGCATGATTTAGTTAAAAGTAAAAAATTATATGAAATATCCGAGAAATAATAAAACAAATCCTAAGTTATAAATCCATACCGTGACTGGAATCTCTATTTGATTCAGTTGAATGATTTCTTTGATAAACCGCATAACGAAGTATCCGCAATCTATACCATTTTGTTGTTGAAGACACTACATAGAAAAACAAATAAGAATATATAGTTGTATTATTTTATCAAATAGCATAAATATTATAAGCAAAATAGTGGAAATTAATATACCTGCACTTTGATCCAATTAATGTTGTTTGATTTAGACCGTCGTACCCGAGCTTCTCTTTGACACCGGAATACTTGTATCGCTCTAACAAAATAAAAAAATATATTTAGAACAATGTCACAGAAATAATTAAATATATAAATACACACAAATATTTAGAATAATCTCACTTACGTATCAATCATTAACTTCATATCCGGATAATTTGTCCAATCACCGTCAACCGAATTCAGATAATAGACCACTTCTTTTATAGGATCGATAGCAACCAACAACCAGTGACGTCTATAAATTAAAACAACAGTTTAGAAGAAATTTTTCTACGCAAAAATTACAAATATTAAAATGAACTTAGAATGAAAATCTAACCCTGTAGGAATAGTATTATACGCCCAAAGATATAAGCTTTCTGTACTGCCAGTTGCCATGAATCTTTCGACCAAGTGCTCTCTTACTGATTCCGGTTCCCTACCAATTATCGCTCCGCTGATACAGGAGGAAGACACGAAATGGAATCTGTTTGACAATTGATTCCCGCACATCAATTTGTCATATAACAACCTTAAATAAAAACATAATTAATATTAGACTATATTCATTGAAATGTTTAAAAAAGATTTCAGCTAATTACATAATATAAAGATGGGGTTACCGGATGTATGCGTGCATAATACTGACGCCCAATTCTTTATGACGGAAAATCTGTTCCACGTCCTCATGTCCAATTATTTCGGTGCAAGGAAAACCAAAGATACCTTGATCCATATCCATTTGACGAATACCACCATCCATCAAATCTGTTGTTCCCACAATTGTTTCAAGACACTGCAGGTATCGAGGGAAAAATCTAGTAGGCACCCTTTTCTTGGGTGGTACGCCAACGATTTTCTGGCTCACTTGTTGTGACCCTTGAAAAGGTACCTAAAAATCATATAAACTCAGTTAAATTATAAAATTATGCAGTTTTTTATTCGGATCATATAATTAACACTTTAAACGTACCTCTTTTTGTGATACATCAGACTCGTCGTGCCGCAAAATCCCTTTACCCTTAGATGCGGGTGTTGTAGGAGTCTATAATTACCGTGGAAATAACTGAGGTCAGAACTGACAGTTGAAGACTTAAAGATTCATAATTGTTTTCAACATACCTGATCATCTATGAAAATGAGGTCCGATGGCCATGCAACAAAAGATCCTATTGCATCTCGCAGCAATATGGTCTCAGCAACAATGTCAGGTATCGGCAGCAACGCATCCATATCTAAAGCAATGTCAACCGATACTTTCATGTGTCCATCCGGAAGCGGTCTATGGTGAAGTAAATCTCCCGAAGTGTTATGGACTTTTCCCTTGCCAACTAGTCGATAAGTCAGCGACGATAGGTATAGCTGGCAAGATGAAATGCCCTAAACCAATAAAAATAGTTAGAAGTGACTAAAAATATTTTATAATAATAACAAATATATATTGAAAATTACCTCGGGAAATTTATGCTGATAGTTGATACTAGATTTGTCACTAGTTTCTTTCAATTGTGAACTGCTCTTTTCCGCCATATCTCTCTCTTTATCCTTCTACAATTCACGGACTTGAGCTTGTAAATCCTGCAATGTTTGCATCACTTCTGCATTGCTAGGATTTCTTCTCCTAGGATGCTTATACAAAGAGGTTGGAGTCACACCATGACCTTTACCCCTCACCCGACCCGGATACTCAGCAATATTTAGTGCTCGACTAAGTACGCTCCTGGTATCCTGATGATCCTCACCTGGGGATACCGATTGCGACAAGGTCTCCTGTAATTCATTTACATATCGAAAATTATTAGTGGAGATAAAAAATTATTTAAATATTAATAAAGATTAATTGATTTAACTAAAGAAACAATCTTCTACTTACACATTCATCATACACATGTTGAATATCGGGATTAACAGCTTGATCCTTGCCCACACGGGCTTCCTTCCATAACAAATGTGCCGGTAGTGATGTTGCGTCACTTTTCGTCTCTTCTAACTACGCATTGACACAAGTCTTAAGATCATCAATTATAACACATTGAGAGAATTAATAAGATCATAGAGTTTATATTTACTTACAATTTTTCCCTCTAAGCGAGCATATCCCAAACGCCATTTTTTGTATGGATATGCGGGTTTTGACGCTCTCTCGCGATTTATAGCACTCACTTTCTTAAAATTCTCGTCTCTTCTTTGGCCTACAAAACCAACCCATTCTTCAGGTGTAATGAAGTTCTTATATTTCTTTGGACGTTCCGGATCCTCTTCAAGAAAATTTCCTTCATCATCTTTATGATACTTGTTTGTTAAAAATGTTCTCCACCCTCTGTGTCTTTTTCCAGCCAAACCCATTATATACTTTTTACGGGTATCTTCAATGTTAAAAGACCTCTACAAAAAAACATGCGCATAAAGTGTGATAGTAAAAGAAATTTAAACACATATTATTGTCAAGATAAAGCAAATAACAAAACCATATATGTACCTTTATCTCAGTCCAAACTTTCTTCTTAGCCTCATCCAACTCTCCTCTTTTCCATCTAGGAGTGGTGATCGGAATGTGTATACGAACAAGCGTACCAATGTAGCTTGTCAACTTTGCAGCATTAGACTCAATTAGTTGGTCATTATCATTCCAATCTACATTATATGTTACTCCTCTATCTCTATCACGGATGATTCCCCTCATAATAGTTATACCTCGTGTAATATCTTTTTCTGAAGTCTTTTCTGAAGTATTTTCTGGAGTATTTTCAGGAGCATTTTCAGGAGCATTTGCATCTTTTGAGTTTTCTTGATTACTAGCCATTTGACCTGTAATAATGAAAAAAAATAAAAATGAAATGACAAATATAAAAATGAAATGGCAAATAAAAATGAAATGACAAATAAAAATGAAATGACAAATAAAAATGAAATGACAAATAAAAATGAAATGACAAATTAAATTTTATTGAATGATATAGGCTATAATTATATATACTATTACCCTTTTCACTAAGGTCTCTTTCTTTTCTTGGTAGGAATGTGTTCTACTCGTCTCTTAACAACGCGGACAATTGGATTAATCCAAATACCCTCATTATGATCGTTTCTAATACATGATTCATTATCATTTTGATCAGTTATGGTTAAAGATTCAATGTCAACACCAATATCACTTTGATCTCCAATGCTTTCATCAATTACTTTGTTAGATAATAGCACTATAGACCATTTCGTACTTGTCGGATCATTGACATAGAACACTTGTTTAGCTTGAGAGGCTAGAATGAAAGGCTCATCTTTGTACCCCACCCTATTAAGATCCACTTGCAAAAAACCTGACTTATCCATTCGTATGCCATTATTATTTTCAACCCACTTGCAACCAAATATAGGAATCTGAAACTTCTCGTAATCAAACATCCAAATGCGCTCGATAACCCCAAAATATGACAGATTTGCAAATTTTGGGTTTAAGTCCTTCACACTTGATATATGCATTGCTTCAGCGATCAAGGTGACACCACTATTTTGCATAGTACTTTTGTCATCCTGTTCTTTGGTATAAAATGTGTATCCATTAATTGCATATGCGCTATAAGAAAACACAACTAAACTTGGACCGTATGCTAAACATCTCAATCTTTCTGTTACTGAAGCATGATCTGAACGATACTTTGAATAAATATGTTCCTTAAACCATGGTATGAAACTTCGATTGTGCTCTCGTATAATCCAATTCTCATTTCTATTCGGATTTAAACCTCGAAGAACACCCTTGTGAATTTCAACATACGACTCAACTTCAAGCTCATTATGCAGAACATACAAATGCACTTGATCCCGTTCGACCATTGATACTGTCACAACTTTATTTCCAATTAGCTTCTTACCTTCTTTTTTTTCAACAACATCAGATTTGGGGAGTCCAATTGATTGAACATTTGACAGATATTCAGTACAAAACTCAACCGCTTCTTCAACAATATATCGTTCAGAAATACAACCCTCTGGTCGACTTCGGTTTTTCACATACCCTTTTAATATTTTCATATAACGTTCAGTAGGGTACATCCATCTCATATAAGCTGGTCCACACAGTTATGTCTCTTTGACAAGATGAACGACAAGATGAACCATTATGTCAAAAAACGAGGGAGGGAAATACATTTCAAGATCACACAAAGTAACAACTATTTCTTTTTGCAATGTTGGTAAGATCTCAGGATCGATCACCTTGCTGCAAATTGACTTGAAGAAAAAACACAGTTTAGTTATTGCGCTTCTTACTTTTTCTGGAAGAATAGAATGTATACCTATCGGTAGAAAATGTTCCATTATAACATGGCAATCATGCGTCTTTAAACTCTTTAACTTGAGGTCTTGCATAAACACAAGTCTTCTAATATCTGATGAGTAGCCTTCTGGAACTTTAACATCACTTAGGAACTTACACAATATTTTTTTCTCCTTTCTGGATAGAGTGTAAACAGCAGGTGGTAGATATGTTCGTCTTCCTTTTTTCACGGGTCCCAATTCAGTTCTTATTCCCATCTCTACCATGTCCTCCCTTGCTTTAAGACCATCCTTAAACTTCCATTTTATATTGAGTAACGTACCAATAACATTGTCAAATACATTTTTTTTCAATATGCATAACATCAAGAAAATGTCTTACGTACAAAGATTTCCAATATGGCAATTAAAAAAAAATAGACCTCTTCTTCCACCCACCTGTAACAACTTTATGTGCAAAAGGCTTGCCAAAATGAATACTCACATCTTTCACCTTTTCAAATAATTGATCACCTGTCAATCCAGGCGGAGCTCTACGTTGTTCGGTATCTCCATTGAACGCTTTTCTCCATCCACGATATTGATGTTTAGAATTTAAGAATCTACGATGACCGAGAAAGACATTCTTTTGACAAAGTTTCAATCACATCATATTGGTTCCATCTTCACAGATAGGACACGCTTTTTCACCTTTAATGCTATACTCGAATAGATTTCCGTAGGCTGGAAAGTCGTTAATTGTTTCAAACAACATCGCCCTCAAGTTGAAACTTTCTTTCCTATACCCATCATAAACCTCCACACCGTTCTCCCACAAAATCTTCAAATCTTCGATTAAAGGTTCCAAATATACGTCTATGTCATTTCCTGGTTGTTTAGGCCCAGAAATTAACATAGATAACATCATGTACTTACGCTTCATACATAGCCACGGAGGTAGCTTATAAATCATAAGAATCACAGGCCATGTGCTATGCGAGATACTTTGAATACCGTGTGGGTTCATTCCATCAGTAGACAATGCCAAGCGAAGGTTTCTTGCTTCTTTTCCAAATTTAGGATAATCATTATCAATTTTCATCCACTGTGGTGAATCTGCCGGATGTCGAAACTTTCCATCAACAATTCTTTCATCTGCATGCCAAGTTAAGTGTCTTGAATCGGTTTCACTATGATACATCCGTCTAAATCTCGGAATTATAGGAAAATACCATAAGACTTTTGCCGGAGACAACTTTTTCTTATATCGAGGGGCACCGCATTTAGGACACTCATTTAACGATGCATACTTGTTTCGAAACAAAACACAATCTTTTGGACAGGCATGTATCTTGTCATAGCTCATGCCAATAGAGTACAACATCTTTTTGGCCTCATACGTTCGATTGGGGAGAACATTATCCTCTGGTAGCATATCTTTCATAAGGGCTAATAACTCTGTGAAACTTTTATCCGACCATCCATTGTTCGCCTTTAAGTTGTACAACTTTAATACCGCAGGCAATCTTGTGAATTTTGTACAACCATTATACAACGGTTTCTCTGCATCGCTTACCATCCTCTCGAACATTTTGGGACAATAATTAAGATCTTCTTCAAGCGCTTCTGCAATCTCTTCAACTCGATCATAATCGTATGTATCTGTGCCATTATCGTTTGAAGCATAGGTCCTATTATCCCCCGATTCATCATTCCCGTCACTTTTCTCACCATGCATATTCCAACATGTATAACTTCTATCAATTCCATACCGTATTAAATACGATGCCAACTGAACCGCGTCAACCTGATTCCCATAACAGCAACACAAACAAGGACATGTCATTCGACCAGGGTCTTCGGCATGCACAACAACAAACTTAACGAATTCCGATACCCCGTTCTCGTACTCTTTCGACAATCGATTGGAATACATCCATGTCTTATCCATGGTTTACGGTTTCTGAGTCAATCTGAGCTAAATGATAAATTAGAAATCAAAACCAATACTCAAAACTTGCACTTGCTCTTGCACAACCATATAACAAAACCAATACTCAATACTTTTCACTAAATTCATTTTATTCTATCAACTGCTTTAGTACACAAGTATAACACAAGAAACCATAAACAAGAAACTATCATTGCTCAAAATCAATCATAAATTATGTGTGTACTCAAACTCAAAAAAGATAAAATTTTGCAGTTCAGTTGTACTATCAATGGAATGCATGCTACAAGTAATGATGAAAATAGGGGAAATGTGCATTTGCATGGATGCTTCCTTCATTCTCGTAAAGTCTTTTGACTTCTAAACATATATAGCAAGGCTAAATATTTTGGTTTACAATAGTGCATATAGTCCATATTTAACTCATATGTCTGTTATATGTGAAAACTTAGAGATGACATTTACATTGTGTTGTATGAGAGAAAAAATCGTACACACACTCTACAAAACTAAACTATAGAGTAAGCTATGGAGCAAGAAATGAATGGTATTTACTATCAATATGTTGTAGGCAAACAACAAGGCAAAACCACAATTATGGTCCAATCAAAACCCAACCACAACAAACACTATATCTGCGATAATATAGTTAATATGGAATGTGAAAGAATCTGCATAAACTAGCGATTCTGACCATCAGACCTGCAAACTCCAACACATATGCATTCCCCTACCACTATAGAAAAAAGTAATGCTACACAAAATTCCTATATCGAATTAACTAAAAGAATTATTAGAAGATAGTCACATCTTTATTCATACAAAACTATTCTAGAAATTAGAATCAAAGCAAGCATAGAACAATTTATTCATACAAAACTATACTAGAAATTGACATACCTAGAGCTGAGTTGTGTAACTTTGTGTTGTATATTATTGTGATTTCTGATGCAGCAAACTTTGTGATTTCACCTTACGTTTCTCCTGTGGCAAGTGGTGGTCGTTGTTCTGGTGAAAGAGTACTGATGAACGGAGGCGAAGGTCCTGATGAAGAAGTCCTGAAACTGCCCCGGTGGTCCTGAATAAGAAGACGGAGGCAGAGGTCCTGATGACGAATAGAAAAGTGGCAAGTGGTGATCGTGACGAAAATCTCCTCGTAGATGCTAACGGCGGCAGAGCTCTGGTTTAGGGATTTGATGATTTCGTGAAGAACAATAGAAAAGTGATGATACGAATTTTTGATTTTTATTATAAAACTACCTACGAAAGCGCTTCCTAAAGGTCACCTATAACAGCGCTTTTTAATGTAAAAGCGCTTTCGTAGCATATCCTATAGCAGCGCTTTTAAAAGCGCTTTCTAAAGGCCAGCTTTAGCAGCGCTTTGTAAAAGCGCTTTCTAAGGCTAACCTTTAGCAGCGCTTTTGAAAAGAGCTTTCTTAAGGTACCCTCTGAAAGGCACCCTTTAGCAGCGCTTCACAAAAAGCGCTTTCTAAGGGTGACCTTTAGCAGCGCTTTTGAAAAGCGCTTTCTTAAGGCACCCTTTGAAAGCGCTTTTTTTAAGCCAATTTTTTTTAAAACCTACAGCAGCGCTTTTTCCTAAAAGCGCTTTCGTATGTGTGCTGCTAAAACTTATTTTTGGCGTAGTGACTGGGGCAACACCCTATTCCTTGGTATATGGTATGGAAGCTGTTTTACCTATCGAGGTTCAGATTCCCTCCTTGAGAATCATGAAAGATGCTGGTTTGAGTGAAGACGATTGGATCCAAACCCGGCTTGATCAGTTGAACTTAATTGACGAGAAGAGACTTACTGCTGTTTGCCATGGTCAGACGTATCAAAAGCATATGATCAAGGCTTTCAACAAGAAAGTCAGACGCCAAGTGTATCAAGTTGGAGATCTTGTGATCAAGCGCATCATCTTGCCACAAAGTGATCCCATGGGCAAATGGACTCCTACCTGCGAAAGACCATTTGTGATCAAGAACATCTTTTCTGGTGGGGCAATGATTTTAACCACTATGGACGGCGACGACCTGTCGCACCCTGCAAATGCAGACATAGTCAAAAGATACTACGCATAAATGACCCGCTAGGTTGACACACCTAGGCAAAAAAAAGGGCATCTCGGTGAATCAAAAACCCGAAAGAGCGATTCAGGCAAATATTAGGGATAAAAAAAAATCTGTACACCCGGCAAGTTGAAAACTCGAAAGGGCGACTTGGGAAAAAAAGGGTTTCCCGGTGGACTGAAAACCCGAAAGGGCGATCTAGGAAAAAGTTAGGGAATTAAAGCGTATGACTATGTCTCGTCGGATCACTTTAAGGACAATCTCTTCACAGACAAACCTGGAGTTTCTGATCAATCCAATCATCTTTGGACGAAGCAACGAATGGACAAGATATTCGGAGTTAGGAAGGCTATAACAGAATAGGAACCCCATGGGATTTTTACACTTAGCCATCTTTCTTTGTATAAATTTTTCTCATTTTTTATGACACCATCCTCTTATTAGGATGTCTGTCTCCTTTGTACAAAACACTTATTCAAAGTAAATACAAAGATATCTCTTTCAAAGTACAGAAAACTATTTTCCTTTTTCTTTACACTTGTGTTTTATTTGCAAAAACGTCCAATGATTCATTAATGAACATATGCATTTGAACATAATTACTGTTTACAAATAAACATGATGAAAAAGAACAATTACTGACAGGTAGAAAGATTAGGAAAACATCTTTAGGCTATTCCATGAGCAATCCCTACAACATGTCATTAAGATCCCCAATGGAGCCAAAACTTTGAACTACAGATCCCTAGCGGAGCTGAGACTACCAACCACCAATCCCTAGCTGAGCCGAAACTTCGAACTATCAACCCACAGCGAAAATCATCCAGTTTCTCCAGGTTTCCCCTGTAAGTGGTCTCGAAGCTTGAAAATCAACCAGATAACGATTAACTTTTGTTTCTCCCCAACCGAGGGTAACTCTCCAGTAGATTGGCATACAACCCAAACTCCTGAACTCCCCCAGCGGAATTAAGCTTTTCCCCACAGAGTTTTCACTACAGGATAAACTTTTTCCCCATAGAGTTTTATTGCTTCTCGACAGAACAAAGACTCCCGTCAATAATCCCCAGTAGAAGTCATTAAAATTCTCTGGATTCCCCAAGCATATTCCTCAAGAAGTATATGACAATACTCTCACAGCGGAATCCTCAGCAGTCAAGCATTTATCTTCCTCGGCAGCAGTCAAGGATTTATTTTCCCCGGCAGCAGTCAAGGATTTATTTTCCTCAGTAATACAACAAATCAGCTTACATGCGCATACATTACATTCATATATCATAAACATGGATAAAACACATTTATTGCATCATACATTTCATGCAACATAACTTTGTGTTTCAGCTAACATTTTACCCTTTTCAGGATAAGATTAACAGTTATCTTTAACAAATATTCAAAATATTCAGATATAGTACAGATACACTCCAGACACGGAAGTTATTCTGGTACTCATTCACATTCAGACTTAATTTCAAGATATAGTACAAATACACTCCAGACACAGAAGTCATTCTGTCATTTATTCAAACTCCAAGTACCGATACAGTTCAGATACACTCCAGACACGGAAGTCATTCTGTCATTTATTCAAACTCCAAGTACCGATACAGTTCAGATACACTCCAGACACGGAAGTCATTCTATTACTCATTCAGACTTAATTTCAAGATACAATATAAATACACTCCAGACACGGAAGTCATTTTGTTACTCATTCAGACTTAATTTCAAGATACAGTCCAGATACGCTCCAGACAAGGATGCCATCCTGATACTTATTCAAACTCCAATTACCGATACAGTACAGATACACTCCATACACAGAAGTTATTCTGTTACTCATTCAGACTTAATTTCAAGATACAGTTCAGATACGCTCCAGACACGGAAGCCATTCTGTCGCTTATTCAGTTTCATCCTACAGATACACTCGAGACACGAAAGTCATTCTGTCACTTATTCAGATTCAAGGACAAATACAATTCAGATACGTTCCAAATACGGACACCATTCTGATGCTTATTCTGTCGATTTACAACCAAACATTCTTGGATGGCATCTACAAGCCCATCTCCACAAGATTCTAACATCTCTCCAAATGGCATCTTTAAGCCCATTCCCTCAATTACACTTTTGTCGAGCGCAAATTTATAGGCACTCTAGTGTCCAATCATCTTTTACCTTCGAGTCACAAACGACAAAACTCGCCGATCTAACTCTCCAGGTTCAAGAAGATTGATCAGGGGCAGCTGTTGTACCCCAAAATTTGCCCTCCCATTTTTCATAGAAAGCACAACCCTAGGGTTTCTCAAATATTCAAGTTGGCTCAGGAATCGATCAGACAGATTTTCTCCTTTGGCAGTAAACCAACAGTTAGGGTTTTTCTTGCAATTCTCAAAAGAAATGAATTCTCAAAGATCCAATTGGCTTTCAAAGATTTTCATGCTTTCTCAAGTTTACTGAAAAGACAATGTTTGTTCTCAAGGTTAACCAAATGATTTGCGTCTTCTAAAACATTTGCTTGTTTAGGAAATGGAATAGACAGTGCGTGTTTTTTTGGAATGCAGTTGCAAGATTACATAATTATTGGAATTTAAATTATCAGGTTGGAGCATTTTGTTTCAATTATCTTGATTGGGAATCTTTAAGAATTAGCTGGGATGCGAAGAGAAAATTATAAGTTCTTCACAGTAAAGGATTTCAATTAACACCAGAATATCTTATAAGACTTTCTCCAATTTTTCAAACGTTGTTACAAAATAATTTATTATTTAAATACTTTAGGTTTTACAACTTATCGTATTTGAAAATAAATTAGTACAACTTTGGTTACAATACAAGAATGTTCCTCTCTAAATTACAAAGAAAAGAAAATGAATCTATGCCTAAGGTTGACTGAGGTTCCTTTGCTTCCATGCTTGTCACAGAGTCTCTTGCTTCCCATGCTTTGTCGTCTCCATTGTGCTCACATGAAAATGAAAGACAGAAGAAAAAGTTAGTATAAATTAATTGGACATGAGCAAGAATTTTCAAAAGAAAAAGTGTTCATCAATAAAATTTGCAATTTGGAATCAGAAGGCCATTTTTAATTCATCACATTTTTTATTTTCTCTATTTGCAAATCACAAGAGAATTATTCTTCTTGGTTCACAAAAAGAAGAAATAAGAAATGCAAGCAAGCTATCCAAACAAGAAATGCAAGCAAAGCTATCCAAACAAGAACAAATGCAGCAAGGCTGTCCAAACAAACAAGATGCCCAAACAGCAGCCAAACAAATATTCCAAACAGAAGGCGCAAAACAGAGCCACACAAGCAGCAAAATGGCAAGTAACAAACAACAGCGCAAACTGGGCAGCAGTACAAGCAACAAACATCATAAGCTAGAGCATGCAGCAAAAGAAGTATAGCAATATGGTAAACTAAGTCAAGCAAGCAAGAGGCTTGTTTAATAGCCATTTCACCATGTTCCATTTTTTTGCAAACTTTTCAGAAAAAGGCAAAAGACCAATTGACTCTTAGGGTCATTGAGAGAGAAGAGAGGAAAGAAGTCACCTAGGGATGCACAACCCTGCTGCCTTGACTGCCACAATTGTATAGAAGCTGCTAGAAAACAAAACTGCCATCAAAAAGCCAAAGGAACAACACAACAAAATATTCAATTTCTTTGTTTTCCCCCCTTTTTGAATAAGATTTCAACCAAAGCCACATGAATATAACAGTAAACAAAGCGCTGAATCAAGATAGGGAGAAAATTATCAAACTCAGAAAACAGTCAAAGTCCAAAAATTGTCAAAACATTTTCAAACCAAAAAACCTCAAAAACTGTTACAAAGCCAACAGTAAGAACCGAATCACCAACTTTCAAACCATCAAACCAAACCTATGAACAAAAACCAGAATAACCAACCTTCAAACTGTCAAACTAATATTCAAACCTGTCAAACAAGTTCAAACCAAAAAATCCCAAACTGTCAAACCCAAACTCTGAACCATAACTATAATATTCAAACCTCCAAACTGATAAACCTCTCAAATACTGCAACCCATCAACAAAACATACCAAGCCAAGCAAAAACAACACCCAAGCTCAAAACAGCTCACAAACCTGTAACAAACTCATCAAACCTGTTAACCAACAAATCTAAAACAACAAAAACATTCAAAACCAAAACTGATAAACCTTCTCAACACCATCAAACCTCAAAAACTATCAACAAATTAAAAAAAAACCAGAAAAAGTTTCAAAACTGTCAAAACCATCTCAATACCATCAGACCTGCAAACTGTAAACCAACATCCCAATACCAACATTCCAAAAATCCATAACCAAAAACAGGATAAAAAACTTGCAACAAACAAGTCTTAAGCTTCAAACACAACCAAAAAAGCCTAAAACCATAATCAAATAAAACAGTATTCAAGCCTCAAACATCCCAGATAACCAACATCATCAAATCATTATCATCAGCAAACATCATCAAATCATTATCATCAACAAACATCATCAAATCATTATCATCAGCATCATCATTATTCAAAGCACAGAAAACAGAAGAAGGTTACCAGAAATACCAAGGCCTTCATCTTCATTTCTTCCCCCCGTCTCCGGCCACCAAGGAGCGTCACTTCTCTCAGTCTCACTATCATTTTCATTTCACAGAAGATTTCCAAACAGGTATGAACTTTTCATCTTTCTCATAAATCCCTAAAAACATATTTTCCTGCATTTCAATGGACAATAAGATGGATTAACAGAAAAACACATGAATAAGACAAAAAAACAAAAAAATCGTTCAAGCTTTAATAACAACAGAACCGTACCATTTCTAAGAAAACCAATGAAAATTGTTTAAGGAGGTGAGGTTGAGAGGCGCTCCGGCAACAGAAAGTTGGGGGGGGGGGGGGGAAGATCAGCTAAGCTAGAATCGAGCATCTTAGACATAAATCAGAACTTAGGGTTTCCAGAAAAACATGAATCAGGGCGAGACAAAGATTCCAAAAGTGGTTTGTTCATGAAATTAGGAAGAGGTGAGTGATAAGGTGAGAAGATGAACGAAAGTGGATGAGTTAAGATGAAAAAAAGATGAACATAGAGGGACGAAGGAGACGAGGCAGCGCCGCTGTAAGCCAAAGGGTCTCAAAACCCTAATTTGGCTTTGTCCCCTAATCAACAACTAGTGCAGTTTAAACATTGGGCCTGTTTCGTTTACAGATCCCTAAAGCCCATACACTTTGCTAATTCACCCCCCATCTGGCCTTGTTTTGTTTCAGCAATAACACCATGTTTCTTTGGGCCTAACACTTCCTAAATCTCCCTTAAGCCCATTTGTTACTTGTTTTTTTTTTAAATTTGTTTCTTTTTTTTTGATAATAAAATTACTAATTAAAACATAAAATACCTTTTATACATTTAATTTAAGTCTTGAAATTAATTTTTTATCATTTTCTTTTTTATAACTTATCTTTATTAATTTTTTGCACTTAATAAAAACATCAAAAAATTTAATTTAATTTGTTTCCTTTCTTTAAACTTATTTGCATAATTAATAAAATACAAAAAAAATAATAATAAAGATTTTAATCTTTTTTTTAGAATAGGTTTTATCTTTTTCTTTTCATGTAAATACATTTCATTTCATATTTTATTGACTTTATTTCATAAATTGTCATAGCTTTATATTAAATCGCACAACAATTCGATTTGGTTGTATTGTTTGATATTTGGACATTGCTATTTTCATTTGATTCATCCCCATTTGTAACAATTGTACCCCCATTCCCGAATACATTCTGTAATAGCGTAGAATTTCAATTCCCGCAATTTACTGTTTTCCATATACTGTATAGTAACTAGGCATGTATGGCAAGATTCAAAAATCCATCGCTAGATGACCTAATCCAAGAATAAAATAACTTGAAACCAACACACTTTTTCACACGCGCACCTCTAGGGTAACCTCGCTCGTTGCCTCGGAAATACAATCATGTCCCTCGAATATGAGATACTCTAGAAATGAGCTTTCGATAAAAAAGATCGTAGTCCCTCGATGACCCTTGATGTTTCCTTCGATTAAAACGATCTTGTCCCTTACAAAAATTGCTAAAGCGTCTTACAAGTTGCCTTCAATGAGTGTAAAATTGACCCGCGCCTATCCCTTCACATCCAATGGTGAGGCTTCTTACCAAATCAATGGTAAGATAACACCATTAAAAGGAAGAAGAAAAGAATAATTTAAGACCTTTCGAGTAGATAGATTCGCTCTTAGTTACTCGCTTGCTCACGACAAAAAAATCTTTACACCTACGCCTCTGTTTCAAAATATTTTCAAAAGACAAAACATTTTGTATAAATTCTTATAGAGACGAGAACCATTGCAAAATCTCTTTTCAAAACACTTTTCGAAACACAATCCACAAACACATCCTTGAACCACTTTTCGAAACAAAACTTTGTATACGTTCTTATAGAGACGAGAACCATTACAAAGAGATTTTGCAAAATACTTTCAAATCCCACACCACAAGCACACAATCAAACAAAAGCAAGTGATCTAAACAAGTAACTAAGAGCCCATGGAATACTATGGATGAAAAGGGTGCTAATACCTTCCTCTTTCATAATCTACCCCCCGAACCTGAGAAATAATCTCGAAAGATCTTTCCTGTGCTTTTTTACCTTTCCTTTTGGATAAAAGAAAAGTCGGTGGCGACTCTTGCTAACCGCACAAGTGCGAACGAAACGCAAAACTTCAAGTCAGTTCTCCCACCGTATCACACCCATCAAAGACCATAGTCCATCGGGATCCTTGTTCAGGTCCGTCATATGGTCCAAGTTTCGCGTAGTCGGTCACTAGCATGATGTTCTCATCCGAGAAATCAAAGTTCATAGACTGATAATCATCAACAAATTGATGGGCCAAATGATCTGCTAATACACCTCCTTTGATGGCCTTTTGCATTGTGTATTGAATATCGTACTCAATCAAGATCATTTGCCATCTAGCTATCCATCCAGAAAGAGCAGGTTTCCCGAAGATGTACTTGATAGGGTCCATCTTAGAAATCAGTAGAGTGGTATGAGTCAACATATACTGTCTTAGCCAATGAGCAGCCCATGCCCGAGTGCAACAAGTTTTCTTGAGCAGTGAATTTCTGGTCTCACAGTCGGTAAACTTTTTTCTCAGGTTGTAAATAGCATGCTTTTTTCGGCCAGACTCGTCATGTTGTCCCAAAACACACCCCGTAGAATTATCTAGCACTGTCAAGTACATGATCAAGGGTCTTCCTTTAACTAGAGGCATGAGAATAGGAGTTTCTTGCAGATATTCTTTGATTTTGTCGAAGGCAGCTTAGCATTCATCATTCCATCTGACTACTTAATCTTTCTTCAAGAGTTTGAAGACTGGCTCACAAGTAGCAGTCAAGTGAGATATGAAGCGAGCGATGTAGTTAAGACATCCTAAGAATCCTCTAACTTCCTTTTCAGAGTGAGGGACTGGCATTTCTTGGATGGCCTTTACCTTGGTAGGATCGACTTCGATGCCTTTACCACTGACAACAAAACCTAAAAGCTTTCAAGATCATACTCAAAATGTGCACTTGTTAGGGTTCAACCTCAATTTGTACTTTTTCAACCTCTCGAATAACTTGTACAGGTGATCGAGATGTTCTTCTTCAGTTTGTGATCTTGCAATCATATTATCCACATATACCTCTATCTCATGATGGATCATGTCATGAAACAAAGCTACCATAGCCCTTTGATATGTTGCCCTTGCATTCTTTAATCTGAACGGCATGACCTTGTAGCAAAAGGTTCCCCATTACATAATGAAAGTGGTCTTCTCCGTGTCCTCGGGATCCATCCTAATTTGATTATAGCCAGAGAAACCATCCATGAAAGAGAAGACTTTATGTTAAGCAGTGTTATTGACCAAGACATCAATATGAGGTAGAGGGAAATCATCCTTGGGACTTTCCCTATTCAAGTCCCTATAATCTACGCACATACAAACTTTTCCGTCTTTCTTTGGCACTGGCACCACGTTTGCAACCCATTGGGGATAAGATGTCACAGCTAGGAATCCTGCGTCAAATTGTTTCATCACCTCAGCTTTTATCTTTCCAGACATGTCAGGCCTCATGCGATGAACTTTTTGTTTGACAGGAGGACAATCTTCCTTTGTCGATAGACGATGAACTACAATTTCGGTATCCAACCCTGGCATATCTTCATACGACCAAGCAAACACTTCCACATAGTCATGCAACATCTGAACCAATCTGCTTTTGACACTGCTTTCCAGGTTAATGCCGATCTTGACCTCTTTCTTGTCTGTTTCGGTACCTAGATTGATGAGTTCAATTGACTCTTCGTGTGGCTGAATAGATTTTTCCTCTTGTAATAGAAGGCTGGCTAGCTCTCCCGATATTTCATAATATTCCTTGCCTTCGTCTTCGACTTAGTTAATTGGGTGTTCAAAATCATAGTCGGCAATAGTAGAGTCATCGGCAATGAGATCCAAAGTGGATGAGGACCTGCAAGAGTGTGTGTGTGTGCATGTAAGATACATGGCTATTTTGAAAATGTATGGAAGAAAAAAATAAAGACAATGAGCACCAAAGGTAAAATTCAAAAAGTACAATGATTTGTATTGAATGATCATATGATAAAATGAAAATAAATAAAACCCTTGACAGATGGACCATAGTGCCCCGGGCCAGGCACATGACTTAAAAGTCATTGTTTAATATTACAGACAAAATGTTCTTGAATTAATAGAAAATAAATAAACAAGTAATTACTCCTCAATGAAGGATATGGGAATGAAGTCCTTTGCGTGCCAATTGTTGAGCCTTATTGTAGTAGGATATACCCATTCTTCAAATGCACCTTCATCATACGAATCACCCACAACGTTAACTTCATGACTTCCAATACAGAGAGGGGGCTTCCCTGCACGAGCGTGCCTCACTTATTTCTGAGCCTTGATAGTGAAACCCAAACCACATTTGTCTGCTTTGAATGGGATTTCGGGGAGTTTCCCCTAAGTATCACAACTTCCTTCTTCAACTGCGGCACGAGCATCTCTAAATGAAACCATCTTTGGCACGACCTTAACAGCTTTGGACACATCAGAGGAAAATTTGGCTGTAGCAACCATTGGTGGCACAACTTCAAAAGTCTGACATGAGGTCTCTATAAATTCTCCATCCATCTCCACATATTTGGAAGAGTTGAGGTGGCTTACCATGAACTCCTCCTCACCACAGACAGTGACCATCCTTCCTTTGACCAGATACTTGAGCTTTTGATGAAGGTTGACGTTACTGCCCCTGCTCCATGGATCCAAGGGCGACCCAACAAACAGGAGTAAGCAAGATGGATATCCATGATGTAGAAAGTAGAGTTGAAAATTTGTGAGCCCACCTTGATCGGAAGACCCACCTCTCTATGAACTGTCCTTTTGGACCCATCGAAAGCCCTCACAATAATATCACTTGGTTTTATAACTAATCCTTCACAATTTAAATGGTCCAAATCCCCCTTGGGTAATACGTTTAAGGAAGAGCCAATGTCAACTAGCACATGTGCTAGGGTAGTCCCCTTACATTCAACAGAAACATGCAGAGCTTTGTTATGATTCTTTCCCAGTGGCGTCAGATCAACATTCGAGAACCCCAAACCATTGTTGGCCGTCAAGCTTGCCACACAATTTTCAAACTGGTCTATCGTGGTCTCATGGGGGACATGAGCCTTCTTCAAGAATTTGATTAACGTCCGAGCATGAGCATCAGAACAGAGTAGCAAAGATAACATGGAAATCTTGGAAGGGGTTTGCCCTAACTTCTCCACTATCTTGAAATCATTCCTTTTTATAATTTTCAAGATCTCATCCATTTCTCAAGCGGAAGGTTCCCCATCAGCAATGGCTTTCGCGGGTATCTCTGTCTCAATAGGCTCAACTACCTTCTCTTTTCCCCTTGTGTCAGTACTAGTCTTAGCAGTGGTGATGTAGACAGGTGCCTTTGTAGCAGTTGGTGGTGAGATGTTGGGTAAAAAGATTCTCCTAGTTTTGGTCACCTTACTAGAGCCAGTAATGTTACCAATGTCGTCAGCTTTGCTTTCTTCAATCCAAGCGTCTTGCTTTATTCCATGGTAAAACACCTCAGCACCATAGTTCCCTAGCACTGCTTTGTTGGAAGAGTACAGAATTGGCCCGAGAGCGGTAATTATCAGAGGAGAAACAGTCAGTTCATTTGAAATCTTGATAGGACCCTTGGAGGAGATCCTAAGAGGCTTGTTTAAGATCTTTATGATGGAGAGGTCTTCAATCTTATTGGTCAAATTTTTGGTGGACGGAGTCTTCTCAAATAGGATCTCATGGCTATTCATCAGGCATTAAATGCCTTCCTTCAGCCATTTGCATCCATTGAGTTGTTTGGCGCAACAATTGCAATCCTTCAAATAGCCAGGGAAAATCCCGGCTTTCAGCAGATTCTTTTTGATAATGGTTAACGGAGTAGTCAAGTCTTTGACGGAGGAAACAAAAATGGTGTCTTAAACAACATTGACACCCTTGCCATGATTTGGCATAGGAACGGTGATTACATTCAGAGTTGGAGGAGGATCAAATTCAATGGTCTTGTTGTCTATTAAGTCTTGAATTTTATTCTTCAGTGCCCAACATTGGTCAGTCTCATGCCCGGAACTATTAGAGTGATATGCACACTTGGTATTCAGATTGTATTTAGGTGAAGAGGTATTTGGATTGGCCGGAGGATCACGCAGTGTCACCAAATTAGCCTTTAACAAGTGTTGTAAGGCTTAGGATAGTGACATACCTATCCTTGTGTATTGTCTTCGCGAAGTATCAAATCGTTGATGATTGGAAGATTATCTTTGAACAATTGGTGGGTTGGAAATCTGAACAGTATTAACAGAAGGACGATCGTCCTTCTTGGTACGGGCCCTTGCCCCATACACAACATTCATTTCTTTCTTCCCAGTAAAAGGTTTCTTTACGGGATTGGAGGTGGAAGCAGATGCTATGTGAATCTTCCCGCTTTTGATACCGCTTTCAACTCTTTCACCGGTTAAGATCAGCTCGGTGAAACCAGAAGAAGAACAACCAACCAATAAGTTGAAAAATGGACCAGATAAAGTGCCCATAAACATGTCAATGTGCTCCCTGTCGGTTAACGGAGGTTGGACCCGACTGGCAAGATCCTTCCACTTTTAGGCGTACTCTTTGAACCCTTCATCCTTACCCATTGTCATGTCTTGCAGTTGAACTCTTGTCGGCGCCAGGTCGGGATTTTACTGGTATTGGTGGTAGAAATAGGTGGCTAAGTATTCCCATGTATGGATATGGGAACCCTCCAATTGGTAAAACCACTCTAGTTGCGTCCCAGCCAAGCTTTCTTGAAAGAAGTGATCCCAAAGTTTCTTGTCAGTGATGTGAGGTTGAATTTTGTGCACATAAGACTTTAGGTGAAGCTTTAGGCAAGAAACGCTATCATACTTAGCGAATACTGGTATCTTGAATTTGTGGGGAATGACAACCCCATATATTAAACCCAAATCATCAAAATCTAAACCGGGGACGACTTGAATCTCAACGGCCTTCAGTCTGTCCTCTAGCTGCTTGTACTTAACATCGGTAGGAGGATACTGCTCATCAAAATAATCTTCGTCATCGGATTCTTGATCATTAATACACCCAGCCTGGGTACTCCTTGCTTCTCCAATTTGATTTTCGTCTTCCTCATATGAGTCTTCCCCTACCAGTATCTGAAGGATCAACTCTCTGAATCTCTTACCCATATTGACTAGGGATATCCTCCTTGGCTTCTTTTTGGTTGCCAGCAACGTCATCAACTCTTGTTGTCCCTTGGCTAGGGCCAGCAGAGTCTCTTGAAATTGGTAGTTTTATGCTTGTAGGTCCTTCACTGTTTTCTCGATATCCATCTTACTGAAATAAACAACAGAGAGATAAGGAAACCTCTCGTGGAAAACCTGTTATGTTATGATGCATGGAAGATGTGTATGAAAATGATTTCAAGGATTTATGAAATTTAAATTCGTATAGACAAAGAATGAACAAACGTCAAATTTCATTAATTAGTTAAAAATGATTACAACATGCCTCTTGGGCTTACAAAATAAATCTATAAGATAAAAAGGTTAAACGCATTCTATTTGGTGCAAGATAGGCGTTCAAGCTCCGTTCTTCATGTAGTTGCTTTGTAAGCTCCAAAACCCTTTTCTCACTCGCGTAACACTGAGCTTCAAAAGTGTCTCATTCTTCCTTTAGATGAATCCAACCTTTTTGCAACTCTTCAAGAGAAGTAGGCATGTTGGGATGGAGGACAGTGTATGGGACTTCTTCTTCAGCAACATGCTCCATGATAACCGGTAGGATGAAGGGGTAAGGCATCATGAGTTTCTGAGAACGAGCTCTCACCCACCTAAGATAAGGTTCAAAGGGAATAGAATTATTGCGTCCCAGTATTCCACTATCTGCTTTGTTTACCATCATCCAAGCTCGTGCAAACCTTTGACGGTAGCCTTAATCGTCACTCTCGTAGTTAAATACGACTCCTTGGATGAGCATGTCATGAGGACCATCTCTTCGGGTGTAACCAAACTGTCGCAAGGCTAAGCAAGGGTTGTAAGTGATACCTCCCCTAATGCCAAGTAGAGGGACATTAGGGAATTCCCTACAACAGTCAATAATAGAAGTATCCTCCAAGGATCTCGAACACCAATGGATATCAGAGTGGGTGAGGGACATCATCCTTTGAGACCATGTCAATCTTTGCTCGTTCTTCAATGTTGATCGAGGTAAGTGCAAAGTGAACCACTTGGTAAGTAGGGGAATAAAACACAAGAGAGTACCTCTTTTCTTCATGGTGTGGGCATAGAAACGATGTAAGATGTCTCCCAGCATGGTTGGTATAGGATTACGAGAGAGAAAGACTGTGATGGCATTCACATTTATTAATTGGTCTGAGTTGGGAAATAGAAACAAACCATATATGAGAAGGGCCAGGACATCCTCAAAGGCTTGAAAATCCAAATCTTCCCAAAATGAACGAGCCCTCTCCAATAAGAACCTGGCTAGGAACCCTTGAACTCCGCTTCTTGTCTCCCAATTTGCTATAATGTTGGCTCTCTTCAGATGCAGGGCTTTGGCAATGACTTCAAGTTTTGGAATCCCTTCTAAACCGGTGAATGGTGCTTGATCAAGCACGTGAACTCCTAATAGCAAAGAGAATTCTTCTAGTGTTGACACTAACTGATAGTCGAGGAAGGTGAAGCAATGATGCACGTGATCAAAGAATTGGAAGAGTACACACATCATCTCTTCTTGGAAATTGGAGGTAGCCAAACTGAGGAGTCGACCATACTTCTTGGTGAAAGGAGAGTCTTCAAGTACCCTTGACGCTAACTCTTGGAGTTAAGGGTGTGCTTTCACAAAGTTGATTCTACTGGTATTTCTTCGGACGAAGTTCATGGCCTACAAAACAAAAACAAAGATAAATTCCTAAATCCTTGAAATGGTTAGTGAGAATGTGTATGATGTTATAATGTTTATGATGTTATGTACAAGTAAGAAAGTTGTTATGTACACACAAAGCAAAAAACTCCTTAGGTTTTAGGCTTGAATGGAGTTTGTAGGTAAGTACCCTCTTGAAGTTTTAGTTGGCTCAAACTCGTCCTAGTAATAGTAACCGGGTTCTAAAGGGTATGAATAACACTTACCTTTCTTTTAGGCATTGTCTCAGCATAATCAATTTTTTCTTGCAGCCGAGATATCCCAAAAGTCCAATCTCAATGAGTGTAGTATCGAGCATCAACCAATTTTCAGATTTCCATCGAAACCGATTATCTCACTATGTCCTAATGGCCAAGTTGTTCAATTAAGGTTCTAAGGTCAGTTAGTGCTTCATGACGCCACTCAGCAGCGCCGCATTCTCCTCGATTCAACATAAAGGATACCGGCACCCACAAATACGTCACACTAACGTAGCCATTATTTCAACCATATCGGTCTATGCCGTACAGTTTCCACAATCTATTTCTACTTACCTAAAAAGGTGTCCCAGATCTGGGTAGAGGATCAAAGCAAGCCCAAACAAGGAACTATAATATAAAGCAAGCAAGTCAAACAATGAAAGCAAATAAAGGTGATCTAGCCCTAAGGTAACCCCACTTTTAAGTATTCCCCAGAAGAGTCGCCAGTTCTGTAATACAGTTGGAGAACTGACTTGGGATGTTTTGCGTTTGATCGCAATTGTTACGGTTAGCAAGAGTCTCCACCGACTTTTCTTTTATTCAAAAGGAATGGTTGAAAAGAACAGGAAAGACCTTTGAGATTATTTCTTAAGTTCAGGGGGTAGATTATGAAAATGGAAGGTATTAGCACCCTTTTCATCCATAGTTATCTATGGGATCTTAGTTGCTTGATAGATCACTTGCGTTGTTTGAAAATGTGCTTTGTGGTGGTTTTAAAAATATTTTTGAAAAGACGCCTTCGTTTAGGCAAAATTTGTAATGATTCTCGTTTCGACGAGAATGTATACAAAGTGTTGGACTTTTGAAAATATTTCATGGAAAGTGTTGGTGTATTTGAAAAGATGTTTGTTTTTGAAAATGTTTGGTGTGTGTTTTGTTTTTGAAAGTGAGCAAGCAACTAAGAACGTTTCTACCTACTCAAAAGTCTTTGTTCATTTCTTCCTTCCTTTGATATTGCTATCTCACCATTGATTGGTAAGAAGCCTTATCTTTGGATGTAAAGGGACGGGCGTGGGTCATCGTATAGTCATGATATAAATGTTATGAGATATCTTAGCATTTCTCTTGAGGGACTAAGATCACTTGTAAGGCAACATTTGAAGCGTTATCGAGGGACTATGATCTTGTATTTTTTGATTGTTTTTGCTAAGACATCCCACATGCATAACATGACCATTTTTTAGGTAACAAGTGGAGTTAAGCTTAGGGGTGCTAGTGTGTTTTATTTTCATGCATTTAATCTTTGATTAGGGTTATCTACTTGTTGATTTTATCTTTTCATACAAACCCTAATTTACTAGCATTGATATGAAAGCAATAAATTGCGGAAAGTAAATTTACTACGCTATTACATCATTTGGGGATGGGGTATACAAATTCTAAAATGGGGATTGCAAGAAATTAAACCTAATTATCTATTACAACCAAATTGAAACTTGAATAATGTACAAGAATTGAAAGGAATATAATGTACTAGGATATAAATGGAAAAGAAATGGATTTTTGTTTAGATTTTTTTAAGGAAAAATGGTTTAAACCTAATTATCTAAAAGAAAATAATTAACTAAAATTAAACTTAAACTAATTAAGAAAAGAAATTAAATTTGCAATAAGAAAATATTTTTGGAGTTTTTTTTATGAAAAAAAGGTTTTTAAGTTTAATCAAAATAGTATGGAAATTAATTAATTAAAAGAAAACCTAAATTCTAAGTTAATTTTAATTAAAAAGAAAATAATTAACCTAAATATAATTATTAATTTATTAAGAAAAAAGAAATTAAGTTTGCTTAAGAAAATATTTGTTGTCTTTTTTAGTTTATAAATAAAATAAAATAAGTATATTAAAGTATAAATAATAAATAAAATATTTTTGTCTTTTTTATTACTAAAATAATAATATTAATAATAATAATAATAATAACATAGAAATAATGAAAAGAAAATGAACTAAATAAATAAAAATAAAATTAAGTCAGGGGGGGTTTTGAAATGGAATTTGGGAGTTTGTTAGGAAAAATAGTTTTCAGTCTGGCCCATTAATGATTTTTGTAAATCAGAAAGAATAAAAAACTAAATGGGCTAGAGGTTGTGATAGTGAAACAGGGGGGTTAAAGATAAAAATGACAAGGCCCAGCTAACTTAGGGCCCAAGCGCGCATGGCTGGAAACAAAGAAGAGAAAATGTTGAAAAAAAACAAAAAGTGGCAGCGCTGGGGCTTAAACCCACGCCATTGACATGATACGCGTGCTGCCTTACCACTAGGGTGGTGTTGTACCCTAAAATTTGTTCTCCCATATTCCTCAAGATTTGTCAAGACTGACTTCCAAATTGCTCAAGTTGGCTCAAGGGTTGTACAGTCAAACTACTTCCTAAGGCAGCTGAAATTAGGGTTTTGGTTCTTTCAAGGAATTTGAGGTTTTCAATGGTTCAACCAAGTCTCATATACCTATATACATCCTCAAGCATCTACATGCCAAGTCTCAGGTCTCACAGTGCCAATTTGCACAGTCAAAAGCCTTATTTGATCCACAGTCAACTACAGGGGCAAAATGGTCATTTTGCAGTCAAAAGTCAGAATTTTTGGTCAACATCTTATTTTGAGTACACAATCATCATTTGATCAAGTCTTGATCATGATTCCACAAGAATGGCTCAAAAATCATCAAGGTGCAAAAAGTTACTATTTTTGGACAATAGAAAAGTCAACTGTATCTTGACCAGGGCATAACTTTTTCATGGTTCATCAAAAAAATCCTATCCAATGCTCATTTTGAAGGGGATGACATTTCCTACAATCCATATTCACATTCCAAGTCCAAGAAATGCTCTCATAAAAAGTTATCAATTTTTACATTATAGGTCAAATTTAAAAGTCAACAAAAATGCACTTTAAGTAAAAGACCATAACTTGATATTGGTAAATCCAAATGACATGGGACCAAAGGCATTGGTTAGAGGGCTTCAATACCTTTCCAAAATGTCCAAGAACATGGTCATATGATCAAAATTGAGCAAGATATGCATTGGAGAAGTTGGGAAATTTTCATGAATTTGCAAAAGTCAACTTTGCTCAAAACACCTTATTTTTGCTAATGGGCCTCAAATCTCTTCTTGAAACTTCATCCATGACCTATGCACGACCCATCAAGCTTAATTGAATTTATTTTCTTAGTTTTTTTAATTAATTGGTTTTTTAATTAATATTAATTCATTTAATTAATTTAAATTGTAGGAAAATAGAAGATTTGATTTTTTCAATCTTTTTGTGAAGCAAATATGGTCAAGATATGCTGGAAATTTCGTGCTCAAAGTCAAAGATGCAAAATCTCCAAAATTGGCAACTTTGTTCAATCATGAAAATGCAAAAAGATTTGATTTTCAATCAAAGATCAAATCATCAATTCAATGGATTCTTGCTCAAGTTTTTGACCTAATTCCATTCCTCTATATATATGCAAGCAAACCCTGATCAGAGGACGTGAGAAAGCTGCAGAAAAAAAGGCCATAGCATATTAAGAAAATTCAAGAAAATTGCAAACTGACTTTGGTATTCCAGGGCGATTCAAAAGGTTTTATTGATTCTAATACATTGCAGGAGGTCCAAGGGACAATTTGCAATTGAATTCACGTGCTAAAACTCAAGGAATCGATACCTACAGAACCACGGTTTGAATTTTTCCCCCAGAATCGTATTGCTTAATTCATGCATATTTAACATGATTTCTTGATTGTTTTGCATTGCTAGAGGTCATACCAAGCTGGTGGAATGGTTTAATTGAACTGAAACGCCATAAATCAAAAGTTGCCATGATCAATTTCTAGGTTTCTTAAGCTTTGAAATTGGGGCTTTGCAATCCAGGAAAAATTAGGACTAGTGATACATATGAATGAAATCGTGAGAACAAGACGAATCTAACCCACCCATCGCGAAATATTTATATTCATCATGATGCTAATCGCTATTTTTCCTCGTAGCATATAGTGGGGGTTAAAAACCCCCGCTATCTAATGTTTATTCTTGCAGGAACAATGAAGAAGATGATGACGCGTTGACACTCCATTGGCTTATTCAAAAAAACGCGCGTTTACTTTTTTATTTACAGCGTTTTAGTTTGTTTCATATATAATAATTGGCTTTTATTATAATATCAAAAGCGTGCAAGTGGTGTAGTGGTTGTTGCGTTGGCTTGGAACCATTGGGACCTGGGTTCGAATCCCAGGTCCCCCCAAAATGCTTATTCTATTTTTCTTAACATATTCATGTGCAGAATTCCAAAAGATGTCCACCATGCACTTCACATCCCAGCGCGCCAAGTGGCCTCAAACTCAGATCCCATGGCCTAGATTGGAAGACTAGCATACTCCTTGGTCAACGTGCGCATAGGTGATCACAAAAGTCAGCAGGCTTGAGTATTGTTGGGCCTGAGAATTTCCAAGAACACCTCCTCTTTGGGCCAACACCCCCTGGGTTCATTCTTTTTTTTTCTTCCTTTATATTTATTTATTTAACTATTTTTATTATTAACTATTATTATTATTATTTAAATTAACCAAATTAATTTTTTCATAATAAATTCAAAAAACTAAAATATAATATTTTTATTATTATTATTTATTAATTTCACCCTTTATTATTTTTGTAAATAAAAACTAACATCATTAATTTAGTTTAATTAGGGTTAATTTTAACTTTTTTTCAATAAAATAAAATCAACATATAATTAGGGTTTGATAATTTTAATCATCTTTTTATTTTATTTTATTTGCCTTGAGACACTAAAAAACCAAAAATATTTCTTTTAATTAATTAGTTTTAGGTTAATTTAATTAATTCATTAAATTCAAAAATCTCTTTCTTTCTCAAAAAAGGGTCAAAACCCTAAGAACTTTTCCGATTCAATTTTCTCTCGCGCGTATGTTTGTTTGATTAATTTTTGATCATTATTATGTATTTGCTCCGAGGATGTAATAGCTTTAATTAGGACTTTTTATCGCTTTCTTTAATTTCCCGCAATTTACTTTTTCAAGGGTTTGTTTTTGGCGATGTAAATACCCGACGCCTTGTAATAGCGTAGATTTATTTTCCTCAATATTTAACTGTTAGATGTATGTTAATTAGGCTATGCATGACAAGACTTATCTCTGAAATTAAAATCAACTCGTAGCTCACCATAACTTGTGCAAAGATAACTTAACTGAAACCTGACCCACTCGCACATGCCACTCCTAGGGTACGCCTCACTTGGTTGCCTCGGCGTGGTCATTGAGTATAGGGTGTTTTAGAGGTCACCCTCCTGTCTAAAGATCAAAGTTGCCTCGGAACGGTTGCCTCGATAAAAAAACGATCTAAGACATTAGGGTTACCGCTAAGGCGTCCTACTA
This sequence comes from Vicia faba, assembly GCA_948472305.1. NCBI lineage: Eukaryota > Viridiplantae > Streptophyta > Magnoliopsida > Fabales > Fabaceae > Vicia > Vicia faba. Next base: position 364,591,792 of record OX451736.1, read on the forward strand.
TTGCTTTAGTGACCACATGTCCCTATAATTAAATTGACCCAAAAACTCCAACAACGGTGCTACCTACTTCTCAATAGTGGGATAGTACTGTCTAAAGGACATTTACACAGCTTAATTTCTTTTGAGTAGGTAGAGGTTCTAAGGTACTTTCTCTTTCAAAACAAAACAACTTTTCGCACCTACACTTTTCTGACAAAAGTTTTCAAAAAACACTTCATACACTCTTGAGGACTGATACAAGAGTTAAATCGAAGTTTTCAAACAAAATTTTTCAAAACCCACAAACACAAGAAAAGAAAAAATCTTTTGAAAACATAGTGAGCAAGTACCTAAGAGCCCGTGGATAACCACGGATAGAAAGGGTGCTAACACCTTCCCTTTCTATAATCTATCTTCCGAACCTAGAAACATCTCGAAAAGGAATTTTGCTGTGCTTTTGTCCTTTCCTTGTTGGAGAAAATAAGAGACAGTGGCGACTCTTGCTTACCGCGACATTTCGCGAACCAGCATTCTAAAACAGTCAGTTCTATTTCCACCGATCACAGAACTGGCGACTCTGCTGGGGATTTAATAAGTGAGGTGAACCTTAGGATTAGATCATTCTATGTTTTCAATTATATGCCTTGTATGCTTTAATTTTGTGGGTTTGCATCGGAGTTTTATAGATCCTAACCCAGATCTGGGGGATACCCTTTAGGTAAGTAGCAATAAACTGTGAGGGACATGTCCGGCATAGACCGACACGGGTGAAGCAGTAGCTACATTGGTGTGACACCTTGGTCTGTACCGATATCCCTTGTGTTGGAATGAGGAGAATATGGGTCTTCTGAGGAGTCATTAAGCACCAACTGACCTTAGAACCTTAAATTGACCAACTTGGCCATAGAACAGTAGCAGTATGCTACGCTCATTGAGGCTAAACTCTCGCAATGGTTCCGGCCACAAGAAAAGGTTGCTAAGCTGGAGTTATGACCGATTGAGGGTAGTCAGTGATATTGAGATCCTCTAGAACCCGGTTACTATTTTCTAGGACAGGTCTTAACCAACTGAAACTAAAAGAGGGTAGTACCTAAATTTCATGCCAGCCTGAAATCTAAGGGCTCTTTTGTGTGACTTGTGTGCCTCTGCCATGTTTGCCTTTTGTGAATACTTGTGGTGTGCCTTTACCATGACATCATAACATCATAACATCATAACATTGCATACATCTTGCATAAGGACTAACCCATTTCAAGGATCTCAAGGGTTTGTGATGCAGGTCATGATGAACCAAATGTCTAGCAAGGGGCAAAGGGGATTTATTTTCCTCTAGCCAAGGTTGGGAGATCAAGACATGATAACTTGAGTCAGGGGCTATGACTCACTCGATATGGTGAGCCTGACTCTTGAAGAAGGACTCTTAATAACAGAAAGTTCCTTCAATCAAGCTGCAAAATTCAAATTCTAACAGTTTCCTGTTTACCCCGCGAGATCCTTGAAAACATTGCATACATATATCATACATATCATTGCATCACAGGTAACCCTTTACAGGTCTCTCACGTTCTCGCTGTTTATTTCAGCAATGGCTTTCCAACAAGACAACTAGGATCTTCATACTCAAGAGACTCAGTTCAGGGAAATCTTCCTAAGCCTATCCAAGGGGCAGGAAGAGTTGAGAACACTCCTCATGGGGAATTTGGTCAAGAAGAGTCCCGAAGACAGTAAGGACGAACGGCTGAAACATCTGCAAGCTGAGGTAGATGCAATGAAAACCCAGATGCTGGGGAAGATGGCTCTTATCCAAGGCTTAGCTCGGGAGCAAGAAGAGTTGAGAACCGTGATCAACCAGCTTCATCAAGACAGATACAAGCAAATAGTCAAGGCTGAGGATCAAGTCATTAATCAACTTCCGAGAAGTCAAAGGTTTGGTTTGATGAAGAATGGACCTCTCCAGGGTGCCACTACCTCACAGGTCCAACAACAACCTGACCATAAGCAACGGGTTACTCCGAGGCCGTTTACCAAGCTCAACATGCCGCTGTCCCAAGCTTTGCAACACCTGTTGAATTTGAATCTGGTGACGTTGATAGGACCTCACCCGAATCCTAAGACTTCTTCACCCAACTACAATCCTGATGCCAGGTGTGCATACCATTCTAACAGCCCGGGGCATGATACTGACGACTGTTGGAAGTTGAGGTACAAAATCCAAAACCTGATTGATGAAGGAGCATTGGAGTTCGCACAAGATGGTCATGCTGAGTTCTTCTACTATCCCTCCAAGGTTCACCATTTGAAGTGACAAGTCCTGAGACGAGGAGACTTTTTGTTCATTGGAATTTTCAATTTGTAATTCTCTCTTGATTGTTCAAACATTTATTCATGTCAAACTTTATTACTTTATCAATGCATCGCATATGTCTGTTTTAAATCAATCCATTCGTATCCACTATATTCAAATTGCTTTCATTCTTTGTGATGTTCAACTCTTGATTAAAAAAAAAGTTTCTAAACCTTTTGAGGGAGGATGACGAAAATGATACCACGATCTTTACAGTATGCTTTTGAATAGACCCCGCTGATGAGGTACAGGCATTGTTTCAAATCCTAAATAGTGGAGTTATAAGGAAGATAATCCCTCGTCAACCCCTTTGAGCCAAAGAAGTTGGAGTTTTTCTTTTCACAAATTAAAACCCTTAATTATAACCTGGGGCAGGGTAGTTTTCTCAGCTGATCCAGGTGCACAACGAATGGCATCAAAAGAGTCCTTCCAAAACAAAAGACAGTGATGGTTCCCTATAATCGTAAGGACAGGCAGTCATTACCTCTCAAAAATAAAAGCCCAATAAGTCAAAACCTATGAAGGAGACTTACAAAACTGGGGCATCCCGCTGACTGTAAATACAAAAAGAAACAGTTCAGGCAAAATTTAGGGATAACGCAATCAAAAAGAAAGAGATCCTGCCGACTCTCAACAAAAAGAAATGACTGCCTGGTCAAAATAAATTATCAGTATCCGAACCATCACTGGAATATCAGAGCAAAGACTCAAACAAGATCTAATGCACGATTAGCTGAGTTTAGGATCGAAGAACATCACGAAGTACGGGGGGGTACAAATAAAATTTGAGCCTTTATCCTTTGTTTCTTAAACCGTGCACCAGGCCACGTTATACCCTTAAAAAGTCCTAGCTGAAGCATGGGTTAGTTCGAAAGCATACTGTTACAGAAGGTGTCCTGACTCCTTTAGGGCTTGCTGTAAAATCCTGAGTTGACATCACATTTTACAAAAAATTCACTTGTTTTATTGAAAAACGCATTTTCAAAAAAAAAAAAATTCAAGACAGACATAAGTTTTGCATTCTTAAGATGACATTGTTTGCATATGGCTATTTGTTCAAACAACAGAGAAATTCACACGACGAATATCTAGTGAAAAAAAACCTTTTCAATAAAAAGGGTCACCTCAAGTGGAAGAAACACTTCCAACCAAGGGGCAGACATGATCATTATCCATCATCTGGGGTAGTCAAGTCAAGATTCAAGGAATCTCTCAAAATGCCAAATAGCCAGGGGCAAATCTCCGCCTGAGTCACTTGGGGCATTGGACATGAATTTCAGCAACGAATCTTGCATGATCAAACATCTTCTGGTAGTATGGCAACACAACACTACTGACAGTGACAACTCCCTACATCCTGAGAGCATGGACATAGTCGAAAAAATACTACGCATAATCAAAGACCCGCTAGGTCGACTGGCCTAGGCAAAAATAAGGGCTTCCCGGCGAACCAAAAGGGTTCGGGCAAAAATAAGGGACGAAAATGAAAAATTTGTACACCCGGCAAGTCGAAAACCTGAAAAGGCGGCTTGGGCAAAAAAGGGTATCCCGATGGACTGAAAAACCGAAAGGGCGGTCCAGGCAAAAATTAGGGATCAAAGCGTACGACTATGTCCCGTCATCTCGTCACTTACCAGAAGAAGATTTGTCGATCGGCAGTTATCAAGCTCCTCATAGGCCTTTTTTTTCTCCCGCAGAAACTGGGGCAATAAGAATTGTCGGAACTGTACAGCTGCTCTGCTCACCAGGTACAAGGTAGATTCAGCTAGAGAATATGACCAAGATACCTTCACTCCCCGCAGAGTAAGACAGTAATGGTAGCTCTCCCTACTGAAGCTTGCAACTACGAACAAATCAGCAATACTCTCCCCAAGCAGAGTTGGTCTACGATCAGCCCAAAAAGTTGGGTATCCCTAGTAGATCTTAATATTCCCCAACAGAGTATACATGTATTCCTCAGCAAGCATCCCCGGCAGTCTCAATATTCCTCGACAGAATATAAGAATGTTCCCTGGTGGAATACAAGATACCCTCAGTGGAGCCATTTCCCAGTGCAGTCTAAAAAGGCTTCCCCGCCAGAGTTGAATCATCTTCCCCAGTAGATTCTGGAAGCTTGTCCCCTGCAGAGTACAAATGCATCTCCTCAGCCAAGTTCAGAGTTTATCCCCACAAGAGTCTAACTGGGTTATCCTCAGCAAGTTGCAATGGAAAGATCATCCCCCAGCGAAGTCCTTTCTATCCCCCAGCAGAGTTCACCAAAATCCCCCAACAGAGCTTATCAAAGGAATCCCCAACGGAGTTATCGTTAAAATCTCAGCAAAACATCTCTTCCCACAGAGTAATTCCCCGCAGAGTAATCTCTTTAACAGGTTTATTCCCCAATGGAGTCATCTTCTCCTACCGGTTTATTCTTGCAATCATCTTCGTTCATCATCCCCAGCGGAAACGAAGAACTCTACTCTTCAACATCAGCCCAGGATTTAACAAACTTCCCGACATCTGTCAAGGATTTATTTTCCCCGACAAAAATACATTCATAAACATTTCGCATTTCATGCATGACAAAATGCATACGACACGATCTCATTTCGAGAGCATCATGCATCTCATACATCATGACATCGCATACAACTAATGTTTTGCCTTTTCAGGAAAAGGTCAATCAAAAGATGATTACTATCAACCTTTCTCAAGTTCCAGATCAACACCTGTAACTAGCCAAGAAATATCTGTGGACGACTGATTGTAGATCTATACCTGAAACCAGACAGGAAAGTTATCTACATTGAAGAGATTGAAGATTAATACCTAAAACCAGACAAGAAAACTATCTTTCTTTCTCAGGTCAGAGATTAATACCTGAAACCAGACAGGAAAACTATCTCATCGGCCAACCTTTCTTAAGTTCCAGGTTAATACCTGTAGCAAGCCAGGAAATATCTGTGGATAACTGATTGTAGATATATACCTGAAACCAGACAGGAAAGTTATCTACATTGAAGAGATTGAAGATTAATACCTGAAACCATACAGGAAAACTATCTTTCTTTCTCAGGTCAGAGATTAATACCTGAAACCAGACAGGAAAACTATCTCATCGGCCAACCTTTCTTAAGTTCCGGATTAATACCTGTAGCAAGCTAGGAAATATCTGTGGACGACTGATTGTAGATCTATACCTGAAACCAGACAGGAAAGTTATCTACATTGAAGAGATTGAAGATTAATACCTGAAACCAGACAGGAAAACTATCTTTCTTTCTCAGGTCAGAGATTAATACCTGAAACCAGACAAGAAAACTATCTCATCAGCCAACCTTCTTAAGTTCCGGATTAATACCCGTAGCAAGCCAGGAAATATCTTTAGACGACTGATTGTAGACCTATACCTGAAACCAGACAGGACACCTATCTACTTGACCATCATGAAGCAACCCTACACCGGTTCCTTCTCTTTCAGATGCAGTTTTACACGGACTCATCATCAGGAAACCCTACACAGGTTCCTTCTTTCAACCTACCAAGTTACAATTCAACAAACATTTCCAGATGGCACCTGTAAGCCCATTCCCGACATCACATTGCTGATACTACACTATGCGAGTGCAAATTTCTGGGCACTTTAGTGTTCAATCATCTTCCACCTTCGGATCACGAAAGGCACACAAGCCAATCTACATCCTCAGGTTTAAGAAGATTGAACAGGGGCAACTGTTGTACCCCAAAATTTGCCCTCCCATATTCCTCAAGATTTGTCAAGACTGACTTCCAAATTGCTCAAGTTGGCTCAAGGGTTGTACAGTCAAACTACTTCCTAAGGCAGCTGAAATTAGGGTTTTGGTTCTTTCAAGGAATTTGAGGTTTTCAATGGTTCAACCAAGTCTCATATACCTATATACATCCTCAAGCATCTACATGCCAAGTCTCAGGTCTCACAGTGCCAATTTGCACAGTCAAAAGCCTTATTTGATCCACAGTCAACTACAGAGTCAAAATGGTCATTTTGCAGTCAAAAGTCAGAATTTTTGGTCAACATCTTATTTTGAGTACACAATCATCATTTGATCAAGTCTTGATCATGATTCCACAAGAATGGCTCAAAAATCATCAAGGTGCAAAAAGTTACTATTTTTGGACAGTAGAAAAGTCAACTGTATCTTAACCAGGGCATAACTTTTTCATGGTTCATCAAAAAAATCCTATCCAATGCTCATTTTAAAGGGGATGACATTTCCTACAATCCATCTTCACATTCCAAGTCCAAGAAATGCTCTCATAAAAAGTTATCAATTTTTACATTATAGGTCAAATTCAAAAGTCAACAAAAATGCACTTTAAGTAAAAGGCCATAACTTGATATTGGTAAATCTAAATGACATGGGACCAAAGGCATTGGTTAGAGGGCTTCAATACCTTTCCAAAATGTCCAAGAACATGGTCATATGATCAAAATTGAGCAAGATATGCATTGAAGAAGTTGGGAAATTTTCATGAATTTGCAAAAGTCAACTTTGCTCAAAACACCTTATTTTTGCTAATGGGCCTCAAATCTCTTCTTGAAACTTCATCCATGACCTATGCACGACCCATCAAGCTTAATTGAATTTATTTTCTTATTTTTTTAATTAATTGGATTTTTAATTAATATTAATTCATTTAATTAATTTAAATTGTAGGAAAATAGAAGATTTGATTTTTTCAATCTTTTTGTGAAGCAAATATGGTCAAGATATGCTGGCAATTTCGTGCTCAAAGTTAAAGATGCAAAATCTCCAAAATTGGAAACTTTGTTCAATCATGAAAATGCAAAAAGATTTGATTTTCAATCAAAGATCAAATCATCAATTCAATGGATTCTTGCTCAAGTTTTTGACCTAATTCCATTCCTCTATATATATGCAAGCAAACCCTGATCAGAGGACGTGAGAAAGCTGCAGAAAAAAAGGCCATAGCATATTAAGAAAATTCAAGAAAATTGCAAACTGACTTTGGTATTCCAGGGCGATTCAAAAGGTTTTATTGATTCTAATACATTGCAGGAGGTCCAAGGGACAATTTGCAATTGAATTCACGTGCTAAAACTCAAGGAATCGATACCTACAGAACCACAATTTGCATTTTTTTCCCAGAATCGTATTGCTTAATTCATGCATATTTAACATGATTTCTTAATTGTTTTGCATTGCTAGAGGTCATACCAAGCTGGTGGAATGGTTTAATTGAACTGAAACGCCATAAATCAAAAGTTGCCATGATCAATTTCTAGGGTTCTTAAGCTTTGAAATTGGGGCTTTGCAATCTAGGAAAAATTAGGACTAGTGATACATATGAATGAAATCGTGAGAACAAGACGAATCTAACCCACCCATTGCGAAATATTTATATTCATCATGCTGCTAATCGCTATTTTTCCTTGTAGCATATAGTGGGGGTTAAAAACCCCCGCTATCTAATATTTATTCTTGCAGGAACAATGAAGAAGATGATGACGCGTTGACACTCCATTGGCTTATTCAAAAAAACGCGCGTTTACTTTTTTATTTACAGCGTTTTAGTTTGTTTCATATATAATAATTGGCTTTTATTATAATATCAAAAGCGTGCAAGTGGTGTAGTGGTTGTTGCGTTGGCTTGGAACCATTGGGACCTGGGTTCGAATCCCAGGTCCCCCCAAAATGCTTATTCTATTTTTCTTAACATATTCATGTGCAGAATTCCAAAAGATGTCCACCATGCACTTCACATCCCAGCGCACCAAGTGGCCTCAAACTCAGATCCCATAGCCTAGATTGGAAGACTAGCATACTCCTTGGTCAACGTGCGCATAGGTGATCACAAAAGTCAGCAGGCTTGAGTATTGTTGGGCCTGAGAATTTCCAAGAACACCTCCTCTTTGGGCCAACACCCCCTGGGTTCATTCTTTTTTTTTTCTTCCTTTATATTTATTTATTTAACTATTTTTATTATTAACTATTATTATTATTATTTAAATTAACCAAATTAATTTTTTCATAATAAATTCAGAAAACTAAAATATAATATTTTTATTATTATTATTTATTAATTTCACCCTTTATTATTTTTGTAAATAAAAACTAACATCATTGATTTAGTTTAATTAGGGTTAATTTTAACTTTTTTTCAATAAAATAAAATCAACATAGAATTAGGGTTTGATAATTTTAATCATCTTTTTATTTTATTTTATTTGCCTTGAGACACTAAAAAACCAAAAATATTTCTTTTAATTAATTAGTTTTAGGTTAATTTAATTAATTCATTAAATTCAAAAATCTCTTTCTTTCTCAAAAAAGGGTCAAAATCCTAAGAACTTTTCCGATTCAATTTTCTCTCGCGCGTATGTTTGTTTAATTAATTTTTGATCATTATTATGTATTTGCTCCGAGGATGTAATAGCTTTAATTAGGACTTTTTATCGCTTTCTTTAATTTCCCGCAATTTACTTTTTCAAGGGTTTGTTTTTGGCGATGTAAATACCCGACGCCTTGTAATAGCGTAGATTTATTTTCCGCAACATTTAACTGTTAGATGTATGTTAATTAGGCTATGCATGACAAGACTTATCTCTGAAATTAAAATCAACCCGTAGCTCACCATAACTTGTGCAAAGATAACTTAACTGAAACCTGACACACTCGCACATGCCACTCCTAGGGTACGCCTCACTTGGTTGCCTCGGCGTGGTCATTGAGTATAGGGTGTTTTAGAGGTCGCCCTCCTGTCTAAAGATCAAAGCTACCTCGGAACGGTTGCCTCGATAAAAAAACGATCTAAGACATTAAGGTTACCGCTAAGGCGTCCTACTATTGCTTTAGTGACCACATGTCCCTATAATCAAATTGACCCGAAAACTCCAATGACGGTGCTACCTGCTTCTCAATAGTGGGATAGTACTGTCTAAAGGACATTTACACAGCTTAATTTCTTTTGAGTAGGTAGAGGTTCTAATGTACCTGCTCTTTCAAAACAAAACAACTTTTCGCACCTACACTTTTCTGACAAAAGTTTTCAAACAACACTTCATACACTCTTGAGGACTGATACAAGAGTTAAATCGAAGTTTTCAAACAAACTTTTTCAAAACCCACAAACACAAGAAAAGCAAAAATCTTTTGAAAACATAGTGAGCAAGTACCTAAGAGCCCGTGGATAACCACGGATAGAAAGGGTGCTAACACCTTCTCTTTCTATAATCTACCTCCCGAACCGAGAAACATCTCGAAAAGGAATTTTGCTGTGCTTTTGTCCTTTCCTTGTTGGAGAAAATAAGAGACGGTGGCGACTCTTGCTTATCGCGACATTTCGCAAACCAGCATTCCAAAACAGTCAGTTCTATTTCCATCGATCACAGGTGGCTATAGATCCGTTAACTTAAACAAAACCATACAATTATATTAGAAAACAAGTTCTAGGCCTGAACTTCATCTTCTTCCTCGCGCCAGTTTACAGAGCAAATATTTGAAATTTGTAACTCAGCCATTTCTCAATCATTTTCAAAACTTCAAACACCAAGCTTGTTAGAAATTTCACCATGATTCTAAATATGTAAATAAATTAAACTAATTCTCAAAGATGAGCTTGAACTTCTGTTGGTACCAAATCTAACCTAATATTTTCAGAAACTTCAACTTCAAAATTCTCCCTACTCAATCAATATAAATGAAAACTATGGACATGGGCAGTTTCAGGGCAATGATATCTACATTTTGTATTTGAAAATGAAAGCCTAACAATGCCTAAATTAAGAGATGGAAGTTCAGAAAAATACCTCAGGAACTAGAAATCGTGAAATGAGTTTGAGCTGCTTTTAAAGAGTTGTGGTGATCAAGTTAGCTTCCTCAAGTTCCCAGGAAGCTAATGTAATGATTAGTTTATGCTGAGGATGGTTGGAATGGTTTGGAGAAGTCAAGATGCAATGCCCTACGTTTGAAAATAGAGGTTGGTGAAGATGGAGTTACAGTTGGATAACAGGTGTTGGGATTGTTTATGTATGATGTTTAGAAGCTTTAGGAACCAAAAGGCCAAGAAACACACGAGTGAATTTTGATTTTGGGATTTCTAGCCAGAATATGCAACAATGGAGGTTTGTTATGAAATTATGACTTTGGGGGTGTTTGAGGGCTTGTTCATTCGTGTCCTAGCTTGCAAATAGTGTATACATTTATAGGCAAGAAGTTTCAAGTGTTACAACAACTCAATTTGAATTCTCAAGTTGTGGTAACTTTACTTGTTTTTGAAGCAATGTTGAAACATCTTGTTCCAAGACATGGTACAGGGATGTATAGAGTGGTTAGAACTTTAAACATGCTTGCTTTTTGTTTATAGGGGTTGTGTGTGCAGAAAGAACAAGTGCAAGGCTCAATGCAAGTTGACTTTGCATAAAGCTTGCTTTACAAGAATGGATATGTTACTTTCTTCCCAAAATGGAAAATTGGTTTGAACAAAGCTTGAAACACTTGGATAAGGGCATAATCAGTTGTGTAAACCATTTATTATGGAGTGAAAAACAAGTTTGAGGCCTGCAAAGTGAGGATTATGCAGCATGACTATAGATTTGGTTCATGTTCATCACAAAAAATGACTTGAAAAACAAGTTTGAAACCCGAACTTCTTGCCTTCGATTCTCTTAGATCAAGTATGATCTCAATGATTTATTGGACATTTTGGAAATCTTGTAACACCCCCTATAACCTTAATGTTGGACATTTTTGAAGATTCAATTTAGAACTAGGTGAAAAGTTACCATGAAGTTAGGTTAAAATCCTGACTAACTAGGGCAAAATTTCACTAAGTCTTTTTAGTTTCATGGACATGTATTCATAAATTCCTAACTTAAAAACCAAGAATTTCTATAAAAATTTCTGCCCTACAATGTTTTAAATATCATTGAGATCTACAACTTTCATGTTGGAAGTTTCCCTTGAATCATCTTTCATCATGATGGAAATTTGGCACAAAGTTATGAAAATTGTTAACTTTCCAACACTTAGAAAAATTTCTAAGTCTTGGAAATTTTGACTTTTCAAAAATGAATTTTGAATTTTTGATTTCTTGATGAACAAATTTCACATTTTGACATGTCTTGATGAAATATGATTTTTGAAACTTGATTTTGATCAAAAAGTCAAAGTTTGACTTTTCAGTGTATAGTTGAGTTTTCATCAATTGACTGAAATTCATTTGTCAATCCAATGATATTGAGAGGTGATTTGATAAATGAAATTAGGTTAAGATGGTTCATTTGAATGCTTGAGGTCATTTCTTAAACCAAAAAGTCAATTTCTTGGTCAAAAGTCAAGAACTGAGCCTTCTCAGTTAAAACCCTAATTTTGACCATTTTCCCCTTTTGGTGTTCTGATCAAATTTCTTTGAGGAATTATGATCCAAACTTGATCAATTGACATATATGAGTTCATAATATTTACATGGATAAAAAATTAAGAATTTTAACTATAAATTGACCACAATTGACTTTTTATCCAATATAGTTGATTTTAGGTCAACTGATCAACTGACTGAGCAAAAATGTGATCCAAGACTTGACACTTGACATGAGCAATCTAGAGTGTTCCTAGTGATCCATGAAATTCATTTGAGGCCTTTAAAGTCTAATTGTCTTTATGAAAACTCAAACCCTAATTTTGAGTTGTTAGTGTTGAGGAGGTGTCTTGAGTTGATCAAACCTTGCTAGTCTTGAATCAATGGAGGTCTTATGAGAGATTTCTTGAGAAATGAGAAGGAAAATTTTGGGCTACAACAAAATGCCTCGTATTCGGCCTGATTTTTGGAGTTAAAAAAGGATAGGGCGAGGGAGACTTTGACTAGAGTCCCATCTTCATTTTCTAGTATGATGCCAGCACCGCTTCCGGTTGAACTAGAGGCGCTGTCGACGAAGATCATCCAATGACGCGACCCGTCGGAACTCGCGAGCGAGGCCATTTCCGCCATGAAGTCGGCCAAGGCCTGATCCTTAAGGGCTTTCCTACTCTCGTACTAGATATCAAATTCAGAGAGTTCTAGAGACCATTTCAACATTCTGCCAACCATGTATGGTCTTCCGAGCAGTTGTTTTATTGGTTGATCCATCCAGATCATTATGGTGTGGGCCAGGAAATAGTGTCTTAGTCTCCTCACTGCGTTAACAAGGGCCATAGCTACTTTTTTGATTTGTTGATATCTTGTTTCCGGGCCTTGTAGGGCCTTACTCGTGAAGTAAATTGGCCTTTTGTCCTTCTGGGGTTTCCCTTGTCAGTGTCACGCTTATTGCCTCAGAGGAGATGGCTAGATAAAAGCAGAGGACTTTGTCTTTCTCGGGCCGAGACAGGACGGGAGGCTGTGAGGGTGCTCTTTTCAAATGAACGAGGGGCTTGTTCGTATTCGGGCGTCCACTCGAAGTTGGCTTCCTTGCGCAGTAGCTTGAACAAGGGAAGCGCGTGCTGGGCGGGCTTTTTCCACAAATCGAGAAAGTGAGGAGAGCATGTCGTTTAAGATCTGGATGGATTTCTTTGAGGTGTGCGTCAGAAATTCAGAAAATGCCTGACATTTATCAGGGTTTTCCTTGATGCCTCGTTCCGTTAAATAGAAACCGAGGAATTTTCCTGCCCGTACGCTGAAGGTGCACTTTTCCAGGTTGAATCGCATCTGACATTTTCGAGCTTGCTCGAATACTTTTTTCAAGTGGGAGGCATGGTCGAGCTCTTCGGTGGACTTGATGATCATGTCGTCCATATAGTTATAATGAGAGTATGCGTCCATGAATGATAGCAATTTAAAACCGGCCGAGTTGCCAACCAGTTTGTCAATATTGGGGAGGGGATAAGCATATTTCGGGCAAGCCCGATTGAGATCAGTATAGTCAATACATATGCACCATTTTACATTATATTTTTTAATGAGGACTACATTCGAGAGTCAGGTTGTGTACTGGGTATATCGGTAGAAATGTTAAGACTAAGCCATTAGATTGACTTAACTCGCACAGATCAAAATAAAAATCACCACCACGCTTTATTGTTTCCAAAGGAATGGGAAAAGACCGAATAAACCAAAAGAGGGGAAAAAGTTCAAGGTAAAGGGGTTGGTTATGCAAAGGGAAGGTATTAGCACCCTAAACATCTATGGTACTCCGTAGGAACCTCTTTGTAAAATCTGTTTGTATTGGCTATAAAATGTTGTATAAAAATAGATGGTAGAGGTGAGAAAAGGAATATTTTTTTATGATTTTTGCACCCGCCGCGGTTGCAAACCTTTATTGCCTATGTACCACCTTTCATGCAATAGGGGATCAGGGTGCACATAGTTCACCTTTAAAAATTTTAAAACACAAGTGCGTTGGTTAATTTTATGAGATAAGACATCATCGTTATTGTCCATGTGGAAAACATACTTACCACCCACAATAATGAGAAAGGAGAATTTGCATCATCTCAAAGTGGGGGATACTGCTTGAATTTTAAAAATCAAAAAAATCTCACTCAACACCCAAGTAGAAAATATCTATCTTCACTATATATTGTAGAAGTATAATTGTTTGCTTCACTACAAGGATTGACAAGAGTCCAATCTTTTGAGAAAAGTTTTTTTAAAACAAAATCCAAAGTGGCAAAATGGTTTGAATGAGATTGATTAACTTTTAGTCTTCTTACAAAAATGTCAAGGTATTATTAAGTTGATTAAAGTTTATTTATGAAAATATTTTGAAAATGCATGGACCTAAGTGCAAGTTTATTATGAAAGTGGTTCAAGTTTAGAAACAAGAAGAGTTTTCAAAAAGGAAGGAGAAGATTTTTAAAATTAAAGAAGATGGGAGGAGATGAAGGGACTATCCTAAAGCATAAGGTAAAAAGCTAAGGAGAAGAACCATCTAACCAACAAGCAGCCAATACTTGACATTATGAGTCAAGATATAATTCTCATTCTTTGGATTGAAACCGAGCAAGCAAATATACTAGACCTCTTGAGGGAAACAAACTTCAAGTGTATTATGTCTTCACAAAAATTGGGCAGAGTAACGGCTGTATACAGATGAATTCCAGATTATAGACAAAGTATGTAATCACAATAACCTGCATACAAAATAAACAAACAACTCAATGTCTTGAGGTAAACCTCAATAGCTCCAGACAAAATATCAATTAAGGTCACAAGATCTCTAACATAGGTCAAGGTCTCTAATCCTAAGTCCAAGAAGTCCAATATTCCATAATGCTAAGGATAGTAACTAAATAGTCCAAGTAACATTAAAGTTTTCTATGGTTCATGTTGATTATTAAGTATCTTCAAAAAGAAAAGAAAAGCTCAAGTGAGAAAAATAAACATGACATAGAAGTAAATTCTCAAGTGAGGAAAGATGAAAATAACATGAAATGTAAATGCTAAAGTAAATGGTACATAAAGTAAAAGCATAAAAAAATAAAAGCGTATAATAAAGTCAATTGTTAGAAGTTAATGGTTAGTTGGATGACCATATTGAAACATGCATTTGGAACTCATTAGAGGATTGGTAGAACCAAAGCCTCTCAACAACAAGTTGCATTTTCTTTTTGTCAAGTATATCATCCATTTAAGAATCTTGAAGGCAACGTTTAATGATCAATAATGTTTAAGTGATCCACGTTGACCAAAATTGATAAAGATCCATTGGAATATTGGTAGAACCAAAGCCTCCTAACAATGAATCTCAAGGTTATTGGATCAAAGGGTTCACATTAACATACTTGGGCTTGCAAACATAAGTTTGGGCCACGAATGATCATTTTCTCAAATAGGGACAAAATTTAGCGCTATGTTAAGCAATCATAAGTGGACTTATGTATAAGTCGCACCTATTTTGAGGCCGGTCAATAACTATCTATGTAATTCATGTTTGGATAAATAATATAGAGATCATCATTCCTTAACATGTAATACAATAAGAAAGGGGGATAAGATGAAGAGGGAAGGGATTAGAGTTTCAAATATCATCAACATCATTCGTCCATTTTAACGGATTTGGTTTATCAACCTATAAACACCCAATACCCAATGATGTTGAATAATTTGTATCAAAATATGTCTCAATTCTGTACCACATTCTATTTCAATAATTGAACAAGAATCATATACAAAAGCTTTCAATTTACAAACATTATTCAAAGGTAAAACCCTAGATGCACACCTAAGTCAAGAATAGTTTTAAAATATGAAAATGACTTGAAAAATTATGAAATTAAAACCCTAACTTCCTTAACTCCTATGAAAGTCAGAAATAAAATTTAGAGTCCCTGGATTGAGGTGTAAATTTGCTTTAGAAATGCAAACTCTGGAACTAGCAAGTATAAGCCTTAAACTAGGTGGTTTTGGGAAATAATTTGTGAAAAATATGAAATCACATTGTAAAATTCCAGAAAAATTATTTTTATGGCCTCAACATGTTCAAGCACTCCAAACAACTTCATTTATGATTTTATAGGAATGGGAAGTTAGAACTTTTAATCAATTATTATGAATGTTCAAGTAAAAACCCTAAAAAAAGAGGAAATTAAGTCCAAAATTAATCAATTAGATCCAAAAGTCAAATAAATTTGATGAAAAATAACCTAAATGTCAATAAAACTCTAAGGATCAGCAAGCATATTTTTCTTGAATTTTATCTCAAAAGGAAAAAAGGAATGGAAATTATTTACACAATTCAAAAAAAAAAAATACAAATAAAAGATGATATATCCAAATGATTTTAATTTTTGATCCAAAAGTTTCATAAAATAGGACAAAAAATATTTTCAAGTAATAAACTCAGAGAGGAGCCAAAAAATATTTTTTAGATATTTTTTGATTTAATAGAAATAGGAAAATAAAATTCAAGATTTAAAGGAATAATAAAACCCTAATTACTTACATAAATTTATTTAATCAAGAAAAATGATAAAAAATGAAATAAAAATAAAAATACGGAAATATATTGAAAAATTAGTTTAAAATATTTTTATCATAATTTTTGAAATGAAGAAAATATTAAAAGAAAATTATGAGAAAAACAAAGAAAATTAAAATGCAAAGCTATTACACCCATTGTTTAAGAAATGCAATGTAAAAGAAAAAGAATGCCATGTTCAAACACACAGGGACACGTCATCGTCCCTACCAAAGCCATATTTTCCAGCTTTTTCAGTTTTGAAGCATCACTTTCATGTCACGATATCTCATTCAATTCTTGATGAAATTAAAAAATTCCAACACCAAAATTCAAGATAGAAATTGGTAGAACATGCTAGGATGAATTTTTTTATGAAATGATGTTTTGATGAGTTAGAAAAACGCGCGCGAATGTAGCTACATGAACATTATTTTGTTTTGAGCAATTCATCAAATAAATTTCAAACTTGATTTTCTCCTTCAATTCTCCACCAATTTAAACGATCCAAAAATGGAAATTGATCACAAAAATGCAAGGATTATGAACATGCTCTTAGATTTTGAAAAAAGCTCATGGATTAAAACAACACGCAAGTTGCAGTAAGAGAGAGAAAATGGATAATTACCTTGAAATGAACTTGATGAAGCTTGAGCTCAAATAAAGAGCAATTAATGGAAAATATCAATAGCTTGAATGATTCAGAGATGATAGAGTAGAGATGCAAGGAAACTTTGGAAAAATGGAAGAAGATAAGCTTTAACAATGGTGAAAATGAAGCTTGAGATTTGAAGAGAGAAAAGAGCTTCGTGTGAGAGAGAGGAGAGATAATAGCTTGCTTCAGATTTTCTTCTTCCCACCCTTTTGCTTGTTGAATACCTTTGCCTTTTATAGAGTGTGGAAAGAGAGAGTAAGAGAATAAGGAAAGTGAGGGAAAATGAGAAACGTGAAAGGTTGTGCATTTTGTGTTGTTTGAGAGTGCAAAAACGTGCGTTTTGGATAAGTGAGGAGGGATGGGGTATGAGCTGGCACGTTGGGACTTGGTTGACACAAAATTAATCCACGCATTCCCATGCAATTTTAACTATTTCATGATCACTTATTTACCTCCTTATATCTTCCTGTATGATGCATGAAATGTCACAAACTTTGAATAAAAAATGAAGAGGACACTTCATACTCCAACTTTCATGTTTAAAATTTTTCAAAATGAAGCTTGAATCAATGAGATATTTGGCCATGAACACGTACTTACAAACTGTTTGATAAAATGCCTTGCCTGACTGGGCTTACTGCGCATGTGTGAGGCCTTGCTGGGAAAAAATTTCAGCTTGCATGATGCCTTCTTCTTTCAATTACATCTCAAAATTTAGGAAGATTTTGGAGAAACTTTCTGAAGCAAAGTTATTCCTCACATTTAGGGCTTGATCTTTGATATTGGACATTTTTTAAAATAATTAATATTTCTCATAGAAAAGTGATGATGAATGCGCGCCCACAACATGGTTGATGAAATTCCTACCTAGCGCGCGTGACTTGCCTTATGCTGGGCAATAATTCAGTTTTCAGCTCAAAATCCTAATCACCATATCTTTCTCTACACTTAACCATTTGAGATGATTCTTAAATGAAAAATGAAGATAAAACTTCAATATTCAACTTTCATGTTGCCAACTTTTTGATTTGAGTCC
The DNA here is from genome assembly GCA_948472305.1 of Vicia faba. Lineage (NCBI taxonomy): Eukaryota > Viridiplantae > Streptophyta > Magnoliopsida > Fabales > Fabaceae > Vicia > Vicia faba. Next base: position 364,609,718 of record OX451736.1, read on the forward strand.
AAATGGTCATTCAAAAATGGACATAAAGAAGTCAGATTTTTGCATTTTTAACCAAAATTTCACTAACTGTCAAAAAACTTCCAAGCTTCATAACTTTTTTTACTTTCATTTTTTGGACTTGTGTCCTCTCCTACAAAGTTGGAGAATTTTTCATCCTATTTCTAAGCATATAAAATTTGCATATTTTCAATAAAAATTGAGAAAGTTATAGCCAATCAAAATTCAGCCCTATGGATACTTAAAAAAATTCTAAAACTTCAAATAACTTTCTTGACAAGTTATCTCTAATTCACACTTCCTCTTGATATTTTGCCACTATTTACCATGAAATATGAGAATAGGGATATTTAATTTATGGTTGACCAAAAGTCCACTTGGTCAATAACTGATTTTGATTGTCTTCTGACAAAATGACCATTTTACCCCTTTTCATCAATTGAACCCTTTCAAGTCAAAGTTGATGATCAAACTTCCAATTATAGATGCTCATGACCATGTAGAGAAGTATGGGATCAAGTATTTCCAAAAAATCTAAATATCTCCTGATTAAAATCCAAACCCTAGTTTTGATTCTCTGTGCTAGGAGATGGTGAGATGACTGCAATTGTGCCATTACCTACAATATGATATTCCAAGAGACAAAATATACACATCTTGAGGTTAGTTAAAGACATACATATACAAAGATATACAATTCAAGGTGATTTAAGATGCTTGGTGACTCCTATAGGCAAACCTAAAGACATGGTGTAGTAGGAGAAGAACCTCAAACCCTAGTTTGTGATCTGGTTGCATTATGATGATATGAGATGATATAGAAATATTAGGGGAAAAATTGGGGTATAACAGCTGCCCTTATTTAAGTGTCTTCTATTTGGAAATACAAAGGTTAAAATCTTCGTGTCGACATGATTGAAGATACTTAAATATAAAACAAATACCATTTTTGGTCCTAAGATGCCATGCAATGCTTATGAGTATGAATGCATATGAACAAATTCAAAAGGACGCAAGACACCACTGGGTATGTAACAAAAGAAACAAGGATCAAAAGAGAAACTCGACCAGGAAAATAAATCACTGGTGAACAAAAGACCTAAATCTATTGGTGTAAAAACCCAAAGAAGAGATAAGGTAGCATGAACTCAACTAAAGAGGAAATAGTACATGATAAAAGTGATTGACAGATAACTGTGAACTACCAACTCAATAGTTGAAGGTAGAAGATAAAAAATATACCGACTCACAGATAACAGTAAAAGATCAAAGGATACACCAATGTTCACTGAAGGTGAAACTACCAACGTTCACTGAAGATAGAAAGAGAAAATATAACACCCACGTTCACTGAAGGTGAAACTACTGACGTTCACTGAAGGTAGAAAAAGAATAATATAACACCAACGTTCATTGATGGTGAACTACCAACGTTCACTGAAGGTAGAAAAAAAATAACATAACACCAACATTCACTGATGGTGAACTACCAACTTTCACTGAAGGTAGAAAAATAATAACACTGACATTCACTGACGGTGAATTACAAACATTCACTGAAGGTAGAGAAAGAATAACATAACACCAACGTTCACTGATGGTGAACTACCAATGTTCATTGAAGGTAGCGAGAGAAAAGTATAACACCAACGTTCACTGATGGTGAAACTACCAACGTTCACTGAAGGTAGAAAGAGAGAAGTATAACACCAATGTTCCCTGAAGATGAAACTACCAACGTTCACTGAAGGTAGAAAGAGAAAAGTATAACACCAACATTCACTGAAGGTGAACTACCAACGTTCACTGAAGGTAGAAAGAAACGTAACACCAATGTTCACTGATGGTGAACTACCAACGTTCACTGAAGGTAGAGAGAAAAGAATAATCACCAACGTTCACTGAAGGTGAACTACCAACGTTCGCTGAAGGTAGAAAGAGAAAACAATAATCACTAATGTTCGTTGAAGCTGAAACTACCGATGTTCACTAAAGGTGGAGAGAAAAGAATATAACACCAACGTTCACTGAAGGTAGCAAAAAGAACGTATGGACAATAACAAGTTTCCCAAAATCATGGTGTTTCACCTAGAACGAGTTTCTACTTCTTCTTTAAACAAGGCATTCTGCCTGGAAAGGGTAGTATATAAACTGTCTCAGATAAAGAGACTACCACTTGTAAAGATTTCTCAACAAACTGTCTATGTCATATTGAAAAGACTTGCCATCCATTGGAGTAATTTGACAAAGAACTGCAAACTATCCACTCATAGAGAATATTAGCAAAAAAAAGGGTAACACCGACCTTTATGGGGAAGTACAAGTTGCTTAAATAAAGAGACCTGCTACTTGGTGTTATGGGAAGGATTATAAAAATGACTTCCCGGGGAAAGAAATATGGCTTCCTGGGGGAAATGCCAACATATTCCTGCTTGAGAAGATAAAGTCTTCTCGTGCCAAAATAAATGCATATTCTCAAACCAATGCTCGAAGCTTGCAGAGATCATAATAGTACTGTTGCTAGGAAACAAATATTCAAAACCAAAAATTAACTAGAGTGAAACAGGCAACCATAATACCTCCTTTGAGAAATAAACTCAAGAGGGAAACCCAAATCATCCAGAAAAAGAGCTGTACAGGAAGGCTAAAGTAAAAATCTTCCACGAGGGATAACTTAGTGGGGAAATTGAAAGAATATACACCTTCTGCTTAAGGTTGACACTTTATTAGAGAGAATACAACACAACTTTTCAAAACAGGGTAATATGCTAACAGAAAATTAATGAATGCAAATGAGCAATGATTTTCTAAATTCAACTATGGATGATGTATGTATGAATGTATGAATGTTATCATGTACATGCTGACAAAACAAACATATAACACTGGGAATAACCAGACAAAACTAACTCAGGTACAATCAATACTCGGCTAAATCACATCCAAGATGAAAATTCCATAAAAAGTAAGCACCAGTTGAGGAAAAAAGTCCTATTTCGCGGCTTAACTTCACTGGACAGGAACATAATCCGAAAGTAATCACATCGTATCAATAAATTAGTACATGTACAAGGATATAACATCCTCCTCCAGGCTTCACCGTGGAATACCATATAGACTTTTATGGGGAAAACAAATGTTTCACGGTCTGTAATTCTACTGGGGATTGCAATACTGATTTCAATAAGCCAGATGAAAACCATATCGTCAAAAGATCAACTGAGGATCTCAAGCTAACTTCATTGGGGAAATATCATACAGACTTCACTAAGGGAGATAGTGCCCCATCATCGAGATACCAACTAGAGACCTCGTGCTGACTTTATTGGGGAGGACAACACCACATCGTCAAGGGGAAATCAAGATACATTCTTCAATATTGAGATTGAGTATTTCACCAACCTCTTTGGGGAGAAAGTATGAAACTTTATGGGGATAATAACTTGGGAAGTTAAGAAGTCAATCATTACAGCAAGAAATCAAACTTATGGGGATTTTAAATTAAACCCAGCACTTGGTGGGTGAAAACCCAAAAAAGTTGATAACCACCTCAACACTTCTTCAATAAGACATTTCCCTTTCCTGACTGCCGAGCAAGCAAACAATATGCTAATGTTATCGAAATGAGATGTTTCACAAATGAGTCCAATCTTAGCATGTATGGGGAGACAAGACTTTTACTAAATGAGTGAAGCCTTCACTGGGGAATCTGGTATAGAGTCTTCATATCATGCAAACCTGAGGTTCAAATGAAACAATACTTGGTTGGGAAAATAGGATCATGAACCCAACACCGAGCCATACATCAATTGGTATCATCTTAAATTATCTGAGAAACACAAGAAGATCATACTTATTTCAACAAAAGTGCCATGGGATAGCCTTCGTGGGAATCAACACTAACAATAATGCCAACACTACAAAAAGAGCGACATTTTGCAAATAGTTCCATCTCAGCACACAACGGGAGAAAGAGCTTTCATCATATGAGTGAAGTCTTCACTGAGGGAATCTAGGATAGAGGCCCCAGACCATGCAAACCTAAAATCAAAAATTAACCAAGACTTGACTGGGGACAATGGGATTACAAGCTCAATACCGCACCTTACATCAATTGGTATCATCTTCAATATACAAAAATCTTGCGCATACCAGCAAAAACAACCTGAGAGAAACTTCCTGGGGAAAACAAAACTTCCCAAAATTACTGGAGTTCGTCCATTCTTGGGATCACCATTTTTGTTTCCCTCTTGAATCATAAAATCTAAAGTAAAAATAATTTGTAAATTCTTTTCGAAAACAATTTTGTTATTTAATCTTTTTGCTTTGAAAATTACTATCAATAATAAATGGAGTCTTTGTAAGCAGAATAAAATAAGGATTACAAAGAATTGGACAAAAGCTCAAACTTTATTAATAGAATGGTAGTATGCGAATGGCGAGACTCCACGAATGATTACAAAGTTTAGAAAATGGTAATATATAATGGAAAAGATACATTGAAATACAATGACCACTATTCTCCCTAACAACTTTGAAATCCTGAGCAGTAGCTTCTGTTGAAGTATGGTGAGGATCCAAGAAGATTGTTGCTTCAATGATCAAGTCTTGTCTGATGTAATTACTTGCCAAGAAAGTCCCTAACTTTTGCCTAAGCTGCCCTTGCGGGTTTTCAACTTAGCGGGAATTTTTTTTCCTGTTTATGTCTCTAATTTTTGCCTAGATCGCCCTTTCGGGTTTTTGGCCTATCGAGACGCTCCTTTTTGCCTAAGTCGCTCTTTCGGGTTTTCAACTTAGCGATCTGTTCTTTTATTTCTTTAGGCGAAGTATTTCTTGACTACATCAGCATTCATGGGATGTGGGAACTCCTCGCCATCCGTAGTTTCAAGAGTTAATGCACCGCCAGAGAAGGCTTTCTTGACAACATATGGGCCTTCAAAATTGAGAGTCCACTTTCCCCTAGAATCAACATTAAAAGACATGATCTTCCTGAGCACGAGGTCGCCTTCTCTGAATTCACGAGGCTTGACCTTCTTATCAAATGCTTTCTTAATTCTCTTCTGATATAACTGCCCATGACAGAAAGCCGTCATTCTCTTCTCTTCAATCAGATTCAATTGGTCAAACCTGTTCTGAACCCATTCAGCCTCTGACAACTTGGTTTCCATTATCACATGCAAAGAGGGAATCTCAACCTCGATTGGGAGCACTGCTTCCATTCTATACACAAGGGAGAACGAGATTGCCCCTGCTGAAGTGCGGACAAATGTCTAATATCCATGTAAAGCAAAAGGGAGAATTTCATGCAAATTTTTTTATAAGTAACAAACATCTTCTGGATGATCTTCTTGATATTCTTATTAGCAGCTTCAACAACCCCATTCATCTTCGGCCTGTACGGATATGAATTGTGATGGATGATATTGAATTATTTACAAAGTTCTATCATTATTTTGTTATTCAAATTTGAGCCATTGTCGGTGATAATCCTGCTTGGCATGCCATACCGACATATGAGATTGTTCTTAATGAATCACACTAACAACTGCATAGTAACATTAGCATATGAAGTAGCCTCCACCCATTTGGTGAAGTAATTAATTGCTACCAAGATAAAAGGGTGTCCATTCGAAGCTTTGGGTTCAACCATTCCAATCATGTCAATACCCCACATAGAGAAAGGCCACGGGGAAGAAATAACATTGAGAAGTGCTGGAGGCACATGGATTTTGTCCGCATAAATCTGGCATTTATGGAACTTCTTTGCAAATTTGTAACAGTTAAATTCCATTGCCAGCCAATAGTAACCTGCCCTTAGACTCTTCTTAGCCATCGAATGTCCATTGGCATGAGTGCCAAAGGAACCTTCATGAATTTCATGCATCAACATGTCTGCTTCGTTTCTATCCATGCATCTGAGCAAGACCATGTCATGATTTCTCTTGTACAACACATTTTCACTGAGGAAGAAGCTGCCAACCAATCTTCTCAATGTCTTTCTATCTTTATTCGATGCACCAATCAGATATTCCTGTGTCTGGAGAAAATGCTTGATATCATAATACCAAGGTTTCTCATCTGCCACTTCCTTTGTTGTAAACACATGAGCAGGCTTATCCAGTCGCCGAATTGTAATTCGAGGTATATCATTCTAAGTATTCACTTGATACATAGAACCCAGAGTTTCCAAAGCATCTTCCATTTGATTTTCATCTATGGGAATATGGTGGAATTCAACTTTATTAAAGAAAGGTAATAATATTCTAGCATAGTCTTTATAAGGAATCAAGCCGGGGTGACGAGTGTCCCACTCTCCTTTAATCTGATTCACTACCAAAGATGAATCTCCATACATATCTAGAATTTTAATTCTGAGATCAATAGCTTCTTCGAGACCCATAATGCAAGCCTCATACTTCACCATATTATTGGTGCAATCGAATGTCAACCTTGCAGTAAAAGGTATATGTGATCCATGAGGAGTAACAATCACAACACCAATTACTTTACCATAAGCATTTACAACTACATTAAATATTATGCTCCAACGAGATTCAGGATCAGGACCTTCCTCAGGCAATGGTTCATCACAATCTTTCACTTTCAGAAACATCACATCCTCATTGGGGAAATCATACTTCACAGACTGATAATCATCAACTGGTTGGTGAGCAAGATAATCTGCCAACACACTGATTTTAATAGCTTTTTGAGTGCGGTATTCAATATCATATTCAGATAACATCTGCCAACGGGAAATTCCCCCAGTAAGAGCAGGCTTTTCAAAAATGTACTTGATTGGATCCATTTTGGAGATCAACCAAGTGGTGTGATTCAACATATAATGCGGCAAACGTTTTGTCGCCCAGGCCAGAGCATAACATGTCTTTTCCAGCATAGAATACCATGATTCACAGTCAGTAAACTTTTTACTGAGATAGTAAGTGGCATACTCTTTCTTCCTTGTTTCATCTTGTTGTCCCATAATACAGCCCATGGAATTATCTAACACTGTCAGATACATAATCAATGGCCTTCCTTCAACAGGAGGGAGCAAGATAGGAGGTTTAAGTAGATATTCTTTAATACTTTCAAATGACCTTTGGCAGTCATTTGTCCATACACAACCTTGATCTTTCTTTAACAACTTAAAGATCGGTTCACACGTTGCAGTCATGTGAGAAATGAATCTGGAGATGTAATTCAAACGCCCGAGGAAACCTCTGACTTACTTTTCAGTTCTCGATGCTGGAATTTCTTGAATTTCTTTGACTTTATCAGGGTCAAATTCAATCCCTCATTGGCTAACAATAAAACCCAACAAATTCCCTGATCGAACACCGAAGGTACATTTATTTGGATTCAAGCAAAGATGATACTTCCTCAAACGCTGAAACAATCAAATCTTCTACACGCCCTTCTTCAGTCTGGGATTTAGAAATCATATCATCAACATATACCTCAATTTCCTTATGCATCAGATCATGGAATAAGGTTGTCATAGCCCTCTGGTACGTTGCACCAGCGTTCTTCAACCCGAAGGGCATCACTCTGTAACAGAATATTCCCTAGGGTGTGATAAACATTGTTTTTTCCATGTCCTCAGGAGCCATCCTTATTTGATTATATCCAGAAAATCTGTCCATGAACGAGAAAAATTTGAATTTTGCTGTGCTATCCATTAACATATCAATGTGTGGCAATGGAAAATCATCTTTTGGTCTAGCTTTATTTAGATCTCTGTAACCTAATCACATGCGAACTTTTCCGCCTTTCTTAGGTACTGAGACAATATTGGAAATCCACCGAGGGTACACTGATTTCATAAGAAAACCGACATTAATCTACTTTAGAACTTCTTCTTTGATTTTTACTGCCATGTTGGGTGAGTTCTTCACAACTTCTGTTTGATTGGCGGGCACTCTGGCTTCAGCGGAAAATGGTGCTCTACAATATCTGTATCTAAATCGGGCATATATTGGTAAGACCAAGCAAAGATATCCACATACTCTTTCAACATCTCAATTAACCTTATCTTCACATCAGGATGTAGCAATGCTCCAATCTTGACTTCCTTCGGATCTTCTTCTGAACCCAAATTGATTACTTCTAACGGCTCTTTATATGGCTGAATGGCACTCTCCTCGTGCTCAAGCAACCGTGAGACCTCTTTGGGAATCTCATTATATATTCTTCTTCGGCCCCATACATAGGACATTCAAAGTTGGGAGAGGGTGCAGGGTCATTGTATTCAACGGGTTTTTTAATTAATCTGCACATATAATTTATTATTGCTTTTAGAAACTGACACACATAACAAGTGATTATGTAGATTCAATTTCAGTTATTATTTATTTCGAAAGGTTTTTTATGATTACCATTTTCCAAGAAAAAGCAAAAAAAAAAAACATAATTTGGGAAACAAAGACAACTTTTATTATTGATTTTAAGGATCAAAGCAAACAGATAAGCCCATACAATATCAATACTTTCACCTTGGGCAGAGTGAAAGATTTTCGAAAATATTAACAAAAACAAATTACTTTGACACATGTATGCAAGAGGGAACATCAATGGTGACCCGGTTCTGAATCCTAACTCCGTGTGTCACATGATTTGGCATTTTGGCCCTGCTTCATCTTCCATAATGACATTAATCTCGAAAACAGTTGGATGCAGATAACCCCCACTGCGAAAGATATCCTGATACTTGCCTACAATATACTTCAGCTTCATGTTCTTATCTTTATCATTCTTCATAGAGAATCCCAATCCAACTCTATTCTTGTTTATCGGTGGATCAACAATCTGTCCCCATACTTCACTATGGCCATTATGCACAACCTGCTGTGCATCCTTAAACAAAGCTATAGATTTCTCATTTTCTCTTATATTATCAATGTATAAAGCCTGGAACTGGGTTCTAACAACAGCTTCACCCGCTTCCACAATTATGAAAGAAGACAAATGAGATATCAATAATGCTTGCTCTCCGTTTATAATTACTACTTTTCCTTCATGTACAAACTTCAACTTCTGGTGTAAAGTCTAAGTGACAGCCCCTGCCTCATGTATCCACGGTCGTCCCAGCAAACAACTATAAGCAGGTATAGTATCCATGACCTGGAAAGTAATCTGAAACAAATGTGGGCCTATATGAATAGGCAAGTCCACTTCACCAATAACAAATTTCCTTGATCCATCAAACGTTTTCACAATAATGCAACTCGGGCGCATGGGCGTTCCTTGATATTTCAACTTCATGAGCGTGCTCCTCTGTATGACGTTTAATGTGGATCCATTATCAATCAGTACATTGGATAATGAATCATTCTTGTAGTTTATAGAGATTTGGAGGGCCAGGTTGTGATTCCTTCCTTCATCGGGTAATTCATCGTCGCAGAAACTCAAGTTATTACATGATGTAATGTTCCCTACCACACTACTGAATTGGTCTACTGGCATATCATTTTCCATGAAAGCTTGGTCCAATACCCTCATCAAAGATTCTCTGTGAGCAGAGGAGTTCATAAGCAAAGCCAGAATAGATATTTTTGACGGAGTTTGCAACAATTAATCTACGATCATGTAGTCACTCATCTTTATAATTTTCAAAACATCATCACCTCTTTTTCTAGCGTAGCTCCATTAGATTCCCCTACTGCCTTCTTGGGTTCAACATCTTCAACAATTTTCTTATCATCATCAACACTTCTTCTAATGATAGGCGCGAACACACGACCAGTACGGGTCACTCGGCTGGCCTCAGCAATATTTCCAACATTAGACATAGGCTGGATGGGAACTTCCACACCATCCTCCAAAATTGTAGCATTATACTTGTAGGGTACAGCCTTGTCTGACTTGTAAGGGACAAGACCCGGAAAACTAATCACCAATGGAGCAATAGCTGGCTTGCCATGATATTCAACTTCAAAAGGGATAGGTGCACCAAAACAAGGCACAATAACATTTACTCCTTCTTCAACATATTCAGTCATTACAGAGTCATCTATGGAAAACATATCTTTATCTGAGGAGAATAACTCATCTGCAGAGGCATACTCATCATCTGACGTAGTCCCATCCAATCAATCTTCAATCATATTAACATAATCATCCTTATTTCCTGAAACCTTGATGGTACTGTTGTCCAACAATAACTGAATACCCTTTCTCACAATGGAACAACCGCGCGAATCTCTGCAGCAGATATGGCAAAATCCATAATGATTCCTTTCTTGACCTTTCATATGGCAGAAGGTAGCATGCAACTACACCAAGTCATCATTCATATATTCCACATCAAAGATTCTGAACTCTCCAGGACATCCAGAAACCATATTTACTTCCTCCTCATACTCTGCTCTAGGCCTGATTATATGGATGAGGCTCTCATCCATCATCTCTTACAAATCAACCTTTATCTTGTCACAACCCTGTATATCTATGCTACAAATACCACAACAAGCATGGTCATGCGTGTAGTAACTAAATTCGCAAAGGCATGCATGCATTTTTACCAAATCTCCTCTAACCAATTTAATATTGAAAATTTGGAAGTCACCTGGACAACCAGCCACCATGTTCACATCATTTGCTCCTCCATGCTTTGGCAGAGGATTATCTTTCACGTTCGAGCCAACATCTTTAAAGGATAAGATACCAGTCCTCACCAATTTTTGTACTTCAGTTTTCAAAGGATAACAATTCTCAACATTGTGCCCTGGTGCTCCCTGATGAAAAGCACATGTTTGGTCTGCCTTATAATACCAACGTAACGGTGATGGTATAACGGGAGGTGGTCTGGTTTGAACCAACTTCTTTTGAATTAACGCATGGAGTAATTCTATATAGCTCATAGGGATAGGGTCATAATTCTCCCTCTTCTGATCATACCCTTGATTCCCCTGATGGGATGGTCTCTGATAAGCAACAGTGGTTGGAGCCACACCAACAACTGGAGTCACTGAGGCGACTTGTTGATGGTGCTAATAATTTCTTCTAGGGGGATTAACCCTTCTCTCTTACATAACAACATTTGTATCTCCTTCCTTCTTTTTGGCAAACCCATAGGGTGGCTTCTTCTTACTTCCAGAACTTTTGCTTTTTGTTAGACGACCCTCTCTTACATCCTCTTCCAAACGGACAACCATGCCCATCATTTCAGTAAAGTCACTTGGAACACTCGCTACCATCCTCTCATAGTAGAAAGCATCCAGAGTCTTCAGGAAAATCGTAGTCATATCTTTTTCTTCCATTGGAGGAATCACTTAGGTGGCTACCTCACGCAATCTCTGTGCATATTCTTTGAATGATTCCCTGTCTTTCTGGACCATGGCCCTGAGTTGATCACGATCAGGCGCCATGTCCATATTATACTTGTACTGTCTGATAAATGTTTCTCCCAAGTTGTTGAAAGTATGAATATTGGCACTGTCCAAACTCATGTACCACTTCAACACAACACTAGTCAAACTATCCTGAAAAAAGTGAATCAGTAGATGCTGATCATCAGTGTGGATATACATTCTTCTTACATACATCACAATATAAGCACGAAGACAAGTATTTCCCCTATACTTCTCGAATTCCGGAACTTTAAACTTTGCAATCATCTTGACATTTGAGACCAAGCACAAATCATTCATATTTTGCCTGAACAATTCCTTTCCTCTGAAGGCCTTCATCTCCCTCTACATCTTGTCAAACTGATCCTGAAAATCATCCATTTGATCATAGAGACCCAAGCCTTCACTTGGTGAAATAAAAGGACGATAAGCTTCATCATTAACAAAAGGAACAAAATTCACCGAAGGAGGTGCAACATGAGTAATATGCACCGCAGGAGGTGCGGGAGTAACAATAGTCTGAACAACTGGAGTAACTTGAGGACCGAGATTAAAACCTTCAGGCATAAAGTTCTCTGGCATTCCCAATGGATAACCTTGAGGCATGTGATTCTGAACAACAGCTGGAGTAGAAGACACAAGAACAGTCGAAGCTTCAGTAGTAACTATTTCCTGTTGGGGTTGAGCAATCGGTGGCTGATTCTGAGCAGTCACCAAAGATTCCATCAGAGTAGTAAGATTGGCCATACCAGTCTTCAGAGCCAAAAATTCATCGCACAGCTCGCGATTCTCTTGTTCTAGGTTGTCCACCTTCCTTCAGAAATTAGCCAGAGTATTGTAGTGGTGAGACAGCTCGCTGAACGAAGTAAAGAAGCTCAGTAAGACAACTGGATATGCACAAAAAATGCAAGAAATATGTAAAATATGATGCATGATGTGCGATGCACATGATTTATTTTATTATTATTATTTCAAGGGACTTAAAGATTTTATAGAAAATTTGCAAATATCAAAGTAATAACACATTTGAAATACTGAAATTTTTTATTATAATAACTGCAAAATGGATTAAAAGTTTCAATAATCCCAAGTACAAGATGAAAATAAAGTCTAAAACCCTAAGAAGTAAAGCTAATGGAGATCACTCTATACGCTGGCGCTTCCCTATAAGTCTGGAAATATGAGCCTTCAACCTCTGGTTTTCTTCTGCATATATGGTGGCAACCTCCTTCCAATCACCTGAATAAGGAAGTGAGCAACTAGCATCTGATCGAGGCTTATGGGAAAATAAATCCCCTTGCCTCTCCATGGTCTCTACAGCCCGACTCTCAAGAATCTCAATCAAGTCGTCTTTCTCCTTCAAGTCTGCTCTGTAGGAAATCTCTAGAGTTTGGAACTTATTCTTCCAAGCTTCCTTTTCCTGCTGCATCCTGACTAAAGCAAGCTGTAGCTCTTCCACATCATTCAATAAGGGAGGAGTGGTCTTCACAAACAAGTCAGGCATAGGTGCTTCCCGAGAATACGTCATCTTCAACTAAATAGCTCTCGCTTGTACCCACTCAAGATAAGGCTCCAAAGAAACAGCCCCCTAGGTCCCAAGTCTTTCCTACTCTTCCTGTGAATGTGTCGCCAGACCTTCACAATCTGATCCCTAGCTTCCTTATGGTCTTCTCCCTCTTTCAGGAAGAAACTACTCAAATGAATACTGTTTGATTTATCCCTCATCGGATAACCAAGTTGTCGTCGTGCAAGAACATGGTTGTAGTTAATTCCTCCCTTTGTACCTAGAAGAGGTACATTGGGTAAACTACCAGAATTGTCGACAATCTCTATATCATGGTAAGCCTGACGATACCAAATAATATCTGAGTGAGTAAGTGCCATAATCTTAGGAGCCCAACTGGTTCCTTCCTGACATCCAAGAAAGCGTCAAATTGAGGCAAATGATAAGTAAACCATCGGTACAACGAAGGTGTGCAACAAATGATCATACCCCCATGATAAGAATCCCAAATATGAATAGAGTAATAAGCATCACCCAACAATGTAGGAACTGGGTTTCCAATCATGAAGATCCTGATAGCATTAATGTCAACAAATTTGTCCACATTAGGAAATAAGAACAACCCGTAAGCAAGTAAAGCAAAGATGGACTCAAAAGCGGTTGTACTCTTTATCCTGGAAAAGTTACGAGCTTTCTATAATAAGAACTGAGCTGGTAATCCTCTAATCCCTCGTTTAGTAGTCATGTGGGCTTCAACCTCAGACTTCCCTAAATAGATCAAAGAAGCAATCTCATGTGGTTTTGGCTCACCCTCCAAACCAGTAAATGGAACACGATCGATAATAGGCAAACCCAGAAGATAATATTACTCCTCTAGTGTAGGCATCAACGGATAGTCAGGGAAAGTAAAGCAATGATACATCAGATCATAGAACTGGACCAAAGGTCGAAAGAATACCCTCCTTCATCCTAAGCTTCATGAGAGAAATGATGGACCCATACTTTCTTGGGATATTTGAAACTGTATTTTCCGGTCTTTCTTTTTCCAGAATCCATAGTCAAAAAGTATCCGAGATATTCACAAATGGTTAACTTTTAAGTCCCTTGAAATAAAATTTCTTCAAAAGGTGCTTATGAGTGCATGGATGCATGATGCAACAATCACACACAAGATCACAAACATAGGGTTCATAGGTTCAACGTCATGAGCATGAGGTCGAAGGTACTACCCATAAGGTGTGATCTAAAAGTTATCACCTAACGGACAAGGTTCTAGAGGTTCCCAGAGTATACATCCTTCCTTCGGATATTACCAACTTCCCGATTAACTCGGTAATTAGTAATATTCTCAAGAAAAACTTGTCCGAGTGTAGTATCACGTGACAACTATTTCCGGATTACTCCGTCATAGCTTCCGCACTACACCTAAAAGGCCAAGATGGGTTAGGTATTCTACGGTCCTCAGTTTTAGTAGGCTCCTAAGTCGAAAGCAGTACGTCTTCTCGATTACTCGATAAACAACACTACAGCCAAAGGGCCTCCACTGAGTGGGGGATCTCATGTATCCTTTTTTGGGATTACTCCCTCAAATTTAACATGACTATACCGCCCATCCTATCTTAAAGTTTTCCCAAGTCCGGGTATATGACTTATGAGTAATCACCAAGCACCCTGAAAACCAGGAAAATCCAGACAAACATATATACAACATATAACATATAACACATAATAGCACATATACAGATATAAACAAAGATAGGTTTAACCCACTTAGGGATGGACCAGCAACAGGTCAATCTTTCCCCAGTGAAGTCACCATTTTTTCTGTAGCGATAGAAATATTGAGACTAAGCCATTAGATTGACTTAACTCGCACAAATCAAAATAAAAATCATCACCGCGCTTTATCATTTCCAAAGGAATGGGAAAAGAGCGAATAACCCAAAAGAGGGGGAAAGATTTAAGGTAAGGGGGTTGGTTATGCAAAGGGAAGGTATTAGCACCCTAAACATCTACGGTACTGTGCAGGAATCTCTTTGTAAAATCTGTATATTTTGGCTATAAAATTTTGTATAAAAATAGATGATGGAGGTGAGAAAAGAAATATTTTTTATGATTTTTGCACCCGAAGAGGTTGCGAACCTTTAGTGCCGACATACCACCTTTCGTGCAATAGGGGATCAGAGTACACGTAGTTCACCTTTAAAATTTTTAAAACACAAGTGCGTTGATTAATTTTATGAGATAAGACATCATCGTCATTGTCCGTGTGGAAACCATACTTACTACCCACAATCATGAGAAATGAGAATTTGCATCATCTCAAAGTAGAGGATACATCTTGGATTTTAAAAATCAACAAAACCTCACTCAACACCCAAGTGGAAAATATCTCTCTTCACTATATATTGTAGAAGTATAGTTGTTTGCATCACTATAAGGATTGACAAGAGTCCAATCTTTTGAGAAAAGTTTTTTTAAAACAAAAGCCAAAGTGGCAAAATGGTTTGAATGAGATTGATTGACTTTTAGTCTTCTCACAAAAATGTCAAGGTATTATTAAGTTGATTAAAGTTTGTTTATGAAAATGTTTTGAAAATGCATGCACCTAAGTCCAAATTCATTATGAAAGTGGTTCAAGTTTAGAAACAAGAAGAGTTTTCAAAAAGGAGGGAGAAGATTTTTGAAATTAAAGAAGATGGGAGGAGATGAAGGGACTATCCTTAAGCATAAGGTAAAAAGCTAAGGAGAAGAACCATATAACCAACAAGAAGCCAATACTTAACATTATGAGTCAAGATAGAATTCCCATTATTTGTATTGAAACCAAGCAAGCAAAGATACTAGACCTCTTGAGGGAACCAAAATTCGAGTGTATTAAGTCTTCACAAAAATTGGGCAGAGTAACGGCTGTATACAGATGAATTCCAGATTACAGACAAAGTATGTAATCACAATAACCTGCACACAAAACAAATAAATAACCCAATGTATTGAGTTAAACATCAAGAGTTATAGACAGAATATCAATTAAGGTCACAAGATCTCCAACATAGGCCAAGGTCTCTAATCCTAAGTCCAAGAAGTCCAATACTCCATAATGCTAAGGATAGTAACCAAATAGTCCAAGTAACATTAAAGTTTTTTATGGTTCATGTCGATTATTAAGTATCTTTAAAAGGAAAATAAAAGCTCAAGTGAGCAAAATAAACATGACACAAGTGAGCAAAGATGAAAATAATATGAAATGTAAGTGCTAAAGTAAATGGTACATAAAGTAAAAGCATAAAAAAATAAAAGCATATAATAAAGTCAATTGTTAGAAGTTAATGGTTAGTTGGATGACCATCTTGAAACTTGCATTTGGAACTCATTAGAGGATTGGTAGAACCAAATCCTCTCAATAACAAGTTTCATTTTCTTTTTGTCAAGTATATCATCCATTTAAGAATCTTCAAGGCAACATTTAATGATCAATGATGTTTAAGTGATACGCGTTGACCAAAATTGATGAAGATCTATTGGAAGATTGGTAGAACCAAAGTCTCCTAACAATGAATCTCAAGGTTATTGGATCAAAGGGTTCACATTAACATACTCGGGCTTTCAAACATAGGTGTGGGCCACAAATGATCATTTTCTCAAATCGGGAAAAAATTTAGCGCTATGTTAAGCAATCATAAGTGGACTTATGTAGAAGTCGCACCTATTTTAAGGCCGGTCAATAGAAATATATGCACTTAATGTTTGGATAAATGATATATATATCATCGTCCCTTAACATGTAATACAATAAGAAAGGGGGATAAGATGAAGAGGGAAGGAATTAGAGTTTCAAATATCATCAACATCATTCGTCCATTTTAATGGATTTGGTTTATCAACCTATCAACACCCAAGACCCAATGATGTTGAAGAATTTGTATCAAAATATGTCTCAAGTTAGTACCACATGCTATTTCAAGAAATCATATACAAAAGCTTTCAATTTACAAACATTATTCAAAGGTAAAACCCTAGATGCACACCTAAGTCAAGAATAGTTTTAAAATATGAAAATGAATTGAAAAATTATGAAATTAAAACCCTAACTTCCTAAAGTCCTATAAAGTCAGAAATAAAATTTGGAGTCCCTAGATTGAGGTGGAAATTTGCTTTAGAAATACAAACTTGCGAACTGGCAAGTATAAGCCTTAAACTAGGTGGTTTTGGGAAATAATTTGTGAAAAATATGAAATCACATTGTAAAATTCCAGAAAAAGGATTTTTATGGCCTCAACATGGTCAAGAACTCCAAATGACTTCATCTCTAATTTTATAGGCATGGGAAGTTAGAAATTTTAATTAATTATTATGAACATTCAAGCAAAAACCCTAAAAAAGGAAATTAAGTCCAAAATTAATCAATTAGATCCAAAGGTCAAATAAATTTGATTCAAAATAACCTAAATGTCAATAAAACTCTAAGGATCAGCAAGCATATTTTTTTTGAATTTTATCTCAAAAGGAAAAAAGGAATGGAAATTATTTACACAATTCAACAAAAATAAGACAAAAAAAGATGATATGTCCAAATGATTTTAATTTATGATCCAAAAGTTATATAAAATAGGACAAAAAATAATTTGAAGTAACAGACTTAGAGAGGAGCCAAAAAATATTTTTTAGATATTTTCTGATTTAATAGAAATAGGAAAAAAATTCAAGATTTAAAGGAATAATAAAACCCTAAGTATTTACATGAATTTATTTAATCAAGAAAAATGATAAAAAAATGAAATAAAAATCCAAATATAAAAATATATTTAAAAAGTAGTTTATCATATTTTTATCATAATTTTTGAAGTGAAGAAAATATTAAAAGAAATTTATGAGAAAAACAAAGAAAATTAAAATGCAAAGCTATTACACCTATTGTTTAAGAAATGCGCTGTAAAAGAAAAATAATGCTATGTTCAATCACACAGGGACACATCATCGTCCCTACCAAAGCCATATTTTCCAGCTTTTTCAGTTTTAAAGCATCACTTTCATGTCACGATATCTCATTCAATTCTTTATGAAATTCAAAAATTCCAACACAAAATTCAAGATAGAAATTGGTAGAACATGCTAGGATAAATTTTTTTATGAAATGATGCCTTGATGAGTGAGAAAAACGTGCGCGAATGTAGCTACATGAACACTGTTTTTTTAGCAATTCATCAAACATATTTCAAACTTGATTTTCTCCTTCAATTCTCCACCAATTTAAACGATCCAAAAATGACAATTTATCACAAAAATGCAAGGATTATGAATATGCTCTTAGATTTTGCAAAAAGCTCATGGATTAAAACAACACGCAAGTTCCAGCAAGAGAGAGAAAATGAATAATTACCTTGAAATGAACTTGGTGAAGCTTGAGCTCAAATAAAGAGAAATTAATGGAGAAGATTAATAGCTTGAATGATTCAGAGATGATAGAGTAGAGATTCGAGGAAAATTTGGAAAAATGGAAGAATATAAGCTTTAACAATGGTGGAAATGAAGCTTGAGATTTGAAGAGAGAGAAAAGCTTTGTGTGAGAGAGGAGAGATAATAGCTTGCTTCAGATTTTCTTCTTCCCAGCCCTTTGCTTGTTGAATACCTTTGCGTTTTATAGAGTGTGGAAAGAGCGAGTAAGAGAATAAGGAAAGTGAGGGAAAATGAGAAATGTGAGAGGCTGTGTGTTTTGTGTTGTTTGAGAGTGCAAAAACATGCGTTATGGATAAGTGAGGAGGGCTGGGGTATGAGCTGGCACGTTGGGACTTGGTTGTTACAAAATTAATCCATGAATTCCCATGCAAAATTTTCACTATTTCATGAGAACCTCTTTACGTCCTTATATCTTCCTCTATGATGCATGAAATGTCATAAACTTTGAATAAAAAAAATAAAGAGGACACTTCATACTCCAACTTTCATGTTCAAATTTTTTAAAAATGAAGCTTGAATCAATGAGATATTTGGCCATGAACACATGCTTACAAACAGTTTGATAAAATGCCTTGCCTAATGGGCTTGCTGCACGCGCGTGAGGCCTTGCTGGGTAAAAATTTAGTTTGCATGATGCCTTCTTCTTTCAATTATATCTCAAAATTTAGGAAGATTTTGGAGAAACTTTCTGAAACAAAGTTGTTCCTCACATTTAGGGCTTGATATTTGATGTTGTACATTTTTCAAAATAATGAATATTTCTCATAGAAAAGTGATGATGAATGCGCGCCCACAACATGTTTGATGAAATTCCTGCCTAGCGCGCCTGACGTGCCTTGTGCTGGGCGAAAAACAGTTTTTAGCTCAAAATTCAAATCACCATATCTTTCTCCACACTTAACCATTTGAGATGATTCTTGAATGAAAAGTGAAGAGAAAACTTCAATATTTAACTTTCATGCTGCTAAAATTTTTATTTGAGTCCAAATGGTCATCCAAAAATGGACATGAAGAAGTTAGATTTTTGAATTTTAAACCAAAATTTCACTAACTGTTAAAAAACTTCCAAGCTTCATGACTTTTTTCCTTTAATTTTTTGGACTTGTGGCCTCTCCTACAAAGTTGGACACTTTTTCTTCCTCTTTCTAAGAATATAAAGTTTGCATATTTTCAATAAAAATTGAGAAAGTTATAACCAATCAAATTTCAGCCCTATGGATACTTAGAAAAATTCCAAAACTTCAAATATCTTTCTTGACAAGTTATCTCCAATTCACACTTCCTCTTGATACTTTTCCACTATTGAACATGAAATATGAGAATAGGGATATTGAATTGATGGTTGACCAAAAGTCCACTTGGTCAACAACTGATTTTGACTGTCTTTTGACAAAATGACCATTTTACCCCTTTTCATCAATTGAACCCTTTCAAGCCAAAGTTGATGATCAAACTTCCAATTATAGATGCTCATGACCATGTATAGAAGTATGGGGTCAAGTATTATCCAAAAATCCAAAGATCTCCTGATTAAAATCCAAACCCTAATTTTGATCCTCTGTGCTAAGAGATGGTGAGATGATTGCAATTGTGCCATTACCTACAATATGATATTCCAAGAGACAAAATATATACATCTTGAGGTTAGATAAAGACATAAATATACAAAGATATACAATTCAATATGCTTCAAGATTCTTGGTGACTCCCTTAGGAAAACCTAAAGACAGGATGCAGTAGGAGAAAAACCCCAAACCTAGTTTGTGATCTGGTTGCATTGTGATGATAGACGAATCTTAGGGGAAAAAATTAGGGTACAACATTGGGATTCAGAAATAAAATGTTCCTCTAAGAGGTCTTTTACAGCTAATTCAGCAGCCTTTGCTTTCTCGGTTGATTGCTTCCTTCTGCGTTGCCCGACTGCCTTGATGGTAGGATCAATGGTCAGGTTATGGCACGAAACCTCAGGGTCCAAACCGGGCATCTCGACCGCACTCCAGGCGAATAGATCGACATTTTCCCTTAGTGAAGCCTTCAGTTTCCTTTTTTCCAGGTCAGGGAGTTCTGCTCCGATCTTTACTCCCTGGTGGGGTCTTCTCCAAGAGGAACTAGCTCGAAGTCGCCGTCCGGGATGGGCCGTGCGTAACTTGAGAGTTCGCTGTGATCCCTAGAGGAGGTCGACTCTTCGTCTTAGTACATCGGCTCTTTCCATTTCCTTCTTTGCTCGACTCGGTCTTTCATGGAGAAGCGACTGTCAAGGTCAATGGCGTCAACCCTCAACAGCGGCTTGGCTTCCTTGGAGCTGGAGGGTAGTGTGGCTCTAGTGGTCGTTCGAGGTTGGGCATTTATGAGCTATGGCCCTTGGTAGAAGCTTTGAAGCACCTCCTGGCTGCTTAGATGTCCCCGTGAAGGGTGGCGACCAAGCCCTCAATAGTGTAGTATTTCATCTTGAGATGAACGGTAGAGGGCACCGTCATGAGCTCGGCGAGAGTGGGTCTCCCGAAGATGCATTGGTAGAGAGACGATCAATCTACCACCAAGAATTGGGTCTTGATGGCTCTGGCCCTTATCCCCCTCCCAAATGTGACGATCAGCTCTAGATATCCCCATGACTTTGTGCTGGCCCCGTTGAAATCCTAAATATCAGAACCCATATAAGGGGTTAGGTGGCTCTCGTTCAACTGTATGGTGGTGAACAGTTGGGCATACATGATGTTCACCAAACTTCCTTGGTTGACTAGAATGCGACGCACGTAAAAGTTAGCCATCCGAGCTCTCACGAGTAATGGGATGCTCGAATTAGGGGCCCCTCCTGGAAACTCTTTCTGTAGAAGGCGAAGGGGTGAGATCCTCCTCGAAATTTGTTGACCGTGGCTTCCATGTTTAAGTTGGCCTTAATGAGTTGATTGAACCTCCTCTTCACCGATCCAACTATGTTCCTGTTGAACCCTCCACCGGAGATGACCATGGCTGTGGGGAAGGATTCCCACAGACTATGGGAGGAGAAGTACAGGGGGATGTTCTCCATGTCCGGAAAATAGAAGTATTCCGGCCATGAGATGCTCAAGGCGACCGGAATAGGGTCGAGGTTAGGGGATTTCTTCCCTTCCTCGACATTCTTGGTTTCTGGTGCTTCGTCTCAGGCACCCCCCTTCTTTCTATAATGCTCGAGGTGCCCGTCTTTGATCAGTATTTCGATTGCATCCTTGAGATGAATGCAATCCTCTGTGTTGTGACCGTGACTCTTGTGGAACCTACAATACTTGTTGTTGTCGGTTCTTGGATTGGACGGTGTTTATCGGGGGAAGCGTACCCTACCTTGCTTGAGTTCAGAATTGGTGCATTCAGAAAGGGTACGCTCCCTTGAGGTTTTCAGAGGGGTGTAGTCGTGGAAACGACCGGCCGACCCCACTTTTAGTCTTTAGGATCACAAGGCTTGTCTTCCCGTTTATTCTCCCCCTAACGGGATGTCGAGGGTTCATCTCTCTTTGAGGATTTGGCACTCTCTCTATGCCTAGATTCTCGGGCGCTGTTGGCCACTTCCTTCTCCTCGTATTGTATGTACGCCTGAGCCTTTAGGAGAATGGAATCGAGCGTGGCTAGTGTTTCTATGCCCACAACCTTGGCAAAGTCGCTGCGGAGATGGAGCCTGCGCTCGAGGAGGTACTTCTTCATATTGCCCGTTGTCGGGACTTGGACCACTTCCTTGTTAAAGAGTTCAATATATGCTCGCAGAGACTCGTCCCTGCCTTGTATGATTGCTTCGAGCAAAGCTTCTAATTTAGGGTGTCGATGGGAGGCGGTGAAATGCCTCGAAAATATCCTCCCGAGTTGTTTCCATGAGGTGATGGATTCATTGGGGAGGCTCTTGTACCATGCCATCGCCCCCTTCCTGAAAGTGGTTGGGAAGAGTATGCATTTGATGGCTCCCATAACCCCTTTGTATTCGAGGAGAGCATTGATGTTCTCGATGTGCTCGTTAGGGTCTGTTGTTCCGTCGTAGGTCCCTAAAGTGGGCGGCTTCTCTAGGATGACAAGAAGTGGAGCTTCAATAATCTCTCTCGATAGTGGGCCATGGGGCTTGTCATCCTCACTATTAATGGGAGATAGAGAAGAAGAGTGATAGTTTCTCCCCCGTTGGTCGTCATATTCCCGTCGGAGGGAGGGGCTCCTTCATTTCGGCTTTGGATCGGGAGAAGGCAATCGAGCTCGATCGATTTGCCTGTTGTCCTTCCTCTTCTTGAACAAAGGGGAGTCTTGATCTCTGGGAGGAGGTGTGCGATTGCGTTTCTTGAAGAAAGAAACGCCAAACGTCTCTTTTCTGGGCGGTGGTCGACGCCTGGGTGGTGATGCATTGGGGGAGTTTCATCGTCGGGCTCTCCGAGGAGGAGACCTTGATCGCCTATTCTCCTAGGCACCTATCCTTTGATTTTGTTGTAGGATGAGAGTGTTGGTTTGATTGATAGCAGCGAGCAG
The DNA here is from genome assembly GCA_948472305.1 of Vicia faba. Taxonomy (NCBI): domain Eukaryota; kingdom Viridiplantae; phylum Streptophyta; class Magnoliopsida; order Fabales; family Fabaceae; genus Vicia; species Vicia faba. Next base: position 364,632,503 of record OX451736.1, read on the forward strand.
TGCTTCCATGGTCGGGTCAGTGTTGAGAGGGACAAGAACTGGTTGCATGACTTTAGGCAGTTCCTCAGCAAGATTCTTGGAGTGTCCCTTGTCCAAGAATTGGTCATCACCGCGCCGGGCATCAACAGAGTCTGGAGACGCGGTTTGTCCGTCCCGGAAGCCCAGGTTATCCTCGAGGTGAGGGTGTTCCTGACTTCCGTCAATTTTGCGAGCATGGGAAATAATGGTCTTTCCGGACATATGAAGATCATCATGGTCGACATGATTAGAGAGATGAATCTTGAAAAAGTTACTTTGATCTTAAGTTTCGAGGGAAGAAAGATGGGGAGAGCAATTTCCCACAAACGGCGCCACTGATCTTGCCGGTTGATCAGAACCTGAAGAGTGATCGGAGGATGATCTGCACTCGGGGTGTGAGTTAAGGAAAAAGAGGGTTGTACCTTCAAGGCACTCCAACGATCAAGTAAGAGTGGTAACATGGAGGTACAAGCAAAAATATCAGGTAGTGAGTAGTGAATCTTTGATACCTGGCCCTCACAGGTGTGAGGGTTTATATAATGCTCCTGGTGCATGGCCACTGGTTCCAAATTTCCCGCCTAGATATGTGGGTCCAGAAAATCAGGTAACTGCTAGGACTTGGTCAAACCCGACAAATATGCCCGTAACTAGCCGTTGATTCCGAGGAAGGGACTAATTACGGGCATCTCTCTGGTCGGTTCCTGGTGGCCTGCACGACATTGGCGTCAGGGAGACATAGAGGATACTCGTCGATCATCCTAGGCCAGTGGTGAAGCTGAAGGGAAAATGGCAGTCATTTCCCGATAGGAGATGGTCGTGCGGGAGATCCGGGTTATGGTCGTGCGGGCCGTACCCAAGGAGATCTCTTGGACCGGGCCCAATGAAGCTGTCGGGCCAATCCAGAACAGTAATAGTCGGATTCCATTGTCAGCCAATAATAACCTGCCCTAAGTATATTATTTTCCATAAAATGTCCAATTGCACGGGTATCAAAGGAACCTTCGTGGATCTCATGCATCAACATGTTTACTTCGTGTCTATCCACGCATCTGAGTAAGACCATATCATAGTTTCTCTTATATAACACATCTTCATTGAGGAAAAAACTACCTACCAACCTTCTCAATGTCTTTCTATATTTTCTCGATGCACCAACTGGGTATTCTTGAGTCTGAAGGAAGTGCTTGATATCATAATACCAATGTTTTTCATCTGACGTCCCCTCTGTAGCAAACACATGAGATGGTCTATCAAGATGTCAAACTGTAATCTGAGGTACATCATTCCAAGCATTCACTTGATACATGGAAGCCAAGGTAGCAAGAGCATCTTCCATCTGATTCTCATCCCTGGGAATATGATTGAATTCAACTTCATTAAAGAAAGGAAGTAATATTCTTGCATAATCTTTTTAGGGAATCAAGCCAATATGACGAGTCTCCCATTCTCCTTTAACCTGATTTATTATTAAAGCTGAATCACCATATACATCAAGAATTTTGGTTCTGAGATCTAAAGCCTCTTCAATACCTATGATACAAGCTTCATACTCCGCCATGTTATTAGTACAATCAAATGTCAACCTTGTAGTAAAAGGGATATGTGACCCATGTGGTTGTGATAATCACAACACCAATTCCTTTTCCATAAGCATTTGCAACTCCATCAAACACCATACCCCATCGAGATTCAGGATCAAGACCTTCCTCAGGAAAAGGTTCATCACAATCTTTTACTTTAAAAAATATCACATTCTCATCAAGGAAATCATACTTAACAGACTGATAATCATCAATCGGTTGGTGAGCAAGGTACTCTGCCAACACACTGCCTTTAATAGCCTTCTAAGTACGATATTCAATATCACATTCATACAACAACATCTGCCAACAGGAAATTCTTCCAGTAAGAGCATGCTTTTCAAAAATATACTTAATTGGATCTGTTGTACTCCAAAATTTGCCCTCCCTTTTCTTCAATACATTCTCTTAGGGTTTCCAACTACTCAAGGATACCAAGGCTTCTCATACTTCAAGACATGTCAACTGATTTTTTTTTGTTTCATCAAGGATTCAGGGTTGCAAGTGTTTCAAAAAATGAATCACATTTTATCCTATCTATTGGCCCTTGTGCTAGGGTTTTGGTTACTGAACTGTATGGTGTCTTTCTTGACTAAATTATTCAATCATTATCTTTATGAAGTACACCCTCAATTATCAATGGGGTTTTCTATGTGGGTTTTCATTTAGAAGGAATTTTATCTGGCTTCTAAGACTAAGTGAATATTTGGTTACTTGTTGATTCAATTGTTGAGTTCAAGGGTTGAAGTTATGATGCAAATTTAAGATATCTCTTGAGTTATTAATAGAGTTAAACCTTTGACTTATATGTTCATTCATTGGAAAACTCATTGTAGAAAAAGAGTATTGTTGTTACTTTCACTACTTTAGAAGAAAAGCTCATTTGTTTGTCGAATACTTTGAAATAAGAGAGAATTCCTAATCTAATCTATCCTGAGATGCTAATGGCAATATTTCACATCTCTTTTGAATTTTCCCTCCAAGACTTCATGCCATGGACCAATTTTTGTACCCCAAAATTTTCCCTCTCTTTTCTCAAGACATTTCTCACAAAAATCTTCAAAAGCTCAAGCTTGCACAAGTATTAACTAGGTCAAGCCATCTCTTCCATACTGATACCTCAAATTAGGGTTTGAGTTTGCACAAGGACAACTAGGCTTATAATGCTTCAAATTAATTTCATGGATCATTATGGACCCTCAATATTGCTCATGTCAAGTTTCAAGTCTTGAATCACAAATTGCTCAGTCAATTGATCAGATGACCTAAAATCAACTGTATTGGGTAAAAAGTCAATTGTGGTCAACCTACAGTAAAAATTCAATATTTTGGACCAATATCAATATTTTGAAGTCATATGTATCAATTTATCAAGTTTGGATCACAATTCCCCAAGAAAATTGTTCAAATCACCAAAAGGGCAAAATGGTCAAAATTAGGGTTTTTACTATATTTGACTGATCAAGAGTTTTTGACCTAATACATGATATAATGGATTGAAGCATAATATCAAGGGTTCAAATACAATATGTTGACCTAATTTCATGGCTCAACATTTCTCAAGAACAATTGATTGATAATTGAAATTCAGTCAACTGATGAAAAGTCAACTGATACACCAAAAGTCAAACTTTGACTTTTTGATCAAATTTGAGTTTTAAAGATCACATTTCATCAAGACATTCAAAAATATGAGACTTGATCATCAAGAAATCAAGAAAGTCAAAATTCATCTTAAAAAGTCAAATTTTCAAGACTTAGATTTTTCTAAGTGTTTTTAAGTCTTATTTTTTCATGACTTCATGCCAAATTTTCACCAAGATGCAAGATGATTCGAAGAAAATTTTTAACATGAAAGTTGTAGATCTTGATGAGATATAAAACTTTTCTTTGCTGATAAAATCCTATAAATTCTTGTATATTGAGTTATAGATTCACAAAGTCATACACTTTGTATAAAAACACTTAGTGAAAATTTGACCTAGTTAGGCAGATTTTTGGTACCAACTTAATGGAAATTTTTCACATATACAATTATATTCTTCAAAAATTAAAAACATTAAGGTTGTTGAGGACATTCCAAGCTTTCCAAAATGTCCAAGAACTCAATAAGATCATTCTTGAGCTAGGAGAATCAAAGAGATGGAGTTAGAGTTTCAAACTTGAATTACAAGTCAATTTTGTGATGAACACATAATCAAATCTCAAACCATGCTGTAAAATTTTTGCTTTGCAGGCCAAAAAATTGTGTTTAACTCCATAATTAATGTTTTACACAACTTATTGAGCCATTATCCAATTGATTCAAGCATTATCCAAACCAAATTGCCATTAATGGAAGATAGTTCATACTTCCATTTTGGAAAAGTAGCTTTAATCATAAAGTCCACTCTCCTTGAGCTTTGTAGTTGTTTCTTATGCACACAATAAGTATATAAGCTCATAAGAAGTATGTTTAAAGTGCTCAACCATCATACCTTTCCTTGAAACCATGTTTGTTCATGTTGCTTCAAAAACAAGTCAAAATCCACAAACATGTGATTTTGTACTTCTGACTTCTACAAGTCTCCAAACCTTTTCCTATATGTTAAGACACTCTTATGCAACTTGACACATGAAATTACAAGCCCTCAAGCACCCTCACTCTCCCTCAAACTAGAAATTGCAACACAAACACAAAAACTTATCATTTTTGACTTTGAAACCCAATCTTCAAATCCACTCATGCGTTTTCATTTATAATCCATCACAAAGCTTCTAATACACATATAGAGGCTATCCCAATCCCTATTTTCAAACTGTAACATCATCTTCTTAATCCTCCATGACCAAACACAAAGGTATTAAACTTGACTTCTCCAGGCCATTTCAACCACTCTCAGCTCAAGCTAAGTATTGCATTAGCTTCCTAGGGACTCAAGGAAGCTAACCTGATCATTGAAGCATCTTGAAACAAGCTCAAACTCAAAACACGAATTCCATTTTCAAGGCGAGTTTTCTAATTTTTGAACTATTCATATAGACATCATTTGGTTTCCATTTGTGAAGATAAAATGTAGATATCATAGCCTTGAAACTAACCATGTCCTTAGAATTTATTTATATTGCCTGAGTAGTAAAATTTTAAGTTTGAACTTTCTGAAAAAATTAGGTCAGATTTGGTATCATTCAAAATTCTTGCTTATCTTTGATTTATAGTTTTAGTTATTTACGTTTCTGGAATCGTGATGAAAAATGGAGCAACTTTCATGTTTACAATTTTAATTTTTGTTGAGAAATGAGAAAGTTACAGGATTCAAAAATGGTGAAGAACAAGTCCGGCGCGAGGTTAAAGATGACACGGGCCTAAGACTGGTTGTGTAATATATATTTATGGTATTGTTTATAACACCGGATGTATAGCCACTCCAGTGGTAGAGAGTGCGCACGTAAGACATTACCCTATAAGGTCCTGGGTTTGAACCCCATGGACCTTTTACTTGTTTTCTTAACATTTCCTTGTTTTCTTTTTTACAAATAGCGTGCGCCTGGGCCCAAAATCAATGGGCCTTCACCATTTTACTCTCTCTAACCCCCATTTTCTGAAACAACACGCAACCCATTTCTTCTATTTTATTTCTTTGTTTTTCTGATTACAAAAAAATATCAATGACAGGCCTAACCCAAAACAAATCTGTTTTTGCTACCAAACTACTTTTCTCATTTTCATACCCCCTGACTTAATTTTATATTTTATTTAATTTTATGTTCCTTTCTTTATCTCTTTTTTTTGTTTATTATTATTAATATTATTTTTATTAACCAAAAATAAAATAAAAACATTTTATATTTATTGTTGAGATATTTAGTATATTTTTATCTTATTTATTTGAGACAAAAAGACCAAAAACATTTATTTAATAAATTTCCTTTCTTAATTAAATTAATATTAGACTTAGTTATTTTAATTAAATTAAATTAGAACTTAGGAATTTCTATTAATTAATTTCTTGCTTTACCAAACACTAAAAACCTTTTCACAAAAATCCTAAAAATATGTTTCTTAGTTTAATTTCATTTCTTTTCTTAAAATTAACTTAGGTTTAGTTTTCATTAAATCAATTTAAATTAACTTAGATTCAATTAACTATTTTTTTAAATTTAGATAAACCCTCTTATACAAAAGACTCAAACAAAAACAATTTTATTTTCCTTTCATATTGCATTTACATTCTTGTACATTATTATTCAAATTTAATATAGTTGTAATAATAATTAGATTTTATTTACTTGCTCCCCCATTTGTAAATTTGTACCCTCATCCCCAAATGATGTAATAGCATAGAATTTTATATTTTCGTAATTTATCGCTTTAAATATAAATGCTAGTAATTAGGGTTTGTAAGGCAAGACATAAAAATCAACAAGTAGCAAACCATAATTCAAGAACAAAAGCATGAAAACAAACACTTTGCACACTTGCATCTGTAGGGTTAACTTCACTTGTTGCCTAAAGATAAAATAGTGATGTCCCTCGAACATGGAATACTTTAGGAATAAACCTCGAATACAAGATCGTAGTCCCTCGATGACTCTTCGATGTTGCCTTTGATAAACGATCTTAGACCCTTACAAAAATTGCTAAGGTATCCTACAATGTAGCTTTCTATGACTATACAATGGCCCACGCCCGTCCCTTCGCATCCAATGATAGGGATTCTTATCAATCAATGGTAAGATAGCAATAACTAAAGGAGGAGGAAATGAACAAATACTTTTTATGTATGTAGAACGTCCATATTTGCTTGCTCACAACTATTTTCAAACATCTTTAAAAATACACCAACACTTTCAATTGAAATATTTTTAAAAAGTCAACACTTTGTATGCATTCTTAGAGAGGCGAGAATCATTATAAAGTTCGCCTAAACGAAGGTACTTTTAAAAATACTTTCAAAACCATCACAAACACATTTTCAAACAAATCATTTCAAAGTGACCTAGCAACTAAGAGCCCGTAGATAACTACAGATGAAAATGGTGCTAACACCTTCCCTTTTCATAACCTACCCCCCGAACTCAAGAAAAATTCTCAAAAGGTCTTTTCTGTTCTTTTCACCCTTTCCTTTATTGGATAAAAGAAAAGTCGGTGGCGTCTCTTACTATCCGTAACAATTGCGATAAAACGCAAAACACCCAAGTCAGTTCTCCAACCGTATATCAGAATTGGCGACTCTTCTGGGGAATTTAATAAAGTGGGGTTACCTTAAAGACTAGATCACCTTTAAATTATTTCTGTGTTTGACTTGTTTGCTTTATATTTTGGGTTCTTATTTGGGTTTTGTATTGATACTCTACCCGGATCTGGGAACATTATTAGGTAAGTAGCAAAGGTTATGGAGATTGTATGGCATAAATTGATATGGTTCAAGCAATAGCTACGTTAGTGTGACACATTTGTGGGTACCGGTATCCTTTGTGTTGAATCAAGGAGAATACAAGGCCGCTGTGTGGTGTCATGAAGCACTAACTGACCTTATAACCTTTAATTGAACAACTTGACCATTAGGAAGTATTGAGATAGTCGGTTTTGGTGGAAAGCTGAAAATTGGTTGATACTCGATACTATGCTCATTGAGATCAGACTTTTGGGATATTCCGACCGCAAGAAAAGATTGATTATGCTGAGACAATGCCCAATGAAGAAAGATCAATGATATTGAGATTCCCTAGAACCCGATTACTTTCTAGGACAAGTTGAACCAACTAAACTTCAAGAGGGTACTTACCTGTGAAACCTCATGCAAGCCTAAACTTAAGGACTTATTTGCTTTGTTTATATATGTTTATTTGTACATAACATCTGTCATACCCCAAATTTTCCCTACCTGTTACTTTTGTCTGGCATGAACTTTGCATCTCATTTGCATCATTTTCACTGAGTCATTTGCATATCATGCATTTCAAGGAATCAGGCGCTTTAGTTTAAAGCATTGGGTTTGTGCCATCCTTATGTTTAACTTTGGTTTGAGGTTTTTCTTTATCAGGTAAAAGGAAAATTCATCTGGTTCTCGATTAGTAGATCGTGGAATGAAGTTTTGAGATGCTAGGGCTTTGGATCCCTGGATTTTTGTGAAATGTTTCTTTCGCCTGCCTCAAAGATAACTCGAAGTCAAGTACATTTGGTTAGGGATTTCATCTCCTCGCACGTCAAGCTTTCTTCTTAAGATATCTAAGTCACCGATTCAAGAGTTTGAAGTTTAAGTTGAAGAATATGGAATCTATGTGGGAGGTTCATGATGATCAAGGCATGTCTTTATTGTTTAAGTTACAGGTTACTTATGGTTTGGATATCCAAGTTAAAGTTCTTGATTGAGAGTGCAAGTTTGGTTTAGACGTGATATAAAGATTGAAGACTGAAAGACAAAGCGCGTGGTTTACGTGAAATACAAGTTACAAAGGTCATGTTTGAGTTCCTAAACTTCAATTTACAAAAGTGAGGTGTATCATTCAAATCATCCAAGTGGGAATTTCCATTTTTTATCAAGATTCAAGAGTTTTTTAATTTCCATACGACAAGTTTATCATTCTTACAATTCAAAGAAATATCATTCAAGTTACATTTTTTTGTTGACAATTTACAAAAGGGATTACAATGTGAAATACAAACTACAATTATTTTGTTTACAAAAATGAAATGATGTTTCTTCTTCAAGTCTCTTTGCTTCATCTTCAAGTAACTCGTCCTCCTTTCTCGCCATGACCTTCTTCATCTTTCAACCTCTCTTTGGCCATCCAATCCTTATGCTCATGAAATAGAAAAAGAGAAAGTTAGCAAACAATCAACATGTGAAAATTCCAAGTAAGAATTAATGGTTAAAAGAAATTTGTATCTCATCATTAGGGTTTGCATTTGGAACCAGAAATTCAAAAGGTTTTTGTTTTTAATCATAAGCCATCTCCTCCTATTTTACAAATCACAAAAAAAACCTTTTTCGTTCACAAAAGGAAAAGAAATTAGCATAAATTTTTTCACTTCCAAAAACAAAGTCAAAAATTGCCCAAATAAACAAGCAAGCAAAACTGCCAACAGTAGCAAAACAACAACAAGCGCCCAAGCCAAACACAAAAATAGTAGGCAGCATCCGCAAGCCAAAAATGCAGCAGAAGCAAAATAGCAAAACAACAAGCGCAAGCAACAAATATACACAACAGGTAATAGCGTAGCCCAAGACAGCATAAAAATGGCGAAGCTGCCAAATAACAACACAACTCAAAATAGTAGCACAATTCAAAACAGCAGCATCAACTGCAAATCAGCATCAGGCTGCTAAAATAACAGAACAAGGCAGCATAACTAAAAAAAACCAAAGCAAAGCCATATAAAATAATAGTTGATCATAAAATGGCAAGCTTAAATAGCTCAAAGCCCCGCATCATCATTTTCCTAATTTTGCAAACCCTTCAGAAATTTCAAAAAGAAAAATAGTTTGCATCATTGAAAGATAAAAGAGGAAAAAAGAATAGGCTTGAAAAGATATCACCTAGCCCATACAACAGTCCAAATAACCTGCAAAACCTGCACCTCATCTGTGCCACACCTGCTCCAAATAGCCTGAAAATGATATCCAAATAGGCAAACAGAACCTGTATTAAAAAAGCCCAAAGTCAGCATACTAAAAATGTTCAAAAACTTCACCAATTCCCTCCAATTTTCCACCCTTATCTCATTATAAGAAGGGCCAATGTTCCATTGAGAAAAGGGTATTTTACGAAGCCAAAAACAAAAAAGAGGGATTTTACACATCCAGTAAACTGAGAGAGGGTGATTTTACCAAGTAAAAACCAGAGAGAACACAACCAACAAACCAAAAAGAGGGGATAACACAAAAAACCCCAACAATCACAGTAAGATATCCAGAAAAGAAAAACAGAAGAAAATTATGCTCAATTCCCCTCCACCACCCCTGCATAACCTCTATTACAAACCACCATTCATTTTTTCCTCAACCTGTAAAATTCTTCACTGAACCAAAAAAACTGAATGGAACAATTTAACAGAAAGTGTCAAAAATCAGAACAAACAGCCCAAGAGGTCTAGCAGCATCAAGCAAGCCAACTAGTAACACCAACAAAATCGTGCTACCTTCAGAGTAGGGGCAAGGGAAAGAGTAGAATCATTACCTGAGCTCGAAGAACCCATCAGAGGGGCTTCGATTTGGGACTTTACTGAATTTCATCTTGCACTTTACCTTTTCTCTTTTGTATATCTATTCTATTATGAGCCAATGCCGTCATTGTTCTCCCATAATCTTCTTGTTTGTTGTTTCCGTTTTGTGGATTAACTGTAAAAATGTAATAATACATTAATCAAGAGTTTCTTGAACAAATTTTTTCTGTAAAGGCCGTGAGAAAACGATATTATTGGGAATACCGTTTTTTTACATAAAACGTAATACTCTTACCACAAGTTTTTATCTCTGCCAAAACTCTGCTGAAATCATCATTCTCCATTTTCCCTCAAAATCGTGCCTCCCAAATAACCTCACCTTCGAGTTGTAAAAAACGAAAAAGCAGCGTCAACAACCATTATCACCATCATAGAACCCGCACTCACAGTGACCTCAACTTGACCTTCAAACTCACATAAGCTGAACAACCAACAATAATTTTGCAAATCCAGGAGCAGACGCAGAAGTCAGAATCAATGGCGAAGAGGAGGAATCACCATCCCTTCATCTGTGTAGTTTCCTCTCGTTGATTCATTTGCATGTCGCTTATTTTACCTCATTGCAACTTTATATGCTTGTAATCCACAATATATATTAAAATCTGGGGGTACGAGTTTTGATTGGGGTTTGGGTATTTCACTTGCTTATCGTTGTTTGGCATTTCTTCCATGGCCGATTGAAAACCGATGAAATTAGAAATCGAGGGAAGGGGTACAAAAGAGGGAGATAGATATTTGTTTTCTTGTGAGATAGGTGCTGTATTTTTTTGGTTTAGGGTTTAGTTTGCAAAGCTATCTGCTTTTGGATCCAAATGGGCATCGTTTTGACAATTACTCCCTAACTCAACCCAATCGAACAACCTTTCTCTTTCTTTCTTCAACCCAATTTTTTATTTTTGCTCATCATGTTTTTTATTGGGCCTCCCCCATCAGCCCACATGAATTTCACACATATGCTCCCTATTTTTACTCTTACAAGCCCAATTCTTTTGTTTCTTATATATTTTTTTGTTTTGTTTTATTTTGTTTTTGAAAATAATAACTAATTTGATAAAAATATATACCAAAATTGTTTGAATTAAGGTTCGACTTTCTTTTAATTTTCTTTACTTAATAAAAATCTTAATGTAAATATTTAGAATTAGTTTATTAATGCTCTTTTAATATTTTCTTTAAAATAAAAATACAAGAAATTTTGATTACTTTTCTTTTTAATAACTTATTAAACTAAATTTTCTTTTATTTTTTTATTTTTAATAGTCATTTAGGATAGTTAAATTTTTTAGTCTATTTGTTAATTTTCGATTTGGTTGTATTGCTTGATTAATTGGATTCTTAAATCGAACTTTCGGTCCGATTCATCCCCATTCATCAAACTTGTACCCCCGTCCCCATATGGTCTATAATAATTTAGAATTTTGTTCTTTTGCTATTTTTTCTCTATATGTTTAAATTGCTACTTATTCATATTTTGTCCTAAGTAGAACACTTGGCCTCCTCTTGGACTCATCATTAATGAACATGTATCCACTGACAAAATGCACACCCGCACATATTTCATAGTTTGGTCCTAGGCTTTTTTACAGTGACAACTATTCGATCGATTGTTTCAATTGGTCGTTTAGAATACTAGCGCCACGCTTGTCCCACTTTTGAGGAGTATGCATATAGCCACCTTGTATGGGCTTTTTATCTTATACATTGAAGCAATTTCTTTCCCCTTGGTATACATGCCAAGCATCTTTTTAAAAGGGGTCTCATAGTTGAGTTTGGGCATGGCCGTTCTCACGAGGTTAATCAAATTTTGCCCTTGGTTAACCATAACCCGAATCAATCACTTTGGTTCGTATACTAAGTGTCTCCATGCACAAAGGGTCTCATGGTTGAGGGTAAGAGCACCTAATCTCATGAGATTAATCAAGTACACCCCTTGGTTAATCATAACCCGATTCAATTCTCATACCCCAAGCATTTCATTTACACCTCTCATAATACTACACATTTGGTCACCTGTGCCATGATCGCCACACACGAGCACTCTTCACAAACACCGCCCCTCTTACCTATAACATGCTCCCTTAGGATGATAGCTTCCTCTTATTCAAGATGCGAGCTAATTAAACCTTAGGTTAAAACCCATGCATGACAACATAGGGCTTTTCTAGTCTCCCCCTTTATCCTTTTTGTTCTTTTGTAATTAAAACTCATCATTCATAAATCAAAAATCCAAAAACACTTAATCATTACTTGAATTTATTTTAAAACTCGCTAAAACACTCAACAAATCAAAACCCCCCCAAAGGGTGTGTTATCTTCGTTCTACCGTGATACAAGCCATGCCCATTGCTAGAATGCATGCGTTAACGTCACCCACTAAAAAACACCAATAAACCAACATTTTCTAGAGGAACTATGGTGTTATGATTCCTTTATTGGATACTAGGCAAAGGATCACGAAACCCTCACGAACGCAATAATAAAAAACATTTCTTTCCCCTTAAGCAAGTATAGTTGTAGATAAATACACCCTTAGAGACAAATAAACAAAATGGATCCCGTTGAGTACAATGGATGTGAGGGGTGCTAATACCTTCTCCTTATATAACCGACTCCCTTACCCTTTCTCTTGGTCGCAAGACCATCTTATCCATTCCCTTGTGGTTTTATCGATATTCCCCTTCCTTCGGGATAAATAAAGTTCGGTGGCGGCTCTGTGTTTTTTGCCGGTAGCTTCAGTTGGCGACTCTGCTGGGGATTTTTTGTGAGTCTCTCCTAGTTTTGTTTATTTGTATTTTGGGTGTTTATTTATTTGCTTTATTTTGCTTTACTGTTTTATTTCTTTATTGCTTTATTGTATTATTTTGTATATATTGCATTATTTTGTTGCTACTCACATATTTTGGATACGCTGTGATGTTGGGTCGGGTGATTACATTTGATAAGTCCTATACCTGGACTTGGGTTACACCTAGGATTAGGACGGGCGGTATAGTCATGTTAACTTTAAGAGAGTAATCCTGAAGAAGAAGGCATGAAAATCCCCCACTCAGTGGAGGTCCCCTTGAAAGTAGTGATGTTTACCGAGTAATTGGGAAGACATCATTGCTTTCGACTTGGGAAATCGATAAGTTGAGGGTCATAGAACAATTAACCCATCCTGGACTTTTTTTAGGTGTAGTGCGGAGACTATAACAGAGTAATCCAGAAGTAGTTGTCACGCGATACTACACTCGGACAATTTTTTCCTGCGAATATTACCGATTACCGAGTAATTGGAATGTCGGTAATATCTAAAGGAAGAGCGTAGACTCCGAGATTTCCCTAGAACCTTGTTCGGCAGGTGATAAACCCTAGTACATACATTATGGGTGGTTACTTTGACTCCATGCCTGTGACGTCAAACTTTTGATCCTATTACTTTCAGCTTATGCAAAGGACTACACAGCGGTTATCCAGAATATGTGGAGCTGAGACTTCATGCCATTGCATACCATGACATCATATCATCATGTATATATATCTCATATCTAAGGAATTCCAAAGACAAGTCTCGTTGGTATAGCTTTTCAAAAAGGAAAACAATTTTTCAAAGATAGACGAGTCTTTGGGCTTCCTCAGAAATGAAGATAAAAAATTCATTCATACTATCATGCATTCATTTTTCACAACAAAAACTCATTGGGGTCCCTTTTCTGATAGACTTCAGTAAACAACAAAGACGACTTCTCCACATCCTTACCATACAAAAAACAACCAGCGAAGACTTATGGATCTTTTTGAAGAGAATAAGAATGCTCTCCGCCGAGATATAGACACCATGGGTACTTGCATGGATCAAATTATGGAAACCCTTCATGCTGTTATCAAGGGTCAAAAAGAGTTACATCAAAGTGTCGCTAAGCTTGTTACTGTTGCTCCCTCCACTTCTGCTAATGGGAGGAATGACAATGCAAATCTCGAGACCCCTACTAGAGCTCATAGGAATGATGTTGATAATCATCACAGCGTCATTAATCTTGATGAACCCCAAGGGAATCTTGCCGCCGGAGTCGCTGAAACTACAAAAATGTACCATGCTCTCGAAGAGCATCTCAAAGCCATGGAGGGTATCAAGGCTTCTGGATTCAATACTGCTGCAATGTGTCTCGTGCCTGGGGTAGTTATTCCTCCCAAATTCAAGGTTCCTGATTTTGAAAAATACAAAGGCACTTCCTTCCCAGAGACTCATCTCCATTTCTATTGTCGCAAGATGGCAGCCTATGCTGAAAATGAATAGTTACTCATGCACTTCTTCCAAGATAGCTTGACCGGGGCACCATTGGATTGGTGTATGCAACTAGAAAGGACTCATGTCAATACTTGGGGAGAATTTGCTGATGCCTTTTTGAAACAATATCATTATAATACTACCATGGCTCCTAGCCGTACTCAGCTTCAAGGGATGATACAAAAATCTGAAGAGTCATTCAAAGAGTATGCTCAGAGGTGGCATGAACTGGCTGCAAGGGTCTAACCTCCTCTCTTGGATCGTGAATTAATTGATTTGTTTATGGGTACTCTACGAGGTCCCTATCTCTAACACATGCTCAGCAGTACCTCTACTTCTTTCTCTGATATGGTAATTATTGGAGAACACGTTAAAACTTGTATCAAGGCTGGAATGATCCAAGGTATCCCTAACAATACCAACAACAATACTGGTATTGGTAGAAAATCGTTTTCTGGTTTCGTCAAGAAGAAAGAGGGTGAGACTAGTGTTATCACCATCAACCAAGGGAAAGCTCCTGCATATCCTCAAGTTCGGTTTCCTTATTTTCCAACACCTGCTATTGTTCATAATCAATTTATTCCTCAAGTGTATGCTACTATAACTCCAACACCCTGGATGGCCCAACAACGACCTTTCACTCCCCAACCATAATATCTTCCACAACAACAATTTGCACCTCCTCCAACTTATCAACAACAGAACCAACAACCTCAAGGTCCGAGAGCTCCCCAAAGATAAAGAGCGCCTGAAAGAAGATTTGATCTCATTCCTATGTCCTATGCTCAGCTCCTCCCTCAGTTACTTTCCAATCAGTTGGTCCAACTACATGAAATTGGTCCACCACCAAATCCTCTCCCTAGGGGGGATGACATTAATGCTCATTGTGAATTTCATTCTGGATCCCCAGGCCACACGATTGAGAATTTTATGGCATTTAAATGTAAAGTTCAAGACCTCCTCGATGTAAAGGCCATTAATTTCAACCCTGTTGGTCTTAATATTCAGAATAATCCCGTGCCTCCTCACCCAGGGGTAGCAGTCAATGCTATTGAAGAAAGTAGTGAACAGACTCTGGTAACCAAGGTTGACGAGATCAAAATATCATTAGGAACTGTTAGAGAGAATTTGTTGGAGCATGAGGTGTTGCAAGAACTCCATGATTTTTGCTTAACATGTTCCTCTAAACCTGAAGAGTGTACTGGTTTGACGACGGCTATCCAACAACTAATGGATGAAGGTGTCTTACAGGTAGAGAATATATTCTGAGAAGAATAGATTGATGTCCTGGAAATTCCTTATTATCCGAGAGGCTTTTCAGCAACACTAGGTATCCCATTGACAATTCAGGCTCCTACTACCCCAGTAATGATTCAAGCTCCCGCTACCCTCGCTATAATTCAAGCTCCTATTCCTCCTCTAAGAAACAACTCAAAGGCAGTTCCGTGGGAGTATAATATGGTCTATATTCATGGGAAGAAGTACGAGTGTCCTCCAGTGGTTGACAAGAATATTACCAACATTGTAGGAACCAGTAACATGACTCATAGTGGCAGGATCTTTTCTCCCCTACCACCGCTTCCCAAAGAAATTAACAGTGGTGCTCTGGCTAAGGCTATGGGCAAGCAAGTGTTTGATAGTCAGCCTGAACCTTCTGTAGGACAAGAAACAAAGCAACTTTTGAGGATTCTTAAGCGAAGTGATTACAAAGTGGTGGATCAACTCAACCAAACGCCGTCCAAGATTTCCATCTTGTCTCTCCTTTTATGTTTGGAGACCCACCGTAATGCTTTACTGAAGATTTTATGTTCTTCCCATGTTACCCAAGACATCTCTGTGTCTCAGTTTGAAGGAATTGTCACCAATATTGCTGTGGGAAATTGTTTGGTTTTCTGTGATGATGAGATCCCAGTTGAAGGTAGTGCCCACAACAAAGTGCTGCATGTTTCTATGAAGTGTTTGGATACAATTTTATCTCAAGTTTTAGTAGATACGGGTTCTTCACTCAATGTGATGCCTAAGGCTACTCTTTTTGAGCTGAATATGGATGGGGTAATGATGAGGCCCTCCACCCTGAATGTTTGAGCGTTTGATGGTTCAAGGAGATCTATGGATGGAGAAGTGGACTTGCCTATCAAGATTGGTCCCTACACTTTCTATTTGTCATTCTACGTTATGGACATTCGTCCATACTATACTTGCCTTTTGGGTGGTCCATGGATCCATGTAGCAGGAGCTGTGACATCTACTCTTCATCAACGCCTCAAGTTCATTGTAAATGACCAAGTTGTCATTTTTTGTGGAGAAGAAGATATAATGATTAACAATCTGACAACCTACCGTTATATGGAAGTGGAAGGTGAGGTGCAGGAGTTGCCCTTTCAAGCTCTGGAGATTGTTACTGTTGACAAGTTCCCTGTCATGGAAGGTAAGAAGTATGAAGCACCTTTGGCCTCTTTGAAGGATACTAAAGCCCTCATAGAAGCTAGACCTCCCCATGACAGTTGGGGGAAATTGATTGAAGTACCGGAGAAGAAAGATCGCTATGGTCTTGGGTATCAACCATCGTCCTCCATGCAAGCTGGTTGGGTTCCTCTCAAAGAAAAGCAGGTTCCCCCAATTTCTGAAGTGTTCGTCAATGCTGGTATAAGCAAAGAAGGACAAGTGCTCTCAGATGATGAAGGGGCCGATGAATATGTTTCCATATTTATCTATCAGATTGCGCCAAACCAGGAGCTCAGCAATTGGACTGCCATGGACATCCCTGAAGTTGTTTTCCTTGATGTGTAATTTTATGTTTCCATTAAGTCACATTCCCTTCCCAAGTCATAATTATAGCTTGTAGAAGGGCCCCCTTATGTTTTAATCTCCGCTTAAAATTGAATGGAAAATCACACTTTCACATACAATTGTGTTCCCCATCTTTTCTTTTGCTTTTACTTTTTCAAAATAAAAATGGCAATACTTTTCTTTTCATATTCTAACTATTTTCTTGCACTTTCTAAAATAAAACATAAAATCATCAATCATGCAGATCTGTCTCGAACTCCATCGGAAATGGTAGTGCTATGGTTCCTTATATCCTTGAGAATTTAGCTGACCATGCTGACGAAGATAGTGGGGAAGATTGTGAAGTCCCTGAAGAACTAGTAAGACTTTTGAGACAAGAAGAGAAGTTTATCTAGCTATATCAAGAAGAAACATAAGTTATCAATCTTGTCACTGAAGAGGTAAAGAGAGAATTCAAGATAGGTGCTTCCTTGCAAAGTGAAGAAAAGAAGGGGTTGATTGAGTTGCTTCGAGAGTATGCTGACATCTTCGCCTGGTCGTATGAAGTCATGCTCGGTTTAGACACTGATACAGTGATGCATAGATTGCCACTCAAAGCCATAACATCCTCCCATAAAGTAGAAGCCGAGAAGGACCAGACTCGACATGGCCTTGAAGATCAAAGAAGAAGTTCAAAAACAGCTTGATGCAGGTTTCCTATCTGTGATAAATTAACCGCCTTGGATTGCTAACATTGTGACTATACCTAAGAAAGATGGTAAGGTACGCATGTGTGTTGACTATCGAGACTTGAATAGAGCAAGTCCAAAGGATGATTTCCTGTTGCCTCATATTGATGTATTGGTTGATAATACTACTCAGTCTTCTGTGTTCTCCTTCATGGATGGGTTCTCGCGTTACAATTAGATAAAGATGGCTCCTGAAGACATGGATAAAACAAATTTCACAACTCCTTGGGGTACCTTTTTCTATAGAGTCATGCCTTTTGGTCTCAAAAATGCTGGTGCGACATATCAGCATGCTATGGTGACTCTCTTTCACGACATGATTCATAAAGAGATCGAGGTGTATGTGGATGATATGATTGTGAAATCACAAACCGAGGAAGAACATCTGGTCCATTTACATAAGTTGTTTGATCGTCTATGAAAGTTCAGATTAAGGCTTAATCCCAACAAGTGCACCTTTGCGGTTTGATCAGGCAAGTTACTTGGTTTTATTGTAAGTCAGAGAGGGATTGAAGTAGATCCAGAAAAAGTAAGAGCAATACAGGATATGCCGACACCAAAAAATGAAAAGGAAGTACGAGGTTTTCTTGGAAGGTTGAATTACACAGCCAGGTTCATCTCTCATCTTACTGCTACCTATGAACCTATTTTTAAACTCCTATGCAAGAATCAAGATGTCTGTTGGGATTAAAGTTGTCAAGAAGCCTTCGAGAAGATTAAGCAGTATCTTCAGGAACCACCAATACTCATACCACCAGTCCCAAGGAGACCTCTCATTATGTATTTGACAATGCTTAAAGGATCTATGGGTTGCATGCTCGGACAACATGATGATACTGGACGAAAATAACACGCCATCTATTACCTGAGCAAGAAGTTTACTGATTTTGAATCAAGGTATTCCTTACTTTAGAAGACTTGTCGTGCTCTTATGTGGGGCAGCTTGACATTTGAGGCAGTATATGTTGGCATATTCTACACTTCTAATATCTAAGATGGATCCGATAAAGTACATCTTTGAGAAACCAACACTTACAGGGAGATTGGCTTGGTGGAAAATGATTTTGTCTGAGCATGACATCCAGTACGTCACACAAAAGGCTATCAAAGGTAGCATTCTTGCTAATCATCTCGCTCACCAGCCATTGGAATAGTATCAGTCAGTGAAGTTCGATTTTCCAGATGAGGACGTTATGAAACATGATGATAAATAAGGACCCAAACTAGGGGAGCGATGGACTCTCACGTTCGATGGTGCATCAAATGCTATGGGCCATGGCATTGGGGCAGTTCTGACTTCTCCGTGCAACACTCACATACCTTTCACGACCAGGTTATGTTTTGATTGTACGAATAATGTCATCAAATACGAAGCTTGTGTAATGGGTCTTGAAGCAGCCATTGATTTGAAGATCAAGATTCTTGAAGTTTATGGGGACTCTGCCTTAGTGATACATCAAGTACGAGGTGATTGGGATACATGACACCCTAATTTAGTCCTATATCGAGATTACATATTAGAGTTGTTTCCCTCTTTTGAGGAGATCACCTTCGAGCACATTCCTAGAGAAGCAAATCAACTGGAAGATGCTCTGGCCACTTTAGCAGCAATGTTCAAAGTCATCTATCTAAATCATGCACCTAATATAAGAATCTTTCACTACAAGGAGCCAGCATTTTCCCTGCTCATTGTCTCACAACTGAAGATGTGTCGGGCGAAAAGCCGTGGTACTTCAACATCAAAAGATATCTTGAGAAGCAAGAGTACCCCGAGGGGGCTACAATTTGTGATAAGCGGACTCTCAGAAGGTTGGCATCCAAGTTTTTACTGTCAGGCGACGTCCTGCACAAGAGAAATATGATTCAGTTCTACTCAGATGCGTGGATAGACACGAAGCAGAATCCATTATACGAGAAATACACGAGGGCTATTTTGGGACTCACGCCAGTGGATATTCCATGGCCAAGAAAATCCTACGAGTAGGTTATTTTTGGATGATGATGGAAAGTGACTATTGCATATATGCGAATATGTGCCATAAATGTCAAGTTTATGCAGATATGATACATATTCCTTCCACTCTATTGAATATGATGACTTCTCCATGGCCTTTTGCAATGTGGGGCATTGATATGATTGGATGCATCGAGCCGAGCGCTTCAAATGGACACAAGCTTATTCTCGTTGCTATTGACTACTTCACCAAGTGGGTGGAAGCAATTTCGTATAAGAATGTGACCAAGCAAGTTGTTACCCGCTTCATCAAAAAATAAATCATTTGTCGTTATGGAACTCCTAACAAGAACATCATTGTTAACGGGTCGAATCTCAACAAAAAATGATGAAGGAAATGTGTGAAGAATTCAAAATCGAGCACCATAATTCATCACCTTATCGGCCGAAGATGAATGGGGCAGTCAAAGCTACTAACAAGAACATAAAGAAGATCGTCCAGAAAATGGTTAGAACATACAAAGATTATCATGAGATGTTGCCTTTTGTCCTGCACGGCTATCGAACTTCGGTGCGTACTTCTACTAGGGAAACTCCTTTTTCATTGGTCTATGGTATGGATGCAGCGCTTCCATTCAAAGTGGAGATTCCTTCTTTGAGAGTTCTGATGGATACTAAACTTGATGAAGCTGAATGGATTCAAACAAGGCTCAACCAAATCAATCTCATAGAAGAGAAGCGCCTAGCAGCCACTTGTCACGGTTAATCATATCAACAACGTCTCAAGAGAGCATTTGAAAAGAAGATTCGACCTCGAGACTTCCATACAGGTGACCTGGTCTTAAGGAAGATTCTCCAAATCCACATTGATCTAAGAGGCAAGTAGACTCCCAACTATGAGGGGCCGTACATCATGAAGAAAGTTTTCTCAGGAGGTGCTCTAATCCTGACAAACATGAATTGGGAAGTTCACTTCCAGTCAATTCAGACTCAGTTAAAAAATACTACGCATAAAAGGACCCGCTAAGTCAAAAACCTGAAAGGGCGGCTTAGGAAAAAGTTAGGGCTAAAAAAGAAAAAAAAGGAATAACCCTCTAAGTTGAAAACCCGAAATGGCGGCTTAGACAAAAATGGCTGTTCCGGTGGATTGAAAACCCGAAAGGGCGATCCAGGCAAAAATTACGGGACAAAAATTGAGAGACTGCAGTCTGAACATTCTTCACGAATAACATGTACACCCTTCTAACACGGGATAGAATAATTCAACTATCATCCTTCGGAAGCACCGTGCTAGGATGATCCAGGATATGGGAATTATAGCAATATCAATTTTAATGGAAGTTCATGATTTTCTTATTGCCATTTTACTCGTTGTATTTTGTCTTTTCTTCGCAACTTCCTCATTTAGGAGTTGTCTCCATGTACGAACGCCTATTCACAGGCCAAACTCATTAATAAAATTTTCCCTTCCACCAAAAGTCTTTGTTATGTCCTTTTACTTTTATTTTCGTATGCGAATTGTGATTTAAGTTCTTTGTTAAGCATTGCATTGAAAATAATAAGGCAATAATAATCACAAGCTAAGATGTGAAACATGACATTACATGGATATAAAGGCATCCCAAGGGAGTGCCATGGCGCTCAAGTGTTTGTTTTCCTGTGTAGGTAGCAAGTCATAATGGTTACCTTGACCAAGCTTTCACCCTCGTCACCTCCTTACAGTCGATCGAGCACCCGATTCTCCAACACCGAGAAACCTGGGGTAGTTGATGAGATCCACGTCTCTGTTCAGTCATTCACAAGAAGTCCGACATATGAAGAAAGTCGGATTAAGCTACCCCTCCTTAACAAGACTTAATCCCCCTTGAACTTGATAAGGCTAACTCGATTCTCTCAGTTTTCAAGCACCAATCCATATTGGTATCTCAAGACGACGGGCAACGGATCCTAATGAGCCTAACATTTGGAACTTTGCATACTATAATCATCACTGCATATTACATTGCATCCTCAAACGCATAACATATCCATGGATCATCATGCCACACTTTAAAATGCATATGAGGCATGAGCCAGATTTGGTACATCAATCCCAAATCAATCCTAAGTCAACAAAACATCGCCACAAAGAGTATCATCCTTATAATTACCAGTTAACATTTGTCATTACACTACCAACCAAAAATAAGCCATGGTGCTGATACTTCGTGCTCCCTAACTCTCAATACTCACTTTACTTTTCCTAAGACCGTAGATCTTACCCTCATTTTACTTTTTCTAAGGTTGTAGATCATCCGTAGATATTACCTTCTCTTTATCCTATAGGGTCGTAGTTTGTCAGTAGATCTTACCCTCACGTTATCTTTTTAAGGTTGTAGGTCGCCCATAGATCTTACCTTCACTTTATCTCTCTTAGGGTCGTATGTCATCCGTAGACTTTACCCTCTCCTCATCTTGTTTTAAGGTCGTAGGTCGCTCGTAGATCTAACCTTTGCATTATCATGTTAGGGTCGTAGGTCGTCCGTAGACTTTACCCTCACGTCATCTCTCTTAGGGTCGTAGGTCATCCGTAGACTTTACCCTCACATTATCTTTTTAAGGTTGTAGGTCGCTCGTAGATCTCACCTTCGCATTATCGTTTTAAGGTCGTAGGTTGCTCATAGATATTACCTTCGCATTATCATTTTAGGGTCGTAGGTTGCTCGTAGACTTTACCCTCACGTCATCTCTCTTAGGGTCGTAGGTCGTCCGTATATTTTACCCTCGTGTTATCTTCATCTTAGGGTCGTAGGTTGTCTGTAGATCTTACCCTCACATTATCTTTTTAAGGCCGTAGATCGTCCGTAGATCTTACCATCGTGCTATCTTTTCCAGGGTCGTAAGTCGTCCGTAGATCTTACCCTCGTGTCATATTTTCTTGGGTCGTAGGTCACTCATCGGTATTACCCTCATGACCTCCTTTCTCTCGAGTCATAGATCATACGTCAATCCTTACCCGTCGTCTTTACTTTTCTTTTGTGTTGTGAATCCTACACGATAGATTCTCTGCTGTCGTCGAGTTCTACCCATCATCTTTAAGTCATCATGTTGTTATTAGTCCTATTTTCAGTCACCGCGACATTGGCAACCATATCTTTTCAGCCGCTTTAACGCCCACTTCCTCGAAAACCTTGTATTGGCACCATTACCCCAGTACAAACTCTCATTTTTCAAGCAGCTTTACCCATCATGCCCAGTTTACATGAAAATTCATTTTTCTCATCCCCAACGGACGTCACAAATAAATAACACTCTCACCATCTCTCCAGGGAAAATTTCAGGTCCTGGTATTTAATCATCTTCCACCTTGAACTTTCGAAAGGCTGACGCCAATCTCACCTTCAGGTTTAAGACGATTAAATAGGGGTAGTTGTCGTACCCCAAATTTGCCCTACCTGTTAATTTTGTCTGGCATGAACTTTGCATCGCATTTGCATCATTTTCACTAAGTCGTTTGCATATCATGCATCTCATGGAATCAGGCGCTTTAGTTCAAAGCATTGGGTTTGTGCCATCCTTATGTTTACCTTGAAGCTGGAATTTGTGTTTCAAACTTGAGTTGCTGCTTTGAATGTTCTTGAGTTCAAAAAAAAATAGAAGTGTTATTTTTTTTTGGTTATGGGTTTAAGAGTGTTTTAAGTCTCCAGCATTCATGTTCTCCCCTCTCTCTCTTTTTTCTTTTTTCTTATCCTTTTTCCTTGCCAAAATCCAGCCTTTGTGTGTTGTGAAACAACTTATTTGTAGAAGAGTCTTGCTGGGGTTTGGGGGGAAAAACAAAATAAAATTTGAACTGTTTGGGTATGCTCTTCCATTTCTTTTTTTTTTGATGCAGCGCATATGTTCTAATTCTGTGCAAATATGGGGCTGAGAAAATGTAAGCTTGGACTACATTAGGAGCAACATAGTGTGATCGGTGGAAATAGAACTGACTATTTTGAAATGCTGGTTCGTGAAATGTCGCGGTAAGCAAGAGTCGCCACCGTCTTTTATGTTCTCCAACAAGGAAAGGACAAAAGCACAGCAAAATTCCTTTTCGAGATGTTTCTCGGTTCGGGAGGTAGATTATAGAAAGGGAAGGTGTTAGCACCCTTTCTATCCGTGGTTATCCACGAGCTCTTAGGTACTTGCTCACTATGTTTTCAAAAATGTTTGCTTTTCTTGTGTTTGTGGGTTTTGAAAAAGTTTGTTTGAAAACTTCTAAGTAACTCTTGTATCAGTCCTCAAGAGTGTATGAAGTGTTTGTTTGAAAACTTTTGTTTGAAAGTGTAAGTGCAAAAAGTATTTTTGTTTTTTTTGAAAGAGCAAGTACCTAGGAGAAACCTACCTACTCAAAAGAAATTAAGCTGTGTAAATGTCCTTTAGACAGTACTATCCCACTATTGAGAAGTAGGTAGCACGGTCATTGGAGTTATTCGGGTCAATTCGATTATAGGGACATGTGTGGCCATCAAAGCAATAGTAGAACGCCTTAGCGGTAACCCTAATGTCCTAGATCCTTTTTATCCGAGGCAACCGTTTCGAGGCAACTGGATCTTTAGACAGGAGGGCGACCTCTAAAACACCCTATACTCAATGACCACGTCGAGGCAACCAAGTGAAGCGTACCCTAGGAGTGGCATGTGCACGTGTGTCAGATTTCATGTTAAATTATCTTTGCACATTTTTATGGTGAGCTACGAGTTGATTTTAATTTCAGAACAAGTCTTGTCATGCATAGCAGTTAATAATTGTGCGAAAAGTAAATCTAGCTATTACAAGGCGTCGGGTATTTACATCGCCAAAAACATAACCCTTGAAAAGTAAAATTGCGAGAAAATAAAGAAAGCGATAAAAGTCGTAATTAACGCTATTACATTCTCGAAGCAATTACATAAATATGATCAAAATAATACGCGCGCGAGAAATTGAGTCGGGAAAAGTCTTTAGGGTTTTGACCCTTTTTGAGAAAAGAATGAATTTTTGGTCCTTTTTTGCATTTAATTAAATTAAACCTAAAACTAATTAATTAATTAATTAAAAGAAATGTTTTTTTTAAAGTTTTTTATGTTTTAATGAAAATAAAATAAAAAGGAAAACATGGTTAAAAGTTGTCAAAACCTAATTCTACATGGATTTTATTTATTATGAAAATAATTAAAATTAACCTAATTAAAACAACTAAATTAATTAATTAGTATTTATTTACAAAAATAACAAATAAAAGGTGAAATTAATAATAATAATAATAATTATATTTTTTAGGTTTCTGATTTTTGTTGTGAAAAAATTAATTATGTGAGTTAATTAAATAATAGTAATAATTATAGTTAATAAAAGAAAATAAAAGAAAGGGAAAATAAAAAGAAATAATAAACCAGGGGGGGTGATGGCCCAATATGGAGGTTAGAAAGCAATTTTCAGGCCCATTAAGCTATTCAGTCCATTGACTTTTTGAGATCCTCCATGGCATGGTTGACTGGGAGCATGGTGGTCTTCCCATCCCGACCATTGGATTAATGTTTAAGGCCACTTGGCGCGCTGATCACTGGGGGTATATGGTGGAATACGTTGGAAAGCCTGCATGTGAACACATAGGAAAAAATAGAAACAATTATTTTGGGGGACCTGGGATTCGAACCCAGGTCCCAATGATCACCGTCCAGCGCATCAACCACCAGGCCATTTGCTTGCTTTTGATAATATATTAACAAACAATTATAATATATACAAAATAACAATTATGCTGGAAACAACAAAATCACGCGCGTTTTTTGAATGGCCCAATGATGTATCACCACGTACTCATCTTCTTCGTTGATGCCTGTAAAAAACAAATTAGATAGCGGGGGTTTTTAACCCCCATAACCTGCAACCACGAAAAATAGCGAATAGGCGTATGATTAATAGAAATATTTCGCGAGGGTGGCTTTGTGTTCGTCTTGTTCTGACGGTTTCAACCATATGCCTTAGGGGTTCTAATTTTTCTTGGACTGTAAAGCCCCAATTTTAGAGCTCAAGAACCCTAGAATTCTTCAATGGTAACTTGTGATTCTGGGCATTATAATGCAATTAACTAATACCGTTAGCTTTATATGAATTCAAGCAACACAAAACAATGATTAAAACATGTTAATTATGCCTGAAATATGAGTTACGATTATGAGAAAAAATGTCAAACCGTGAGACTGTTCTTGAGGGTTTCTTGAGCTTTAGTGCTTGGTTTCGATTGCAACACGTCCCTGACACTTCCAGCAATGTGTTTGAAATAACCAAAGTCCTTGAATTGGCCTGGAAGATAGAAAACAGTTTTCAAGTTTCTTGAGTTTTTTTTCAATGTTGCTATGGCCTTTTTTGCAGAGATTTCACGTATGTGGCATTAGGGTTGGCTTGTGTACTTATAGTAGAATAGAATTAGGTCACAATCTTGCAAAGAAATCCATGGAATTGATGTTTCAATATTTGATTGAAAATCAAATATTTTTGAATCTTTTTGATTGGAAAAACTTGCTAAATTTGGAGATTCTTGTCCCTTTGATTTGCACACGAAATTGCCAGCCTTTTTAGGTCATCTTTGCTTCACAAAAAGATTGAAAAACCATATCTTTATATTTTCCTACAATTTAAATCAATTAAATGAATTAATATTAATAAAAAATCCAATTAATTAATAAAAAATAAGAAAATAAATTCATTAGGCTTGATGGGTCGTGCATAGGCCTTGGATAAAGTTTCAAGAAGAAATTTGAGGCCCATTAGCAAAAACAAAGTGTTTTGAGCAAAGTTGACTTTTGCAAATTCACAAAAATTTCCCAACTTCTCCAATGCATATCTTGCTCAATTTTGACCCTATGAACATGTTCTTGGACATTTTGGAAAGGTCTTGAAGTCCTCTAACCAATAACTTTGGTCCCATGTCATTTGGATTTATCAATATCAAGTTATGATCCTTGACTTAAAGTGCATTTTTGTTGACTTTTGAAATTGACCTATAATGTAGAAATTGATAACTTTTTGTGAGAGCATTTCTTGGACTTGGAGTGTGAATATGAGTTGTAGGAAATGTCATTCCCTTCAAGATGAGCATTGGATGGGATTTTTCTGATGAACCATGAAAACGTTATGCCTTGGTCAAGATATAGTTGACTTTTCTAATGTCCAAAAATAGTAACTTTTTGCATCTTGATGATTTTTGAGCCATTCTTGTGGAATCATGATCAAGACTCGATCAAATGATGATTGTGGACTCAAAATAAGATGTTGACCAAAAAATCTGACTTTTGACTGCAAAATGACCATTTTGCCCCTGTAGTTGATTGTGGATCAAATTGAGCTTTTGACTGTGCAAACTGGCATTGTGAGTCTTGAAACTTGGCATGTAGATGCTTGAGGATGTATGTAGGCCTATGAGACTTAATTGAGCCATTGAAAACCTCAAATTCTTTGAAAGAACCAAAACCCTAATTTCAGCTGGCTTAGGAGATGTTTAGACTGTGCAACCCTTGAGAAAATCTTGAGCAGTTTGAGATGATTCTTGGCAAATCTTGAGGAATATGGGAGGGCAAATTTTGGGTACAACAGTTGCCCCTGTTCAATCTTCTTATACCTGAGGATGTAGATTGGCTTGCGTGCCTTTCGTGATCCGAAGGTGGAAGGTGATTGAACACTAGAGTGTCCAGAAATTTGCACTCGCATAGTGGAGTATCAGCAATGTGATGTCGGGAATGGGCTTACAGATGCCATTTGGAGTGATGATGGATAGGAGGATGGGCTTATAGATGCCATATGGAGATTGTTGATAGGTAGTTTTGTCTTTGTTGACGGGTTTCCTTCATTGACAGATTGTCTTTATTGACAGGTTGTCTTCATTGATAGGTTGTCTTCATTGAGAGATTGTCTTCATTGACAGGTTGTCTTCATTGACAGATTGTCTTCATTGACAGGTTGTCTTCATTGACAGGTTGTCTTCATTGACAGATTGTCTTCATTGATAGGTTGTCTTCATTGACAGGTTGTCTTCATTGACAGGTTGTCTTCATTGACAGGTTGTCTTCATTGACAGGTTGTCTTCATTGACAGATTGTCTTCATTGACAGGTTGTCTTTATTGACAGGTTGTCTTCATTGACAGGTTGTCTTCATTGACAGGTTATCTTTATTGACGGGTTGTCTTCATTGACAGGTTGTCTTCATTGACATGTTGTCTTTATTGATGGGTTGTCTTTATTGACGGGTTGTCTTTTTTGACTGAATTTAGAGTTTAACTGCATCTTTCCTGAAAGGTAAAGGTCAGTCATATACAATGCATGATATGGATCGAGCAATGATGTTCTCAACATAAATGAGATTGTATGATATGATGCGTATATGCATGTATCATGATGTATGACAATGTGATGTTTATGAATGTATCTTCGTCTGAGAAAATAAATCCTTGACGAATGCCGGGAAGTTCGTTGAATCCTGGGCTGATGTTGAAGAGTAGAGTTCTTTGTTTCCGCTGGGGATAATGAACGAAGATGATTGTATGAATAAACCTATAGGAGAAGATGACTCCGTTGGGGAATAAACCTGGTGAAGAGATTACTCTGCGGGGAATTACTCTGTGGGAAGAGATGCTTCACGGAGATTTTAACGATAACTCCGCTGGGGATTCCGTTGATAAGCTCTGTTGGGGATCTTGATGAACTCCGCTGGGAATAGGAAGAACTTCGCTGAAGACGATCTTTCTGTTGCAATTTGCTGAGGATAACCCAGTTAGACTCTGGTGGGGAATAACCTTTGGATATGGCTGAGGAGAGATTTTTGTACTTTGCAGGGGACAAGCTTCCAGAACCTACTGGGGAGATGATTCAACTCTCCTGGGGAAACTTTTTGGACTGCACAGGGGAAATGGCTCCATTGGGGTGTATCTTGTATTCCGCCGGGGAACAATCTTATATTTCCGTCGAGGAATATTAAGACTGTCGGGGACGCTTGCTGAGGAACATCTGCATACTCTGCAAGGGAATATTAAGATCTTCTGGGGATACCCAACTTTCCAAGACTGACGGTAGACCAACTCCGCTCGGGGGAAGAGTATTGCTGACTTGCTAGGGATACTGTCCCTTTTCAGGGCTGATGGGAGGCCAACTTTGCTTGGGGAGAGTACTGCTGAATCTTGTCTTACTCTGCGGGGAGTGAAGGTATCTTGATCATATTCTTCAGCCGAACTTACCTTGATACCTCGGTGGACAGAGCAACTAGATCGCTTAGACAACTCATTATTGCCCCTGTTTCTGATGTCACCTGTAATTAGTCCTTTGTTTCGCATGCAAATATTTATGATTAGCAATTAATGTCAAATGCATATATCAAAAATGAACATTGGACGTTCTTTGCAAAACAAAACAGATAAAGGAAAAACAGTTGGCAATTTGTCTGGAAAAGTGAGCTTGTATTGATTTTTGGAATTTGCCTGTAAATAGGCGTTTTGTGCACAAGAGGCTGACGTCCTAGTATGAGAACGCTGCCGAATAGAATTTATACAATTTGTGAAAAGGAAAACAAAACAGCTATGTGAAAGATCCCACTGGGTTCTGTTGCACCCCAAAATTTGCCCTCCCATATTCTTCAAGAAATTGCCAAGCCAGGTCACAAAATTCCCCAAGGGTTGTGCAGTTCAACTGTCTCCTATACAGTCAAAACTAGGGTTTGTGTTCTGATCAAGAATTGAAAGTTTTCAAAGGCCCAATCAAGTCTCATATGCCTACAAAGATGGTCAAGTATCCTCATATCAAGTTTCAAGGCATTCAGCTCAAGATTGCACAGTCAAAACCCTAGATTGCACTACAGTCAACTGTAGGGGCAAAATGGTCATTTGACAGTCAAAAGTTCAAATTTTTGGTCAACATATCATTTTGAAGCCACAAACATCATTTGATCAATGCTTGATCATGATTCTCAAAATTTGGCTCAGAAATAATCAAGGATGCAAAAGTTACTATATTTGGACAGCTGAAAAAGTCAACTGAAATTGACCAGGGCATAACTTTCACATGGATTATCAGAAAAATTCCATCCAAAGCTCATTTTGAAGATAAAGACATTTCCTACAATTCATCTTCATATTCCAAGTCCAAGAAATGCTCTCACAAAAAGTTATCAATTTCAACATTATAGGTCATTTTCAAAAGTCAACAAAAAGGGACTTTAAGTCAAAGGCCATAACTTGAGATTGGTAAATCAAAATGACATGGGACCAAAGGCATTGGTTAAAGGACTCAAAGACCTTTCCAAAATGTCCAAGAACATGTGAAAAGCTTAAAAATTGAGCACGTTATGCCTTGTGGAAGTTGGGAAATTTTTGGAAATTTTTGAAAGTCAACTTTACTTCAAATGATCCAAAATTGCTAATGGGCCCATTTTTCTTCCAAGTTTCTTCATGCCAAGCCTATGCACGACCATTAAGCCCAAAAGGAAGTTTCTCTCCATTTTTATTTATTTATTTGGATTTTTTATCATTTATAATTCATTTAATTAAATAAAATGCATGAAAAATATAAACCTAATGAAAACAAATCTTTTTATGCATGTTTGATACTCAATATTTCGTGTAAATGCAAATGGGGAAAGATTTGGAGCTGATTGGCATAATTGAGAGCAAATACACTTGAAAAAGATATGGAAAAGATATGAAGAAATCAAATATGTGAAATCATCAATGCCTTGGATTGTATCAAGTTTTGTTGACCTAATCATCTCACTACATAACCCTGATGACAAACCTAATTGCCTTACACTCTAAGCTGCGCCCAAAAAAGCTATTGCACATTGAAATTTTTCCATAAAAACTCAAAACTGATTTCAAGGTTAGAGGTGGTTTTAAGCCCTAATACTCATCCCAAAAGCTTGCTCGTGGACTCCTGATCATATCCCAACTCCAAACATCCTTCAAAACTCCAGGAATTGGTAGAGATAACTCAAACTGTAAAGCAAAATTTTTGAAATCGTGCATCATAATTCAAGCATCTTTTTGCACTTTTCTTTATTGATTCATGCTCATAATGATGTTTCTAAGCTAACCATTGCCTTTAATTGTGTTTTTATTGACCATACGCGAATCTACCATGTTTGGATATTAGGGTTACAGGTTTTCAAAATTGGGGTTTTCTACCCAAGGTAAAATTAAGGTTCCAGACTCACGCCATTGGACTCAGCATATTTAGACGGAGAGATTCCAACCCTCGCGCTCAATTTATGAGCATCGAGGGGCTGTTCGCTATTTTCTGGTAGAGGCCCTAAGAAAACACAACGAAAACCGTTGCCATATGCTTCTGTTTACAGGGATGATGGAGAAGACAACATCGTGTCAACACGTGATAGGCCAGTTTGAAATTACGCGCGCGTTGGGGCACTAACTCTTGTTTATTCTTATTATATTCATTGTTTAATTATATATCAAACATGTCAATTGGCTCAGGTGGTGGAGGCAAGCGCTGGTAATTCCCTTGACCTGGGTTCGAGCCCCAGGTCTTACAAACTTCCATGCTATTTTTCAAAAGCAATTCCTATGCGCTTCAGTAACGTAGGCATACCACGCATCCTCAATGATCAAACCTACACGCGTCCTAAACGATCAAACCAAAGGCATAGATTCAAGGGACACGCTGCACCTGGTCAAGCGCATCACATAGGATCCAGGAAGGTCAACAAATTTCCAGCTTACTGGGCCTGAATTGCTAGGCCTGAACCTCACATTTGGGGCTACACCCCACCCTGGTTTGCCTTCATTTTTTTTTATTTTATTTTTTATTCTTGTTTTAATTATTATTTTCATTTTAATTGTTGTTTAAATTAATTAATTGTTTTTTTTACAAAATATAAAAACTTAATTAAAAATCAGAAAAGACCAAAAAAAGAATAAATATTTTTATTATAATTATTTTCTTGTAAATAAATTAATACATAATGAATTTAGTTTTAATTAGGATGTTTGCAATTTTAATTCTTTTCGTATTAAATAAAAAATAATTAGAATTAGGTTAATTAATAATTTCCACTCCTTTTAATTTTTTCTTTTTTATCATAATATTATTATTTATTTATTTTCATAATTACATTGTACATAAATATAATTTAGGTTTAAATTAGGTCAAAAATTCAATATTTTCACAATAAACTTAAAAAAATGTTAGAATTAGGGTTTGACGCTTCCTTTTTAATTAATTTCTCCTTAATCTTAAAAAATACAAAAATACCAAAAACATTTAAATTTTAATTTTAATTCCTTATTAAATTTAATCTGTTTTTGCAAAAAGGGTCCAACGCCCATTGTTTTTAATTATTTAATTTGCGCATTTATTTTATGTCATTTATTATAATTTTGTATCTCTCCCAAAGCATTGTAATTTTATTTCTCGCACTTTTATTCGCTTTATTTATTTTTCAGTCAAATCGGGTCCGGTTTAATTTTGGCGATGTGGACCCGCGCCATTTGTAATAGCCTTAGATTTATTTTTTCGCAAATATTTAACTGTTAAAAAGCATGCAAGAATGAATGTCTTAATTAAAATCAAGCGTAGAACACAAATAAACATGACAAGACAAATAACTGAAACATGACACACAATGCGCACACACCACCCCTAGGGTACGCCTCACTGTTGCCTTTCGAAAGGTGGTCGTCGAGTAGAGGACGTCTTAGTAAGTCCTCATGATCCGGGAACCTGGCATGAGGGTAGCTTCTAAGGTGTCTTCCCATTGCTCTGGTGATCGCCATGTCCCTAAAAATCGAATTGACCCGAACACCTCCAACGGTGGTGCTACCTACCTCTCAATGGTGGGATGGCACTACTTTTAAGGACATTTACACAGACGAATTCCTTAGGGTAGGTAGGTTCTCAAGGATACTTGCTCTAATCTCAAAACATACTTTTCACACTGACACATTTTCAAAAGCTTTCAAAAGCAAATTTTTCAAACACTCTGACGTACGAGTCGAACTGAAATTTTTCAAAGAAACTTTTTTAAAACCCACATTGAAAAGCAAACAAACAATTTTGAAAACACATTGAGCAAGTATCTGAGAGCCCATGGATAACCATGGATAGAAAGGGTGCTAACCCCTTCCCTTTCTATAACCTACCTCCCGAACCGAGAGCAATCTCTTTAAGGAATTTTTCTGTGCTTTTGTCCTTTCCATTTGGAGAAAATAAAAGACGGTGGCGACTCTTGCTTCCGTGACATTTCGCGAACCAGCGTTAAACAGTCAGTTCCAGATCCACCGATCACAGAACTGGCGACTCTGCTGGGGATCCTTTATAAAGTGAGGTGTACCTTAGGGCTAGGTCATAACTGTGTTTTCACTTGTATTGTTTTGCTTGCTTTACTATTGTGGGTTGCATCGGAGATACATAGATCCTAACCCGGATCTGGGGATACCCTGTTTAGGTAGCATAAGCTGTGAGGGACCTGTCCGGCGTAGACCGACACAGGTGAAGCAGTGGCTACGTTGGTGTGGCACCTTAGTCTGTACCGATATCCCTTGTGTCGCAACGAGGAGAATATGGGTCTTCTAAGGAGTCATTAAGCACCAACAACCTTAGAACCTTAATTGACACAACTTGGCCTTTAGAACAGTAGCAGTATGCTACGCCCATTGAGACTAAACTCTCGTGATGGTTCTGGCCGCAAGAAAAGATTGCGATGCTGGAGTTATGACCGGTTGAGGGTAGTCAATGATGTTGGGATCCTCTAAGAACCCAGTTACTTTTGATTAGGACAGGTATGAACCAACAAACTGAAAGAGGGTAGTACCTAGACCTCATGCTGGCCTAAACTTTAGGGGCTTGCCTTGTGTGACTTGTGTGCCTTACTATGTTTGCCTTTGTATCTGTATGTGGTGTGCTTTATCATAACATCATAGCATCATGAGCATTGCATGCATCCTGCATAAGAACTGACCATTTCAAAGACAAGAGGGTTTCATCTTTGCTCTGTTTTGTAGGACATTATGATGCCTGTGCGAAGGAATACTATCCGATTCAACTTTGTTCGTTCACCTGATTTGCTTGATGAATTGGTTAGCAGAATTCCAAACACCACTTCCTTCATTCAGAGGCATGGTTCTCTTCTCAGTTTAGTCACTGCAAAGCGGGATCAACAGTTGATGAGTGTTCTGACCCAGTTCTATGACCCTCAGTACCAGTGCTTCACCTTTCAAGACTTCCAGCTGGTCCCTACCCTGGAAGAGTTCTCTGATTTGCTTGGTATCCCTATCTTGGATCATACTCCCTTTACTGGTTGGGAAAAGACCCTCAGGCTTGAGGACATTGCTGTAGCTCTTCCTTTGACCCATCAGGAGGTAACAGACAACTGGGTAACTAGAAGCGGAGTTAAGGGTTTCTTGGCCAAGTTTCTGATTGGTAAAGCTAACAGCTTCTGGAATGACTTGGACTTTAGGGCATATGAAGACATCTTGGCTCTCCTAATCTATGGGTTAGTCCTGTTTCCTAATCCAGACAACTTCATCAATGTCACTTCCATTAGGATCTTTATGTCTCAGAATCCTGTGCCCACTCTCTTGGGTGACATCTTGCAACAACTTCATGCCCGTACTACCCGAAGACGAGGAACCCTATGGTGTTGTATCCCTTTGTTGGTGAGGTGGTTTATTTCGCACCTCCCTAAGTTCGTACTGAAGAACCAAGAAGGAAGAGGTTGGGCTCACAGGTTAATGTCTCTCACCGATAAAGACATCAGTTGGACTTGCAGAGGTTTGGATGAGATAGCTATTATTGATCGATGCGGGGAGTATCCTAATGTTCCTCTGATTGGTACTCAAGGAGGGATCTCTTACAACCCATGTCTAGCACTCCGTCAGTTTGGAAGAGCAAGAAGAGCAGGCCCCCATGAGATGTTGGTGCCTCACATCAGTTTCGAGTTTCAGGTGGATAGTGACGAGCTGCGTCGTAGGTTCATCAAGGCTTGGGACAAAGTTCATAAAGCTGACCCACAAGAGCTAGGGCCAAAGACTTCTTTACCTATGGAAGCCTACTACAAATGGGTCCGCATCCGTGCTCAGAAGTTAGG
The DNA here is from genome assembly GCA_948472305.1 of Vicia faba. NCBI lineage: Eukaryota > Viridiplantae > Streptophyta > Magnoliopsida > Fabales > Fabaceae > Vicia > Vicia faba. The sequence goes on from OX451736.1 coordinate 364,667,135, forward strand.
TATGCCGTATGAAGCTGTCAGACCCGTCATTCTTGAGTGTCCTGATAAAGATGGTGTTCCTCCAACTGTCCTTCCTCCTCAGATACCTACTGATTATGAGACATTGAAGAGATCTTGGTCGCAGCTGCAAGAAGAGCGGGATTCTTACCGGGAAAAGTTCAACGAGCAGGAATCAAAGATCCAGAAGCTGACAAAGCAGTTGGAGAATGAGAGAGCTCTGAATGCCTACCTCCGTACTGAGAAGAGGAGACCATGGGATCAATGAGGAATTCTGAATGTGCCTTTACAGTTTTTATTTCCTTTCCAGTTGTTTCATTTCATGTAAACGCCTAAGGGCAACTTGTTGAATAATTTCAGTTGCAAAGTTGAATCTAATAAAGTGTGTTCTTTTTTTGTTTACAAAGTTGATTCCCGATTGTCTTTGAAAACATAATTCATACGCATTTCATACATCATGTGCATAGCAGGTTTTTCCTCTTTTCAGGTTGCTTACAGTTCTTCGCTGTTTATTTCAGCATCATGAATCCCGGATCTGAATCAATTGAGACATCAATCAAGGCTCTCCAGGCGCAGAATGCGCAGTTCCAAGAACTGATCAAGGGTCTGGCTAAAGGCCAAGAAGAACTGAAGACTATGCTCCTGAAGAAGGAGAAGAAGAAGAAAAGAAGAACTGTTCTATTCAACTCGGGCCGAAGGTTTGGCAATACTCTGCAGCATGAAGAGGCCGGTTCTTCTGTTGGCAAGAGTCCTTCTCAGGCAGAAGTAAAGGTTCCTAGTCCGGTCGTCTCCGACAACGAGACAGATTTTGATGAAGAGCAGTACCCTCCTGCAGATGACAGGTATAAACAACTGGAGGACAGGTTGAAGGCTATGGAGGTGCAACAGGCACCTGGGCTGGATTTCGGAGATCTGGGTTTGTCGACTGGTGTGATTATCCCGTATAAATTCAAAGCACCATCCTTCTCGAAGTATGACGGGGCGTCTTGTCCCAAGCTGCATTTAAGGTCCTATGTTCGGAAAATTCAGCCGTACTCTGCGGACAAGAATCTATGGATCCACTTCTTCCAGGAGAGTCTTTCAGGGACTCATCTCGAATGGTTCTATCAGCTGGATGGGACCAAAGTTCGTAACTGGGAGGAGCTGGCTACTGCTTTCTACAAGCAGTATCAGTATAATGCCGACCTTGCCCCCACACGTACCCAACTCCAGGGTATGGCGTTAGGTGCAAGCGAAGGTTTTAAGGAGTACGCTCAGAAGTGGAGAGACCTGGCTGGCAGGGTGCAGCCACCATTGACTGATCGGGAGTTGGTCAACATGTTCTTGGGGACCCTATCTGGGCCGTTTTTCAACCATCTCATTGGGAATTCTTCTGCTGGTTTCACTGATCTAATCTTGACTGGAGAAAGGATTGAAGCTGGGTTGAAGTCTGGAAAGATTGCCAAGGGTGCGGCATCTAGTTCGGAAAAGAAACCGTTTAAGAAGGAGTCTAGTGCCGTATATGGTTCCAGGAGATCAGAGAGAAATGAACACCGCCAATCTGTCAGTGCGGTAATGATTGCTAAGCCTGCTGCCGCTCCTCGGCCAAACAATACTCAGAAGGTGGAAAGACCCCGGAGAGAATTCTCCCGTTTAAACATGACTTTGTCGCAAATCCTGCCACAGTTGCTCTCAACTAATTTAGTGACTGTCAGGGAGGCGCCAAAGTTCCCCAATACTGCATCCCCCAAGTACAACCCGAATGCTCGTTGTGCTTACCACTCAGATAGCCCGGGGCACTCTACTGATGACTGTTGGGCGTTGAAAAATAAGGTGCAAGACCTTATCGACGCAAAGGAGATACAATTCGAGGCGCCTGCAAAGCCGAATGTAGTTACTGCCCCTATGCCTCAGCACGGGGTAAATGCTGTTGATGAAGACGTTTATGCTGTTTCTGTGGATGATCTAGCCACTCCTCTAAAGATCGTCAAGAAGAACCTACTGCAGGCCGGTTTATTTCCGGGTTGTAGTGAGGGTTGCCTATTCTGTGCCGTGTCCCCATCTGGTTGTCCCTTGCTAAAATTAGGCATCCAAAGCTTAATGGATAGCAAGGAGATTCTATTCAAGAAGTCTGCTGTTCGTTTGGTTCCAATGGAAGAAGTCTCTGTGGTGACTATCTTCAATAATCCGATCCCGGCTCTCCAGAAGAAGCCCGTTCAAATTCTGACCGTTGCACCTGTAACTATCACTGTTCCTGGGCCCCTGCCCTATGTATCTAACAAAGCTGTCCCTTGGCACTATGGGGCAGATGTATATATAAACGGAGTTAAACAAGAGCTCAACGCTGGCGCCAGCATCTGTGACATTACTGGCCCAGCCAAAGTTACCCGCAGTGGCAGGCTCTTCTCGCCTGACATTGCGCCACCTGCTGCCCGAAGACCGCTCCTGATAGTTCCTACCAATACACCTATGCCTGTTGCTGACCAAGTTGTTGTTCCTGCTGTTAATCCGATTGTTTCTCCTGCTGCCGAGTCATCCAATGCTCGGGGCAAGGGAATTGAAGTTGAGCCTGCCCAGATGGAGGCACCCATACCCATAGCTGCCGAGGCCTCCCCACAAGAGATGGAGGAGATTTTGAAGATTATAAAAAAGAGCGATTTTAATGTTGTGGAACAGCTGGGGCATACGCCCTCCAAGATCTCCATGCTCTCTTTACTGCTGTGCTCTGAGGCCCATGCAAAGGCCCTCATCTCATTCCTCAAGACGGCCCATGTGCCACATGAAACCTCTGCAGTCCAGTTCACCGATTGCGTGGCAAGTCTAACGGCAGACAATGGCTTGGGTTTCTCAGATGATGATTTGACCGCAAAGGGGAGAGATCATAATGATGCTCTGCATGTCTCAATCGAATGCAGGGGCACCACCTTGGCACATGTGTTGGTTGATACTGGGTCATCTTTGAATGTGCTACCCAAGAAGGCTTTGGACCGTCTAGATTGCGAAGGCCTGGATTTGAAACCCAGCAACATCATCGTCAGAGCCTTTGATGGTTCAAAGAGGATGGTCCATGGGGAGGTTGACATTCCGATTCGTGTGGGTTCTCAGGTGTTCGACTCCACTTTTTATGTGATGGATATCCGTCCATCTTACTCTTGTCTGCTGGGTCGACCCTGGATACATAAGGCTGGGGCAGTGACCTCTACCTTGCATCAAAAGCTGAAGTACCCCGTCAGAGGGAAGATTGTCACCGTGCAAGGAGAGGAAGAATATATGGTGAGCCACCTGAACTCCTTCAGGTACATTGAGATGGATGGGGAGTTTATTGAGACCCCCTTTCAGCATTTCGAGGAGGTGTTTCCAATCGCAGCAGAAACAGCAGAAGCGGGTGGTCCTTTGAAGATGGCTTCCCTAAAGGATGCCAGGGCTGTGGTGCAGAAGGGTGAATGTGTCAACTGGGGCAGACTTCCAGACTTCACCCAGAAGACTGATAAACTTGGGCTGGGTTTTACCTCAGAAGGTCAGAGAGCTATGAGGAAAGCAAAGATCGGAAGACCTCCGGTATTTATTAAAAGCTCAGAGGTGAATGCTGTTGGGGAGGACCATGAAGTGGATGAAGCCGAATTCAACAGCTGGATTTATCCGACGGCCGAAGACGGATTGAACAATTGGAGTGCAAAGGACCATACCCCTGTTACCTTTGTGACGCAGTAATAAATTTCTTTGTTTCGTTATATTTTGTAATAAACAATGATAAACTCTATGGCCCGGTGTCTTACCCGAGGCACCGTGGTTCTATTTGTGAGGGCATACAAACTGTCATTTTATACATCATGAATGAAAATTTTGGACGTTTTTCGCATTGCAAATATTGTGTTCCTTTTCTATCTTTCCTTTCCTTTACATAATTTTCAAAAACAGCTGTATTTACACACACACTCACTCATACAGGTTCCAATCCACTCTGGATCTTACTGATAACAGCTCTGCTAATGCCAATTATGACTTCGAAAATCCGATCAACTTAGCCGAAGACGAAGGTGAAGATGATTGCGAAGTGCCTGGCGAGCTTGCAAGATTGTTGCTTCAGGAAGAGAGGGCAATTCAACCCCATGAAGAACCAGTGGAAACCATAAACCTGGGTACTGAGGCAGACAGGAAAGAGGTAAAGATTGGTGCCAACCTAGAGCTCAGCGTGAAGCAACGGTTAACCAAGATGTTACACGACTATATGGAGATCTTTGCCTGGTCCTACGAAGACATGCCAGGGTTAGATACCGACATTGTTGTCCATCATTTGCCGACTAGGGAAGACTGCCCTCCAGTTAAACAAAAGGTTCGTCGGATGCGTCCAGAGATGTCCGAGAAGATTAAAGCCGAGGTCATGAAACAGTTTGATGCCGGGTTCCTTGCAGTAACGTCTTACCCTCAGTGGGTTGCTAATGTGGTGCCGGTACCTAAAAAGGACGGTAAGGTCAGAATGTGTGTTGATTACAGGGATCTGAACAGGGCCAGCCCCAAGGATGACTTCCCCTTACCTCACATTGATGTCCTTGTTGATAATACGGCTCAGCACAAGGTATTCTCTTTCATGGATGGCTTTTCAGGTTACAATCAGATCAAGATGGCACCTGAAGACATGGAAAAGACTACATTCGTTACTCAGTGGGGCACCTTCTGTTACAAGGTCATGCCGTTCGGATTAAAGAATGCTGGGGCAACCTACCAACGTGCCATGGTTGCCTTATTTCATGACATGATCCATCACGAGATAGAAGTGTATGTGGACGACATGATCGCTAGGTCCCAGACTGAGGAAGAGCATCTAGATCACCTGCAAAAGTTGTTTGACCGGTTGAAACTGTACAGGCTGAGATTGAACCCGAACAAGTGCACCTTCGGGGTAAGATCTGGGAAGTTGCTAGGCTTCGTGGTCAGCGATAAAGGTATTCAAGTGGACCCTGCTAAGGTCAAAGCTATTCAAGAGATGCCAGTTCCCAAGACAGAGAAGGAAGTCAGAGGCTTTTTAGGACGCCTGAATTACATTGCTCGCTTCATCTCTCATCTGACTGCCACCTGTGAGCCAATCTTCAAGTTACTGAAGAAAGATCAGGTAGTACGTTGGAACGATGAATGTCAGGCTGCCTTCGACAGAATTAAAGAGTATCTCCAAGAATCACCCATCCTTATGCCACCGGTTGAAGGGAGACCTCTGATCCTATATCTGACAGTGCTCGACAACTCAATGGGGTGTGTGCTGGGGCAGCATGACGAGTCTGGCCGAAAAGAGCACGCCATTTATTACCTTAGCAAAAAGTTTACCGACTGTGAGACCCGATACTCACTGCTTGAGAAAACTTGCTGCGCTTTGGTATGGGCTGCTCGCCGGCTGAGACAGTATATGCTGACTCACACTACCTTGTTGATCTCAAAAATGGATCCTATAAAGTACATATTCGAAAAACCTGCTCTGTCGGGGAGAATTGCAAGATGGCAAATGATCTTGACGGAATACGACATTCAGTACACAACCCAGAAAGCCATCAAGGGAAGTGTATTGGCAGACCACTTAGCTCATCAAGCTGTAGATGACTACCAATCAATGAACTTCGAGTTTCCGGATGAAAGCATCATGATTGTAACTGACTGTGAAGTACCTGGACCGGATGAAGGACCTGAGCCAGGATCCCGATGGTCTATGCACTTTGACGGAGCCTCCAATGCTTTGGGAAATGGTATCGGCGCCATCATCATATCTCCACAAGGTACTCATACTCCACTCACTGCCCGGCTGTGTTTCAACTGTACCAACAACATGGCGGAGTATGAGGCGTGTATCATGGGCCTTCAAGCTGCGATCGACCTAAGGATCAAATTTCTAAGTGTCTTCGGAGATTCCGCTCTTGTGATCAATCAGATCAAAGGAGAGTGGGATACGAAACATCCAAACCTGATTCCTTACAGAGAATGTGTGTTGACCCTGATTCCCCACTTCACAGAGATAACCTTTGAGCACTTTCCAAGAGAAGAGAATCAGTTAGCGGACGCGTTAGCTACAATGTCTTCAATGTTCAAGGTTAAATGGGATAATGAAGCTCCCCGGATCATCATCTGGAAACTGGACGAACCGGCATACTGTTGTGATCTCGAAACTGAATTGGTAACTGAGAAGCCTTGGTACCACGAAGTGAAGAGATATCTGGAAGTTCAGGAATACCCCGAAGGTGCCTCTGTCAACGATAAGAAATTCCTGAGGAGGTTCGCAGCAAAGTTCTTCCTAAGCAACGACATCTTGTACAAGCGAAACCATGATTCAACCTTACTGCGTTGTGTGGATAAGACTGAAGCAGAAAGAATCATGGAAGAGCTACATGAAGGGACCTTTGGTACGCATTCCAGTGGACATACTATGGCTAAGAAAATCCTACGGGCAGGATACTATTGGTCCACCATGGAAGCTGACTGCTACCAATACTCCAGGACATGTCACAAGTGCCAGATCTATGCAGATAAAGTGCATGTTCCTCCGGTTCCCCTGAATGTTCTGACTGCGCCTTGGCCGTTCGCAATGTGGGGTATAGACATGATCGGCGAGATAAAACCTACGGCATCTAATGGGCATCGCTTCATCCTAGTGGCGATTGATTATTTTACGAAATGGGTTGAGGCAGCATCCTATGCTACGGTAACCAAGACTGTTGTGGCACGGTTCATTCGGCACAATCTGATTTGTTGGTACGGTGTCCCTGAGCGGATTATTACAGACAACGGTACCAATCTGAACAACAAGATGATCGCTGAGCTCTGCGAACAGTTCAAGATACAGCACCATAATTCTTCTCCTTACCGACCGAAGATGAATGGGGCTGTAGAAGCAGCTAACCAAAACATCAAGAAGATCGTGCAGAAAATGACAGTAACTTACAAAGATTGGCACGAGATGTTACCGTTCGCTCTGCATGGGTACCGTACCTCAGCTAGGACGTCAACCGGGGCAACTCCCTTCTCTCTGGTTTATGGCATGGAGGCAGTCTTGCCGATCGAAGTACAAATTCCCTCTCTCCGGATAATGAAGGATGCGAATCTGAACGAAGAGGATTGGATCCAGACACGACTTGACCAACTCAACCTCATTGACGAAAAGAGACTTGCTGCTATCTGTCATGGTCAGACGTATCAGAAACGGATGATCAGGGCATTTAACAAAAAGGTCAGACCACAGGAATATCAAGTTGGGGATCTGGTAATCAAGAGAATCATCCTCCCTCAGAGCGATCCAAGGGGCAAATGGACCCCTACGTACGAAGGGCCATTTGTGGTTAAGCATGTGTTCTCAGGAGGAGCAATGATCTTAACCAACATGGATGGTGACGACCTTCCTCACCCCGCCAATGCAGACATAGTTAAAAAATACTACGCATGAAAAAATGACCCGCTAGGCTGACATGCCTAGGCAAAAATTAGGGCTTCCCGGCGAACCAAAAGGGTTCGGGCAAAATGAAGGGATGAAAATGAAAAAATCTGCACACCCGGTAAGTCGAAAACCTGAAAAGGCGGCTTGGGCAAAAATGGGTATCCCGGTGGACTGAAAACCCGAAAGGGCAGTCCAGGCAAAAATTAGGGATAAAAGCGTAATACTATGTCTCATCGGATCACTTTGCATACGGAATCCGGTATCTGCATCAAGTTCAGACGGCATCGATCAGTCAGCTTCACCTTCAACCAAGGTCATCAAATGATGAGATACTCGGAGTTATAAAGACAATAGCAGAGTTGAAATCCAGTGGATCAGTCATCTTTCACACAGCTGTTTTATTTTCTTTTGTACAAAACTTGTATAAACTCTCTTGTTCGGCGACGTACCTCTTACTAGGACGTCAGCCTCTTGTATACAAAACGCCTATTCACAGGCCATTCAAAATCAATACAAATATATTTTCAATTAAACGTGCCAAGTGTTTTTCTTTTTCTGTTTTGTTTTGCGAAAGAACGTCCAAGGTTCAATTTGTGATATATGCATTGACAATAATTTGCTAACTCATAAATATTTGCATACGAAACAAGGGAATTAATTGCAGGTGACACTAGAAACAGGGGCAATAAAAGAGTTGTCCGAGCAGTCTAATTGTTCTATCCTCCAAGGTACCAAAGTAGGTTCGGCTAAAGAATACGACCAAGAACGTATTAATTCCCCAGAGAGTGGTTCAGCAAAACAGCGCATTCTTCTCCAAGCAAAATTATCAAATCTCAAGGAAGTTGGGTATCCTCCCGTAGATCTCAATACTTCCCCAGCAGCATATATTCGTAACAAGCATCCCCGGCAGTCTCGGTCTAAAGATTGTTCCCCGGCGGTATATCAACATTCAAAGGAATCACTTCCTCGCATATCAAGACTTCCCCAGGAGAGTCCAATCCAGTTCCCCAGGAAAGTTGGAATTCATCTCCCCCAAACAGTAAGCTTATCCCCAGTAGATTCTGGAAGCTTATCCCTCGCAGAACACGAACGCGTCGTCCGGCTTGATTGAAAGAGTTATTTCCTTAACAGGATATAACTGGGTTATCCTCAGCCAAAAGCCACGGAAAGTTCGTCGTCAACATAGTTCTTTCCTATCCCCAGCGAAGTCTATCAACACTTCCAACAACAAGGGTATCCCCAACAAGTTATCAACAATTCAGCAAAGCATCTCTATCCCTACAGAGTACCGCTTCCCAGCATAGTCGCTAGAGTATCTTTTCTCCCCGCAGACTCTTCATTTGCCAAGTTTATTCCTCAACGGAGTTATCTTCTCCTACCGGTATTCTTGCAGTTATCATCCCCAGCGGAAGCAAAATCTATTCTTCAACGTCAGCCCAGGATACAACTTCCCGGCACCCGTCAAGGATTTACTTTCCTAGACGAAAACATACATAAAACATCACATACATCATTATAGCATGCATAACGCGTTGCATCATACAAGTCTCCTTTATATCGAGAACATCATTGCTTGGCCCATATCATGCATCGCATATGACTGACCTTTACCTTTCAGGAAAGATACAGTTGAAATTCTCAATCACGTCTCAAGACTTTGACCGGTTCAGTTAAATCGACCCTAAGATTTTTCTGATGCTTATCCAGTCAAAGGCCTTCTCTGGTTCAGTCAGATCGACCCTAAGAGCTCCCTGATGCTTATCCAGTTGAAGATATTCCAAGACCTAGACCGGTTCAGTTAAATCGACCCTAAGATTTTCCTGATGCTTATCCAGTCAAAGGCCTTCTCTGGTTCAGTCAGATCGACCCTAAGATCTCCCTGATGCTTATCCAGTTGAAGATATTCCAAGACCTAGACGGGTTCAGTTAAATCGACCCTAAGATTTTTCTGATGCTTATCCAGTCAAAGGCCTTCTCTGGTTCAGTCAGATCGACCCTAAGATCTCCCTGATGCTTATCCAGTTGAAGATATTCCAAGACCTAGACCGGTTCAGTTAAATCGACCCTAAGATTTTCCTGATGCTTATCCAGTCAAAGGCCTTCTCTGGTTCAGTCAGATCGACCCTAAGATCTCCCTGATGCTTATCCAGTTGAAGATATTCCAAGACCTAGACCGGTTCAGTTAAATCGACCCTAAGATTTTCCTGATGCTTATCCAGTCAAAGGCCTCCTCTGGTTCAGTCAGATCGACCCTAAGATCTCCCTGATGCTTATCCCAGTAGAAGACACCCAAGATTTTTCTCAACGAACGTTGTTGAAGTTAAAATCGCCCAAGGTTCTCTTACCATCCATGCTAAGGCAGTAACCATCCCTGGTTCATTCATCAGCGTTTGAAGCTCCAGACTCAGCTCCTGTAACCAGTCAGGACACGCCTATATCAAGCACCTAAAATCAGCTCCTGCAACGTGTCAGGTACTCATTTTTTCTTTTGCAGGTATGCAGGTTCTCGCTAAGGAATCTCCTACGCGATCAACATCCAGATGGCATCTATAAGCCCATCATCCTATCCAGCAATCACTAAATGGCATCTATAAGCCCATTCCACCATCACTGCCACTATGTGAGCGCAAATTTCTGGGCACTCTAGTGTCCAATCATCTTTTACCATCGGATTACGAAAGGCACGTCAGCCAATCGGCATCCTCAGGTTTAAGAAGATTGAACAGGGGCAACTGTTGCACCCCAAAATTTGCCCTCCCATATTCTTCAAGAAATTGCCAAGCCAGGTCACAAAATTCCCCAAGGGTTGTGCAGTTCAACTGTCTCCTATACAGTCAAAACTAGGGTTTGTGTTCTGATCAAGAATTGAAAGTTTTCAAAGGCCCAATCAAGTCTCATATGCCTACAAAGATGGTCAAGTATCCTCATATCAAGTTTCAAGGCATTCAGCTCAAGATTGCACAGTCAAAACCCTAGATTGCACTACAGTCAACTGTAGGGGCAAAATGGTCATTTGACAGTCAAAAGTTCAAATTTTTGGTCAACATATCATTTTGAAGCCACAAACATCATTTGATCAATGCTTGATCATGATTCTCAAAATTTGGCTCAGAAATAATCAAGGATGCAAAAGTTACTATATTTGGACAGCTGAAAAAGTCAACTGAAATTGACCAGGGCATAACTTTCACATGGATTATCAGAAAAATTCCATCCAAAGCTCATTTTGAAGAGAAAGACATTTCCTACAATTCATCTTCATATTACAAGTCCAAGAAATGCTCTCACAAAAAGTTATCAATTTCAACATTATAGGTCATTTTCAAAAGTCAACAAAAAGGGACTTTAAGTCAAAGGCCATAACTTGAGATTGGTAAATAAAAATGACATGGGACCAAAGGCTTTGGTTAAAGGACTCAAAGACCTTTCCAAAATGTCCAAGAACATGTGAAAAGCTTAAAAATTGAGCAAGTTATGCCTTGTGGAAGTTGGGAAATGTTTGGAAATTTTTGAAAGTCAACTTTACTTCAAATGATCCAAAATTGCTAATGGGCCCATTTTTCTTCCAAGTTTCTTCATGCCAAGCCTATGCACGACCATTAAGCCCAAAAGGAAGTTTCTCTCCATTTTTATTTATTTATTTGGATTTTTTATCATTTATAATTCATTTAATTAAATAAAATGCATGAAAAATATAAACCTAATGAAAACAAATCTTTTTATGCATGTTTGATACTCAATATTTTGTGTAAATGCAAATGGGGAAAGATTTGGAGCTGATTGGCATAATTGAGAGCAAATACACTTGAAAAAGATATGGAAAAGATATGAAGAAATCAAATATGTGAAATCATCAATGCCTTGGATTGTATCAAGTTTTGTTGACCTAATCATCTCACTACATAACCCTGATGACAAACCTAATTGCCTTACACTCTAAGCTGCGCCCAAAAAAGCTATTGCACATTGAAATTTTTCCATAAAAACTCAAAACTGATTTCAAGGTTAGAGGTGGTTTTAAGCCCTAATACTCATCCCAAAAGCTTGCTCGTGGACTCCTGATCATATCCCAACTCCAAACATCCTTCAAAACTCCAGGAATTGGTAGAGATAACTCAAACTGTAAAGCAAAATTTTTGAAATCGTGCATCATAATTCAAGCATCTTTTTGCACTTTTCTTTATTGATTCATGCTCATAATGATGTTTCTAAGCTAACCATTGCCTTTAATTGTGTTTTTATTGACCATACGCGAATCTACCATGTTTGGATATTAGGGTTACATGTTTTCAAAATTGGGGTTTTCTACCCAAGGTAAAATTAAGGTTCCAGACTCACGCCATTGGACTCAGCATATTTAGACGGAGAGATTCCAACCCTCGCGCTCAATTTATGAGCGTCGAGGGGCTGTTCGCTATTTTCTGGTAGAGGCCCTAAGAAAACACAACGAAAACCGTTGCCATATGCTTCTGTTTACAGGGATGATGGAGAAGACAACATCGTGTCAACACGTGATAGGCCAGTTTGAAATTACGCGCGCGTTGGGGCACTAACTCTTGTTTATTCTTATTATATTCATTGTTTAATTATATATCAAACATGTCAATTGGCTCAGGTGGTGGAGGCAAGCGCTGGTAATTCCCTTGACCTGGGTTCGAGCCCCAGGTCTTACAAACTTCCATGCTATTTTTCAAAAGCAATTCCTATGCGCTTCAGTAACGTAGGCATACCACGCATCCTCAATGATCAAACCTACACGCGTCCTAAACGATCAAACCAAAGGCATAGATTCAAGGGACACGCTGCACCTGGTCAAGCGCATCACATAGGATCCAGGAAGGTCAACAAATTTCCAGCTTACTGGGCCTGAATTGCTAGGCCTGAACCTCACATTTGGGGCTACACCCCACCCTGGTTTGCCTTCATTTTTTTTTATTTTATTTTTTATTCTTGTTTTAATTATTATTTTCATTTTAATTGTTGTTTAAATTAATTAATTGTTTTTTTTACAAAATATAAAAACTTAATTAAAAATCAGAAAAGACCAAAAAAAGAATAAATATTTTTATTATAATTATTTTCTTGTAAATAAATTAATACATAATGAATTTAGTTTTAATTAGGATGTTTGCAATTTTAATTCTTTTCGTATTAAATAAAAAATAATTAGAATTAGGTTAATTAATAATTTCCACTCCTTTTAATTTTTTCTTTTTTATCATAATATTATTATTTATTTATTTTCATAATTACATTGTACATAAATATAATTTAGGTTTAAATTAGGTCAAAAATTCAATATTTTCACAATAAACTTAAAAAAATGTTAGAATTAGGGTTTGACGCTTCCTTTTTAATTAATTTCTCCTTAATCTTAAAAAATACAAAAATACCAAAAACATTTAAATTTTAATTTTAATTCCTTATTAAATTTAATCTGTTTTTGCAAAAAGGGTCCAACGCCCATTGTTTTTAATTATTTAATTTGCGCATTTATTTTATGTCATTTATTATAATTTTGTATCTCTCCCAAAGCATTGTAATTTTATTTCTCGCACTTTTATTCGCTTTATTTATTTTTCAGTCAAATCGGGTCCGGTTTAATTTTGGCGATGTGGACCCGCGCCATTTGTAATAGCCTTAGATTTATTTTTTCGCAAATATTTAACTGTTAAAAAGCATGCAAGAATGAATGTCTTAATTAAAATCAAGCGTAGAACACAAATAAACATGACAAGACAAATAACTGAAACATGACACACAATGCGCACACACCACCCCTAGGGTACGCCTCACTGTTGCCTTTCGAAAGGTGGTCGTCGAGTAGAGGACGTCTTAGTAAGTCCTCATGATCCGGGAACCTGGCATGAGGGTAGCTTCTAAGGTGTCTTCCCATTGCTCTGGTGATCGCCATGTCCCTAAAAATCGAATTGACCCGAACACCTCCAACGGTGGTGCTACCTACCTCTCAATGGTGGGATGGCACTACTTTTAAGGACATTTACACAGACGAATTCCTTAGGGTACTTGCTCTAATCTCAAAACATACTTTTCACACTGACACATTTTCAAAAGCTTTCAAAAGCAAATTTTTCAAACACTCTGACGTACGAGTCGAACTGAAATTTTTCAAAGAAACTTTTTTAAAACCCACATTGAAAAGCAAACAAACAATTTTGAAAACACATTGAGCAAGTATCTGAGAGCCCATGGATAACCATGGATAGAAAGGGTGCTAACCCCTTCCCTTTCTATAACCTACCTCCCGAACCGAGAGCAATCTCTTTAAGGAATTTTTCTGTGCTTTTGTCCTTTCCATTTGGAGAAAATAAAAGACGGTGGCGACTCTTGCTTCCGCGACATTTCGCGAACCAGCGTTAAACAGTCAGTTCCAGATCCACCGATCACAGGTTCCAACTCTGTTATCGCCTTTATATCCTCAAGCGTCTCATCACTTTCCTGCTTAGTTGAAGAGGAATCTGATTGATTGGTGCCGTCTGAGCCTGATGGTCGATACCGAAGTCTGGATGCAGGGTGATCCAATGAGACATAGTATTATGCTTATCCCTAACTTTTGCCTGGACCGCCCTTTCGGGTTTTCAGTCCACCGGGATACCCATTTTTGCCCAAGCCGCCTTTTTAGGTTTTCGACTTGCCGGGTGTACAGATTTTTTTTCATTTTCATCCCTTATTTTTGCCCGAACCCTTTTGGTTCGCTGGGAAGCCCTTATTTTTGCCTAGGCCAGTCGACCTAGCGGGTCTTTAATCATGCGCAATATCTTTTTACTATGTCTGCATTGGCGGGGTGAGGAAGGTCATCACCATCCATAGTGGTTAGAATCATTGCTCCTCCTGAGAAGATATTCTTAACCACAAATGGTCCTTCGTACGTATGGGTCTATTTTCCCCTGGGATCACCTTGAGGTAGAATGGTGCGCTTGATTAGTAGGTCCCCGACTCGATACTCTTGTCGTCTGACTTTCTTGTTAAATGCCTTGATCATCCGTTTTTGGTACGTCTGACCATGACAAATAGCGGTGAGTCTCTTTTCGTCGATTAGGTTTAATTGATCAAGCCGAGTCTGGATCCAGTCCTCTTCGCTCAAACCTGCATCCTTCATGATTCAGAGAGAGGGTATATGAACTTCGATGGGTAAGACTGCCTCCATGCCATATACCAAGGAAAAGGGTGTTGCCCCTGTTGACGTCCGTGCTGAGGTACGGTACCCATGAAGAGCAAACGGTAACATATCGTGCCAATCTTTGTAGGTCACTGTCATCTTCTGCACAATCTTCTTGATATTCTTATTAGTTGCTTCTACAGCCCCATTCATCTTCGGCCGGTAAGGATAAGAGTTGTGGTGTTGTATCTTGAATTGCTCGCAGAGCTCAGTGATCATCTTGTTGTTAAGATTGGTATCATTATCCGTAATGATCCTCTCAGGTACACCGTATCGACAGATCAGGTTATGCCGAATGAACCGTGCCACGACGTTCTTGGTTACGGTGGCAAAATAAGCTGCTTCAACCCACTTCGTAAAGTAATCAATTGCTACTAGGATGAAATGATGCCCGTTGGATGCCGTAGGTCTGATCTCGCCGATCATATCAATGCCCCACATTGCAAAAGGCCAAGGTGCTGTCAAGACGTTCAAAGGAACTGGAGGAATGTGCACCTTATCAGCGTAGATCTGGCATTTGTGACACGTCCGAGAATGTTGATAACAGTCGGCTTCCATTGTGGACCAGTAATATCCTGCCCGAAGGATTTTCTTTGCCATGGTATGTCCACTGGAATGCGTTCCGAAGGTACCTTCATGCAGTTCTGCCATGATCCTTTCTGCTTCAGTCTTATCCACACAACGCAGTAAGGTTGAATCATGGTTACGTTTGTAAAGAATGTCGTTGCTGAGGAAGAACTTTGCCGCGAACCTTCTCAGAAACTTCTTGTCATTAACAGATGCACCCTCGGGGTATTCCTGAGCTTCAAGGTACCTCTTCACTTCATGATACCAAGGCTTTTCTGTTACCTCTTCGGTCTCAAGATCACAGCAATGTGCAGGTTCGTCCAATTTACAAATAATGATCCGGGGAGCCTCGTTGTCCCATTTGACTTTGAACATAGAAGACATTGTAGCTAGCGCGTCCGCCAACTGATTCTCTTCTCTTGGGAAGTGTTTAAAGGTTATCTCCTCGAAATGGGGAATCAACGTCAATACGTACTCCTTGTAAGGAATAAGATTCGGGTGTTTCGTATCCCACTCGCCCTTGATCTGACTGATCACGAGAGCGGAATCTTCGAAGGCACTCAGAAACTTGATCCTCAGGTCAATTGTAGCTCGAAGACCCATGATGCATGCTTCATACTCCGCCATGTTGTTGGTGCAGTTGAAACATAGCCGGGCGGTAAGTGGAGTATGAGAGCCTTTTGGAGATATGATCACAGCGCCAATGCAGTTACCCAAGGCGTTTGAGGCTCCGTCAAAGTGCATAGACCATCGGGATCCTTCCTCGGGTCCTTCATCCGGTCCAGGTACTTCACAATCAGTCACTACCATGATATTCTCGTTTGGAAATTCAAAGTTCATAGATTGGTAGTCATCCACTGCCTGATGTGCCAAATGGTCTGCCAACACACTTCCCTTGATTGCTTTTTGAGTCGTGTACTGGATGTCATATTCAGTCAAGATCATCTGCCATCTTGCTATTCTTCCGGACAAGGCAGGCTTTTCGAAGATGTACTTTATCGGATCCATTTTTGAAATCAACAGAGTAGTGTGAGTCAACATATACTGTCTCAGCCGACGAGCAGCCCATACCAAAGCGCAGCAAGTTTTCTCGAGCAGTGAATATCGGGTCTCACAGTCGGTAAACTTTTTGCTAAGGTAATAAATAGCATGCTCTTTTCGGCCAGACTCGTCATGCTGCCCCAGCACACACCCCATTGAGCTGTCAAGTACTGTCAAGTATAAGATTAGAGGTCTCCCTTCAACCGGCGGCATAAGAATGGGTGGCTCTTGGAGATACTCTTTGATTCTTTCGAAAGCGGCCTGACATTCATCATTCCAACGTACTACTTGATCTTTCTTCAGTAGCTTGAAGATTGGTTCACAGGTAGCAGTTAGGTGCGAGATGAATCGGGCAATGTAATTCAGCCGTCCTAGAAAGCCTCTGACTTCTTTCTCTGTCTTGGGAACTGGCATCTCTTGTATGGCTTTCACTTTGGCAGGGTCCACTTGAATACCTTTGTCGCTCACGACGAAACCCAGTAGTTTTCCAGATCTTACCCCGAAGGTGCACTTGTTCGGGTTTAACCTCAGCTTGTACAACTTCAAACGGTCAAACAGCTTCTGTAAATGGTCAAGGTGTTCCTCCTCAGTTTGGGATCTTGCAATCATATCATCGACGTATACCTCAATTTCATGATGGATCATGTCATGAAACAAAGCAACCATAGCACGTTGGTAGGTTGCCCCAACATTTTTCAACACAAAAGGAATGACCTTGTAGAAAAAGGTACCCCACTGAGTAACAAAAGTGGTCTTCTCCATGTCTTCAGGAGCCATCTTAATCTGATTATAACCGGAGAACCCGTCCATGAAGGAGAATACCTTATGCTGAGCAGTGTTGTCAACCAGAACGTCGATGTGAGGCAGAGGGAAGTCATCCTTAGGGCTCGCCCTGTTCAAATCCCTGTAATCAACACACATTCTGACCTTACCATCTTTCTTCGGTACTGGAACCACGTTGGCAACCCACTGAGGGTAAGAAGTTACTGCTAGAAAACCGGCGTCGAATTGTTTCATAACCTCAGCTTTGATTTTCTCGGACATCTCTGGACGCATACGGCGGACCTTCTGTTTTACCGGAGGGCATTCTTCCTTGGTAGGCAAGTGATGAACCACAATGTCGGTATCCAACCCATGCATATCTTCGTAGGACCAGGCAAAGATTTCCACATAATTATGCAGCATCTGAATCAACCGCTGTTTCACACTAGACTCCAGATTGGCACCAATCTTGACTTCCTTTCTGTCTGTCTCAGTACCCAGATTTACCGTTTCCACTGGCTCTTCATGTGGCTGAATGGCCCTCTCTTCCTGGAGTAACAGTCTTGCAAGCTCTCTAGGCACTTCACAATCATCTTCACCTTCGTCTTCGGCTAAGTTGATCGGATTTTTGAAGTTATAACTGGCAGTAGCAGAGTCGTTACCAGTGAGATCTAGAGTGGATTAGAACCTGTATATGTGAGTGTGTGTAAATATAGCTGTTTTGCAATATATAATAAAGAAAGACAAGGAGCGCAAGATTTGAAATGCAAAAAACGTCCAATGCTTTTATTAATGATATATGAAAATGACACACCAAAGCCCTCACAAATGAAGCCACGGTGCCCCGGGTAAGACACCGGGCCATAAAGTTTCAAATTATTGTCTGTTACAAATTCAAAACAAAGGAGTTCATTACTGAGTGACAAAAGTAATAGGAACGAAGTCTTTCGCTGTCCAGTTGCTTGGTCCATCGTCGGTCGTAGGGTAGATCCAGTTGTCGAATTCAGATTCCTCCACGTCCTCTTCAATAGCATTGACTCCCGGGTTGGTGATGAATACAGGAGGTCTTCCAATCCTTGCCTTACGAACAACCCTCTGAGCTTCTGCAGTGAAACCCAAACCAAACTTGTCAGTCTTTGGAGTGAAATCAGGAAGTCGGCCCCAGTTTTCACACTCACCCTTCTCAACAACAGCCCGGGCATCCTTTAAGGAAGCCATCTTCAAAGGAGGATCTTCAATCACAGTCTCTGCTGATGCCAGTGTTGGAGGCACCTCTTCAAAGTGCTGAAATGGGGTCTCAATGAATTCCCCATCCATCTCTATGTACCAGAACGAGTTGAGGTGGCTGACCATGTATTCTTCCTCCCCCTGAACTGTCACAATTTTCCCTCTGACTGGGTACTTCAGCTTCTGATGTAGAGTGGAGGTCACAACTCCAGCTTTATGGATCCAAGGACGACCCAGCAAACAAGAGTAGGACGGTCGGATGTCCATCACATAGAATGTTGAATAAAAGACCTGAGAACCAACCCTGATTGGGATATCAACTTCACCATGGACCATCCTTTTAGACCCGTCAAAGGCCCGTACCACAATGTTACTTGGCTTGAGCTCCAAACCCTCGCAATCCAACCTGTCTAGAGCTTTCTTGGGTAATACGTTCAATGAGGACCCAATGTCAACCAACATATGTGCAAGAGTAGTGCCCCTGCATTCAATAGAGACATGCAGGGCATCATTATGATTCTTCCCTTTGGCAGTTAGATTGGCATCGGAGAAACCTAAACCATTATCAGCAGTTAAGTTGGCCATACAATCGGTAAATTGATCAACTGACGTCTCTTGTGGCACGTGGGCCGTCTTCAGGAAGGTAATCAGAGCCTTGGCATGGGCCTCTGAACACAACAACTGTGATAGCATAGAAATTTTAGATGGGGTGTGCCCCAGCTGCTCAACTACATTAAAATCACTCTTCTTGATAATCTTAAGACTCTCTTCCATCTCCTGCTTGGAAGCTTCAACAGTGGTGGTCTTTGGTGCCTCCGTCTGGGCAGGCATGTCAGTGGCGATCCCTTTGCCCCGAGCGTCGAATGACTCGGCAGCAGGGGTAGGAACTTGGTCAGGAAGGGAAGCAGGCACATTGGCAGGTGTGATGACAATAGGTCTCTGGATTGTTGGAGGTGCAATATCTGGTGAGAAAATCCTACCACTGTGGGTGACTTTGGCAGGCCCGGTGATGTTGCTGACGCCGGTACTAGTATCAAACTCTTGTTTAACTCCAAGCACATAAACATCTGCCCCATAGTGCCAAGGGACAGCTTTGTCGGATGTATAGGGGATGGGCCCCGGAACAGTGATGATGATGGGTGCAATCTTCTAAGCAGGCATGATTTTGACAGGCTTCTTTG
The DNA here is from genome assembly GCA_948472305.1 of Vicia faba. Taxonomy (NCBI): domain Eukaryota; kingdom Viridiplantae; phylum Streptophyta; class Magnoliopsida; order Fabales; family Fabaceae; genus Vicia; species Vicia faba. Next base: position 364,686,480 of record OX451736.1, read on the forward strand.
AGGGAGCCTTGGGAGAATTATTGAAAATGGTGATAATGGACACTTATTCAGTAGGGGTAGGAGGAACATCAACCTTCTCAAACAAGTTCTCTTTATTATCCATCAGGTTTTGGATACCTGACTTCAACAAAGGACAACCATCAGGTGAAATAGAACATAGATGGCAACCTTTACTACATCCCAGAAATAAACTGGCTAGCAACATGTTCCTCTTGACGGTCAATAGCGGAGTAACAATATCATCCACAGAGGCTACATACAAGTCTTCCTCTACAGCATTCGCTCCATGCTTGGGCATGGGAGCAGTCACAACGTTGGGCCTTTCGGGCGCCTCGAACTATATCTGCTTTGCATCAATTAGGTCCTGAACCTTATTCCTCAAAGTCCAGCAATCATCCGTATTATGTCCCGAGCCATCAGAATGATAAGCGCAGCGGGCGTTGGGGTTGTACTTTGGAGATGTCTTGTTGGGATTCTTTGAGGCTTCCCGTAGAGTTACCAAATTGGTTGTCAGCAATTGCGGTAATATCTGGGACAAGGTCATGCTGAGTGGAGTGAACTGCCTTCTAGGTCTCTCTTCTCTTTGTTGGTTGTGACGCTGAGGAGCACCAGCAGGTTTTGAAATAACCACCGCGTTGACAGCTTAGCGGTGTTCAGATCTATTCGGTCTCCTTGAACCATAGACAACACTAGATTCCTTCTTGAACGGTTTCTTTTCAGTACTCGAGGAGGCACCCTTTTGGATCTTCCCAGACTTGATACCAGCTTCGATCCTCTCACCAGTCAAGATCAGGTCTGTAAATCTGGCAGAAGAATTTCCGATCAAATGGTTGAAGAACGGACCAGACAGGGTCCCCAAGAACATATCAACGAGCTCACGGTCAGTCAAAGGTGGTTGCACCCTTCCAGCCAGGTCTCTCCACTTTTGAGCATACTCCTTAAATCCTTCACCCGTTCCTAGTGACATACCCTGGAGTTGGGTACGCGTAGGAGCGAGGTCGGAATTATACTGATACTTCTTATAGAACGCAGTAGCCAAATCCTCCCAGTTACGAATACTGGCTCCATCCAGCTGATAGAACCATTCGAGTTGAGTCCCTGAAAGACTATCCTGGAAGAAATGGATCCATAAATTCTTGTCAGCAGTATAAGGTTGGATCTTCCTTACATACGACCAAAGGTGCAGCTTAGGACAGGAAGCCCCGTCGTATTTTGCAAAAGCAGGTGCCTTGAACTTATGGGGAATCACCACCCCAGAGGATAAGCCTAGGTCTCCAAAGTCCAACCCGGGCACATGTTGAATCTCCATAGCACTTAAACGGTCCTCCAATTGTTTGTACCTGTCCTCAGCAGGAGGGTACTGCTCATCATTGTAATCCGTCTCGTTGTCGGAGACCACGGGACTAGGAACCCTTCTCTCTTGGGGACTGTCCTTCCCTACAGAGGAAGTAGTCAGATCAACCTTATTTTGTAGTCTATTCCCAAACCTGCGTCCAATGTTGAATAACACAGTCCTCTTCTTCTTCTTCTTCTTCAGAATCAGAGTCTTCAACTCCTGTTGACCCTGGGCTAGGCTCATTACCAACTCTTGGAACTGGGCGTTCTGGGCCTGGAGGGCCTTGATAGCTTGTTCAGTAGTAGGTTCAGAAGTCATGATGATTGCTGAAATAAACAGCGAAGAAGATAAGTCACCTGTAAAAAGTGTACTTGTTATGCATATGATGCATGATATGCTATTTATGCAATGCATTCAAGGGTTCGAAAATTCAAATTCGTTGTAAACAAAAAAGGAACACACGTCATATTAATAAGTAATCTGTTCGGTACATCAATGCCTCATAGGCGAAATATTACAAAATACTTAATGCCAAAAGACACTGCGCATCCTCTTTGGAGCGATGTAAGTGTTGAGGGTCTTTTCCTCGTGAAGTAGGCGGGTGAGCTCCAAGACTTTCTTCTCACTGGCATGTAAACTGGCTTCAAGAGAATTCCGTTCTTCCTTTAGTTGGATCCAACTCTTCTGCATTTCTTCCCATGATGTTGGCATGTCAGGATGTAGGATGGTGTATGGGACCTCTCCTTCCATAACTGGCTCTTTGATCACGGGGAGAATGTGAGGATATGGCATCATAAGCTTCTGGGAGCGGGCTCGTACCCACTTGAGGTAAGGCTCAAGAGGGATGGAATTCTTGTGCCCCAGGGTCTTACTATCCACCTTGTTAGGCATCCTCAAGGCTCTGATGAATCTCTGGAGAAGTCCTTGTGCATCATTGTCGAAGTCAAAAACTATGTCAGGAATCAGCATGTCATGAGGGCCATCCCTCCGAGCATATCCAAATTGTCTCAAAGCCAAACAGCGGTTGTAAGTAATGCCTCCTCTAATTCCAAGTAAAGGAACATTAGGAAATTCTCCACAACGGTCAATGATAGTGACATTTTCTTTGGACCGAGAACACCAATGTATATCAGAATGTGTAAGAGTCATTAACCGTTGTGACCACCTTAAACCCCGCTCGTTCTTCAAAACTGATTGTGGAAGGTGCGAAATAAACCACCTTGCCAGGAGAGAAGTGCAGCACATGAGAACACCTCTTTTTCTCATTGTTCGAGTGTAAAATGAGTGGAGGATGTCCCCAAGCAACGTAGGTATAGGATTCCTGGACATAAAAATTCTGACAGCATTTATATCTATAAGTTGATCAGGATTTGGGAACAAGACCAACCCATAGACAAGGAGTGCCACAACTTCTTCAAAGGCTTGTAGATCGAGAGAATTCCAACATTCTTGTGCTTTCTCAAACATGAACTTTGCCAAGAATCCTTTGATACCACTTCTGATTTCCCAATGGCCCTTGATGTCAGATGGTTGCAGACGTAATGCTTGAGCAACCTCTTCGAGTTTTGGTTCCCTTTCCGTACCGTTGTAGGGTAGTTGACTAAGGATAGGAATTTTCAGAAGTTGAGAAAACTCTTCCAAAGTAGGCACTAATTGATAATTCGGGAAAGTAAAACAGTGGTGCAGGGGGTCAAAGAACTGGAAGAGAACTTTTATCATATCTTCTTCAATGTTGGTGTTGACCAAGCTGATGAGTCTACCATGCCTTTCACTGAAGGAAGAGTTCTCGAGAATCCTGGATGTAAGCTCCTTAAGCTGAGGAGGGATCCTTACAAGGTTGACCTGAATTGTTTTCCTGCGGATAGTCTCCATGTCCTACCAAACAAGAACAAAGATGAAGATTCGAACCCTTGAAGTGGTTAGTAAATGCATATGATGCTTTATGATGTTATGATGTTATGATAAAGACACACCACAAGTATTCACAAAAAGAAAACATGATAAGGCACACAAGTCACACCAGACAGCCCTTAGTGTTTAGGCCATCATGAAGTTTAGGTACTACCCTCTTGAAGTTAGTTGGCTCAAACCTGTCCTATGAATAGTAACCGGGTTCTAAGGAGCTCAATATCATTGGATTGTTTTCTATGTTCATTGTTTTGATTTATCCACTTAACTGGCGACCAAAATATTCCAAGAAATCAACCCTCAATGAGTGTAGTATCGAGTATCTACCAACTTCGGACTGCACCAAAGTCGGTCATCTCACTACCCCTAAAGAGGCCAGGATGGTCAAGTAAGGTTCCTAAGGTCAGTTGATGCTTCACGACACCACGCGGCGGCCCCGTACTCTCCTTGACTTGACTCAAGGGTTACCGGTACCCACCAAAGTGCCACATCAACGTAGTAACTGCTTCAACCGTGTTGGTATACCCCGCACAGTTCCCTCATAGTTTGTTGCTACTTCTAAAGCGTATCCCCTAGATCCGGGTTAGGATCTATAAAACTCCGATGCAAGCCCACAATATTAAAGCAAACAAGGCATACAATTGAAAACATAGAATGATCTAATCCTAAGGTACACCTCACTTTTATAAGTGTCCCCAGCAGAGTCTCCAGTTCTGTGATCGGTGGAAATAGAACTGACTGTTTTGAAATGCTGGTTCGCGAAATGTCGCAGTAAGCAAGAGTCGCCACCGTCTTTTATGTTCTCCAACAAGGAAAGGACAAAAGCACAGCAAAATTCCTTTTCGAGATGTTTCTCGGTTCGGGAGGTAGATTATAGAAAGGGAAGGTGTTAGCACCCTTTCTATCCGTGGTTATCCACGGGCTCTTAGGTACTTGCTCACTATGTTTTCAAAAATGTTTGCTTTTCTTGTGTTTGTGGGTTTTGAAAAAGTTTGTTTGAAAACTTCTAAGTAACTCTTGTATCAGTCCTCAAGAGTGTATGAAGTGTTTGTTTGAAAACTTTTGTTTGAAAGTGTAAGTGCGAAAAGTATTTTTGTTTTTTTTGAAAGAGCAAGTACCTAGGAGAAACCTACCTACTCAAAAGAAATTAAGCTGTGTAAATGTCCTTTAGACAGTACTATCCCACTATTGAGAAGTAGGTAGCACCGTCATTGGAGTTATTCAGGTCAATTCAATTATAGGGACATGTGTGGCCATCAAAGCAATAGTAGGACGCCTTAGAGGTAACCCTAATGTCCTAGATCCTTTTTATCCGAGGCAACCGTTTCGAGGCAACTGGATCTTTAGACAGGAGGGCGACCTCTAAAACACCCTATACTCGATGACCACGTCGAGGCAACCAAGTGAGGCGTACCCTAGGAGTGGCATATGCACGTGTGTCAGATTTCATGTTAAATTATCTTTGCACATTTTTATGGTGAGCTACGAGTTGATTTTAATTTCAGAACAAGTCTTGTCATGCATAGCAGTTAATAATTGTGCGGAAAGTAAATTGCAGAAAGTAAATCTAGCTATTACAAGGCGTCGGGTATTTACATCGCCAAAAACATAACCCTTGAAAAGTAAAATTGCAAGAAAATAAAGAAAGCGATAAAAGTCCTAATTAACGCTATTACATTCTCGAAGCAATTACATAAATATGATCAAAATAATACGCGCGCGAGAAATTGAGTCGGGAAAAGTCTTTAGGGTTTTGACCCTTTTTGAGAAAAGAATGAATTTTTGGTCCTTTTTTGCATTTAATTAAATTAAAACTAAAACTAATTAATTAATTAATTAAAAGAAATGTTTTTTTATAAAGTTTTTTATGTTTTAATGAAAATAAAATAAAAAGGAAAACATGGTTAAAAGTTGTCAAAACCTAATTCTACATGGATTTTATTTATTGTGAAAATAATTAAAGTTAACCTAATTAAAACAACTAAATTAATTAATTAGTATTTATTTACAAAAATAACAAATAAAAAGTGAAATTAATAATAATAATAATAATAATTATATTTTTTAGGTTTCTGATTTTTGTTGTGAAAAAATTAATTATGTGAGTTAATTAAATAATAGTAATAATTATAGTTAATAAAAGAAAATAAAAGAAAGGGAAAATAAAAAGAAATAATAAACCAGGGGGGTGGCCCAATATGGAGGTTAGAAAGCAATTTTCAGGCCCATTAAGCTATTCAGTCCATTGACTTTTTGAGATCCTCCATGGCATGGTTGACTGGGAGCATGGTGGTCTTCCCATCCTGACCATTGGATTAATGCTTAAGGCCACTTGGCGCGCTGATCACTGGGGGTATATGGTGGAATACGTTGGAAAGCCTGCATGTGAACACATAGGAAAAAATAGAAACAATTATTTTGGGGGACCTGGGATTCGAACCCAGGTCCCAATGATCATCGTCCAGCGCATCAACCACCAGGCCATTTGCTTGCTTTTGATAATATATTTACAAACAATTATAATATATACAAAATAACAATTATGCTGGAAACAACAAAATCACGCGCGTTTTTTGAATGGCCCAATGATGTATCACCGCGTACTCATCTTCTTCGCTGATGCCTGTAAAAAACAAATTAGATAGCGGGGGTTTTTAACCCCCACAACCTGCAACCACGAAAAATAGCGAATAGGCGTATGATTAATAGAAATATTTCGCGAGGGTGGCTTTGTGTTCGTCTTGTTTTGACGGTTTCAACCATATGCCTTAGGGGTTCTAATTTTTCTTGGACTGTAAAGCCCCAATTTTAGAGCTCAAGAACCCTAGAATTCTTCGTAACTTGTGATTCTGGGCATTATAATGCAATTAACTAATACCGTTAGCTTTATATGAATTCAAGCAACACAAAACAATGATTAAAACATGTTAATTATGCCTGAAATATGAGTTACGATTATGAGAAAAAATGTCAAACCGTAAGACTGTTCTTGAGTGTTTCTTGAGCTTTAGTGCTTGGTTTCGATTGTAACACGTCCCTGACACTTCCAGCAATGTGTTTGAAACAACCAAAGTCCTTGAATTGGCCTGGAAGATAGAAAACAGTTTTCAAGTTTCTTGAGTTTTTTTTCTCAATGTTGCTATGGCCTTTTTTGCAGAGATTTCACGTATGTGGCATTAGGGTTGGCTTGTGTACTTATAGTAGAATAAAATTAGGTCACAATCTTGCAAAGAAATCCATGGAATTGATGTTTCAATATTTGATTGAAAATCAAATATTTTTGAATCGTTTTGATTGGAAAAACTTGCTAAATTTGGAGATTCTTGTCCCTTTGATTTGCACACGAAATTGCCAGCCTTTTTAGGTCATCTTTGCTTCACAAAAAGATTGAAAAACCATATCTTTATATTTTCCTACAATTTAAATCAATTAAATGAATTAATATTAATAAAAAATCCAATTAATTAATAAAAAATAAGAAAATAAATTCATTAGGCTTTATGGGTCGTGCATAGGCCTTGGATAAAGTTTCAAGAAGAAATTTGAGGCCCATTAGCAAAAACAAAGTGTTTTGAGCAAAGTTGACTTTTGCAAATTCACAAAAATTTCCCAACTTCTCCAATGCATATCTTGCTCAATTTTGATCCTATGAACATGTTCTTGGACATTTTGGAAAGGTCTTGAAGTCCTCTAACCAATTACGTTGGTCCCATGTCATTTGGATTTACCAATCTCAAGTTATGGTCCTTGACTTAAAGTGCATTTTTGTTGACTTTTGAAATTGACCTATAATGTAGAAATTGATAACTTTTTGTGAGAGCATTTCTTGGAATTGGAGTGTGAAGATGAGTTGTAGGAAATGTCATTCCCTTCAAGATGAGCATTGGATGGGATTTTTCTGATGAACCATGAAAACGTTATGCCTTGGTCAAGATACAGTTGACTTTTCTACTGTCCAAAAATAGTAACTTTTTGCATCTTGATGATTTTTGAGCCATTCTTGTGGAATCATGATCAAGACTTGATCAAATGATGATTGTGGACTCAAAATAAGATGTTGACCAAAAATTCTGAATTTTGACTGCAAAATGACCATTTTGCCCCTGAAGTTGATTGTGGATCAAATGGAGCTTTTGACTGTGCAAACTGGCATTGTGAGTCTTGAAACTTGGCATGTAGATGCTTGAGGATGTATGTAGGACTATGAGACTTAATTGAGCCATTGAAAACCTCAAATTCTTTGAAAGAACCAAAACCCTAATTTCAACTGGCTTAGGAGATGTTTGGACTGTGCAACCCTTGAGAAAATCTTGAGCAGTTTGAGATGATTCTTGGAAAATCTTGAGGAATATGGGAGGGAAAATTTTGGGGTACAACACATAGCATGACTGTTATGCAGTAGTTTTTGAGTGTTGTGGCAGCATTTTTAGAGTGTTGTGGCAGCTTGGTGCATGGCTGTTTCATAGCAGTATAACAAATTGTTTTTTGACATGGTTTTAGGCTGTTATATGGAAAGTACATCAAGCTTGGGCTTGGCAGCATATAGGACTTTGTTCCACAGTTGTCTGGACAACATTGTGTGTAGCATTGCACTACTTTGGTTTTGATCAATGTTCTTCAAAGTTATGCCTTCAACTTGATTCCTTCTACAAAGATCTTGAATCTCTGTAGAACTTTGATCTTTTTCTTACTATGGTTTTTGACAAGCATCTTGAATCTCTTAAAGATGTCAAATACTTTGTCCTTTCGTTTTGGATCACATAGATCCACAACCTTCAACCAAACTTATCAACAGACAAAACAATATTTGTTTCCACCAATTGTATGTTCTTCAAATAGACTACATTCATCTGAATGTACCACTTATTTCGTCCTTTCGATTTTATCACATAGATCCACAACCTTCGCCCAAACTCATCAACAAACAAAACAATAATTGTTTCCACCAATTGTATGTTCTTCGAATGGACCATATTCATCTGAATGTACCACTTACTTCGTCCTTTCGTTTTGATCACATAGATCTACAACCTTCGACCAAACTCATCAACAGACAAAACAATATTTGTTTTCACCAATTGCATGTTCTTCAAATGGAACACATTCATCTGAATGTACCACTTTGAGTATGCAAGATGATCTCATTGGCATAGTCGAAACGAAAGAATTTTTGGATTGCTTTCCTAACAGTAACCATATCTTGAGTAATCAATTGATTAAGTGGTCGAAAGTTCAAATGTCCAAACCTCAAATGCCACAACCAACTATCCTGGTGGTCGAACATTTTTCAAACATTAAACTTCTATGGAATTAATCGTTATCTCAAATGTCCTATTTTTCGACAACTGAGATTTTAAGACCAAATTGTTCTTGGTGTCGAACTATCTCAAAACTCCATCTTTCATGACAACTGAGGAGCTTTTTTGACTAGTTGTCTAACACTTAGCAAGTTGTACTTTATTCCAGGTACATAGAGCACATATTTAATCATAAGTTTTCCCTCATTACTTATTTGAAAGGCTATGTTGCAAGTACCTTCTTCTTTTAATAAACTATTACCAGCGAGGTTTTTTTTGTTAAATTGTAATTCATAATGTGGAAACTATGTGTGTTAAAGGGTTTAGAGGTGGATCGAAACAAGTTGCTCGAAGGAAGCCATTGCCCAGTCGAAGCTAGTGGATTGAAGCAAGCATGGAGATAGACAACATGTCAGTTATCAATCTGGCAAAGAAACCAATATCACATGGTCAAAGCAAGCACATCGAAATGAGGTACCATTATCTCCGAGAGCAGGTAGCAGATGGGAAGCCATTGCCCAGTCGAAGCTTGTGGATCGAATCAAGCTTACTCTTCTTCGACTTGTCAAAATATGCCAACCACTCCTTTCGATCAGTCACGTGGTTCGAACAGGCTGAACCATATTTTATATTCGACGTGGTTATCTGCAACTGCACACCCTTTTTTATCTGCTTTGCCCTTTCGACAGTTTCCTCTCCCTCCTTTCGAAGATTCAGAAGCTCCATCTTTGACTTGATGCTTGAAAGTCCAATATGACCCATGGAAACTATATGGGGCATTAAAATTCCAATTGTACTTGTGCAAACTTGAGCTTTTGAAAATCTTTGTGAGGAATGTCTTGAGAAAAGAGAGGTAAAATTTTGGGGTACAACAGCTGCCCCTGTTCAATCTTCTTAAACCTGAAGATTTAGATTGGCGAGTCCGCCATTCGTGACTTGAAGGTGGAAGATGATTGAACACTAGAGTGCCCAGAAATTTGCACTCGATGATGTGGTGGTTGATTGTGTCGGGAATGGGCTTAAAGATGCCATCCAAAGTGACTGTTGGTAGAAATTGGAAGAAGTATCAGAATAAATCTTTGGTCGATTTATACTGAAATAATAGATATCTTGAAGGAAGTGTTTGTCATGTAGATATTCGCCACGTCTTGTTTTGGGAATTGATCTACAATCAATTTGTTGGTAAACCTAATCTGTTTCGAGAGTTAATACCATTGGTGATAAAGATAGTCGCCTCGTCCTATTTCGGGAATTGATCTTTACCTAACCAAAAAGAAAGAAAGATAGTTTCCCTGTCCTGTTTCGAGAGTTAATCTTTAATCTTCTCATGTAGATAGTTGTCCTGTCTTGTTTCAGGTATTAATCTACAATCAATTGTTCACAAATAGTTGTCCTGTCTTGTTTCAGGTATTAATCCGGAACTTGTTTTTTGTTGGTCGTAGAGATAGTTTCCCTGGCTTGTTTCAGGAATTAATCTCTGACCTTGGAGAAAGAAAGATAGTTTCCCTGTCCTATTTCGGGGGTTAATCTTCAATCTGCTCATGTAGATAGTTGTCCTATCTTGTTTCAGGTATTAATCTACAATCAGTTATTCACAAATAGTTGTCCTATCTTGTTTCAGGTATTAATCTGGAACTTGTTGAAAATTGATGATGATATTTGATTGTTGATCTTTCCTGAAAAGGTAAAGATTTTAGTTGTATGAAATATCATGATGCATGATGTTCTCAAAATAAATGAGATTGTGCTATATGTATTTTGCATGTATATGCTATGACGTTTGTAAAATAATATATGAATGCAATATATGAACTGATCAGTTGTTTTTTGTAGCGCCGTTTAATTGAGGGAAAATAAATTCCTGACTGTTACTGGGGATGAAAAAATGTGATTCTTCATTATTTGTTGAAGTTGAATTGCTGGGAGATGGACTTCCGTGGCTAGATAAATAAACTCTACTGGGGAAAGAAAACTCGTTAAACTGCTTGAGGATTTTTATGAAACCCTGTTGGGGGAAACCAATAAGTTAATGAACCATGTTGTGGAGTTCTTGAAGATGTCGGGGAGATGATTGTAGACTCTTGCTCTGTAGGGGATGTCAGAACCTCTGACATCAATAGGCTGTATGCTGAGGAGATGACAGTGACTTCGCAGGAGGATGTCTCTGTATCTATTGTAGGATGTACCTGCATGGATTAACAGATGGATTTTTAGACATTGTCCTGTTTCTTAAAACCATTAGTAACCATCCTTCTGTTTTTATGCGTGTATTCGTAAACGGTGATTATATTCAAATGCATATGTTAAAAATAAACACAGGACTTTTTTTTTTGCAAAAGAAAACAGGAAAAGAAAACAAATAGTTTATGCACTTTCAAAGAGGTAATTTTTGTATTAATCTGAAGAAGTCTTCCTATAACAAGCGTTTTTGTACAAGGAGACATGAATCCCAGTAAGAGAATACCGTCGTAAGAATGAAAACTATACAAAGAAGTATACAAAAAAAAGGCTATGTGAAATGATCCCATTGGATTCCCATTCTGCTATTGCCTTTATATCTTTGAGTGTCTCATCACTTTGCTGCTTGACCGAAGCTGACTGGATTGATTAGTACCATTTGAATTTGACACTTGATACTAAAGTCTGTTTGTGAGGTGATCCAACGGGACATAGTTGTAAGCTTTTAATCAATAACTTTTTCCTGGACCGCCCTTTCGGGTTTTCAGTCCATCGGATACCCTTTTTTCCCAAGCCGCTTTTTCAGGTTTTCGACTTGCTGGGTGTATATATATATATATATATATATATATATATATATATATATATATATCTGTAACTTTTTCCTGAACCCTTGTGGTTCACCGGGATGCCCTTATTTTTGCCTAGGCAAGTCAACCTAGCGGGTCTCTGTTTATGCGTAGTATCTTTTAACTATATCCGCGTTTACAGGATGTAGAAGGTCGTCACCGTCCATAGTGGTTAATATCATAGCTCCACCAGAAAATATGTTCTTGATCACAAATGGTCCTTCATATGTGGAAGTCCATTTCCCCTGGGATCACTTTGTGGCAGGATAATACGCTTGATTACTAGGTCGCCAATTTGATATTCATGATGTCTGACCTTCTTGTTAAAAGCTTTGATCATACGTTTCTGGTACATCTGACCATGACAGACAGCCGCGAGCCTTTTCTCGTCAATCAGGTTCAATTGGTCAAGTCGAGTTTGAATCCAATCGTCTTCATTCAAACCCGCATCCTTCATGATTCTTAAGGAAGGGATATTGACTTTGATGGGTAGGACAACTTCCATACCATACCAGGGAGAAAAGAGTTGCTCCCGCTGACGTGCAAACTGAGGTACGGTAACCATGAAGAGCGAATGGTAACATCTCGTGCCAGTCTTTGTATGTCACTGTCATCTTCTGTATGATCTTCTTGATGTTTTTATTGGCAGCCTCTACGGCGCCATTCATCTTCGGTTGGTAAGGAGAAGAATTATGACGTTGAATCTTGAATTGTGTGTAGAGCTCGGAGATCATAGTATTATTGAGATTGGTACCATTATCTGTGATAATTCATTCTAGGGTACCATACCACATATAAGGTTATGTCCGATGAACTGGGCCACAACGTTCTTGGTAACAGAAGCAAACGAGGCTGCCTCGACCAAATTTGTGAAGTAATCAATGGCAACCAGGATGAAGTGGTGCCCATTAGAAGTGGTAGGTCTAATCTCTCCGATCATATCAATGCCCCACATTGCGAAAGGCCAGGGAGCAGTCAAGATGTTCAAGGGAACCCAAGGCACATGTACTCTATCAGCATAGATCTGGCACTTGTGACAAGTTCGAGAATGCTAATAACAATCTGCTTCTATAGTGGACCAGTAGTACCCTGCCCTCAGAATCTTCTTAGCCATTGTGTGCCCACTAGAATGGGTTCCAAAGGTACCTTCGTGCATATCTTCCATAATATTCTCTGCTTCACTCTTGTCTACACACAGAAGCAAAGTAGAACCATGGTTGCGTTTGTAGAAGATCCCGTTACTGAGGAAAAACTTGGCAGAGGACCCTCTTAGGAAATTCTTATCATTAACGGAATCTCCCTCAAGATACTCTTGGTTCTCTAGGTATCTTTTCACTTCGTGGAACCAAGGTTTGTCCACTACCTCTTCAGTATCAACTTCATAACAGTATGCTGGTTCATCCAATATCTCAATAGTGATCCGAGGAGCTTCATTATCCCATCTGACTTTAAACATGGATGACATAGTAGCTAGCGCTTTTGCTAATTGATTTTATTCTCATGGAAAATGCTCAAAGGTAACTTCTTCAAAGTGTGGAATCAACGTCAACACATGCTCTCGGTAAGGGATGAGATTAGGATGCTTCGTGTCCCATTCTCCTTTGATTTGACTGATCACTAAGGCCGAGTCTCAAAATACACTCAAGAATTTGATTCTCAGGTCGATAGCAGCTTTGAGACCCATAATGCATGCTTCATATTTAGCCATGTTGTTGGTACAGTTGAAACATAGCCTGACAGTGAAAGGAGTATGACTACCTCGGGAGATATTACCACAACACCAATTCCATTGCCTAGATTGTTGGAAGCTCCATCAAAAACCATAGTCCATCGGGATCCTTATTCAGGTCCGTCATACGGTTCAAGTTTTGCACAGTCAGTCGTTAACATGATATTCTCATCTGGGAAGTCAAAGTTCATAGATTGACAATCATTAACAGCTTGATGGGCCAAATGATCTGCCAATGCACTTCCTTTGATGTCTTTCTGTGTTGTATATTGAATATCGTATTTAGTTAGAATCATTTTCCATCTATCTATTCGTCCGGAGAGAGCGGGCTTCTCGAAGATGTACTTGATGGGGTCCATCTTAGAAATTAATAAAGTGGTGTGAGTCAGCATATACTGTCTTAGCATGCGAGCAGCCCATGCCAGAGCATAACAAGTTTTCTCGAGCAGTGAATATTTGGTTTCACTGTCAGTAAACTTTTTGCTTAGGTAGTATATTGCGTGCTCTTTTCGGCCAAACTCATCATGCTGCCCTAGCACACACCCCATTGAATTTTCTAATACTTTTAAGTACATGATCAGAGGTCTTCCTTCCACCAGCAACATCAAAATTAGAGGTTCTTTAAGATACTCCTTGGTTCTATGAAAGGAAGTCTGGGAGTCGTCATTCCACCTCACTACTTGGTCTTTTTTTAGTAATTTGAATATTGGCTCACGAGTAGCGGTGAGGTGGGAAATGAATCTGGAAATGTATTTTATACGTCTCAGGAATCCTCTAACCTCCTTCTCGATATGGGGAGTTTGCATATCTTGAATAGCTTTAACCTTTACAGGGTCTACTTCCATACCTTTTCCGCTGACAACGAAACCTAATAGCTTACCAGATCTTACTCCAAAGGTACACTTGTTCGGATTCAGTATTAACTTGTACTTCTTCAGTCTTTCAAACAGTTTCTACAAGTGATCCAAGTGCTCTTATTCAGTCTGAGACTTGGCTATCATATCATCGACGTAGACCTCTATCTCGTGATGGATCATATCATGAAACAAGGCTACCATAGCATGCTGATAGGTTTCCCTAACGTTCTTCAACCCAAATGGCATAACTTTGTAGCAGAAGGTTCCCCACTGTGTGATGAAAGTTGTTTTCTCCATATCTTCAGGTGCCATTTTAATTTGATTATACCCTGAGAAACCGTCCATGAAGGAGAAGATCTTATGCTGTGTAGTGTTGTTAACCAGAACATCAATATGGGGAAGCGGAAAGTCATCCTTGGGGCTTGCCCTATTCAAATTTCTGTAATCCACACACATACGCACCTTGCCATCCTTTTTAGGTACTGGTACCATGTTTGCAACCCATTGTGGATAAGAAGTAACAACTAAGAACCCGATGTTAAATTGTTTCATAACCTCAACCTTGATCTTTTCTGACATCTCAGGGTGCATACGGTGAACCTTTTGCTTCGCTGGAGGATAATCTTCTTTCGTTGGTAGACGATGAACCATAATATCAGTGTCCAACCCCGACATGTCTTCGTATGACCAGACGAAGATCTCAATGTAGTCATGTAACATCTGGATTAACCACTCTTTGACACTTTTCTCCAAGTTGGCACCTATCTTGACTTCCTTTTTATCCTCTTCAGTACCCAAATTTACCGTCTCGACTGGCTCTTCATGAGGCTGTATTGTTCTTTCCTCCTGCTATAACAATCTAGCAAGTTATCCCGGTACTTCACAATCTTTCTCACCTTCGTTCTCAGGTTGGTAGATTGGATTTTCAAAGTCATATCTGGCAATAGCAGAACCGTTATCAATGGGATCCAAAGTGGACGTGGATCTGCAGTTTGATATGTTGTGTGTGTAAGAGAGCATAGCTATTTTGATAAAGTAAAAGCAGAAAAGAAAGACAAAGAGCGCAAAAGTTTGTAAGCAAAATGTCTAATGATTTATTTATGACATATGAAAGTGAAATGATAACCCTCACAAATAAAGCTTTGTGCCTCTGGTAAGACACATGGCTTTAGAGTTTAAATTGTTCAAATATTACATATCCCAAAAAGAAAACAAAAAGACAATAACTCTTGGATGAAAGTAATGGGAACAAAGCATCTAGCTGTCCAATTGCTGAGTCCACCGTTGGTAGTAGTGAAGATCCAATTATCCAGGTCATAGTCACTGTCAGTCTCTTCTACAAAGTTGACTCCATGGTTGCTGATGCGTAATGCTGGTCCTCTGACGCGAGCACGACGAATGGCTTTTTGGGCTCCTGAAGTGAAACCCAAACCAAATTTGTCAGACTTATAGGGGATGTCAGGTAGTTGGCCCCAAATAGTGCACCCACCTTCTTCAATTATAGCCTTGACATCTTTTAGAGAAGCCATCTTCAGTGGAGGTATGGTAATCTCTGGAAAAGTAGTGGCAACTTTGGTAACAACAATTGTCCAAGAAACCTCTTCAAAATTCTGGCAGTGGATCTCGATGAACTCTCCGTCCATCTCGACATATCTGAAAGAGTTAAAATGGCTCACCATATATTCTTCTTCACCTTGGACTATAACAATCTTTCCATTAACCAGATACTTCAACATCTGGTGCAAAGTGGAAGTTACAACACCAACTCCATGAATCCAAGGACGTCCTAGAAAACAGGAGTAAGATGGGAGAATGTCCATCACATAAAAAGTGGAGACAAAAGTTTGGGAACCAACTTTAATAGGAATGTCCACATCCCCTTGTACCATTCTCTTGGAACCATCAAAAGCCCTCACCATAATATTACTGGGCTTCAAAGTCAGTCCTTCATAGTCCAATCTGTCTAAAGCTCCCTTGGGTAGAACATTTAGCGACAAACCCGTATCAACTAGAACATGAGCCAGAATAGTGCCCCTACACTCAATAGAGACATGTAGGGCATCATTATGCTTTCTTCCTTTAGACGTCAAATCAGCATCAGAGAAACCGAGCCCATTGGCAGCAATCAGAGTAACAACACAGTTCTCGAATTGGTCGACAGAAGTCTTTTGTGGCACATGAGAAGACTTCAGGAATTTCACCAAAGCTTTGGCATGAGCTTTGGAGCATAGTAATAAGGCCAGCATTGAAATTTTTGAGGGGGTTTTCCCCAACTGTTCCACAACATTGTAATCACTCTTCCGTATGATTTTCAAATTTTCCTCCATTTCTCTCTTGAAGGCTTCAGGAATGGCTTCTTTAGGCGCCTCTGTCTAGGCAGACTCAACCAACACTTCTTTGCCCCGAGTCTCAACCGACTCAGTAGCAGGGATAATAACAAGAGTGACAACAGGAGTAGCAACGAGAGTAGTAGCAGGAGTATTAGTAGGAATATTAACAGCCTTTGGAGAGATTTCAGGAGAGAAAATCCTTATGCTTCTGGTAATTTTACTGGTCCCAATAATGTTGTCGATGTTAGGGTCATTACCTTCAGTAAATTCATTCTTGATAAACAATAGGTCTTGCTTGACGCTATGGTAGTAGACGTCAGCTCCATAATTCCAAGTAACAGCCTTGTCGGAGGAATATGGTATTGGCCCTGGAAAGGTGATAATTAAAGGAGCAACCTTGGGAGTGGATGTAATCCTGACAGGTCTTTTGGAGGAGACCCTGGGAGGATTGTCGGAAATGGTAATAATTGACACCTCTTCACATCTTGCATCTTCACATAGATTTTTCATAGAGGGAATCTTCTCAAATATAATTTCCTTGTTTTTTATCAGGCGTTGGACACCTATCTTCAACAACAAACAACCATTGGGAAGAGATGTACACAGGTGGCAATCTTCTCCACAGCCTGGAAATAAACCGACTTGTAAGAGATTCTTCTTAACAGTTGGCAGAGAGGTAGTCAAATCATCCATAGAAGAAACAAATAAAATGT
The DNA here is from genome assembly GCA_948472305.1 of Vicia faba. NCBI lineage: Eukaryota > Viridiplantae > Streptophyta > Magnoliopsida > Fabales > Fabaceae > Vicia > Vicia faba. The sequence continues at coordinate 364,703,457 of OX451736.1, forward strand.
CATCAACAACATTAATACCTTGGCCATGCTTGGGCATTGGTACAGTTATCACATTGGGGTTTTCAAGAGGGTCAAATACGATTTCCTTTGCCTCAATAATATCTTGCACCTTATTCTTCAGAGTCCAACAATCATTTGTATCATGTCCTGGGCTGTTGGAGTGGTAGGCACACCGAGCATTTGTATCATAACAGGGAGATATAATGTTTGGGTTTTGAGGAGGCTCCTTTAAAGTGACCAGATTAGACTTCAACAAGTGTGGCAAAGCCTAAGATAAGGGCATGTTGAGTCTGGTGAATTGTATTCTAGGCACATCATGCCTATGCTGATTGTTTTTTTGTTGAGTTGATGCATGGTTGGAGATTATTACATCTCCTACCTTTGGACGACGTTCAACTTTTCTCTGATTTCTTTGGCCATAAGCAGCACTAACTTCTTTCTTCCAAGAGAATGGTTTCTTTACTATACTTGAAGACGCATCTCTCTGAATCTTACCGCTCTTGATACCAACTTATACTCTTTCACCTGTCAATATCAGCTCGGTGAACCCAGCTGAAGAGCTCCCGATCAAATGTTTGAAGATTGGGCCTGATACAATACCCAAGAACATATCTACCAGCTCTCTATCTGACAGAGGAGGATGGAATCTTCCTGCAAGATATCTCCATTTATGGGCATAATCTTTGAAGCCCTCACTGGAACCCATAAACATGCTTTGAAGTTGTCTACAGGTTGGAGTAAGGTCAGCGTTGTATTAGTACTGTCTATAGAAATCAGCAGCCAAATCCTCCTAGTTGCGGATGTTGGTTCCCTCCATTTGATATAACCATTCCAATTGAGTCCCAGATAAGCTTTCCTGGAATAAATGCACCCACAAATTCCTATCAGCGGTGTGAGGTTGGATCTTCCTAACATAAGACCTCAGATGCAGCTTAGGACATGAAACTCCATCATATTTAGCAAATGCGGGAACCTTGAACTTCAGTGGAATGACCACTCCAGAAACCAAACCCAATTCTTCAAAATCCAGACCAGGTACTCTCTGAATTTCCATGGCGTTGAGACGATCCTCCAGCTGTTTATATTTGTTATCAGCAAGAGGATATTGTTCTTCAGTGTAGGCAACCTCTTCTTCGTCAGACCCCAGACTGTGGTCCCCTTCTTTTGTCTTTTCTTCCTGATTGTCCCCCTCATTTGACGGAGTTGCAAATTCTAGAGCTTAATTCGTTGGTTCTCTGAATCTCCTTCCCATTATCAGGACACCCACTGGTTTCTTTGTCTTTTTCTTCCTGTCGTTGATCATGAGAGCCTTCAGGTCCTCTTGTCCTTTAGCCAGAGCTAAGAACATCTGTTGGAATTGAGCATTCTATGCTTGAAGAACCTTCACTGTTTGCTCGTATCCATCTTACTGAAATAAATAGTAGAAAGATAAGAAAACCTGTTATGGAAAACCTGTTTATGTTATGATGCATGAACATGCATATGCAAATGATTTCAAGGACTTAGAAGATTTAAATTTGTTTAGAAAAAATGGAACAAACATTAATTGTATTAATAATTTAAAATTGCTTACATTATGCCTCTTGGGCTTACAATGGAAGAAACAAAAATAATACAAAATAAACTTTCTAAAACAAAAAGAAATCAAGCTTCCCACAAGAGCATCCTCTTCGGTGCAATGTAGGAATTCAAACTCTGCTCTTTATGGAGTTGTCTCGTGAGCTCCAAAACTCCATTCTCGCTTGCGTGGGATTGGGTTTCAAAGGTGTCTCGTTCCCCTTTGAGTTGAATCCAAGATCTTTGCAAATCTTCAAGACAAGTAGGCATATCAGGATAAAGGACAGTATATGGAACATCTCCTTCGACAACAGGCTCCATGATGATTGGTGTGATACGGTGGGAGAACTGACTTGAGGTTTTGCGTTTCGTTGCAAATGTTTCGGTTTAGCAAGAGTTGCCACTGACTTTTATTTTATCCAAAAGGAAAGGTAAAAAAGCACAGGAAAGACCTTTGAGATGTTTTCTTGAGTTCGGTGGGTAGATTATGAAAAGGGAAGGTGCTAGCACCCTTTTCATCCATGGTTTTCCATGGGCTCTTAGTTACTTGTTTAGATCACTTGCTTTGCTTTTCCAATTGTTTGAAATGGAGATTTGTGTGGTTTTGAAAGTATTTTGAAAAGAGGCCATTCGTTTTAGGTAATCTTTGTAATGATTCTCGTTCGTAAGAATGTATACAAAGATGTTTGTCTTTTGAAAAATATTTCAATGTTTTGAAAGGTGTTTTGGAAAATGTTTTAAAATGTGTTGAAATGTGTTGTGTGTTTTTGAAAATAGCAAGGATTGTTTTGAAGAGAGCAAGTAACTAGGAACTATCTACCCTACTCAAAAGTCTTTCCTATACATTTTTATTCCTTTGACATTGTTGATTTACCATTGCATTTGGTAAACAACCCTATCTTTGGATGTTAAACGGGACGGGCGTGGGTCATCGTATGACCATGATAGCAATAGTGCCAAGTATCTTAGCTTGTTTGAGGGGCCAAGATCATTTTTGTTTAGGCAACCTTTTGATAGCATCATCGAGGGACTATGATCTTATGTTTTGTTTTGTTTTGCCAAGATACCTAGCATGCATACCATGGCCATTTTTAAGGCAACAAAGTGGGTGAAACCCTAAGGAGTGCTTGTGTGCAATGTGTGCCATTTTACATACATTTTGTTTGTCTTGGATTAGCTCATGCTATTTGTTTGATTTTTGTCTTATCATACAAAACCCTAATTTACTAGCATATGCATATAATGCGATAAATTGCGTAAAGTAAAGCTAAGCTATTACAACAATATTATGGGAGGGGGGATACAAGTTTTGAATGGGGCATATTGCTCAAAATAAAACCCTAAAAACTATTACAACCCAATTGAATTTATTGTACAATAAATAAATAAGCAATTATTTAAATATGCAATAAAATGTATGGATGCAAAATGTTATTTTTAATTAATTTTATGTATGTGAAATAATAAATTAATTAAGTCCTAAAAATAAGAAGAAGAAAATATTGTTATTTTTTTTGGAAGAGGAAACCCTAATTTTGATTTAAAAGAAAATATGTTCTATATTATTCATTTGTCCATTTTTTACAAGAAATAATAAATAAAAATATTTAAAAGTATTAAAAAAAATAAAATATGTATGAAAATAATATTTTATGTGTGAAAAATAATAAAATAAAAAATGCATGGTATTTCTAAATGTTTTTACTATTTTTTTTAAGAAAATGAATTTCTATTTATTCTAGTAAACTATTTTATTATGCAAAAAATAAAATAAAAATAAAATAAAAATGCAAAAAATAAAGAAAATATTTTTTGTGATTTTCTAAAGTTCAGAAAAAATAAATGCAAGTCAAAAATATAAAACATGCAAGAAAAATGCAAAAATATAAGAAAATAGGTCAGGGGGTGCAAATAGCAAACTGGGAGATATGGGAAGTAAAAACAAAAGGCCCACTGCGCGCCAGGCCTAGAAATCCATCGTCCTCATCCTTTGTCTCTTTCGCACGCGCTTCTGAGTTCAACCTGCAACTCTCTATTCTTTGCACAAAAACAAAATCTTGCAACATAAAACTTGTAGCATTTTTGATCACGATTCCAATGATATAAGATTTGAAACCTAACTCTAAGAAACCAGGGAGAGTTTCAGTAGCCCTAATTCCTGACCTAATTTTTTCATGAACTTCAAGCTTCAAATTCTCACTACTCAGTTACTATAAATGATAACTACGCATATGTACAGCTCCAGCAAGTTAAAGACTACATTTTTGCTTCACAAATCAAAGCTTAAGGATGCCTAAATAGAGAGATAGAGATTTGACAAATACCTTGTTCAACTGAGTTTGGATATGGCATTGTGGGAAGTTTGAGTGAGGCCTGTAGATTGTGTTAGCTTCCTTGAAGTTCCCTCAAGCTTCTCCAATGCTCAGCTTGCCTTGAGGATGCTTGAAACTCCCTGCACGAGTCAACCTGCAACCTTGCAAAATGAAAATGGTGAAGTGTGAAACTGAGCTCACAGTTGCAAGATGAATGCTTGGATAGCTTGGATGTGATGTAGGGAAGGTGTTTCAAGGGTTGAAAGGCAAAACGCACGAGCAAGTTTTGAAATGGCAAGTGTTTTGCAGAAGTTGCCCTGTTTTGGGCAGAAATGTGGTTTTTGTGTTTGGGGAGGTTTCAGGTCTTTTTACTTTCGTGTTTTGGCTTGTGAAAAGTTTCTGAAGATGTTTTAAATGAAGCCAAGCCTTCTCTTTATCAGATGCACAAGTTTCTTGACTTTTGGCCACCTTTCTTGTTTTTGAAGAAATGTTGAAGTGACAATGCAAAAGGCTTGTACTTGCTAGTTCTAGGGCTGCAAGGAGTTGGTATGCTTTGCCTGATAACTGTGGATATTGCTTGCAACAAAAGATCAGGTCCATGGCTCAAGAATTGCAAAGTTGTAAAAGTCTTGCTTTATCAAAATGGTATTATGAACTTTATGCTATTTTTGGAATAATTCTTTTTGCAAAGCTCCAAAAGTGAAAACAAAACCTTTATCCACTGAGTTAGCATTCAATTCTAGAGTATAGAAGGGATTAGGACCTGTAATGTAAGGTACAAGCATGCTAGGATCTGATTTGCAAGTTGGTGCATTGTAAAAATGGCTTGAATAAAAGTGACAAATTGCCATTTTCTCTTCTTCGATTCTCCCTAACCATAAATGATCTTGGAGATTTCTTGGACATTTTGGAAAGCTTGTAACATGCTCTACAATCCATTTTTGAATTGCAACTTGAGATTCCTCTTGGAACTAGGTGAAAATTTGTCATGAAGTTAGGTCAAAAACCTGCCTAAAATAGGGAAAAATTTCACTAAGTTATTTAGTTTATGGACCCCTATTCACAAAATCATAACTTGAGATCCAAGCATCTTTTGGGAAAACTTTGTGACTCAAAGTTGTAGATTTTGTGGAGGACTACAACTTTCATGTTGGAAGTTTTCTTTGAATCCAATTGCATCATGGTGAAAAAGTTGGGAAAAATTGGGAAAAAGAAAAAAAATTTTCAACACTTAGAAAAATTCTAAGTTATAAAAAATTTCAAATTAAAACCCTAATTAGCAATTTTAGGTTTCTTGGTCAACAAGTTTCACATCTTGACATATCTTGATGAATTATGACCTTTGGCACTTGATTTTGACCAAAAAGTCAAAATTTGACTTTTCAGTGTACAATTGATTTTTGATGAGTTGACTGCAAAATTCATATGTCAATCATATGTACTTGGGATCTTTTGAACCTTGTGATTAGGTCAAGATGATTCCATTGAGTCCTTGAAATCTTGCTTGAACCCAATTGTTCATTGGCTAGGTTAAAAATCAGAAATTTCCCTTTCTCAGCTAAAACCCTAATTTTGACCATTTTGCCCTTTTGATGATTTGATCAAATTTCTTGAGGAATTGTGACCCAAACTTGATCAAATGGTTCATATGAGTCTATAATGTTGATGTGGATAAAAAAATTATGAAGTTTGACTGTAAATTGACCATGGTTGACTTTTTCCCCAACACAACTGATTTTTAGGTCAACTGTCCAATTGACTGGGCAAAAATGTGATTCAAGGCTTGAAACTTGGTATTAGCAATCCTAGGGGTCCAAGATTGTGTATGAAGGTCACATGAAGCATTGAAGGTCCAAAAATTATTGTGCAAACTCAAACCCTAATTTCAGGTCATTAGTGCAAGATGATGTCTTGAGCTGAGCAAACCCTAATCCTGTCTGGAGTCCAAGAAGTCTTGTGAGGAAAAATCTTGATAATATGAGAGGGCAAATTTTGGGGTACAACAACTTCCCCTGTTCAATCTTCTTGAACCTGAAGAGTTAGATTGGCGAGCTTTGTCGTTCGTGACTCGAAGGTAAAAGATGATTGGACAATAGAGTGCCCGTAAATTTGCACTCGTCAAAGTGTAGTTGAGGGAATGGGCTTAAAGATGCCATTTGGAGAGGTGATAGAATCTTGTCGGAGATGGGCTTGTAGATGCCATCCAAAAATGTTTGCTGAGTTGTAAGTTGTAAGTCATAATAATGAGTATTCAGAATGGTGTCCGCGTCTGGAACGTATCTGAGCTGTATCTGGAGAAAGAGTCTGTATGAGCAATGGAATGACGTCCGTGTATAGAGCGTATCCTAGCTGTAACTGTATTTGAATATGAATGAATAACAGAATGAGTTTCGTGTCTAGAGTGTATCTGTATTGTATCTGAATCTGAAATCTGAATAAGCGACAGAAGGGCATCCGTGTCTGGAGCGTATCTAGGCTGGGGAAAATCAGAATAAGTGACAGAATGGAAACCGTGTCTGGAGCGTATCTGGAATGGAATCTGAATAAGTGGCAGAATGACTTTCGTGTCTGGAGTGTATCTGTACTGGGGAAAATCAGAATAAGTGACAGAATGGCAGCCGTGTCTGGAGTGTATCTGAACTGTATCTGAATAAGAGATCTGGATGAGTGACAGAATGGCTTCTGTGTCTGGAGCGTATCTGAACTGTATCTTGACCTTGAATTCCGAATGAGTAATAGAATGACTTCTGTGTCTGGAGTGTATCTTTACTGTATCTGAAATCTTTGAATATTATTAATGATTAATCTTATCCTGAAAAGGGTAAAATGTTAGCTGAAACACAAAGTTATGTTGCATGAAATGTATGATGCAATAAATGTACTTTATCAATGTTTATGATTATGAATGTATGCGAATGTAAGCTGACTAGCTGCATTGCTGAGGAAAATAAATCCTTGACAGCTGAGGACAAGAAATCTTTGGCGGCTAGGGATAATGACTCCTTGACTGCTGCCGGGGAAAATAAATCCTTGACCGCTGCTGGAGATTCAAAATCTTTGATTGCCGAGGATGAGAAATCCTTGATGACTGTTGGGGATTACAAATATTTGATGACCTTCCTGGGGATATAAGGATTCTTCATGTCTTGAAGTAATGACATAAATCTGCTTGGGGAAGTAATGCCATGTACTGCCTGAGGAATCTGCTTGGAGAATCCAGAGAACTTTAATGACATCTACTGCGGATTACACCAAGGGAATCCTTGTTCTGTTAAGGAATAGAGAAAACTCTGATGACTTCTGCAGGGAATTAAGAATGAGAATCTTCATTCTGGCGACTTCACTGGGGAGCAATAAAAACTCTGTGGGGAAGAAAGGCTTACTGCTGGGGGAGTAAGTTCAGGAGTTTGGGTTGTCTGCCACTTTACTGGGGAATTATCCTAGATTGGGGAGAGACAAAAGTTAACTGTTATCTGGTTGATTTTCAGACTTCAAGATAGCTTGCTAGGGAATGTGGAGAAATTGAATGGTCTCCACTGGGGATTGATAGTTGGAAATCTTGACTCGACTGGGGAAGAAGGTTTCAGCTCCGCTGAGGATCTTTAGTTCAAGGTTTTGGCTCCGCTGGGGATTGGGAGTTTGAAGTTTTAACTTTGATGGGGATCTAGATGATGTATTGTAGGGATTGCTCATGGAATAGCCTAAAGACGTTTTCCTATCCTTTCAACCTGTCAGTAATTGTTCTTTTTCATTTCTGTTTATTTGTAAACAGTAATTATGTTCAAATGCATATGTTCACTAATGAATCATTGGACGTTTTTGTAAATAAAACACAAGTAAAAGAAAAAGGACAAATAGTTTTCTGCACTTTAAAGTGATATCTTTGTATTTACTTTGAATAAGTATTTTGTACAAAGGAGACAAACATCCTAGTAAGAAGATGGTGTCATAAAAATTGAGAAAAATTTTTATACAAAGAAAGATAGTTATGTGTAAAAAAATCCCATGGGGTTCCCATTCCGCTATAGCCTTCGTATCTCCGAATATCTTGTCCATTCGTTGCTTCGTCCGAAGATGATTGGATTGATCAGAAGTTCCAGGTTTGTCAGTGAAGAGATTTTCCTTAAAGTGATCCGACGAGACATAGTCATACGCTTTAATTCCCTAACTTTTGCCTGGACCGCCCTTTCGGGTTTTTGATCCATCGAGAAACCCTTTTTTGCCCAAGTCGCCCTTTCGGGTTTTCAACTTGCCGGGTGTACAAATTTTTTATATTTATCCCTAATTTTTACCTGAATCTCCCTTTCGGGTTTTCAATTCATCGGGATGCCCTTGTTTTGCCTAGGTGTGTCAACCTAGCAGGTCTCTTATGCGTAGTATCTTTTGACTATGTCTGCGTTCGCAGGGTGCGGCAGGTCTTCGCCGTCCATGGTGGTTAAGATCATTGCCCCACTAGAAAAGATGTTCTTGATCATAAATGGTCCTTCATAAGTAGGAGTCCATTTGCCCCTGGGATCACTTTGTGGCAAAATGATGCGCTTGATCACTAGATCTCCGACTTGATATGTCTGGCGTCTGACTTTCTTGTTGAAAGCCTTGATCATCCGCTTTTGATATGTATGACCATGGCAAACAGCAGTAAGTCTCTTTTCGTCAATTAAGTTTAGCTGATCAAGTCGGGTCTGGATCCAATCGTCTTCACTTAAACCAACATCCTTCATGATTCTCAAAGAGGGGATCTGAACCTCAATAAGTAAAACAACCTCCATGCCATAAACTAAAGAGTATGGTGTTGCCTCAGTTGATGTACGAGCCATGGTACGGTACCCGTGGAGAGAAAACGGTAGCATCTCATGCCAGTCTTTGTAGGTGACTGTCATTTTTTGTATGATCTTCTTGATATTTTTGTTCGCAGCTTCGACAGCACCGTTCATCTTTGGCTGATAGGGAGATGAATTGTGATGTTGAATTTTGAACTGTTCACACAGGGCGGTGATCATAGTATTGTTAAGGTTTGTACCGTTGTCCGTGATGATCCTTTTGGGGATATCATACCGGCAAATAAGATTCTGCTTGATGAAGCGGGCAACAACATTCTTAGTCACGGATGCGAAGGAAGCAGCTTTGACCCACTTCGTAAAGTAATCAATGGCCAATAGAATGAAGCGGTGTCCATTAGAGGCCGTAGGCTTGATCTCTCCGATCATGTCGATTCCCCACATAGCGAATGGCCAAGGAGCTATTATGACATTTAGAGGAACAAGAGGCACATGCACCTTGTCTGCATAGATTTGACATTTATGACAGGTACGGGAGTATTGATAGCAGTCAGCTTCCATGGTAGACCAGTAATAGCCTTCCCGTAGAATCTTCTTAGCCATCGTATGCCCGCTAGAGTGAGTGCCAAATGTGCCTTCATGTAAGTCAGCCATAATCCTTTCAGCTTCAAGCTTGTCCACACAACAGAGCAGAATAGAATCATGATTGCGTTTGTACAGGATGCCATTACTTAGGAAGAACTTAGCTGAGAATCTCCTTAAGAACTTTTTGTCATTGACTGTAGCTCCTTCAGGGTATTCTTGAGCCTCGAGATACCTTTTGACTTCATGGAACCAAGGCTGGTCCACTACTTCTTCGGTATTAATCTCGTGACAGTGTGCAAGTTCGTCCATCCGTTCAATGGTGATCTGGGGAGCCTCATTATCCCAGTTAAGTTTAAACATAGATGAAATTGTAGCTAGAGCATCTGCTAGCTGATTTTCTTCTCGCGGGAAGTGCTCGAAGGTAATCTGCTTGAAATGTGATAACAATGTCAAGACATGTTCTTTGTATGGGATGAGGTTTGGATGTTTAGTGTCCCACTCTCCTTTGATATGACTGATGACCAAAGCTGAGTCCCCAAACACAATAAAAGATTTGATTCCCAAGTCTAAGGCAGCCTTGAGTCCAAAGATGAAAGCTTCACACTCTGCCATGTTGTTTGTACAGCTGAAGCAGAGTCTGGCTGTAAAAGGAGTGTGGCAATCCTCTGGGGAGATGAGTACCGCGCCGATACCATTGCCAAGTGCATTGGAGGTACCATCAAAGTACAGGGTCCATCGGGATCCTTGTTCAGGTCCGTCATATGGTCTGAGATCTTCAATGTTGTCCAATGTCATGATGTCTTTGTCAGGGAAGTTGAACTTCATGGATTGGTAATCTTCGACAGCTTGATGAGCCAGATGGTCAGCTAGCACACTCCCCTTTATAGCTTTTTAGTTCGTGTACTGTATGTCGTATTCTGTGAGGATCATTTGCCATCTAGCTATCCTTCCAGACAAAGCAGGCTTTTCGAAGATGTACTTTATCGGATCCATCTTAGATATCATCAAAGTGGTATGAGTCAACATATACTGCCTTAGCCGGCGAGCAACCCATACCAAAGCGCAGCAAGTTTTCTCGAGCAGTCAATATCTGGTTTCACAGTCGGTAAACTTTTTGCTAAGGTAATAAATGGCATGCTCTTTTCGGCCAGACTCGTCATGCTGCCCCAGTACGCACCCCATTGAGTTATCCAAAACGGTCAGATACATGATTAGCGGTCTTCCTTCGATGGGTGGCATCAAGATAGGAGGCTCTAGCAAATACTCCTTGATTTTATCAAAAGCAATTTGACAGTCATCATTTCATTTAACTACCTGATCTTTCTTCAACAGCTTGAAGATTGGCTCACAGGTAGATGTTAGGTGAGAAATGAACCTAGCAATGTAGTTTAGACGTCCCAAGAAACCTCTGACCTCCTTCTCAGCGCGAGGAGCAGGCATTTCTTGTATAGGTTTGACTTTGGAAGGATCAACCTCAATACCTTTGTTGCTGACAATGAAACCCAAGAGTTTACCGGACCGGACTCCGAACATGCACTTGTTAGGATTTAACCGTAGCTTGTACTACTTCAACCTGACAAACAACTTTTGCAAGTGATCAAGGTGTTCTTCTTCAGTTTATAATCGGGCCATCATGTCATCTACGTAGACCTCTATCTCATGATGTATCATATCATGAAACAAAGCTACCATGGCGCGTTGATAGGTTTCCCCGACATTATTTAGTCTGAATGGCATCACCTTGTAGTAGAACGTACCCCACTGTGTAACAAAAGTGGTTTTCTCCATGTCCTCAGGTGCCATTTTGATCTGGTTATAGCCTGAGAATCCGTCCATGAAAGAAAATACTTTGTGCTGAGCTATATTGTCAACCAGAATGTCGATGTGAGGAAGTGGAAAGTCATCTTTAGGGCTGGCCCTGTTTAAGTCTCTATAATCCACGCACATTCTCACTTTGTCGTCCTTCTTAGGCACGTGCACAATGTTAGCAACCCATTATGGATAGGAAGTAACAGCAAGAAATCCAGCATTGAACTGTTTCGTAACTTTTGCTTTGATCTTCTCGGACATGTCGGGCCTCATGCGACTGACTTTCTCTTTAACTGGTGGACAGTCTTCTCTTGTGGGTAGACGGTGTACCACAATGTCTGTATCGAGTCCCGACATGTCTTCGTATGACCAGGCGAAGATGTCAACATACTCATGCAACAACTGAATCAAGCTCTCCTTGACACTTGGCTCTAGGTTGGCACCCACTCTGATTTCCTTCTTGTCTTCCTCAGTACCCAAGTTGATTGTGTCTAACATCTCCTCATGAGGAACAATTGCTCTTTCCTCTTGTTGTAAAAGTCTGGCCAATTCCCCTGGCAACTCACAATCTTCCTCATCTTCATATTCGGCTTGGTAGACCAGATCTTCAGAGTCACTGAAGGCTATAGTAGTATCATTACCCATGGGTTCCAAAGTGGAAGGGTACCTGCATTTGTGAGTGTGGGTGTGTGTAAGGGTATAGCCATCTTTAAACAACAAAATGTAAAAGAAAGACAATGAGCACAAAAATTTTAAATATGAAAAGCGTCCATGATTCATTAAAATGACATATGAAAATGAAATAAGAACCCTTACAAATGGACCTATGTGCCTCGGGTAAGACACAAGGTTGAAAAAGTACGAATTGTTTGTGAATTATTACAGATCCAACAGAAATGGAAAAGATAAATTACTGCGGTATGAAAGTAATCGGAACAAAGTCTTTTGCTTCCCAATTGCACAGTCCTCCGCCAACAATAGGAAAAATCCAGTCTTCCAAGCTTCCCTCTTCATCACTGTCCTCTAGTGCATTAACCCCTTGGTGGCTGATCTTCACAGGTGGCCCTCCGGCACGGGAGCAGCGCACGGCCTTCTGAGCAATCGAGGTAAATCCCAAGCCGAATTTGTTTGATTTGAAAGGGAAGTTGGGAAGCTTCCCCCAGATGGTGGATCCGCCTTCTTCCACCACTTCCCTTGCATCTTTTAGAGAAGGCATCCGTTGCACAGGTCTTGTGATCACATGGGTTGAGGATACCGCTTTGGTCGCTGCTATTTCCTGAGAAACTTCTTCAAAATGTTGGAAAGGGGTCTCAATGAATTCGCCATCCAATTCTACATATCGAAAAGAATTTAGATGACTAATCATGTATTCCTCTTCACCATGGACAATTATAATTTCCCCTTGGACAGGGTATTTCAGCATCTGATGCAAGGTCGAGGTGACCGCACCGGCATTGCGAATCCAGGGATGTCCCAACAGGCAAGAGTATGAAGGACGGATGTCCATCATGTAAAATGTTGAATTAAACGTCTGGGTACCCACCTTGATCGGGATGTCCACCTCTCCATGGACCATCCTTTTAGAGCCGTCAAATGCTCTCACAATGATATTGCTAGGTTTTAAAGTCAGCCCCTCACAATCCAGTCTATCCAAGGCTTTCTTCGGCAAGACATTTAAAGACGATCCAATATCAACCAAAAGATGTAGTGCATCGTTATGTTTTCTCCCTTTGGAGGTCAAGTTGGCATCGGAGAAACCCAGGCCATTGTCAGATGTTAGACTGGCTACACACTCTTGGAATTGATCAGCTGAAGTTTCTTGCGGTACATGTGCGATCTTCAAAAACTTGACCAAAGCTTTAGCATGTGCCTCAGAGCACAGCAGCAGGGCTAACATAGAGATTTTGTAGGGGGTCTACCCCAGTTGTTCTACCACATCATAATCACTTTTCTTAATGATCCTCAGGATTTCTTCCATCTCATTTTTGGACGTCTCAGGAATAACAAGTGATTGAGCCTTCGTCAAGACAAGCTCCTCTTGAACATTCTTTCCTTTATTCTCAGTAGCGGAAGTAGGGATAGGAATTACATTGTCATTGTTGGCGGGTACATTTGCAGGTGTAATCACTGGTACAATTGTAATCTTCGGAACGGCAACGGGTCCAAAGACTGCCTTTGGTGGCGCAATCTCTAGAGAGAAAATCCTCCCACTACGAGTAATTTTGCTTGTTCCAGCAATGTTACGGATGTCGGAATTGTCTTCTTTAGAGCTCTCGTCTTCGGAAGTCTGTTCAATCTGTTTGACACCATGGTAGTAGATTTCTCCACCATAGTTCCATGGTACCATTTTATCTGATTTGTAAGGGGCTGGCCCAGGCATTGTCATCTTCAACGGAGTAGTCATAGGAGCGGATGTAATCCTAACAGGTTTTTTAGGAACCCTGGAAGGATTGGTGTATATGGTTATTATTGAAACTTCTGGAATTGGAATGGGTGAAACAGGAGCTTTCTCAAACAAAATTTCCTTGTTATCAATCCGTTGTTGGATTCCTTTCTTTAACAGAGGGCAGTCAAATGAGGACAGGCAAGTATGGCAATCTTGGTCACAACCTGGGAACACCCCGACTTTCAACAAATTCAACTTGATGGTTAGGAGAGGAGTTAATAGTTCATCCACAATAGAAACAAACAGATCTTCTTCCACAACACTGGCATTGTGTCCATGCCTAGGCATTGGAGAGGAGATAACATTTGGTTTTTCAGGAGCTTCAAATTCAACTTCCTTTACGTCGATCAGATCTTGAATCTTGTTCTTCAGAGCCCAACAGTTGTTGGTGTCATGCCCTGGGATAGTAGTGCGGAGATGAAGTATTAGGATTTTTAGGGGCTTCTTTCAGCATGGCCAAATTGAACTTCAGGAGATAAGGTAGGACTTGAGCAGGAGTCATGTTAATCTTGGTGAATTGCCTTACAGGCCTTTCCACCCTTTGCTGGTTATTCCTCGGTTGATGATTTCTCGGTTGGTTATTTCTTGGCTGGTCTGATGCAGACTTTTGAATTATAACGGCCCCCACAGTTGGTTGTCATTCAGTTCTTCCCTGATTTCTCTGTGCATAGATAGCAGACACTTCCTTCTTACCAGCAAAGGTTTTTTTTGTAGCAGTAGAGGTAGACGCATCTTTCTGAATTTTCCCGCTTCTAATACCGGCTTCCACCCTCTCGCCAGTTAGAATCAACTCAGTGAAACCTGCAGAGGAGCTTCCAATCACGTGTTAAAGTAAGGACCTGACAGAGTCCCCAAGAACATGTCCACTAGCTCTCTTTCAGATAAAGGTGGTTGCACCCTTCTGGCTAAATCCCTCCACTTTTGGGCGTAGTCCTTAAAGACCTCATTGGACACCATAGCCATACTTTGGAGTTGAGTATGGGTTGGTGCCAAGTCGGTGTTGTATTGATACTGTTTATAGAATGCGGCTGCCAAATCTACCCAATTATGCACATCAGACCTCTCCAACTGGTAGAACCAAACTAGCTGCGTTCCTGACAATCTGTCTTGGAAAAAGTGGACCCATAAATCTTTGTCAGCAGAATGTGACTGCATTTTCCTGACATAAGATCGTAGGTGCATCTTGGGAGAAGACAATCCATCATACTTAGCAAATAATGGCACTTTATACTTAGGAGGGATTATAATTCCAGATACCAACCCTAACTCTTCAAAGTCCAGCCCATGCCTCTTTGTATCTCCATAGCAGCTAGACGCTCTTCCAGATTTTTGTATTTGTCATCGGCCGGAGGGTACTGTTGTTCAGAGTAGTCCTCATCTTCCTCATCTTCAGCTTCAGATTCAGATGGTACTACAATCTCTTTACCTTTTCTCTCTCCATCCTCAGAGGTTGATGGAAATTCCAAAGTTCGTATGGCTTGTCCTTCAAACCTTCTGCCCATAAGAACCACACCGACTCGCTTCTTCTTCTTTTTCTATTTCTCTTTCTCTAGCAAGGTTTTGAGCTCCTCCTACCACTTAGCCAAGATCAGGAGTAGCTATTGAAATTGTGAATTCTGAGCTTGCAAGTCTTTGACCGTTTGTTCGATATCCATCTTGCTGAAATAAACAACAGAGAGATGAGGAAACTTGGTGTGAAGACCTGTTTATGCATATGATGAATGATATGTATTCATGTAATGCTTTTAAGGATTCAGAAAAATTCAAATTTGTGTTAAACAAAAAGGAACAAACGTTATATTAATAAAAATAGAATTTGTTTACATCAATGCCCATAGGGCAAAATAGTACAAAATTCTAAGATAAAAAGACGTTGCGCATCCTCTTTGGTGCAATGTAGGTGTTAAGAGTCTGCTCTTCATGAAGTAGACGAGTGAGTTCTAAAACCTTCTTCTCGCTTGCGTAGAATTGGGATTCAAAAGTATCGCGTTCTCCCTTGAGATGTATCCAACTCCTTTGCAGATCTTCGAGTAATGTTGGCATGTCAGGGTATAAGAGGGTGTATGGAACCTCTCCTTCCATAACAGGCTCTATAATCACTGGGAGAATAGAGGGGTAAGGCATCATAAGACTTTGGGCGCGGGTTCTTACCCACTTGAGGTAAGGATCAAGGGGGATGGAATTCTTGTGTCCCAAGGTCTTACTGTCTACCTTGTTTGGCATCCTCCAAGCTTGGATGAACCTTGGTCGAAGTTCTTGATTATCATTGTCAAAGTCAAAAACCAAGTCTGGAATCAACATGTCATGTGGGCCATCCCTTCGGGCATAACCAAACTGTCTCAGAGCCAAGCAAGGGTTGTAGGTGATGCCTCCCCTAATGCCAAGTAGAGGGACATTAGGGAATTCCCCATAACGGTCGACGATGATAACATTTTCTTTGGATCGAGAACACCAATGAACATCTGAATGTGTAAGAGTCATCAATCGTTGTGACCACCTCAAACCTTGCTCATTCTTCAAGATTGATTGGGGAAGATGAGAAATAAACCATCTTGCTAGTAGAGGAGTGCAACACATGATAACACCTCTTTTCCTCATTGTTCGAGTGTGAAAAGAGTGTAAGATATCTCCAAGCAATGTAGGCACCAGGTTGCGAGCCATGAAGACTTTGACAGCACTCACATCTATGAGTTGGTCAGGGTTAGGGAACAAGACAATCCCATAGATGAGAAGGGCTATAATCTCCTCAAAAGCTCGTAAGTACAAAGAATTCCAGCAACTTTGGGCCTTCTCAAACAAGAACTTTGCCAAGAAGCCTTTGACACCACTTCTGGTTTCCCTATGGGTTGTAACATCAGATGAGTGCAAGTGTAGGGCTTGAGCAATCTCTTCTGGATTTGGATCTCTTTCCATACCATTGAAGGGTAGTTGATTGAGAATAGGAATCCTCAAGAGTTGAGAAAATTCCTCCAAAGTGGGCACAAGCTGGTAGTCAGGAAATGTAAAGCAATGGGTCAAAGGGTCAAAGAACTAGAAAAGAACTTTCATCATGTCTTCCTCTGTGTTGGAAGTGACTAAGTTGAGAAGACGACCATGCCTCTCGGTGAATGGAGAATTCTCAGGAATCCTTGAAGCTAGCTCTTTGAGTCGCGGAGGAATTCTTACAAGGTTGACTTGGATCGTTTTCCTGCGAAGTGATTCCATAACCTACAAAACAGGAACAAAGATGAATTTCTAAAATCCTTGAAATGGTTAGTGGATGCATATGATGCTTCATGATGTCCATGATGTTATGCACAAGTATATATGTACAAGAAAATCACACAAGTTCCTAGTTTAGGCTTGCATGGGGTTTCATAGGTAAATACCCTCTTGAAGTTTAGTTGGCTCTGTCCTAGTAATAGTAACCGGGTTCTAAGGAGCTCAATACCACTGGATTGTTTCCTTGTTCATTGTTTCAATTCAGCCTCTTTACTGGTGACCAAAATATTCCAAGGAACCAACCGTCAATGAGTGTAGTATCGAGTATCTACCAACTTCGGACTGCACCAAAGCCGGTCATCTCACTACATCCTAAAAGGCCAAGTTGGTCAAGTAAAGGTTCTAAAACTTCGTTAGTGCTTCATGACATCACTCAGCGGTCCTGTATTCTCTTTGATTGACTCAAAGGCTACCGGTACCCACAAATATGTCGCACTAACATAGCTATTGCTTAGACCGTGTCGGTATACCCCTCACAGTTTCCGTAACATATTGCTATTTACCTATGAATGTTTCCCAAATCCGGGTAGAGGATTCAAATCCAAATAATAGAACCAAAGTGTAAAGCAAACAAGTCAAGCAATTGTAAGCAAATAAAGGTGATAAAAACCCTTAAGGTAACCCCACTTTCATACAAATCCCCAGCAGATTCTCCAGTTCTGTGATACGGTGGGAGAACTGACTTTAGGTTTTGCATTTTGTTGCAAATGTTTTGGTTTAGCAAGAGTCGCCACCGAATTTTATTTTATCCAAAAGGAAAGGTAAAAAAGCACAGGAAAGACCTTTGAGATGTTTTCTTGAGTTCGGGGGGTAGATTATGAAAAGGGAAGGTGCTAGCACCCTTTTCATCCATGGTTTTCCATGGGCTCTTAGTTACTTGTTTAGATCACTTGCTTTGCCTTTCTAATTGTTTGAAATAGTTCTTTGTGTGGTTTTGAAAGTATTTTGAAAAGAGGCCATTCGTTTTAGGCAGTCTTTGTAATGATTCTCGTTCGTAAGAATGTATACAAGGATGTTTGTCTTTTGAAAAATGTTTCAATGTTTTGAAAGGTGTTTTGGAAAATGTTTTGAAATGTGTTGAAATGTGTTGTGTGTTTTTGAAAATAGCAAGGATTGTTTTGAAGAGAGCGGGTAACTAGGAACTATCTACCCTACTCAAAAGTCTTTCCTATGCATTTTTATTCCTTTGACATTGTTGATTTACCATTGCATTTGGTAAACAACCCTATCTTTGGATGTTAAACGGGACGGGTGTGGGTCATTGTATGACCATGATAACAATAGTGCCAAGTATCTTAGCCTGTCTGAGGGGCCAAGATCATTTTTGTTTATGCAACCTTTTGATAGCGTCATCGAGGGACTATGATCTTTTATTTTATTTTGTTTTGCCAAGATACCTAGCATGCATACCATGGCCATTTTTAAGGCAACAAAGTGGGTGAAACCCTAAGGAGTGCTTGTGTGCAATGTGTGCCATTTTACATACATTTTGTTTGTCTTGGATTAGATCATGCTATTTGTTTGATTTTTGTCTTATCATACAAAACCCTAATTTACTAGCATATGTATATAATGCGATAAATTGCGTAAAGTAAAGCTAAGCTATTACAACAATATTATGGGAGGGGGGATACAAGTTTTGAATGGGGGATATTGCTCAAAATAAAACCCTAAAAACTATTACAACCCAATTGAATTTATTGTACAATAAATAAATAAGCAATTATTTAAATATGTAATAAAATGTATGGATGCAAAATGTTTTTTTGTATTAATTTTATGTATGTGAAAAAAAAATTAATTAAGTCCTAAAAGTAAGAAGAAAAAAAATATTGTTATTTTTTTGGAAGAGGAAACCCTAATTTTGATTTAAAATAAAATATGTTCTATATTATTCATTTGTCCATTTTTTACAAGAAATAATAAATAAAATTATTTACAAGTATTAAAAAAAATAAAATATCTATGAAAATAATATTTTATGTATGAAAAATAATAAAATAAAAAATGCATGGTATTTCTAAATGTTTTTACTATCCACTTTTTTTTATCATTCTCCAAGCTCGTATGAACCTTTGACGATAGCCTTTGTCGTTGCCCTCGTAATCGAATACCAAACCTTGGATGAGTGCATTATGGGGACCATCTATTCGTGCATACCCAAACAGCCGTAAAGCCAAACAAGGATTGTAGGTAATACCTCCCCTAATTCCAAGTAGAGGGACATTAGGGAATTCCCCACAACGGTCGATGATAGTAATGTCCTCCAAGGATCGAGAACACCAATGAATATCAGAATGTGTGAGTGACATCATCCTTTGAGACCATGTCAAGCCTTGCTCATTCTTCAACATTAATCGAGGTAGGTGTGAAATAAACCACCTAGAGAGTAAGGGAATACAACACAAAAGAGTACCTCTTTTCTTCATGGTGCGAGTGTGGAAACAATGTAGAATATCTCCAAGCAGGGTAGGTACGGGATTGTGAGAGAGAAAAACCTTGATGGCATTCATATCTATGAGTTGGTCTGGATTTGGAAATAGAATCAAACCATAAATTAGAAGGGCCAAGACATCTTTAAAAGCTTGAAATCCATATCCTCCCAGAACGAACGAGCCTTCTCCAACAGAAACTTGGATAAGAAACCCTTAACTCCACTTCTTGTCTCCCAATTCGTTATAATGTCAGATCTCTTCAAATGCAAGGTTCGCTAATTACTTAAGGCTTTGGAGTCTCCTCTAAACCAGTGAATGGTATTTGATCAAGCACATGCACTCCTAGCAATTGAGATAACTCTTCTAATGTAGGCACCAATTGGTAGTCAGGAAAAGTGAAGCAATGATGCATAGGATCAAAGAACTGGAAAATTACACACATCATTTATTCTTGGAAATTTGAGGTAGCCAAGTTGAGAAGTCGACCGTATTTCTTGATGAAGGAAGAATCTCCGGGCACCCTTGATGCTAATTCTTGAAGTTGAGGATGCACTTTCACGAAGTTGACTCGGATGGTATTCCTACGAATGGAAGTCATGACCTATAAAACGAAACAAAAATAAATTCCTAAATCCTTGAAATGGTTAGTGAGAATGCTTATGATGTTATGATGTTTATGATGAAATGAATAATAATCACACACAAAGCACACAAGAACATTAGGTTTATTCTTACATGGGTTTTATAGGTAAGTACCCTCTTGAAGTTTAGTTGGCTCAACCTATCCTAGAAAATAATCGGGTTCTAGGGGATCTCAATATCATTGATCTTTGTTCATTGGGAATTGTCTCAGAATAATCAATCTTTTCTTACGGCCGAAATATCCCAAAAGTCCAATCTCAATGAGTGTAGTATCGAGTATCGACCAATCTTCAGCTTTACACCAAAGTCGGCTATCTCACTACTTCCTAATGGCCAAGTTGTTCAATTAAGGTTCTATGGTCAATTAGTGCTTCATGAAACCTCTCAGCGGCCCCGTATTCTCCTCGATTCAACACAAGGGATACTGGTACCAACAAATGCGTCACACTAATGTAGCCATTGCTTCAACCATATTGGTCTACGCCGTACAATTTCCACAATCTTTTGCTACTTACATAATGGTGTTCCCCGATCCGGGTAGATGATCAATACAAACCCAAACAAGGACCCATAGATGTAAAGTAAACAAATCAAACAATAAAAGAAATTAAATGTGGTCTAGCTCTATGGTAACCCCACTTTTAAGTTTCCCTCCCCAGCAGAGTCGCCAGTTCTGTGATACGGTAGGAGAACTGACTTGATTGTTTTGCGTTAGATCATAATTATTGCGGATAGCAAGAGTCTCCACCGACTTTTCTTTTATCCAATAAAGGAAAGGGTGAAAAGAACAGGAAAGCCCTTTGAGATATTTTCTTGAGTTCAGGGGGTAGGTTATGAAAAGGGAAGGTGTTAGCACCCTTTTCATCTGTAGTTATCTACTGGATCTTAGTTTCTCTCTAAATCACTTTTGCTTTGTTTGAAATGTGTTTGTGTTTGGTGCAAGTTTGAAAATATTTTGAAAACGCCTTTGTTTTGGCAAACTTTGTAATGATTCTCGTCTCTATATGAATTTATACAAAGTGTTGGTTTTGAAAATAGTTCAAAGAGATGTTTGTTTTTGAAGATGTTTTGAAAGTGTAAGTGTGGAAATGGTTTTAGTTTGTGAGCAAGCAATTACGAGCGTTCTACCTACTCAAAAGTTATATGTTCTTTTCCTCCTCCTTTAGATGTTGCTATCTTACCATTGATTTGGTAAGAAGCCCTATCGTTGGATGTGAAGGGGAAGGCGTGGGTCATCGTATATTCATGAATGGAAATATTGTGAGATATCTTAGCATTTATCTTAAGGGACTAAGATCATTTGTAAGGCAACATTCGTAGCATCATCGAGGAACTATGATCTTGTATTTTGATTATTTTTGCTAAGATGGCTCACATGCACATCATGACTATTTTTCTTAACGCAACAAGTGGATTTAACCCTAGAGGTGTAATTGTGCAAGTGTTTATTTTTCATGCATTGTCTTGTCTTGGATTAGGATTTTCTAAGGTTTATTTTTTTTCTTGCCATACACACCCTAATTACTAACATTTATGAAAGCGATAAAATTGCGAAAAATAAATGTTCTACGTTATTACATTATTTGGGGGATGGGGGTACAAATGTACAAATGGGGATTGAAAGAAATTAAAACTAATTATCTATTACAAACCATATTGAATAGCTACGAAGCAAATATATGAAATATGTAAAAAAAAAGCGCAAAAGAGAGAAAGAAAAAAAATCATTCGACATCATGTGTCGAAGCATGTATCGAAGCATGCTTATATGCATCGACACATATCCTTCTTTCGACCCTGTAATTCCAAATCGAATTCAGTGTGAGTCTAAGCATAATGTTATGTGTCGAATCACACACCCTTTTTCCCTTCTGGTTGGGCCTGTAAAACAGTATTTGTCGAAGCCTAAGGCTTTGTGTCGAATCATGCTGTAATTTTTTTCACTCCAATATTGTTTTATGGACTGTACATGTTAGTTCTTAACATATAATTGACAAGAAATGAAGACAAACAAAAGGTTAGCTTTGAAGGCAATGGTTATTACATGTTATCTTCAAAGATGAATCATCAATGATGCTTGAAATGAAAGGTTTAAAGTCAAGAAGACTTACCTTGAAGCTGGAATTTGTGTTTCGAACTTGAATTGTTGCCTTGAATGTTCTTGAGTTAAAAAAAAGAGGTGTTATTTTTTTTGGTTCTGGGTTTAAGAATGTTTTAAGGCTTCAGCATTCGTGTTCTCTCCTCTCTTTGTTTTTCTTTTTTCTCCTCATTTTTCCTTTCCAAAAGCCAGCCTTTGTGTGTTGTGAAACAACTTATTTGTAGAAGAGTCTTGCTGGGGTTTGGGGGGAAAAACAAAATAAAATTTGAACTGTTTGGGTATGCTCTTCCATTTCTTTTTTTATGCAACTCTTATGTGCTAATTCTGTGCAAATATGGGGCTGAGATAATACAGGCTTGGACTGGATTAGGAGCAACATAGCAGGATTGTTTTGTAGCAGTTTTGGAGTGTTGTGGCAGCTTGGTGCAGGGCTGTTTCATAGTAGTACAACAGACTATTTTTTGACATGGTTTTAGGCTGTTATGTGGACAGTACAACAAGCTTGGGCTTGACAGCATATAAGACTTTGTCCAGCAGTAGTCTGGACAACATTGTTTATAGCATGGCACTAGTTTGGTTTTGATCAATGTTCTTCAAAATTCTGCCTTCAACTTGATTCCTTCTACAAAGATCTTGAATCTCTGTAGAACTTTGATCTTTTTCTTACTCTGGTTTTTGACAAGAATCTTGAATCTCTTAAAGATGTCGAATACTTCATCCTTTTGTTTTGATCACATAGATCCACAACCTTCGACCAAACTTATCAACAGACAAAACAATATTTGTTTCCACCAATTGTATATTCTTCAAATGGACCACATTCATTTGAATGTACCACTTATTTCGTCCTTTCGATTTGATCACATAGGTCCACAACCTTCAACCAAACTCATCAACAGACAAAACAATATTTGTTTCCACCAATTGTATGTTCTTCGAATGGACCACATTCATCTGAATGTACCACTTACTTCGCCCTTTCATTTTGATCACATAGATCCATAACCTTCGACCAAACTCATCAACAAACAAAACAATATTTGTTTCCACCAATTGCATGTTCTTCGAATGGACCACATTCATCTGAATGTACCACTTACTTCGTCCTTTCATTTTGATCACATAGATCCACAACCTTCGACCAAACTCATCAACAGACAAAACAATATTTGTTTCCACCAATTATATGTTCTTCGAATGGACCATATTTATCTGAATGTACCACTTTGAGTATGCAAGATGATCTCATTGGCATAGTCGAAACAAAAGAATTTCTGGATTACTTTCCTACCAGTAACCATATCTTGAGTAACCAATTGATTAAGTGGTCTAAAGTTCAAATGTCCAAACCTCAAATGCCACAACCAACTATCTTGGTGGCCTAACAGTTTTCAAACATTAAACTTCTGTCGAGTTGATCGTTATCTCAAATGTCCTATTTTTCGACAACAAAGATTTTAAGACCAAATTCTTCTTGGTGTCGAACAATCTCAAAACTCCATCTTTCATGACAACTGAGGAGCTTTTTCGACTAGTTGTCTAACACTTAGCAAGTTGCACTTCATTCCAGGTACACAGAGCACATCTTTAATCATAAATTTTCCTCCATTACTCATTTGAAAGACTATGTTGCCAATACCTTCTTCTTGCAATGAACTATTATCAATGATGTTTTTTTGTTAAATTGTAATTCATAGTGTCGAAACTATGTGTGTTGAAGGGTTTAGAGGTGGATCAAAATAGGTTGCTCGAAGGAAGCCATTGCCCAGTCGAAGCTTGTGGATCGAAGCAAGCATGAAGATAGACAACATGTCAGCTATCAATCTAGCGAAGAAACCAATAACACATGGTCGAAGAAAGCACATCGAAAAGAGGTTCTATCATCTCCGAGAACAGGTAGCAGATGGGAAGATGAATTTGGAACACTGCAGAACTAAGAATCATATTGCAGACATCATGACAAAAGGAGTGCATGTTGAAGTACTCAAAAGACTAAGAACCATGATGAATATAGATTGTTTAGACACAATGAATTAGGTGGTGTGTTAAATTGTAATTCACAGTGTTGAAACTATGTGTGTCGAAGGGTTTAGCGGTGGATCGAAGCAGGTTGCTCGAAGGAAGCCATTGCCCAGTCGAAGCTTGTGGATCGAGGCAGGCTTACTCTTCTTCGACTTGTCAAAATCTGCCAACCACTCCTTTCAATCAGTCATGTGGTTCAAACAGTCTGAACCAGATTTTGAATTCTACATGGTTATCTGCAACTACACACCTTTTTTTATCTACTTTACCCTTTCGATAGTTTCCACTCCCTCCTTTTGAAGATTTAGAAGTTCCATCTTTGAACTGATGCTTGAAAGTCTAATATGATCCATGGAAACTATATGGGGCATTAAAAGTCCAATTTTACTTGTGCAAACTTGAGCTTTTGAAAATATTTGTGAGAAATGTCTTAAGAAAAGAGAGGGCAAATTTTGGGGTACAACACCTGGACTTTTCTACAGAGACAACTATTCAATCGATTGTTTCAATTGGTCGTTTAGAATACTAGCGCCAATTTCTTTACCCTTGGTATACATGCCAAGCATTTTTTTAAAAGGGGTCTCATAGTTGAGTTTGGGCATGTCCATTCTCACGAGGTTAATCAAGTTTTTCCCTTGGTTAACCATAACCCGAATCAATCACTTTGGTCGTATACCAAGTGTCTCCATGCACAAAGGGTCTCATGGTTGAGGGTAGGAGCACCTACTCTCACGAGATTAATCAAGTACACCCCTTGGTTAATCATAACTCGATTCAATTCCCTTACCCTAAGCATTTCATTCACACCTCTCATAATACTATGCATTTTTTCACTTGTGCCATGATCGCCAAACACGACCACTCTTCATAAACACCACCTCCTCTTACCTATAACATGCTCTCTTAGGATGATAGCTTCCTCTTATTCAATATGCGAGATAATTAGAACTTAGGTTGAAACCCATGCATGACAACATAGGGATTTTCCAGTCTCCCCCTTTATCCTTTTTCTTCTTTTGTAATTAAAACTCATCATTCACAAATAAAAAATCCAAAAAAACATAATCATTACTTGAATTTATTTTAAAACTCACTAAAACACTCAACAAATCAAAACTTCCCCCAAAGGGCATGTTATCTCCGTTCTACCGCGATACAGGCCGTGCCTATTGCTAGAATGCGTGCGTTAACATTTCCCACTAAAAAACACCAACAAACCAACATTTTCTAGAGGAACTATGGTGTTTTGATTCCTTCACTGGATACGTAGGCAATGGGTCGCGAAACCCTCACGAACGTAATAATAAAAAACATTTTTTCCCCTTAAGCAAGTATAGTTGTAGAAAAACACACCCTTAAAGACAAACAAACAAAACGGATCCCGTTGAGTACAACGGATGTGAGGGGTGCTAATACCTTCCCCTCGCATAACCGACTCCCTTACCCTTTCTCTTGGTCGCAAGACCATCTTATCCATTCTCTTGTGGTTTTATCGATATTTTCCCTTCCTTCGCGATAAATAAAGTTTGGTGGTGGCTCTGTGTTTTCTTCATGTAGCTTCAACATCATGACGTCATACCATATAATTTGCACTAACCATTTCAAGGACCTTGGGATTTATCTTTGTTTGTTTTTTAGGACATGGATTTCATTCGTAGAAAGACTATCCGAACTAGCTGTGTGAAAGTGCCTTCTCAACTCAAGGAGTTAGCATCAAGGATTCTTCATGATTATTTGTTCACAAAGAAATATGGTCGTCTCATCAATTTGGCTACCTCAAATTTTGAAGAACAAATGATGGGGGTACTCTTTCAATTCTTTGACCCTAAACACCATTGCTTTACATTTCCTGATTACAAATTGGTGCCTACCATTGAGGAGTTTTGTCAACTCTTGGGAGTGCCTATTCGGGATCAATTACCCTTCACTGGTATTGAGAAAGACCTAAGACATGAGGAGATTGCTTTAGCTTTACATTTGCAATGGTCCGACGTTGTGGCAAATTGGGAAACAAGAAGTGGTGTTAAAGGTTTTCTAGCCAAGTTTCTGTTTGAGAAGGCTCAACAATTTTGGGATGCTTTGGATTTGCAAGCTTTTGAAGAAGTTTTAGATATTATACTCTATGGGATGGTATTATTTCTTAACCCGGACCAACTCGTAGATGTGAACACGATCAAAGTTTTTCTATCTCATAACCCGGTGCCTACCTTACTTGGAGATATTTTGCATTCTTTTCATACTCGCACTATGAAGAGAAAGGGGGTTCTTATGTGTTGTACTCCTTTGTTGGCTAGGTGGTTTATTTCGCACCTTCCTCAATCAATTTTGAAGAACGAACAAGGTATGCGTTGGTCTCAAAGGTTGATGTCACTCTCGCACTCGGATATCCATTGGTGTTCTAAATCTTTAGAGGATGTCACCATCATTGATCATTATGGGGAATTCCATAATGTCCCTCTCTTTGGAATTAGGAGAGGTATCACCTATAATCCTTGTTTGACTCTATGACAGTTTGGGTATGCTCGGAGGGGTGGCCCTCATGACGCACTTGTTCAAGGAATTATATTTGACTATGAGAATAATGTCCAAGGTTATCATCAAAGATTTGTACGAGCTTGGGGCATGGTGAACAAAGTTGATAGCAAAACTTTGGGGCATAAGAATTATATTCCATTAGATCCTTATCTCAAGTGGGTACGAGCTTGTTCCCAAAGCCTCATGATAATGTATCATGTCATCTCACCTATCATCATGGAGCCTATTACCGAAGGGGATGTTCCCTACACTATTCTTCACGCTGACATGCCTACTACCCTCAAGGAGTTACAAAGATCGTGGATTCAACTTAAATGGGAGCGAGACACCTTTGAATCCCAATTCTACTCAAGCGAGAAGAAGGTTTTCGAGCTCACGAGAAAACTTCATGAAGAGCGAAGTTTGAACGCCTACATTGCACCAAAGAGGATGCGCTCGTGGGAAACTTGAGTCCTTTTTGTTTTAGGAGTTTATTTTGTATTATTTTTGCTTCTTCTATTGTAAGCCCAAGAGGAATTTTTGTAAACCATTTTGAACTTATTATACAGTCAATTATTGTTCCTTCTTTGTTTAAACAAATTTAAATCTTAAAGGTCCTTGAAAACATTTGCATTCACATTACATGCATCATAACATAAGCATGTTTTACGACACATGTTTCCTCATCTTTCTACTGTTTATTTTAGTAAGATGGATCTCGAGTAGACTGTGAAGAACTTGCAGACACAAAGTTCTCAATTTCAAGAAACCTTGCTCAACTTGGCCAAAGGGCAACAGGAACTGATGTCACTTCTGGTTGCAAAGAAAAATACCAAGAAGAAGGCTTTGATCAACATGGGGAAAAGATTCAAGGGCCTCGCCCGACAAGTTCAAGTGGAAGAAGAGTCATATGAGGAGGATGAGAATCAGGATGAAGATGCAAGGAGCACCCATGATGGGGGTGGTAACAATCCAGTCTCTGAGGATGAGGACTTCTTTGACGAACAATATCCACCAGCCGAAGACAAGTATAAGCAACTGGAGGATAGGTTGAAGGCTATGGAGTACAAGATGTGCCTGCCTTAGAATTTGGTGATTTAGTTTGGTTCCTGGGGTAACAATCCCCCATAAATTCAAGATTATAATCTTTTCCAAGTAAGGTAGAATTTCTTCCCTGAAGCTTCACCTGAGATCTTACGTCCGTAAAATTCAACTGCATACCACAGATAAGAAGTTGTGGGTGCACTTCTTTCAAGAGAGTTAGTATGGGACTCAATTGGAGTGGTTTTACCAGTTAGAAGGTCCCAACATTCATACCTGGAAGGACTTGGCCACCGCTTTCCGTCGTCAATATCAATACTATGTCGATCTAACGCCAACTAGAGTACAGTTACAAGGAATGACCATGGGTTCCAATGAAGGCTTCAAAGAGTACGCACAAAAATAGAGAGACCTAGCAGGTAGGGTGCAGCCACCATTGACTGATAGGGAGTTGGTGGGTATGTTCATGGGAACATTGACTGGACCATTTTTTAACTTGTTAATTGGAAGCTCATCATCTGGTTTCACTGAGTTAATCTTGACCGGTGAAAGGGTCGAGAGCGGGATTATAAGTGGACAAATTCATATGGCCTCTGCCTCTATATCAAATACTGTGAAGAAACCTTTTACCGATAAAAAAGAAACTAATGTCGTGTATGGTTCAAGGGGTCATCCTCCAAAGACCATAATAAGCTGGCTACCAAAGACCTGATATTCCAAGAAGACAATTTATAAGGATCAACATGTCACTATCTCAAGCCCTACAACATCTATTGAAGGCTAATTTGGTAACATTGCGTGATCCCCCTTCAAATCCCAATGTTTCATCTCCAAAATATAACCCGAACGCCAAATGTGTTTACCACTCCAATAGTCCCGGACATGACACTAATCATTGTTGGGCATTAAAATGCAAGATCCAAGACCTCATTGACAACAAGACCATTGAATTTGATCCTTCTCCTACTCCAAATGTAATCACCACACCTATTCCAAACCATGGCAAAGGTCTCAACGCTATTGAAGATACTGCTTTCGCTTCCTCTGTTGATGACTTGACCACTCTGTTGAAGTTTGTTATAAATAATTTGCTAAAAGTTGGAGTTTTCCCTGGTTGCCTTGAAGATTGTTGTTGTTGCGCTATGCAAACCAATGGTTGTGAATGGATGAAAAGATGTGTCCAACACCTAATAGACAGCCATGGGATCCTATTTGAAAGAACTCCATCCGTAAAAATGTTTGACTGAAGTTGTGCCTCAAGAAGTTGAAGACATATCCATCATTACTATATCCAATAAAACTGTTAGGATCACTTCAAAGGGTTCTATTAGGATTTCCAATGAATCAAAGATAGCTCCATTGATAATTACCACACCGGGGCCAATCCCTTATTCTTCCATGGTATTAAACAAGACTCCTGGATCGATGAAGACAAGACTGCTGATATTACCAACATTGCTGGCTCTAGTAATGTGACAAGGACGGGGAGAGTCTTCTCTCCTAACATTTCACCTCCAACCACCACAACTACACTTGTCCACATTACTGTTGACAAACCTAGTACTGATGCTAGGGGCAAAGAAAAGATGAGTGAGCATGCCAGGATGGAGGCGCCCGCCAAAGACATTACAACTAAGGAACCCTCCACCCAAGAGATGGAGGAGATTTTGAAGATCATAAGGAAAAATGATTATAAGATAGTAGAGCAGTTGGGGAAAACCCCCTATAAGATTTTTATGCTATCTTTATTACTTTGTTCTGATGTGCATGCTCAAGCCTTGATAAAATTTCTGAAGAAAGCTCATGTTCCTCAAGAGACTACAACCGATCAGTTTGAAATTTTTGTGGCGAGGTTGACTTACGATAATGGTTTGGGATTCTTGGATACTGATTTAACTCCAGCCGGAAGAAACCATAACAAAGCTTTGTGTGATGCGGTGGGAGAACTTACTTGAGGGTTTTGTGTTTGATCGCAAATGTTGCGGTTAGCAAGAGTCGACACCGACTTTTCTTTTATCCAAAAGGAAAGGTGAAAAAGCACAGGAAAGACCTTTGAGATTGTTTCTTGGGTTCGGGGGGTAGATTATAAAAAGGGAAGGTATTAGCACCCTTTTTATCCATGGTTTTCCCTGGGCTCTTAGTTACTTACTAGATCACTTGCTTTTGTTTTAAATTATGCTTTGTGTGGTTTTTGAAATTATTTTGTAAAGAGGCCATTGCTTAGGAAATCTTTGTAATGATTATCGTTCGTAAGAATGTATACAAAGATGTTTGATCTTTTGAAAATATTTTCAAGTTTTGTAAGATGCTTTGAAAGTGTAAGTGTTTGTTTTTGAAAATAGTAAGGATATTTTGTTTGAAATGGAGAAAGTAATTAGGAGCAATCTACCTACTCAAATGTCTTTCTTGTTCATTTTTTTCTTTGACATTGTTGCTTTACCATTGATTTTGTAATCCACTCTATCTTTGGATGTTAACGGGACGGACGTGGGTCATCGTATAACCATGAGTAGCAATATTTCAAGGTATATTAGCATTATTTTTTGAGGGACTAAGATTCATTTGTAAGGCAACTTTGAATAGCGTCATCGAGGGACTATGATTTTGTATTTGTTTGTTTTTGCTAAGATACCTTGCATGCGTAATATGGCCATTTTGTATAAGGCAACCAAGTGGATTTTATACTAAGGGTGCTTGTGTGCAAGTGGGTTATTTTCATGCTTGATTTTGTCTTTGAATTAGGGTTTTCTACTTGATTGATTTTAATCGTCCCATACAAACCCTAATTACTAGCATATTATGTAAAAGCGATAAATTGCAAAATTTAAAGTTACTACGCTATTACAATATTTGTAGGAGAGGGGTATACAATTTATGAACAGGGATTGCAAAAATATAAACCTAATTAATCTATTACAACCAAATTGAATATTGTACAAATAATTGAAGAAATATATAAATTACAAATGCAAATTGAAAGAAATGGTTTTTGTGTTTGGATTTTTGTATGAAGGAGGTTTTAACCTAAATCTAATTAGAGAAAAAAAAGCAATTAAATTAAGTTAACTTAAGTTAATTAAGAAAAGAAATCAATTAAGAAAATATTTTAATTAAGAAAAGATTTTTGAATAAAACCCTAAATCTATTTTAGTCGATTAAAAGAAAATAAATTTAAAGAAAAAGTATTTTTTTTGTATTTTTGTCTTGAAAATAGTATGTGGTGTTATGAAATATTTTTGGTCTTTTTTATATTAAAATAAATGTATTTAAATAAATAAAAATCTAGTTTTAATTTAATTTACACGGAAATTAGTAAAAGATAAATAAAATATAATGAATAGAAATAATTTTTTTCTGTGGAAAAATATTTAAATTATGTCAAAACATAAATCGATCATTTTTATATTTTCTAGGATTTTTTTAGTATTTTAGAAAATATATTTAAAAGAAAAAAAGAAAAAAAGAAAAAAATAAAAATGAAATGGGCCAGGGAGGTGTCACAAGTAAACAGGGGAGTATGCTAGCAAAATAAAAAAATGCCAGGCCCAAAGGGCCCAACGCCTGCAAAAAAGATGTTAGGAAATTAGAAAAATGAAAAAAATGTAAAAGGGGGGTTCACATTGGTTCGAACCCTCGCCCTTTAGGTAACACATGACTTAGTATGCATACGCTTGCCACTGGGGTGGCTGTTTCATCCAGTCATATAATCAAAGCATAAATATATATTAAAAACTGATTTCTGAAGGCAACTTCATCTTCAACCTTGCACCTAGCCGGACCACCTTTCTCATCTCTCCAAAAAAATGGAAAGTTCAAACATGAAAGTTGTGGTGTTTCTTCCCACGAATTCAACCATATAACTTATGTAAGCTAAAAGCCAAAGATAAAATCTAATTTTTCTGGCCCTAAATTGAAACCTAATTTTCTCAGAAATTTCAAATCCAAAATTCTCTATACACAGTCAATATAAATGGGAACTATAAACATGGTCAGCTTTACATCAAAGATATCTACATTTTGTCTTCACAAATCAGGATCAAATGATGCTTGTATGAAGAGATAAAAGTTTGAGTTTTTACCTCTTGCAGCTAGAGTCGTGAATGGAGTTTGAGCAACTTTTGAGATGGCCTGAGGATCTATTTAGCTTGTCTGGACTTCCTTAAGTGTATTCCAACTCTTACTTTGCCATGAAAGTCCCTGAATCTCTCTACTCAAGTCAAACTGCAAGCTTGATATTTGAAAATGGTGGATAGTGATGGAGGAGTTACAATATTGAAACAAGGGTCTGGATTACTTTGATATGATGTACATAAGGTGTCTGAGTGATTAGTTTTCAAAATGCACGAGTGGAAATGAAGATCATGAGTTTTGGTTCAGAACTGTGTGTTAATGGTGTTCTTGAACAGGTTTAAGGATTTTGAGTGTTTGAGATAGTTTCAGGGCACTAGCATGCGTTTGTCAACTTGGAAATAGTGTGTGTACTTATAAGAAAGAGGTTTTGAGGCTTGTCACAACTCAGAATTTGAAACTCACATGTTATGGCTTGGTTACTTGTTTTTTGAAGCAAAGTTGACAAGCATGGTTTCAATGTAAGGTACAAGGCTTGTAGGGTGGCTGAAACCTTTAAACACACTTGTTCTGATTGTGTAGGGTGTGTTTATGCAGAAAGAACAAATGCAAGGCTCAATGCAAGCTGACTTTGCATAAAGCTTTCTTTTCTAAAATGGCAATGTTGCCTTTCTTCCCAAAATGGAATTATACTTGTACAATGAATTGAATGCTTGGATTAAAGCTTCCAACAACTGTGAAAACATTTAATTATGGAGTGAGAGTCAAGTTAAAAGCCTGCAAAGTGAGATTTGTACAGCATGCTTGAAGATTGGATCCAATGTTCATCATGAAAATGGCTTGAAAAACAAGAATGGAACCCTAACTTCATCTCTTCGATTCTCCCTATTCAAGAATGATATCAAGGAGTTCTTGGACATTTAGGAAAGCTTGCAATGTGCTATACAACCCATATTTGAATTTATTTTTAATATTCCCCTTGGAACTATATGAAAAAGTGCCATGAAGTTAGGTCAAAATCCTGGCCAAATTAGGGCAAAATTTCACTAAGTGTTTAGTTTCATGACCCTATGTTCTTGAAATTATAACTTGAGATCCAAGCACTTTTGGAAGAAGTTGTGTGAAGAAAAGTTGTATACTTCATGGAGATCTACAACTTTCATGTTGGAAGTTTCTCTTGAATCATCTTGCATCATGGTGAAAATTTGGCTCAAAGTTATGAAAAAACATGAAATTTCCAACACTTAGAAAAATTTCTAAGTTTAGAAATTTTGACTTTTCAAAATGAAATATTGAATTTTTGATTTCTTTATGAATAAGTTTCATACTTTGACACTTTTTGATGAATTATGATTTTTGGCAATTGAATTTGACCAAAAAAGTCAAAGTTTGACTTTTCAGTATAAAATTGACTTTTGATCAGTTGACTGCAAAATTCATCTGTCAATCCAATGGATTTGTAATATTTTGAATCATGTAATTAGGTAAAAATGATGCAATTGGACTCTTGAGATCATGACTTAAACCAATTTACCATTTTCTAGGTCAAAAATCATAAATTGCCCTTTCCCAGTCAAAACCTAATTTTGACCATTTTGCCCTTTTGGAGATTTGATCAAATATCTCGAGGAATTGTGGTCCAAACTTGATCAAATGATACATGTGGGTTCAAAATGTTGATGTGGATAAAAAATTATGAAGTTTGACTGTAAATTGGCCATGGTTGAGTTTTTTCCAAATATAGTTGATTTTTAGGTCAACTGTTCAATTGACTGATCAAAAGTGCGATCCAAGACTTGAAACTTGACATGAGTGATATTGGGAGTCCATAATGATCCATGAAAGCCAAATTAAGCATTTATAGTTAAAAAATCCTTGTGCAAACTCAAACCCTAATTTTGGTCATTAGTACATAAGGAGGTGTCTTGAGCTGATCAAACCCTAGTGCAGTCTTGAGCCCAATGAGATCTTGTGAGAAAATTCTTGATAAGTGAGAGGGAAAATTTGAGGGTACAATAGCTTCCCCTGTTCAATCTTCTTATGCCTGGAGAGTTAGATTGGCAAGTTTTTCCATTCGTGACTCGAAGGTGGAAGATGATTGGACACTAGAGTGCCCAGAAATTTACACTCGGTGATGTGAGAGTCGAGGCAATGGGCTTAAAGATGCCATTTGGAGAAGTGATAAAAAGTTATTGGAGATGGGCTTGTAGATGCCATCTAAAAGTGATTGTTGAATTGTAATTTGTAAGCTGAAAGAATGAGTATCAAAATGGCGTCCGTGTCTGGAGCGTATCTGAACTGTATCTGAAGGATGCTTTTGAATGAGTACCAGAATGGAATTCATGTCTGGGGCGTATCTGAACTGTATCTGAAAGAGGCTCTGAATGAGTATCAGAATGGCATCAGTGTCTGGAGCATATCTGAACTGTATCTGAATGTTGAGTCTGAATGAGTATCATAATGGAATCCGTGTCTGGAGCGTATTTGAACTGTATGAAAAGGTTGAATCTAAATGAGTATCAGAATGGAATCCGTGTCTGGAGCGCATCTGAACTATATCTGAAATTTGAGTCTGAATGAGTATCAGAATGGCATCCGTATTTGGTGCGTATCTGAACTCTATCAAAAGATTTTGAATATTGTTAATAGTAGCTGTTAACCTTATCCTGAAAAGGGTGAAATGTTAGCTAAAATGAAGAGTCATGGTACATGAAATGTATGCATAGTGGGATTATGTTGTATGCATTCGTATTATCAATGTTTATGATATATGAATGTGATGTATGCGTAGGTAAACTGATCTGTCGCGCTGTTGTTAGATTGGGGAAAATAAATTCCTGACTACCGCTGAGGATATGGAGTGTAAGTCTCCATGTTTTAAAGTGTTGATGATTCTCGTTTTAGAGAAATAAACTCTGTTGTAAGGGAAATACCGTGTACTTCCTGTAAAATCCTGTTGGGGAATCCTGAGAATTTTGGTGATTTCTACTGGGGATTGATAATTTGAAGCTTTGTTCTGTTGGGGATTTAAATGACGTACTGCAGGGATTTCTTATGGAATAGCCTAGAAGTATTTCCCTATCCCTTCAACCTATCAGTAATTGCCTTTTTCATTTCGTTTATTTGTAAACAGTAATTATGTTCAAATGCATATGTTCAACAATGAATCATTGGACGTTTTTGTAAACAAAATACAAGCGTAAAGAAAAAACAGATAGTTTTTGCACTTTCAAAGAGATATCTTTTCATTGAATTTGAGTAAGTATTTTTGTACAAGGATACAAACACTCTAGTAGGAGTATGCTGTCTTAAAAAAATGAAAATTTTAATACAAAGAAAAGATAGCTATGTGTAATAATCCCATGGGGTTTCCATTTTGCTGTAGCCTTCGTATCTCTGAGCATCTTGTCTATTTGTTGCCTTGTCCGAAGATAATTGAATTGATCAGATCCTCTGAGTTCGTCAGTGGAAGCCAAAGGTTGTCCGTAAAGTGATCCAATGGGACATAGTCATACACTTTAATTCCCTAACTTTTGCCTGCACCGCCCTTTCAGATTTTCAGTCCATCGGGAAACCCTTTTGTGCCCAAGTCGCCATTTCGGGTTTTCAACTTGTCGGGTGTACAATTTTTTTTATTTTATCCCTAATTTTTGCCCGAACCTTTTGGTTCGTCAGGATGCCCTTGTTTTGTTTAGGTATGTCAACCTAACGGGTCTGTTATGCGTAGTATCATTTAACTATGTCCGCGTTCGCAGGATGCATCAGGTCGTCACCATCCATGGTGGTCAAGATTATTGCCTCACCAGAGAAAATGTTCTTGATTACAAATGGTCCTTCGTAGGTAGGAGTCCATTTGCCGTTGGATCACCTTGTGGCAATATGATGCATTTGATGACTAAATCCCCAACTTGATACACTTGGCGTCTGAATTTCTTGTTGAAAGCCTTGATCATCCGGTTTTGATACATTTGAACATGGAAAATAGTAGTAAGTCCCTTTTCATTAATCAAGTTTAGTTGATCAAGTCGAGTCTAGATCCAATCGTCTTTGTTCAACCCTGCATCCTTCATAATCCTCAGAGAGGGGATCTGGACCTCGATAGGCAAGACGACCTCCATGCCATAAACCAGAGAATATGGTGTTGCCCCAGTTGATGTGCGAGCTGTGGTATGATACTCGTCTTTGTATGTGACTGTCATTTTCTGTATGATCTTTTTAATGTTCTTATTTGCAGCTTCGACAACACCATTCATCTTTGGCCGGTAAGGAGAAGAATTGTGATGCTGGATCTTGAATTGCTCGCACAAGGCGGTGATCATAATGTTGTTGAGATTTGTACCATTTCCAGTGATGATCCTTTCCGGGATACCGTACCGGAAAATAAGATTTTGCTTGATGAAACGGGCAACAACATTCTTGGTAACGGAAGCGAAGGAAGCTACTTCAACCCACTTTGTAAAGTAATCAATGGCCACTAGGATGAAACGGTGTCCATTGGAGGCCGTCGGCTAGATTTACCCAATCATATCAATCCCCCGCATAGCAAAGGGCCAAGGAGCCATCAAGACATTCATAGGAACCAGAGGTAAGTGCACCTTGTCAGTATAAATCTGACACTTATGGCAGGTTCGAGAGCGTTGATAGCAATCTGCTTCCATGGTAGACCAGTAATAGCCTACCCATTGGATTTTCTTTGCCATCGTATGCCCACTGGAGTGGGTGCCAAAAGTGCCTTCATGCAATTCGGCCATAATCCTTTCAGCTTCAACCTTATCTACACACCGAAGTAACACAGAGTCATGATTGCGTTTATACAGGATGCCATTACTAAGGAAGAACATAGCAAAGAATCTCCTTAAGAACTTCTTATCATTGAATGAAGCTCCTTCTGGATATTCTTGAGTCTCGAGATACCTCTTGACTTCGTGAGACCAAGGCTGGTCCACTACTTCTTAAGTATTAATCTCGTGAGAGTGTTTTGGTTCATCTATTCATTCAATGGTGATTTGGGGAGCCTCGTTATCCCAATTAAGTTTAAACATAGATGACATTGTAGCTAGTGCGTCCGCTAGCTGATTTTCTTCTCGCGGGAAATGCTCGGAGGTAATCTTCTCAAAATGTGGTAGTAATGTCAAAACATGTTCTTTGTAAGGGACAAGGTTAGGGTGTTTGGTGTCCCATTCCCCTTTGATCTGACTGATGACCAAAGCTGAATCTCCGAATACATCCAAGGATTTAATCCCCAAGTCTATGGAAGCTCTGAGACTAAAGATGCATGCTTCGTATTCTGCCATGTTATTTGTACAATTGAAGCAGAGTCTTGTAGTAAAGGGAGTATGACATCCATCAGAAGATATGGGAACAACACCGATACGATTTCCAAGTGCATTGGATGCTCCATCAAAGAACAGGGTCCATCGGGATCCTTGTTCAGGTCTGTCATATGGCCTGAATTCTTCACAGTTGTCTAATGTCATGATGTCTTCATCTGGAAATTTGAATTTCATGGACTGGTAGTCTTCTATAGCTTGGTGAGCAAGGTGATCGGCTAATACACTTCCCTTTATTTTTTTCTGGGTAGTACTGTATGTCGTATTCCGTCAGAATCATCTGCCACCTTGCTATTCTCCTGGAAAGAGCAGGCTTCTCGAAGACGTATTTTATCGGATCCATTTTAGACATCAATAGGGTAGTATGAGTTAGCATATACTGTCTTAGCCGGCGAGCAGCCCATGCCAGAGTGCATCATGTTTTCTCGAGCAGTGAATATCTTGTTTCACAACCAGTAAACCTTTTGCTCAGGTAATAAATAACATGCTCTTTTTGGCCAGACTCGGCATGCTGCCCCAATACACACCCCATTGAATTTTCTAAAACAATTAGATACATGATTAATGGTCTTCCCTCGACTGGTGGCATCAACACAGGAGGCTCTTGTAAGTATTCTTTGATTTTGTCAAAAGCAACTTGGCATTCATCATTCCATTTGACTACTTGATCTTTCTTCAATAGTTTGAAGATTGGCTCACAAGTAGCTGTCAGGTGAGAAATGAATCTGGCAATATAGTTCAAACATCCCAAGAATCCTCTGACTTCCTTCTCAGTACGAGGGACAGGAATCTCTTATATTGCTTTAAACTTAGAAGGATCGACTTCGATACCTTTGTTGCTGACGATGAAGCCTAGGAGTATACCAGACCGTACTCCAAATGTGCACTTGTTTGGATTCAACCTCAGCTTGTACCTCTTCAGTCTCTCAAACAGTTTTTGTAAGTGATCAAGATGCTCTTCTTCTGTCTGAGATCTGGCTATCACATCGTTCACGTAGACCTCTATTTCGTGATGTATCATGTCGTGAAATAGAGCTACCATGGTACGCTGATAGGTTGCCCCAACGTTCTTTAGTCCGAATGACATTACCTTGTAGCAGAATGTGCCCCATTGTATGACAAATGTTGTTTTTTCCATGTCCTTAGGCGCCATTTTGATTTGGTTGTATCCTGAAAATCTGTCCATGAAGGAAAACACTTTGTGTTGTACCGTATTGTCAACTAGGATATCAATGCGGGGGAGTGGAAAATCATCCTTAGGGCTCGCCCTATTCAAATCTATATAGTCCCCACACATTCGCACTTTGCCGTCTTTTTGGGTACGAGGACAACATTGGCAACCCATTGGGGGTAAGAGCTGACAACCAAGAATATAGCGTTGAACTGCTTCATGACTTCTACTTTAATATTTTCTGACATATCAGGTCTCATGCGGTGAACCTTTTGCTTTACTGGCCGACAATCTTCTCTTGTAGGAAAACAATGTACCACAATGTCTGCATCAAGTCCCAGAATGTCTTCATACGACCAGGCAAACACTTCAACATAATCGTGTAATAACTGAATCAGACGCTCCTTTACCCTAAGTTCCATATTGGCACCCACTTTGACCTCTTTTTTATCTTCTTCGGTACCTAGGTTGATTTTATCCACAGGTTCCTCGTGAGGTTGAATGGTTCTCTCTTCTTGTTGTAGTAGTCTGGCAAGTTCCCCTGGTACTTCACAATCTTCCTCACCTTCGTCTTCGGCTTGGTAGATTAGATTCTCAGAGTCACAATAGGCCATAAAAGCATCGTTACCCATGGGATCTCGAATGGGTGTATACCTTCATTGTGAGTGTGGGTATGTGTAAGGGTATATCTATCTTTGAAAGAAAATAAAATGTAAAAGAAAAACAATAAGCATAAAAGTTTGTATGCGAAAACGTCCATGATTCATTGATGTCATATGAAAATTAGATAAATACCCTTACAAATGGACCATTGTGCCTCGGGTAAGACACAAGGTTTTAAGAGTGTGAATTGTTTCAATATTATAGATCCAACAAAATATAAAGACAAATTACTGTGGGATAAAGGTGATCGGGACAAAGTCTCTAGCCTCCCAATTGCTGAGCCCTCCATTGATAGTTAGGAATATCCAGTCCTCCAAGTCACAACTATCTTCATCATCTTCTACCGCGTTGACTTCACGATTGCTGATCTTCAAGGGTGGCCCTCCAGCACGAGCATGATGTACATCCTTTTGAGCACTTGAAGTGAAACCTAGGCTAAACTTGTCAGACTTATATGGGATATCTGGGAGCCGTCCCCAAATAGTGCACCCTCCTTCTTCTACCACTGCTTTGGCATTCTTCAGAGATGACATCCGGAGTGGAGGCCTTGTAATCTTGGGAACCTGAGATACAGTCTTGGTCACTGCCACATCTTGGGGGACCTCTTCAAAGTGTTGAAATGGAGTTTCAATAAATTCACCATCTAATTCCACATATCTGAAGGAATTGAGATGGATGATCATGTACTCTTCCTCTCCTTGAATGGTGATAATCTTCCCTTGAACTGGACACTTCAATATTTGGTGCAACGTAGAAGTAACAGCGCCAGCATTGTGGATCCATGGTCGGCCTAGCAGGTGGGAGTATGAAGGGCGGATGTCCATTACATAAAAAGTTGAATTGAAAGTTTGGGTTCCAACCGTTATGGGGATATCCACTTCCCCGTGCACCATCCTTTTCGAGCCGTCAAAAGCCATTACTACTATGTTGCTTGGCTTTAATGTCATTCCCTCGCAGTCAAGTCTATCAAGAGCTTTTTTAGGCAATACATTCAGAGATGAGCCAGTGTCCACCAACACATGGGCCATGGTTGTGCCCCTACATTCAACTGAGACATGCAATGCCTCATTATGCTTCCTTCCCCTCGGCATTAAATCAACATCCGAAAAACCTAGACCATTGTCCGCAGTTAGGCTGGCTACGCAGTCTTGGAACTGATCGACAGAGGTCTCTTGAGGTACATGGGCGATCTTCAGGAATTTTACCAAGGATTTTGCATGCGCCTCAGAACATAGTAGTAATGCCAGCATGGAGATTTTAGAGGGAGTTTTCCCCAATTATTCAACTACATCGTACTTGCTTCTCTTAATGATATTTAGGATTTCCTCCATTTCTTTCTTGGAGGTCTCAGGGATAATCAATGACTGAGCCTTCGTCCAGACAAGCTCAACCAGAATACTTTACCCTCGAGTCTCAGTTAACTCAGCAACAGGAGTGTCAATAGGAATGATAATAACTTCGTCAATAGGAGTATTAGCATAGATGATTATGGGTGTGAGAGTAACCTTTGGAGCAGCCACAAGGATGATTACGGGTCCAAAAACAACCTTTAGGGGAGAAATTTCTGGAGAGAAGATCCTACCACTTCGGGTAATTTCTCTAGTTCCAGAAATATTACTAACGTCGGAATCCACTTTCTCAGAATTTAACTCTTTGGTGGTTGGCCAGTCTTGATTGATACCATGGTAGTAGACATCCCCTCCATAATTCCATGGTACAGTTTTGTCTAACACATATGGGACTGGTCCAGGCATTGTGATTATTAAAGGAGTTACTTTCGGAACTGATGTAATTCTAACGGGTCTTTTGGTGGAGACCCTGGAAGAATTGGCGGAAATGGTAATGATAGAAACATCTTCAAAAGGGATAGGTGGGACATGAGTCTTTTCAAACAAAATTTCTTTGTTATCTATTAGCACTGAACGCCTACTTACAACAAAGGATAACCGGTTGGTGAGGACAAACAAAGATGGAAAACTTCATCACAACCCGGGAACACACCGACATTCAAAAAATTCATTTTAATAGTCATAAGTGGGGTCATGAGTTCATCAATTAAAGTAACAAACAATCCTTCTTCAATGGCATTGGTATTGTGGCCATGTCTGGGCATAGGGGCAGAAATTACATTTGGCTTTTTGGGTGCATCGAACTCAATTTCTTTTGCTTCAATGAGGTCTTGTATTTTGTTCTTTAGAGCCCAACAGTTATTAGTATCGTGACCAGGACTTTCAGAGTGATATGCGCAACGGGCATTGGGATGATAGTGAGGCGATGTTGTATTGGGGTTTTTTGGAGCTTCTTTCAAGGTCGCCAAATTGGATCTTAGTAGATGCGACAATAGTTAAGACGGGGTCATGTTGATTCTGGTGAACTGCCTGACTGGCCTTTCCATCCTTGGTTGATTATTTCTTTGCTGATAAGATGCGGGATTAGGAATCATAACAGCCCCCACCATTGGTTGACGCTCGGCCCTAACTTGGTTTCTTTACGGATATACAGCAACCACCTCTTTCTTTCCAATGAAAGGCTTCCTTACAGTTGTAGAAGAAGACGAATCTTTCTGAATGTTTCCACTCTTTATATCAGCTTCTACCCTTTCTCCGGTCAATATTAGCTCAGTAAAGCCTGCAAACGAACTTCCAATTAGATGGTTGAAGAAATGACCAGGCAAGGTGCCCAAGAACATGTCTACCAACTCTCTCTCAGATAGAGGGGGTTGAACTCTTCCATCCAAG
The DNA here is from genome assembly GCA_948472305.1 of Vicia faba. NCBI lineage: Eukaryota > Viridiplantae > Streptophyta > Magnoliopsida > Fabales > Fabaceae > Vicia > Vicia faba. The sequence continues at coordinate 364,744,927 of OX451736.1, forward strand.
TCTCTCCATTTTTGTGCATAGTCCTTGAAACCTTCATTGGAAACCATGGCCATACTCTGGAATTAAGTACGGGTAGGCGCGAGATCAACATTGTATTGGTATTGCTTGTAAAAGGCTATAGCAAGATATTCCCAATTATGGATGTTGGCTCTTTCTAGTTGGTAAAACTAATCAAGTTGAGTTCCAGACAAATTGTCTTGGAATAAGTGCATCCATAAGTCTTTATCAGCGGTATGGGGTTGGATTTTCCTCACATATGACTGGAGATGCATTTTAGGGCATGAAACTCTGTCATATTTGGTGAACACATGTGCTTTGACTTTTGGAGGAATCACAATCCCCGACACTAAACCCAATTCCTCAAAGTTCAAGCCAGGCACCTTTTGGATTTCCATCGCGCTCAATCGCTCTTCGAGATGTCTATACTTGTCTTCAGCTGGAGGGTATTGTTCTTCAGAGTAGTCTTCTTCTTCCTCTTCCTCTTCTGATTCAGACGGGACAACTGTTTCCTTGCCTTTCCCCTCCTGATTGTCTTTTTCACCAGATGTTGTTGTAAAGTTTAAGGTCCTTCTTGTTTGCTCATGAAATCTTCTCCCCATATTCAGGACTCCAGTTACCTTCTTTGTCTTCTTTTTCCCCTCTTCAGCCAGTAAAGTCTTCAATTCTTCTTGTCCCTTGGCTAGGGCCAAGAGCAACTGCTGAAAGTGTCTATTCTGAGCTTGGAGATCCTTCACTGTTTGCTCAAGATCCATCTTACTGAAATAAACAGTAGAGAGATTAGGAGACTTGTTGCAAAAGACCTGCTTATGTTATGATGAATGGTATATGCATATGTAATGATTTCAAGGATTTCAAAGATTCAAATTTGTTTTAGAAAAAAAGGAAACACATGTTATATTAATAAGTTAAAGCTTGAATACATCAATGCCTCTTAGGCAAAATAATACAAAAACTCTAAGATAAAAAGGTAGTACGCATCCTCTTTGGTGCAATGTAGGCATTCAGAGTCTGCTCCTCATGAAGTAGCCTAGTGAGTTCCAAAACCTTCTTCTCGCTTGCGTAGAATTGGGCTTCGAAAGTATCTCGCTCTCCCTTGAACTGTATTCAATCCCTTTGTAAGTATTTAAGGGATGTGGGCATGTCAGGATGTAGGACAGTGTATGGAACATCTCCCTCTATGACAAGCTCAATGATTACAGGGAGGATGGAGGGGTAAGGCATCATAAGACTCTGAGCACGAGTTCGTACCCGTTTTAGGTAAGGCTCAAGAGGGATGGAATTCTTGAGCCCCAAAGTCTTGCTATCTACCTTGTTCAACATTCTCCAAGCTCGGATAAATCTCTGACGAAGACCTTGATCGTCGTTGTCGTAGTCAAATACCAAACCTTGAATCAGCATTTCATGCGGGCCATCCCTCAGAGCATAACCAAACTGTCTTAAGGCTAAACAAGGGTTGTAGGTGATTCCTCCCCTAATGCCAAGTAAAGGGATATTAGGAAATTCTCCATAATGGTCGACAATAATAACATTATCTTTGGATCAGGAGCACCAATGATTGTCTAAATGTTTGAGCGTCATCAACCTTTGTGGCCACCTTGAACCTTGCTCATTCTTTAATACAGATTGGGGAAGATGCAAAATAAACCACCTTGCCAAGAGATGGGTGCAACACATGAGAACACCTCTTTTCCTCATTGTGCGAGTGTGAAAAGGGTTACGGGATATAAAGATTTTAACGACGTTGACATATATGAGTTGGTTAGGATTTGGAAACAAAACCATCCCATAGATAAGGAGAGCCACAATTTCCCCAAAGGCTTGCAAGTCCAAGGAATTCCAACAACTTTGGTCTTTCTCAAACAGGAACTTTGCTAGGAAACCATTGACACCACTCCTTGTTTCCCAATGAGTTATGACATCAGATGAATGCAAGTGTAGAGCTTGGGCAATCTCTTCTGGCTTTGGGTCTCTTTCCGTACCGTTGAAAGGTAGTTGATTGAGAATGATAATTCTCAAGAGTTGGGAGAATTCTTCCAAAGTAGGCATAAGTTGATAGTCGGGAAATGTGAAGCAATGATGCAAATGATCAAAGAACTGAAAAAGCACCTTCATCATATCCTCATCTGTGTTGGAGGTGACCAAGTTGAGTAGGCGACCATGTCTCTCGGTGAATGGAGAGTTTTCAGGAATCCTTGAAGCTAGCTCCTTAAGTTGTGGAGGGATCCTCACAAGGTCGACTTGAATAGTTTTCCTGCGAAGTGAATCCATATCCTACAAAACAAGAAACAAAGATGAATCCCAAAATCCTTGAAATGGTTAGTGGATATATATGATGTTCATGATGTTCATAATGTTATGTACAAGTATGCATATACAAACAAACAAATCCTTAGGTTTAGGCTTGCATGGAGTTTTATAGGTAAGTACCCTCTTGAAGTTTAGTTGGCTTAAACCTGTCCTAGTAATAGTAACCGGGTTCTAAGGAGCTCAATATCACTGGATTGTTTCCTTGGTCATTATTTCAGCACAAGCCTCTTTAATGGCGACCAAAATATCCCAAGAAACCAAACCTCAATGAGTGTAGTATCGAGTATCTACCAACTTCAAAGCCGCTCATCTCACTACATCCTAAAGGCCAAGTTGGTCAAATAAATTTTCTAAAAGTTCATTAGTGCTTCATGACATCACTCAGCGGCCCCGTATTCTCTTTGATTAACTCAAAGGATACCGGTACCCACAAATATGTAGCACTAACATAGCTATTTCTTAGACCATGTCGGTATACCCTGCACAGTTTCCACAACGTATTGCTACTTACCTATAATGTATCCCAAATCCGGGTAGAGGATTCAAACCGAAACAAAGAAACATAATGTAAAGCATACAAGTCAAACAATGTAATCAAATAGATGTGATCTATCCCTCAGGTAACCCCACTTTTAGAATATCCCCAGCAGAGTCGCCAGTTCTGTGATGCGGTGGGAGAACTGACTTAAGGGTTTTGTGTTTGATCGCAAATGTTGCGGTTAGTAAGAGTCGCCATCGACTTTTATTTTATCCAAAAGGAAAGGTGAAAAAGCACAGGAAAGACCTTTGAGATTGTTTCTTGGGTTCGGGGGGTAGATTATAAAAAGGGAAGGTATTAGCACCCTTTTTATCTATGGTTTTCCATGGGCTCTTAGTTACTTGCTAGATCACTTGCTTTTGTTTGAAATTATGATTTGTGTGGTTTTTGAAAGTATTTTGTAAAGAGGCCATTTCTTAGGCAATCTTTGTAATGATTCTCGTTCGTAAGAATGTATACAAAGATGTTTGATCTTTTGAAAATGTTTTCAAGTTTTGTAAGATTCTTTGAAAGTGTAAGTGTTTGTTTTTGAAAATAGCAAGAATGTTTTGTTTGAAATGGAGAAAGTAATTAGGAGCAATCTACCTACTCAAATGTATTTCTTGTTTTTTTTTCTTTGACATTGTTGTCTTACCATTGATTTCGTAAGATACTCTATCTTTGGATGTTAACGGGATGGGCGTGGATCATTGTATAACCATGATTAGCAATATTGCAAGGTATCTTAGCATTCTTTTTTGAGGGACTAAGATCATTTGTAAGGCAACTTTGAATAGCGTCATCGAGGGACTATGATCTTGTATTTGTTTGTTTTTGCTAAGATACCTTGTGTAATGCGGTGGGAGAACTTAGTTGATTGTTTTGCGTTTGATTGCAAATGTTGCGGTTAGCAAGAGTCATCATCGACTTTTCTTTTATCCAAAAGGAAATGTGAAAAAGCACAGGAAAGACCTTTGATATTGTTTCTTGAGTTCGGGGGGTAGATTATGAAAAGGGAAGGTATTTGCACCCTTTTCATCCATGGTTTTCCATGGACTCTTAGTTACTTGCTAGATCACTTGCTTTTGTTTGAAATTGTGCTTTGTGTGGTTTTGAAAGTGTTTTGTAAAAGAGGCCATTGTTTAGGAAATCTTTGTAATGATTCTCGTTCGTAAGAATGTATACAAAGATGTTTGTCTTTTTGAAAATGTTTTCAATTTTGTAAGATGTTTGGAAATGTGTGTGTTTGTTTTGAAAATTGCAAGGATATTTGTTTTGAAATGGAGCAAGTAACTAAAAGTAATCTACCAACTCAAATGTCTTTCTTGTTCATTTTCTTTTCCTTTGATATTGTTGTCTTACGATTGATTTGGTAAGCAACCCTATCTTTGGATGTTAACGGGACGGGCGTGGGTCATCGTATATCCATGATTAGCAATGTTGTAAAGTATCTTAGCATTTATGAGGGACTAAGATCATTTTTTTAAGGCAACTTTGAATAGCGCCATCGAGGGACTATGATCTTGTATTTGTTTGTTTTTGCTAAGACACTTTTCATGCGTAATATGGCCATTTTTGTATAAGGCAACCAAGTGGAGTAACCCTAGGGGTGCTTGTGTGCAAGTGTGTCATTTTCATGCTTGATTTTGTCTTGGATTAGGGTTTTCTATTTGGTTGATTTTATCTTGCCATACAAACCCTAATTACTAGCATGTTATATAAAAGCGATAAATTGCGAAATTTAAATGTCCTATGCTATTACAACATTTGTGGGAGGGGGGTGTACAATTTACAAATGGGGATTTGCGATAATATAAACCTAATTAAGCTATTACAACCAAATTGAATAAGTACAAATATTGGAATAAATAATATACAAGATAAATTAAATATGCAAAGATGTATGAATGAAAAGAAGATTTTGTTTGGTTTTTTAATGTGAAAAAAGTTTTAACCTAAACCTAATAAATGAATCAAGATTATCTAAGATTAATTAGGAAAAGAAATTAGTTTTAGAAAATATTTCTTGTAAACCCTAATTCTATTTGATTAAAAGGGAATAAATTTCTTTGAAAAAAAAAGTAAGTATTTTTGTATTTTTTGTCTTGAAAAATAATATGTGGTATTTTGGTCTTTTTGTATTAAAGTAATATGTTTAATAAATATGAAGAAAATAAGTATTAAAACTAGTTCTAAATTAATTCACCAAGTTATTTAAGAAAAATAGATAATATATATAAATAAAGAAAAATATTTTTATTGAGAAAAATGAAATAAAATAAGTCAAAATAAAATCTATCATTTTTATGTTTTTTATGATTTTTAATATTAAGAAAAATATATTTGATAAAATAAAAATGAAAAAAAAATAAGTAAATAAAATATTTGGGTCAGGGGGTGCTGCAAGCAAATAGGGGTAGGAAGTTAGATAAAAAACAACAAGCCCAACAGTCAGAAGCCCATGCTGCAAGCTAGCAAAAAAAAGTGGAAAAATATGAAAAATTGCAAAAGGCAGCGCCAAGGCTCGAACCCACGACCTATGACATTTTTGCGCTCTGCCTTACCACTTGGGTGGCTGTACATCCGTTCATATAAACAAAGGCATAAATATATATTAGAAAACGCCCCTGAAGGCAACTTCATCTTCAACCTTGAGCCATGGCCGGACCACCTGTAACTCTCTCATTTCTCCATGAAAATGGAAAGTCCAAACATGAAAATGATAGTGTTTCTTCTCACGAGTTCAACCATCTAACTTATGTAAACTAACAATCAAAGATCATAGCTAATTTTGCTTTCCCTAATTTAAAACCTAATTTTTACAGAAAATTCAAATTCAAAATTTTCTATACACAATGAATATAAATGAAATCTATGAACATGGTTGGCCTTAGTGCAAGGATATCTACATTTTGTTTTCACAAATCAAGACCAAAGGATGCTTGTATGAAGAGATAGAAGTTTGAGTTTTTACCTCTTTCAGTTGAGATCGTGAATGGAGTTTAAACAAGTTTTTAGAAGGCCTGAGGATCTGTTTAGCTTTCCTGGACCTCCCTGACTGTGTTCCAATCTTTACTTTGCCTTGAAATTTCCTGAATCTCCCTAGTCAAGTCAACCTGCAAGCTTGAAATGTAAAAATGGCAGATGGAGGAGGAGAAGTTAAAGTGAGGGGACAGGGGTCTGGAACACTTAGATATGATGTATATTAAGTGTTTTGGTGGTTAAAATTCAAAATGCACGAGTAGTTTTTGAGATTGCTATGTAAGGTGCAAAATTGCAAGTTATGGCAGATTTTCAGTGATAGAATGTTTGGGAGAGTTTTGGAGCCTTAGAAATCATGTGTTAGGTGGTAATACATTTTTGTATTAGTATGGAAAAGGTTAGACATCAAGCTTCCTCAAGATTTCTGAGTTATAGCCTTTTGGCTCTATTGCTTGCTTTTGAAGAAAAGTGAGGAGACAAGTCTCTATGTGTTTGTACAAGCCTGGTCTGAGTTGGTAGAGGTTCTAGACACATTGATTTTGGTTTATAGGGTTTCTGTGTGCAGAAAGAACAAGTGAAAAGCTCAAGGAGTTGACAATTGCAAAAGTTGTGCTTTATAAAAATGGAAATGGCAACTTTGTGCCATAAATGGAAATGTAGCTTGGACAAAGGCTCTAATGCTTGGATTAAAGCTCTATCAGCTGTGTAAACATTTAATTATGGAGTGAGAAACAATTTTGAGGCCTGCAAATCAAAGATTATGCAGCCTAGGCTTGAATTTGAATTTTGGTTCATCATGAAATGGCTTGAAATCAAAGTGAGAAATTGCCAACTTCATCTCTTCGATTCTCCCTACTAAAGAATGATCTCAATGAGTTCTTAGACATTTTGGAAAGCTTGAAATGTGATATACAACTCATCTTTGAATTTTTCAAATATTACCCTTGGAACTATGTGAAAAATTGGCATGAAGTTAGGTCAAAAACCTGCCTAACTAGGGCAAAATTTCACTAAGTTATTTTAGTTTATGAGCATGTATTCACAAAATTATATCTTGAGATACAAGAATCTTTAGGAGAAATTGTATGAATAAAAGTTTTATATTTCATGGAGATCTGCAACTTTCATGTTGGGAACTTTCTTTGAATCATCTTTTATCATGGTGAAAATTTGGCTTAAAGTTGAGAAAAAATAAGAAATTTTCTATACTTAGAAAAATTTCTAAGTTAAGAAATTTCAAATTTCAAAACAAAAATCTTCAATCCCTGATTCCTTGATGAACAAGTTTCACATTTTGACATGTTTTGATGAATTATGATCTTTGGCACTTGATTTTGACCAAAAAGTCAAAGTTTGACTTTTCAGTATACATTTTACTTTTGATCAGTTGACTGAAAAATTCATCTGTCAACCCAATGGATTTGCAATGTTTTGAACCATGTAATTAGGTTAAGATGATGCAATTGAACTCTTGAGATCATGCTTTAAACCAATTAACCATTTGCTAGGTCAAAAATCAGAAATTGCCCTTTCTCAATCAAAACCCTAATTTTGACCATTTTGCCCCTTTTGATGATTTGATCAAATTTCTTGAGGAATTATGGTCCAAACTTGATCAAATGATACATATTGTCTAAGATGTTGATGTGGATAAAATATTATGAAGTTTGACTGTAAATTGGCCATGGTTGACTTTTTCCCCAATACAACTGATTTTTAGGTCAACTGCCCAATTGACTGATCAAAAGTGTGATTCAAGGCTTGAAACTTGACATGAATAATCTTGGGGGTCCATAATGATCCTTGAAAGTCATATGAAGCATTGATGGTCCAAAAAACCCTTGTTCAAACTCAAACCCTAATTTTGGTCATCAGTACATGAGGAGGTGTTTTGAGTTGATCAAACCCTAATGCAGTCTTGAGTTTAAGAGATCTTGTGAGGAAATATTTGATAAGTGAGAGGGAAAATTTTGGGGTACAACAGCTGCCCCTGTTCAATCTTCTTAAGCCTGAAGAGTTAGTTTGGCGAGTTTTGCCATTCGTGACTCGAAGGTGGAAGATGATTAGACACTAGAGTACCCATAAATTTGCACTCAATGATGTGATGATAGAAGGAATGGGCTTATAGATGCTATTTGGAGAGGTGATAGAAAGTTGTGGGATATGGGCTTAAATATACCATCAAAGGTAATTGTTGAATTGTAATTTGTAAGCTGAAAGAATGAGTACCAAAATGGCGTCCGTGTCTGGACCGTATCCGTACTGTATCTGGAAGAGGCTTTGATTAAATATTAGAATGGCCTCCATGTCTGGAGCATATCTGAATTGTAGCTGAGAGTTGATTTTGAATGAGTACCAGGATGGAATCCGTTTCTGGAGCATATCTGAATTGTATCTTGAAGTTGATTCTGAATGAGTATCAGAATGGCATCCATGTCTGGAGCGTATCTGAACTTGTTTGTATGAACATCAGAATGGCATCCGTGTTTGGAGCGTATCTGTACCATATTTGAAAGTTGAATCTGAATTAGTATCAGGATGGCATCCGTGTCTGGAGCGTATCTATATTGCATCAAGAGGTTGAATCTGAATGAGTATCAGGATGGCATCCGTGTCTGGATCGTATCTGTACTACATCAAGAGGTTAAATCTGAATGAGTATCAGGATGGCATCCGTGTCTGGAGCGTATCTGAACTGTATCAAGATTGAATATTGTTAACAGTAGTTGTTAATCTTATCTTTAAAAGGGTGAAATGTTAGATAAAACATAATGTTTATGTTGTATGAAATGCATAGTATAATGCATTTGTGTTATCAATGTTTGATATATGGATGCAATGTATGCGTATATGAGCTAGTTTGCTGTATTGCTGTTGGATTGGGGAAAATAAATCTCTGACTGTTGTTAAGGATATGTAAGTATAAGTCCTCATGTTGTAAAGTCTAAGTGTTGATGAATTTTTGTCGAGAGAAATAAACTCTGTTGTAAGGAAAACATCATTTACTGCTTGTAGAATCCTGTTGGGGAATCCTGAGAAATTTGATGACTTCTACTAGGGATTCACAATTTGAAACTATGTTCCGCTGGGGATTTAAATGACGTACTGTAGGGATTTACTTATGGAATAGCTTAGAGATATTTTCCTATTCTTTCAATCTATCTGTAATTGTCTCTTTTCATTTTGTTTATTTGTAAACAGTAATTATGTTCAAATGCATATGCTCAACAATGAATCATTGGACATTTTTGTAAACAAAACAAGCGTAAAGAAAAGACAAATAGTTTTTGCACTTTCAAAGGAATATTTTGTATTGACTTTGAATAAGTATTTTTTTTACAAGGAGACAAACATTCTAGTAAGAGAATGTTGTCGTAAAGAAGAAAATTTTGATACAAAGAAAAGATAGCTATGTGTGACAATCCCATGGGGTTTACATTCTGCTATAGCCTTCGTATCTCCGAGTGTCTTGTCTATTTGTTGCCTTGTCTGAAGTTGATTGAATTGATTAGAAACTCTGAGTTAGTAAATGTAAGCCAATGTTTGTCCATAAAGTGATCCGACGAGACATACTCATACGCTTTAATTCCCTAACTTTTGCATGGACCGCCCTTTCGGGTTTTCAGTCCATCGGGAAACCCTTTTTTTCCAAGTTTCCCTTTCGGGTTTTCAACTTGCCGGGTGTACAGATTTTTTTTGTTTTATCCCTAATTTTTGCTCGAACCTTTTTGGTTCACCGGGATGCCCTTGTTTTTCCTAGGTGTGTCAACCTAGCTGGTCTCTTATGCGTAGTATCTTTTAACCATATCCGCGTTCGTAGGGTGTGGCAGGTCGTCACCATCCATGGTGGTCAAGATCATTGCCCCACCGGAGAATATGTTTTTGATCACAAATGGTCCTTAATAGGTAGGAGTCCATTTTCCCCTGGGATCACCTTGTGGCAAGATGATGCGTTTGATCACTAGATCCCCAACTTGATACACTTGGCGTCTGACTTTCTTGTTGAAAGCTTTGATCATTCGTTTTTGATACATTTGACCATGGAAAACAACAGTAAGTTTCTTTTCATCAATAAAATTCAGTTGATCAAGTCGAGTCTGGATCTAATCGTCTTCGTTCAACCCTGCATCCTTCATAATTATCAGAGAGGGGATCTGAACCTTAATAGGCAAGACAACTTCCATGCCGTAAACCAAAGAATAGAGTGTTGCCCCGGTTGATATGCGAGCCGTGGTACGATATCCGTGGAGAGCGAATAGTAACATCTCATGCCAGTCTTTGTATGTGACAGTCATTTTCTGTACGATCTTTTTAATATTTTTATTTGCAGCTTCTACAGCACCATTCATCTTCGGCCGATAGGGAGAAGAATTGTGATGTTGAATCTTGAATTGCTCGCACAAGGCGGTGATCATAGTGTTGTTGAGATTTGTACCATTGTCAGTGATGATCCTTTTGGGGATACCGTACCGGAAAATGAGATTTTTCTTGATGAAACGGGTAACAACGTTCTTGGTAACAGAGGCGAAGGAGGCTGCTTCCACCCACTTTGTAAAATAGTCAATGGCCATTAGGATGAAGCGGTGTCCATTGGAGGCTGTCGGCTTGATTTCCCCAATCATATCAATCCCCCACATAGCAAAGGGCCAAGGAGCCGTCAAGACATTCAGAGGAACCGGAGGTACGTGCACCTTGTCAGCATAAATTTGACACTTATGGCAGGTTCGAGAGTGTTGATAGCAATCTGCGTCCATGGTAGACCAGTAATAGCCTGCCCGTAGGATTTTCTTTGCCATCATATGCCTGCTGGAATGGGTACCAAAAGTGCCTTCATGCAATTCAGCCATGATCTTTTCAGCTTCAAACTTATCTACGCATCGAAGTATCATAGATTCATAATTGCATTTGTACAGGATGCCATTACTAAGGAAGAACTTAGCAGAAAATATCCTTAAGAACTTCTTATCATTGATTGAAGCTTCTTCTGGATATTCTTGAGCCTCGAGATACCTCTTGACTTCGTGAAACCAAGGTTGGTCCATTACTTCTTCAGTATTAATCTCGTGACAGTGTGATGGTTCATCCTTTCGCTCGATGGTGATCTGGGGAGCCTCGTCATCCCAATTAAGTTTAAACATAGATTACATTGTGGCTAGAGCGTATTCTAGCTGATTCTCTTCTCGCGGGAAATGCTCGAAGGTAATCTTCTCAAAATGTGGTAGCAATGTCAAAACATGTTCTTTATAAGGGATAAGGTTAGGGTGTTTGGTGTCCCATTGCCATTTGATCTGACTGATGACTAAAGCTGAATCTCCAAATACATTCAAGGATTTGATCCCCAAGTCTATGGCAGCTCCGAGACCAAAGATGCACGCTTCGTATTCCGCCATGTTGTTTGTACAATTGAAGCCAAGTCTGACAGTAAAGAGAGTATGACACCCTTCCGGAGATATGACTACAACACCAATACCATTTCCGAGGGCATTGGAGGCTCCATCAAAGAACATGGTCCATCGGGATCCTTGTTCAGGTCCGTCATATGGCCTGAATTCTTCATAGTTGTCTAATGTCATGATGTCTTCATCCGGGAATTCAAACTTCATGGACTGGTAGTCTTCTACAGCTTGGTGAGCGAGGTGATTAGCTAGTACACTCCCTTTTATAGCTTTTTGGGTAGTATACTGTATGTCATATTCTGTCAGGATCATCTGCCATCTCGCTATTCTCCCAGAAAGAGTAGGCTTCTCGAAGATGTATTTTATCAGATCCATCTTAGATATCAACAAGGTAGTATGAGTCAGCATATACTGTCTTAGCCGGCGAGCAACCCATGCCAGAGTGCAACAAGTTTTCTCGAGCAGTGAATATCTGGTTTCACAGTCGGTAAACCTTTGGCTCAGGTAGTAAATAGCGTGCTCTTTTCGGTCAGACTCGTCATGCTGCCCCAATACACACCCCATAGAATTTTATAAAACAGTCAGATACATAATCAATGGTCTTCCCTCGACTGGTGGCATCAACACATGAGGCTCTTGTAAGTACTCTTTGATTTTGTCAAAAGCAACTTGGCATTCATCATTCCATTTGACTACTTGATCTTTCTTCAATAGTTTGAAGATTGGCTCACAAGTAGCTGTCAGATGGGAAATGAATATGGAAATATAGTTCAAACATCCCAAGAATCCTCTAACTTCCTTTTCAGTACGAGGAGAAGGCATATCTTGTATTGCTTTTACCTTGGAAGCATCGACCTCAATACCTTTGTTACTGACGACAAAGCCTAGGAGCTTAACGGACCGTACCTCAAATGTGCACTTGTTTGGATTCAACCTCAGCTTGTACTTCTTCAGTCTCTCAAACAGTTTTTGTAAGTGATCAAGGTGCTCTTCTTATGTTTGAGACCTGTCTATCATATCGTCTATGTAGACCTCTATTTCATAATGTATCATGTCATGAAATAAAGCTGCCATGGCCCGTTGATATGTTGCCCAAACGTTCTTTAGTCCGAATGGCATCACCTTGTAGCAGAATATGCCCCACTGTGTGACAAATGTTGTTTTCTCCATGTCCTCGGGTGCCATTTTGATTTGGTTTTAACCTGAGAATCTGTCCATGAAGGAAAACACTTTGTGTTGTACCGTATTGTCAACTAGGATATCAATGTGGGGGAGTGGAAAGTAATCCTTAGGGCTTGCCCTAGTCAAATCTCTGTAGTCCACACACATTCGCACTTTGCCCTCCTTTTTGGGCACATGAGCAACATTGGCAACCCATTGGGGGTAAGAGGTGATAGCCAAGAATCCAGCATTGAATTGCTTCATGACTTCTGCTTTAATCTTTTCTGACATATCAGGCCTCATGCGACGAACCTTTTGCTTTACTGGCGGACAATCTTCTCTTGTAGGCAGACGATGTACCACAATATCTTTATCAAGTCCTGACATGTCTTCATATGACCAGGCAAAGACTTCGACATAATCATGCAACAACTGAATCAGACGCTTCTTGATACCGGGTTCCCGATTGGCACCCACTTTGACCTCTTTTTTATCTTCTTCGGTACCTAGGTTGATCATATCCACGGGTTCCTCGTGAGGCTGAATGGTTCTCTCTTCTTGCTGTAGTATTCTGGCAAGTAGATTAGATTCTCAGATTCACAAAAGGCCATAGTAGTATCGTTACCCATGGAATCTAGAATGGATGTATACCTGTATTGTGAGTGTGTGTGCGTGTAAGGGTATAGCTATCTTTGAAAGAAAGTAAAAAATGTAAAAGAAAAACAATGAGCATAAAAGTTTGAATGCGAAAATGTCCATGATTCATTGATGTCATATGAAAAATGAGATAATAACCCTTACAAATGGACCATTGTGCCTCGGGTAAGACACAAGGTTTTAAGAGTGCGAGTTGTTTTGAATATTACAGATCTAACAAAATGTAAAGATAAGTTACTGAGGGATGAAAGTGATTGGGATGAAGTCTCTAGCCTCCCAATTGTTGAGCCCTCCATTGACAATCGGAAAGATCCAATCCTCTAGGTTGCAATCATCTTCACCATCTTCTACCGCGTTGACCTCACGGTTGCTAATCTTCAAGGGTGGCCCTCCAGCACGGTCACGGTGCACAACCTTTTGAGCACTTGAAGTGAAGCCTAGGCCAAACTTGTCAGACTTATACGGGATGTCTGAGAGTTGTCCCCAGATAGTGCATCCTCCTTCTTCTACTACTACTTTGGCATCCTTCAGAGATGACATCCGGAGTGTAGGCCTTGTAATCTTGGGAGCAACCTTAGTCATTGACACCTCTTGCGGGACCTCTTCGAAGTGTTGAAATGGAGTTTCAATGAATTCACTGTCCAATTCCACATATCTGAAGGAATTGAGATGGCTAATCATGTATTCTTCCTCTCCATGTACGGTGATAATCTTCCCTTGAACCGGGTACTTCAGCATCTGGTGCAGTGTAGAGGTAACAGCGCCAGCATTATGGATCCATGGCCGACCTAGCAAGTAGAAGTATGAAGGGCGGATGTCCATCACATAAAAAGTTGAATTGAAGGTTTGGGTTCCAACCTTTATGGGAATGTCCACTTCCCTATGTACCATCCTCTTCGAGCCGTCAAAAGCCCTTACCACTATGTTGCTTGGCTTCAAAGTCAACCCCTCACAGTCAAGTCTGTCAAGAGCTTTTTTGGGTAATACATTCAGGGATGATCCAGTATCCACCAAAACATGTGCCAGAGTGGTTCCCCTACATTCCACTGAGACATGCAACGCCTCATTATGCTTTCTTCCCCTCAGCGTCAGAATAGCATATGAAAAACCTAAACCATTATCCGCAGTTAGGCTGTCCACGCAGTCTTGAAATTGATCAGTAGATGTCTCTTGCGGTACATGGGCTGTTTTTAAGAACTTCACCCATGCTTTTGCATGCGCCTCAGAACACAGTAGTAATGCCATCATGGAGATCTTAGAGGGAGTTTTCCCCAATTGTTCAACTACATCATAGTTGCTCCTCTTTATAATTTTTAAGATCTCCTCCATTTCTTTATTGGAGGTCTCAGGGATAGCCAATGACTGAGCCTTCGTCTGGACAGGCTCAACCATAACACCTTTTCCTCGAGCCTCGGTTAACTCGGAAACATGAGTGTCAGTAATAATGATTACAGGGGTTGTAACAGCTTTGTCAATTAGAGTACTTGCAGAGATGATTATGGGTGTAAGAGTAACCTTTGGAGCCGCCACAAGGATAATTACGGGTCCAGAAACTGCTTTTGGGGGAGAAATTTCTGGAGAAAAGATCCTACCACTTCGGGTAATTTTGCTAGTTCCGGCAATGCTATTGACGTCAGAGTCTTCTCTCTCAGAATTTATCTCTTCGGAGGTCGGCCAGTCTTGCTTAATACCATGGTAATAGACATCCCCTCCATAATTCCATGGTATGGTCTTGTCTGATGTATATGGGACTGGCACAAGCATTGTGATTATTAAAGGAGATGCTTTCGGAACTGATGTAATTCTAACGGGTCTTTTGGTGGAGACCCCGGAAGAATTGGCGGAAATGGTAATGATAGAAACATCTTCAATAAGAATAGGTGAAACAGGAGTCTTTTCAAACAAAATCTCTTTGTTATCTATCAGGCACTGAATGCCTGCCTTCAACAAAGGACAACTAGTTGGTGATGATAAGCAGAGATGGCAAACTTCATTACAGCCCGAGAACACACCGACTTTCAACAAGTTTATCTTAATAGTCGGAAGTGGGGTCATGAGTTAATCAACTGTGGTTATAAACAAATCTTCTTCAAAGGCATTAGTATTGTGACCATGTCTGGGCATGGGAGTAGAAATGACATTTGGCTTCTGGGCACATCAAACTCAATTTCTTTTGCTTCAATGAGGTCTTGTATTTTGTTCTTCAAGTCCCAACAATTATTAGTATCGTGACCAGGACTTTCAGAGTGATATGCGCAACGGGCATTGGGGTGATAATGAGGGGATGTTGTGTTAGGGTTTTTCGGAGCTTCTTTCAAGGTTACCAAGTTGGATCTTAGAAGATAAGGTAATACTTGAGACGAAGTCATGTTGATTCTGGTAAACTTCTTGACTGGCCTTTCTACCCTTGGTTGATTATTTCTTTGTTGATCAGATGTAGGCTTTGGGATCATAACAGCCCCCACCATTGATCGTCGTTCGGCCCTATCTTGGTTTCTTTGCGGATATACAACAACCACTTCTTTCTTCCCGATGAAAGGCTTCCTTACAGCTGTAGAAGAAGATGTATCTTTCTGAATCTTTCCATTCTTTATACCGGCTTCTATCCTCTCTCCAGTCAATATTAGTTTAGAGAAGCCAACAGACGAACTTCCGATTAAATGATTGAAGAAGCGACCAGACAAGGTGACTAAGAACATGTCTACCAATTCTCTCTCAGATATAGAGGGTTGAACTCTTCCAGCCAAATCTATCCATTTTTGTGCATAGTCCTTGAAACCTTCATTGGACACTATGGCCATACTCCGGAGTTGAGTACGGGTAGGCGCCAATTCAGCATTGTACTGGTATTGCTTGTAGAAAGCTGCAACAAGATCTTCCTAATTGTGAACATTAGCCCTTTCTAGTTGATAGAACCAGTCAAGTTGAGTTCCAGACAGACTGTCTTGGAAAAAGTGAACTCATAAGTCTTTATCAGTGGTATGGGGTTGAATTCTCCTCACATATGATCGAAGATGCATTTTAGGGCATGACACTCCACCATATTTGGTAAATATAGGAACTTTGAATTTCGGAGGAATCACAATCCCCTACACTAGTCCCAATTCCTCAAAGTCTAAGCCTGGTACCTTTTGGATTTCCATCGCGCTCAATCGCTCTTCAAGATGTTTATACTTGTCATCAGCTGGAGGAGACTGTTCCTCAGAGTAGTCTTCCTCTTCTTCCTCTTCTTCTGATTCTGACGGGACAACTGTTTCCTTGCCTTTCCCCTTTCCTTCACCGGATGTTGTTGCAAAGTTCAAAGTCCTTCTTGTCTGCCCATGAAATCTTTTTCCCATGTTTAAGACTCCGGTTACCTTCTTTGTTTTCTTTTTCCTCTCTTCAGCCAGCAGAGTCTTCAACTCTTCTTTCCCCTTGGCTAGGGTCATGAGCAACTGTTGAAACTGCGTATTCTGAGCTTGAAGATCTTTCACGGTTTGCTCGAGATCCATCTTACTGAAATAAATAGTAGAGAGATGAGTAGACTTGTTGCAAAAGACCTATTTATGTTATGATGAATGATATATGCATATGCAATGTTTTCAAGGATTTCAGAGATTCGGATTTGTTTTAGACAAAAAAGGAAACACACGTTATATTAATAAGATAAAGTTTGAGTACATCAATGCCCCTTGGGCAAAATAATACAAAAGCTCTAAGATAAAAAGTAATGCACATCCTCTTTGGTGCAATGTAGGCATTCAGAGTCTGCTCTTCATGAAGTAGCTTAGTGAGTTCCAAAACCTTCTTCTCGCTTGCGTAGAATTGGGCTTCGAAAGTATCTCACTCTCCTATGAGTTGTATCCAATCCCTTTGGAGGTCTTCAAGAGATGTGGGCATGTCAGGATTTAGGATAGTGTATGGAACATCTCCCTCCATGACAGGCTCAATGATTACTGGGAGAATGGAGGGGCAAGGCATCATAATATTCTGAAAGCGAGTTCATACCCACTTGAGGTAAGGCTCAAGAGGGTTGGAATTCTTGTGTCCCAAAGTCTTGCTATCTACCTTGTTTAACATCCTCCAAGCTCGGATAAATCTTTGGCGAAGACCTTGATCATTGTTGTCGTAGTCGAATACCAAACCTTGAATCAGCATCTCATGTGGGCCATCCCTTCGGGCATAACCAAACTGCCCTAAGGCTAAGCATGGGTTGTAGGTGATTCCTCCCATAATTCCAAGTAAAGGGACATTAGGAAATTCTCCACAATGGTCGACAATGATAACATTTTCCTTGGAACGGGAGCACCAAAGAATGTCTGAATGTTTGAGCTTCATCAACCTTTGTGACCACCTTGAACCTTGCTCAATCTTTAAGACTGATTGGGGAAGATGAGAAATAAACCATCTTTCCAAGAGAGGAGTGCAACACATAAGGACACCTCTTTTCCTCATTGTGCGAGTGTGCAAAGAGTGTAGGATATCCCCTAGCAATGTAGGCACTAGGTTGTGTGATATAAAGATTTTGACAGCGTTGATATCTATGAGTTGGTCAGGATTTGGGAACAAAACCATCCCATAGATGAGGAGGGCCACAATTTCCTCAAAGGCTTGCAAGTCTAAGGAATTCCAACAACTTTGGGCTTTCTCAAACAATAACTTTGCTAGGAAACCTTTGACACCACTCCTTGTTTCCCAATGAGTTGTAACATCAGATGAATGCAAGTGTAGAGCTTGAGAAATCTCTTCTGGCTTTGGATCTATTTCTATACCGTTAAAAGGTAGTTGATTGAGAATGGGAATCCTCAAGAGTTGGGAGAATTCTTCCAAAATAGGCACAAGTTGATAGTTGGGAAATGTAAAGCAATGGTGCAAAGGATTAAAGAAATGAAAGAGCACCTTCATCATATCCTCATCTGTGTTGGAGGTGACCAAGTTGAGTAGACGACCATGTCTCTCGGTGAATGGAGAGTTCTCAGGAATTCTTGAAGCTAGCTCCTTTAGTTGTGGAGGAATTCTCACAAGGTTGACTTGAATAGTTTTCCTGCGAAGTGAATCCATTTCCTACAAAATAAGAACAAAGATGAATCCCAAAATCCTTGAAATGGTTAGTGGATGTATATGATGTTCGTGATGTCCATGATGTTATTTACAAGTATGTATATACAAACAAAGCAAACAAGTCCTTGGGTTTAGGATTACATGGAGCATTATAGGTAAGTACCCTCTTGAAGTTTAGTTGGCTTATACCCGTCCTAATAATAGTAATCGGGTTCTAAGGAGCTCAATATCACCGAATTGTTTCCTTGGTCATTTTTTCAGCTCAATCCTCTTTAACGGCGACCAAAATATCCCAAGAAACCAAACCTCAATGAGTGTGGTATCGAGTATCTACCAACTTCGGACTGCACCAAAGCCAGTCATCTCTGTGATACAGTGGGAGAACTGACTTGAGGTTTTACGTTTCGTCGCAAATGTTTCGGTTTAGCAAGAGTCACCACCGACTTTTATTTTATCCAAAAGGAAAGGTAAAAAAGCACAGGAAAGACCTTTGATATGTTTTCTTGAGTTCGGGGGGTAGATTATAAGAAGGGAAGGTGCTAGCATCCTTTTCATCCATGGTTATCCATGGGCTCTTAGTTACTTGTTTAGATCACTTGCTTTGCTTTTCCAATTGTTTGAAATGGTGCTTTGTGTGGTTTTGAAAGTATTTTGAAAAGAGGCCATCGTTTAGGCAATCTTTGTAATGATTCTCGTTCGTAAGAATGTATACAAAGATGTTTGTCTTTTGAAAAATGTTTCAATGTTTTGAAAGTTGTTTGGAAATGTGTTGTGTGTTTTTAAAAATAGCAAGGATTGTTTGCAAATTGGTCAAGTAACTAGGAGCATCTACCTACTCAAATGTCTTTCCTACACATTTTTATTCCTTTGACATTGTTGATTTACCATTGATTTTTTAAACAACCCTATTTTTGGATGTTAAACGGGATGGGCGCGGGACATCGTATAACCATGATAGCAATGTTGCTAGGTAACTTGGCATTTTTTCCGAGGGACCAAGATCATTTGTTTTTAGGCAACCTTGTGTAGCGTCATCGAGGGACTATGATCTTTTGTTTTTGTTTTGTTTTTCCAAGATAACTTGCATGCATACCATGGCCATTTTTAGGCAACAAAGTGGGTGAAACCCTAGAGGTGCTTGTGTGCAATGTGTGTCATTTTACATGCATTTTGTTTGTCTTGGATTAGGTCATGCTATTTGTTTAATTTTTGTCTTATCATACAAACCCTAATTTACTAAACATGTATATAATGCGATAAATTGCATAAAGTAAATATAAGCTATTACAACAATATTATGGGAGGGGGGTACAAGTTTGAATGGGGGATATTGCTCAAAATAAAACCCTAAAAATTATTACAACCCAATTGAATTTATTATACAATAAATAAATAAGCAATTATTTAAATATGCAATAAAATGTATGGATGCAAAATGTTTTTTTGTATTAATTTTATATATGTAAAAATAAAATTATTTAAGTCCTAAAAATAAGAAAAATAATAATATTATTTTTGAAAAGGGGAAACCTAGTTTTTTTGATTTAAAGGAAAATATTGTTTTCTAATATTATTTTTGTCCATTTTCTATACAAGTAAATATTAAATAATATTATTAACAAATATTAAAAATTAACATATGTATGAGAATAACATTTTATGTGTATGAATAATAAGAATAAAAATGTATAGTATTTTTTTAAAGAAAATAAAGTATAAAATCCTAACAAACTATTTATTATGCAAAAAATAAAATAAAAAATAAAATAAAATGCAAAAAATAAAGAAAATATTTTTTGTGATTTTTTAATATTCAGAAAAAAAAATAAATGCAAGTCAAAATATAAAATATACAAGAAAATATAAAAAATAAAAGAAAAAGGTCAGAGGGGTGTAAAAGTAAACCGGGGGTGCAAAAAGTAGAAACAAAAAAGGCCAGGAACAAAAAATCCCAAGACAACATCTTCGTCCATGTCCTTGGTTCCTTTCCAGCGCGCACTTTTTCAAACCTGCAACTCTCACATACGTGCACAAAAGCAAAAACCCATAACACAAAACATGTAGCTTATGATCTCACGATTCCAATGATATAAGATTTGAAACCGAACTCTAAAAGATCAAAGAGAATTTTATCACCCCTAATTTCTGACCTAAATTTTTCATGAACTTCAAGCTTCAAATTCTCATTACTCAGTTAATATAAATAACAACTATGCCTATGTACAGCTTAAGCAAGTTAAGGACTACATCTTTGCTTCACAAATAGTGACTTAAGGATGCCTAAATAAGGAGATAGAGATTTGAAAAATACCTTGTTCAACTGAGTTTGGATATGGCAATGTGGGGGCTTTGAGTGAGGCCTGAAGATCGTGTGAGCTTCCTTGAAGTTCCCTCAAGCTATCCCAATGCTCAACTTGCCTTGAGGGTGCTTGAAACTCCCTGTAGAAGTCAACCTGCAACCTTCAAAAATGAAAATGGTGAAGCTTGAAATAGGGGTTACAGTTGCAAGACAAGGGCCTAGATAGTTTAGATGTGATGTATGGAAGGTGTTTCAAGTGTTGAATTAATAAACGCATGAGCCAATATTGATTTGGCAAGAGTTCTGCAGAAGATGCCCTGTTTGGGCAGAGACTTGAGTTTTTTTTTTGTGTTTTTCAGTGTTTGGGATGTTAGGCAATCGTGTATATTCTTGCAACAAGTTTCTGAAGTTATCTAGAATAATGCCAAGGCCTCTCTTTATCAGATGCACAAGTTATCTTGAATTTTTCCAATTTGCTTGCTTTTGAAGAAAGTTGACATAACTTATGCCAAAGTGTTGTACTTGCTAGCTCTAGGGCTGCAAGGAGTTGGTATACTTTGCCTGATGTTTGTGGATCTTGCTTGCAACAAAAGATCAGGTCCATGGCTCAAGAATTGAAAAGTTGCAAAAAGCATGCTTTATCAAAGTAGTATTGTTAACTTTATGCCATTAGGACCTGTAATACAAGGTACAAGCATGCTAGGATATGATTTTCAACTTGAACCATTGTGAAAATGGCTTGAACAAAAGTGACAAATTGCCATTTTCTCTTCTTCGATTCTCTCTAACCACAAATGATCTTAGAGAGTTCTTGGACATTTTAGAAGCTTGCAACATTCTCTACAATCCATCTTTGAAATGAAACTTGAGATACCTCTTGGAACTAGGTGAAAAGTTGCCATGAAGTTAGGTAAAAAACTTGCCTAAAATAGGGCAAAATTTCAATAAGTTATTTAGTTCATGGACCCCTATTCACAAAATCATAACTTGAGATCCAGGCATCATTTAGGAAAATTTTGTGAAGAAAAGTTGTAGATTTCATGGAGGACTACAACTTTCATGTTGGAAGTTTTCTTTGAATCCAATTGCATCATGGTGAAAAAGTTGGGAAAAGTTGGAAAAAAATAAGAAATTTTCAACACTTAGAAAAATTCTAAGTTATGAAAAATTTCAAATTAAAACCCTAATTTTCAAAATTAGGTTTCTTGGTGAACAAGGTTCACATTTTGACATGTTTTGATGAATTATGACCTTTGGCACTCGATTTTGACCAAAAAGTCAAAGTTTGACTTTTCAATGTACAGTTGACTTTTGATCAGTTGACTGCAAAATTCATCTGTCAATCCTATGCATTTGAGATCTTTTGAACCATGTGATTAGGTCAAGATGATGCCATGGGGTCCTTGAAATCATGCTTGAACCCAATTGGTCATTGGTTAGGTCAAATATTAGAAATTGCCCTTCTACAGTCAAAACTCTAATTTTGACCATTTTGCCCTTTTGATGATTTGAACCAATTTCTTGAGGAGTTATGATCCAAACTTGATAAAATGGTACATAGGAGCCTAGAATGTTGTTGTGGATAAAAAATTATGAAGTTTGACTGTAAATTGACCATAGTTAACTTTTTCCCCAATACAGCTGATTTTTAAGTCAACTGTCCAATTGATTGGGCAAAAATGTGATTCAAGGCTTGAAACTTGGTATGAACAATCTTAGGGGTCCAAGATGGTGTATAGAAGTCACATGAAGAATTGAAGGTCCAAAAATCCTTGTGCAAACTCAAACCCTAATTTCAGGTCATCAGTGCATGGAAATGTCTTGAGTTGAGCAGACCCTAATCTGGTCTTGAATCCAAGAAGTCTTGTGAGGAAAATATTGATAATATAAGAGGGAAAATTTTGGGGTACAATAGCTGCCCCTGTTCAATCTTCTTGAACCTGAAGATTTAGATTGGCGAGTTTTTCCGTTCGTGACTCGAAGGTAAAAGATGATTGGACACTAGAGTGCCCGTAAATTTGCACTCGTCAAATTGTAATTAAGGGAATGGGCTTAAAGATGCCATTTGGAGAGGTGATAGAATCTTGTCGGAGATGGTCTTAAAGATGCCATCCAAGAATGTTTGTTGAACTGCAAGTTGTAAGTCAAAAGAATGAGTATCAGAATGGTGTCCGTATTTGGAACGTATCTGAACTGTATCTGGAGACTGAGTCTGTATGAGCAATGGAATGGCGTCCGTGTTTGGAGCGTATCCGAGTTGTAACTGTATTTGAATCTTGAATGAATAACAGAATGACTTCTGTGTCTGGAGTGTATGTGTATTGTATCTGAATCTGAAATTTGAATAAGCGACATAATGGCATCCGCGTCTAGAGCGTGTCTGAGCTGGGGAAAAGTCAGGATAAGTGACAGAATGACAACCGTGTATGGGGCATATCTGGACTGGGATCTGAATAAGTAACAAAATGACTTTCGTGTATGGAGTGTATCCATACTGTATCTTGATTTTGAATTCTGAATGAGTAATAGAATGACTTCTGTGTCTGGAGTGTATATTTACTGTAATCTGAATAAGTAGCAGAATGACTTCCGTGTCTGGAGTGTAACTAGACTGTATTTGAAAGTTGTTGAGATCTGAATGAGTATTATAATGGCAGCCTTGTCTGGTGCATATCTGTACTGTATCTGAAATCTTTGAACATTGTTAATGGTAGCTGTTAGTCTTATCCTAAAAAGGGTAAAATGTTAGCTGAAACACAAAGTTATGTTGCATGAAATGCATGATGCAATAAGTGTGCTTTATCAATGTTTATGATATATGAATGTAATGTATGCGCATGTAAGCTGATTTGCTATATTTGAGGAAAATAAATCCTTGATTGCTGAGGATAAGAAATCTTTGGCGGATGGGGATAATAACTCCCTGACTGCTGCCGGGGAAAATAAATCCTTGACCGCCGCTGGAGATTCAAAATATTTGATTGCTGAGGATGAGAAATCCTTGGCGACTGTTGGGGGATTAAAATCCTTGATTACTTCTATGGGGATATGAGGATCCTTCATGTCTTGAAGTTGGAGCATTTGACAAAAATTATGTTGTGAGAGTAATGCCAAACTGCTTGAATAATCTGCTTGGGGAATCCATAGAACTTTAATAACGTCTACTGGGGATTACACAAAGGGAATCCTTATTCTGCTTAGGAATAGAGAAAACTCTGATGACTTCTGCGGGGAGTTAAGAATGAGAATCTTCATTCTGGAGACTTTACTAGGGAGTAATAAAGCTCTGCGGGAAGAAGGCTTACTGTTGGGGAGTAAGTTCATGAGTTTGGATTGTCTGCCACTCTACTGGGGAATCAACCCAGGCTGGGGAGAGACAAAAGTTAACTGTTATCCGGTTGATTTTCAGAATTCAAGACAACTTGCTGGGGAATGTGGAGAGAACTGAATGGTCTCCACTGGGGATTGATAGTTGGAAATCTTGACTCGACTGGGGAAGAAGGTTTCATCTCCGTTGAGGATCTGTAGTTCAAAGTTTTGGCTCCGCTAGAGATTGGGAGTTTGAAGTTTTAACTTTGATGGGGATTAAGTGTTTGAATTCTAGCTCCGCTGAGGATCTAGATGATGTATTGTAGGGATTGCTCATGGAATAACCTAAAGACGTTTTCCTATCCTTTATGTGATACGGTGGGAGAACTGACTTGGGATTTTGCGGTTGTGTTTGCAAACGTTTTGGTTTAGCAAGAGTCGCCACCGACTTTTTATTTATCCTAAGGAAAGGTCAAAAAGCACAGGAAATACCTTTGAGATGTTTTCTTGGGTTCGGGGAGTAGATTATAGTATTAGCACCCCTTGTATCCAAGGTTATACATGGGCTCTTAGTTACTTGCTTAGATCACTTACTTTGCAGTTCCATTGTTTGAAATGGTGCTCTTCAATTGTTTGAAATGGTGCTTTGTGTGTGATTTTGAAAGATGTTTTGAAAAGAGGTCATCGTTGTGGCAACCTTTGTAATGATTATTGTTTGAATGTATACAAAGGTGTTTTTTGTATTTTTGAAAAGTTTTCAATGTTTAAAAGTAGGGTTTTGAAATTGTGTTGTGAAGTGTGTTTTGAAGATAACAAGGGTGTTTTTTTTTTTGCAAGTTTTGATCAAGTAACTAAGAGTTGTCTACCCTATTTTACTCAAAGATCTTTCTTATGTTTTTAGCCTTTTTAACAGTGTTGTTTCACCATTGTATTTGGTGAACAACCTTGTGTTAGGATATTAAACGGGACAGGCGCGGGTCATTGTATAAACCAAGATAGCAATAGTGTCAAGTATTTTTGGCAATTTTCTTGAGGGACTTGATCATTTTGTGTAGGCAACTCAGATAGCGTCATCGAGGGACTATGATCTTTTGTTTGTTTTTGTTTTTCCAAAGTACTTGACATGCATACCATGACCTATTTTTGAAGGCAACAAGTGGATTGTAACCCTAGGGGGTGCAAGTGTGCATTGTGTTTATTTTCATGCCTTGTTATCTTGGATTAGGTCAAACTAATTGTTGATTTTATTTTGCATACAAACCCTAGGTCTAACCATGGCATAATTGAAAGCTTTTAAAAGTGCGAGAATTTAAATCCTACACTATTACAACATGATATAGGGAGGGGGGTACAAATTTAAATTGGGGGTTATTTTGCAAGAAAATAAATTCTAAATTATTACAACCAAATTGAATGTATAGGATACAATATTTAAATGTACAATAATTAAATAAAATACAATAAATAAATGTTAGATAAAATGTGTTATGCAAAAAATATTTTTATGTATGTAAAAAGTATTTTTAAATGTGAAGTGTAAATAAATAAAAAAAAGGGTCAATTTCAATTATTTTATTATTTAGGGAAAAAACCCTAATTTCTTAAATAAATGGCATTATTTATTATTTATATACAATAATGTATCAATTTGTAAAAAAAATAAAAGTATATTATAAAAAGATATTTTTAGTGTAAAATATTAATAAAGATGAAAATGTATTATTTTTGTATTTTTATCTTAATTATTTAATAAAATAAATTTTATATATATATATATATATATATATATATATATATATACATATATATATATATGTATATATATATATATATATATATATATATATATATATATATATATATATATATATATATATATATATATATATATATATATATATATATATATATATATATATATATATATATATATATATATATATATATATATATATATATATATATATATATATATATATATATATATATATATATATATATATATATATATATATTAAACATATTAAATGTATAAAAATAAAAATTAATTATTTACAAAAATGTGTATATTTCAAGAAAATATTTTCAAGTGTGTATAAAAATAATAAATAAAAATGAACATATTTTTTACATTATTCTTTAAGTTTTAATAAAAAGAATATAAATTATTTATATTATTATGCTAGTAAAATAAAAATAAATATCAAATAAATATGAAAAAATATAAAAATAATTTTTTGGCATTTTTTATATTTGGACATAAAATAATAAAGTCAGAATAAAAAATAAAAATATCAAAATGACAAATATACAAATAAATGGGCCAGAGGGGTGTAAACTGAAAATGTATGTGTGAGAAGCAAAAGCACTCAGGCCCAACCCAAACAACTTCATCTTCTTCCTCAGTTCAAACAAAACGCGCGTTCTGTACATCAAATGCTATCTCCTGATTCCTTGATTTTTTGACAAAACTCATAACATGAAACTTGTAGAGCATCAAACAACGAATCCAACCATATAAAAAACTTAAGCTAACTCTCAAAGACCAGAGAGAATTTCTCTGGCCCTAATTCTTAACCTAGTTTTTTCAGAAAGTTCATGAACAAAATTCTCCTAGCACGATTAATATAAATGAAAACTAAGCACATGTATGGTTTCAGGGCTATGAGTACAACATCTTTCATTCACAACCCTAAGTCTAACTATTCCTAAATAGAGAGATAGAAGTTCATGAAATACCTGTTTCAGTTGACTTCGAGTTGGACAATGCAGCAACTTCCAAGGGTGTTTGAGGTTCTTTTGAGCTTGCCTGAGGTCCAATGAAGCTTTCCCAATGCTTGGCTTGTTTTGAAGTAGCCTGAATTGTGCTACAGAACTCAACCTGCAAAGCTTTGAAACAAAAATGAAAATATGTGTTAATGGTGTTACAACTAGCAATGGAGGTCTGGAATAGTTCAGGTGGGTTAGTTGGAAGGTGTTTGAAGTATCTTTGGGCAAAACGCACGATGGAATTTGAAGATGGCTTGCAAAATGCAGAACTGGCCCTGTTTTGCAAGAAAATGGGGAATTTGTGCACAAGGAGTTTTGAGAGATCAAGGGCTCGTGTTTCTGGCTTGCTAGGGTGTATGAAAACTGTTTGACAACTTGGCTTGATTTGGTTTTATCAGATGTGTGTGTTCTCTTGTTTTTGACAAGTTGCTTGGTTATGAAGCAAAATGAGAAGTGACTAAGAGCAGGCCTGTACAGGCTAGATCTAACCCTGCATACATTGTGCAAGCTTGGCCCCATTTTTGTGGATTTGGGTGACAGCATAAGATCCGGTTCAATGCTCTAGGATGTTGTTTTGACATAAAGCAAAGTTCAAGCAAAAATGGCATTGTTACTTTTTCCATTTAAGGCTTAATCTAGTGTACAATACCCAAATGACCAAGACAATGCCTTGGCTCAATGAATTTACATTAAATTATGGAACAAAAGCTGGTTTAGAGGCCTGTAATTGTGAACCAAGCTAGCTAGATCAGATTTGGCAAGTGGTATGAACATGTATTGGCCATGGATCAAAGTGAGTTTTTGCCAATTTCAAGCATTCGATTCTCCCTAACCACAAAGTTGTTTGAGGAGTTCTTGGACAATTTGGAATTCTTGCAACATGTACTACAATCCATATTTGAAATACAACTTAAGACTCCAAGTGTAACTATGTGAAAAATGGCCAAGAAGATGGGTAAAAATCCTGCCTAAACTAGGGCAAAATTTCTCTAAGTTAAAAGTTTTAGGTACCCTTGTTCCAAAAATCATAACTTGAGATAAAAGCTTCTTTTGAGAAAACTTTGTGAATAAAAGTTGTATACTTTATGATGGACTACAACTTTCATGTTGCAATTTTTGTTTGAATCCATTTGCTTCTTGGTGAAAAAATGGGACAAAGTTAGGCAAAAATAAGAAAATTTTATAACTTAGAAAATTTCTAAGTTATGAAAATTTTCAATTTTAAACCCTAATTTGCATTTTTGGGTTTCTTGATGAACAAGTTTCATAATTTGACATGCTTGATGAAAAATGACCCTTGGCACTTGATTTTGACCAAAAAGTCAAAGTTTGACTTTTCAGTATACAGTCAAATTTGATCACTTGACTGAAAAATTCATCTGTCAATCCTATGCATTTGAAATCTTTTGAACTTGTTGAATGGGTAAAGACAATGTCATTGAGTCCATGGTTGAGCTTTATTTGCCATTGGCTATGTCAAACAGTCAAAAATTTCTTTTGTACAGTCAAAACCCTAAAAATGACCATTTTGCCCTTTTGATGATCTGATCAAATTTCTTGTGAAATTGTGATCCAAACTTGATCAAATGGTTCATATGGGTTCATAATGTCAATTGGCCACAATTGACCTTTTCCCCAATACAGCTGATTTATAGGTCAGCTGTCCAATTGACTGGGCAAAAATTTGAATCAAGGCTTGAAACTTGGTATGGACAAACTTGTGAGTCCAACATGAAGTATGAAAGTCAATTTGGGCATTGTAGGTAAAAACATCACTGTGCAAACTCAAACCCTAATTTAGGTCAACAGTGCAAGGAGGTGTCTTGAGCAGAGCAAACCCTAGCTTGATCTTGAGTTCCAAGAGTCTTGTGATGAGAAATGTTGATGAAATGAGAGGGAAAATTTTGGGGTACAACAGTTTCCCCTGTTCAATCTTCTTGAACCTGAAGAGTTAGATTGGCAAGTTTGCTTTTCGTGACTCGAAGGTAAAAGAGGATTGAACACTAGAGTTCCCGTAAATTTGCACTCGTCGAAACATAGATAAGGGAATGGGCTTAAAGATGCCATTTGGAGATGGTAGAATCTTGCTGGAGATGGGCTTAAAGAAGCCATCCAAGAATGTTTGTTGAATCGCAAGGTGGTAGGTGAGAAGAATGAACATTAAAATGGTATCCGTGTCTGTAATGCATTTGAACTGTATCTGGAGACTGAGTTTGTATGAGCGAAAGAATGGCGTCCGTGTCTGGGGCGTATCTGAGTTGTAACTGTATTTGAGTTTTGAATGAATATCAGAATGACTGCCGTGTCTGGAGTGTATCTGTATTGTATCTGAATTTTGAATGGGCGGTAGAGAAACATCCGTGTATGGAGCATCTCTGGGCTGGGGATAAATTCCGAATGAGTGACAGAATGGCAACCGTGTCTGGAGCGTATCTGGACTGTATCTGAAGTTGTGATCCGCATGAGTACCAGAATGACTTTCGTGTCTGGAGTGTATCTGAGACTGTAACTGGAATCTGAATAAGCGACAAAATGACTTCCGTGGCGACTGCACTGGGGAGAATCAAGCTTCTGGTGCAAGAGCCAGAATGACATCCGTGTCTAGAGCGTATCTGTGCCTGTAGTTGATAGTTGAATCTGAATGAGAGATAGAATGGCTGCCGTGTCTGGAGCATATCTAGTCTGTATCGGATTGCTGAAATCTGAATGAGTAGTAGAATGACCGCCGTGTTTGGGGTGTATCTGTACTGTATTTGACTTGAAATTCTGAATGAGTAATAGAATGACCGCCATATCTGGGGTGTATTCATACTGTATCTAAATAATTGTTAACAATAGCCTTTTAATCTTATCCTGAAAAGGGTAAAATGTTAGCTAAAACACAAAGTTATGCTGCATGATATGTATGATGTAATGAATTGTATTTCATTGATGTTTATGATATATGGATATAATGGATGCGCATGTAAGCTGAGTAGCTGTCTTGCTGAGGAAAATAAATCCTTGATAACTGGAGATAATGAAATCTTTGATTGTTGTCGGGAGAAGTAAATCCTTGACCAATGTTGGGGATTCCAAAAATCTTTGAATACTGAAGATGAGAAATCCTTGTTGACTGCTTGGGGATATAGGGAAAACTATGAAAATATCTACTGGGGAGTTAAAACCTAGGAGGCTTATGTTTGGAGAAATGAGACCGAGAATCTTTGATCTTGCTAGGAGATAACTCTGTGGGAAAATGTTCACTATTCTGGCTCCGCTGGGGATAGGATTTTCAAAGTTTTCGGGCTCCACTGGGGGTCTTGAAGCTTAACTCTGATGGGAATTTTGAAACTTTAACTTAGCTGGGGAATCAAGTTTGGAATGTACTGGCTCTACTGAGAATCTTGAAGCTTAACTTCGCTGGGGGAATACTCCAAATTTGAGCTTTGTTGAGGATCTGAATGATGTATCGTAGGGGACTTCTTCTGAAATGGCACAAAGATATCTTCCTACACCTTCAACCTATCAGTAATTATCTTTTTTCAATTTCGTTTTACTTGTAAGAAGTGATTATATTCAAATGCATATGCCTATTTAACAAACATTGGAAGTTTTCAAATAAAACATAAGTGTAAAAAGAAAAGAAAGACAAACAAATTTCTGCACTTTGAAGTATATTCATATTTAATTTTGTGAGTATCTTTGTACAAAGGAGACAAACATCCTAGTAAGAGAATGTTGTCGTAACATTTTTTATACAAAAGAAAGATGGCTATGTGTAATAATTCCATGGGATTCCCATTCTGCTATAGCCTTCACAACTCTGAATATCTTGTCCATTCGCTGCTTCGTCCGCCGATGACTGGATTGATCAGGAGCTTGGAGCTTGTTGGTGAAGAGGTTGTTCTCGGAGTGATCCGACGAGACATAGTCATACGCTTTAATTCCCTAACTTTTGCCTGGACCGCCCTTTCGGGTTTTCGATTCACCGGGAAACCCATTTTTGCCCAAGTGGCCCTTTCGGGTTTTCAACTTGCCGGGTGTACAGATTTTTTTTGTTTTATCCCTAATTTTTTCCTGAACCGTCCTTTCGGGTTTTCGATTCACCGGGATGCCCATTTTTGCCCAAGTCTCCCTTTCGGGTTTTCAACTTGCCGGGTCGTTTTATGCGTAGTATCTTTTGACTATGTCTGCATTCGCAGGGTGCGGCAAGTCGTCACCGTGCATGGTGGTCAGAATCATTGCCTCACCAGAAAAGATGCTCTTGATCACAAATGGTCCTTCGTAAGTAGGAGTCCACTTTCCCTTGGGATCACTTTGCGGTAGGATGATCCGCTTGATTACAAGATCTCCGACTTGATATACCTGACGTCTGACTTTCTTGTTGAAAGCCTTGATCTTAAGTTTTTGATACGTCTGACCATGATAAACAGTAATAAGTCGCTTCTCGTCGATCAAATTAAGCTGATCAAGCCAGGTTTGAATCCAATCGTCTTTACTCAAACCAGCATCCTTCATAACCCTTAAGGAAGAAATCTGAACTTCCATGGGTAGAACAACTTCCATGCCATACACCAAAGAAAATGGGGTTGCCCCTATCGAAGTACGTGTCGTGGTACAATATCCATGCAGAGCAAACAGTAACATCTCATGCCAGTCCTTGTAGGTGACTGTCATCTTTTGAATGATATTTTTGATATTTTTGTTCGCGGCTTCAACAACATCGTTCATCTTCGTCCGATAGGGAGATGAATTGTGATGATAAATCTTGAACTGTTCACATAGAGCGGTGATCATAGTGTTATTCAAATTCGTACCGTTGTCCGTGATGATCCTGTCAGGGATACCATACCGGCATATGAGATTCTGCTTGATAAAGCGGGCAACCACATTCTTTGTAACTGAAGCATAGGAAGCTGCCTCGACCCACTTGGTGAAGTAGTCAATAGCGACCAAGATGAAGCAATGTCCATTGGATGCCGTGGGCTTGATCTCTCCAATCATGTCGATTCCCCACATTGCGAATGGCCAAGGAGTTGTCAGAATGTTGAGAGGAACAGGAGGAATATGTACCTTGTCGGTATAGACTTGGCATTTGTGGCAAGTACGGGCGTGTTGATGACAATCAGCTTCCATGGTAGACCAGTAGTAGCCTGCCCTTAGAATTTTCTTAGCCATCGTATGTCCGCTCAAGTGGGTGCCAAATGTGCCACTGTGTATCTCGGTCATGATCAACTCTGCTTCAGCTTTGTCCACACAACGAAGTAGAACACAATCATGGTTGCGCTTATAAAGGATGCCATTGCTTAGGAAGAACTTGGCAGCAAATCTCCTTAAGAACTTTTTGTCATTGACAGAAGCTCCTTCAGGGTATTCTCTAGTCTGGAGATACCTTTTGATTTCATGAAACTAGGGTTGTTCCACTACTTCTTCGGTATTAATCTCATGACAGTGCGCAGGTTCGTCCATTCGCTCGATGGTAATTTGGGGAGCCTCGTCATCCCAGTTGAGTTTAAACATGGAAGACATCGTAGCAAGGGCATCTACTAGCTGATTTTCTTCTCGCGGGAAGTGCTCAAAAGTAATCTGCTCGAAATGAGGCAACAACGTCAAGACATGTTCCTTGTATGAGATAAGATTAGGATGCTTGGTGTCCCATTCTCCTTTGACTTGACTGATAACCAAAGCCGAGTCCCCAAATACGACCAAAGATTTGATTCCCAAGTCTATAGCAGCCTTGAGACCAAAGATGCAAGCTTCATATTCAGCCATGTTGTTGGTACAACTGAAGCAAAGTCGGGCAGTGAAGGGTGAATGGCAACCTTCCGGAGAAATGAGTACCGCACCAATACCGTTACCAAGTGCATTTGAAGCACCATCAAAGTACAGGGTCCATCGGGATCCTTGTTCAGGTCCGTCATATGGTCCGTTACCTTCGATGTTGTCCAATGTCATGATGTCCTCATCAGGGAAGTCGAATCTCATAGATTGGTAATCTTCGACGGCTTGATGAGCTAGATGGTCAGCTAGTACACTCCCCTTTATAGCTTTTTGGGTAGTATACTGGATATCATACTCAGTCAGAATCATCTGCCATCTAGAGATTCTTCCAGATAAAGCAGGCTTCTCGAAGATATACTTGATCGGATCCATCTTGGAAATCAGCAAAGTGGTATGAGTCAACATATACTACCTTAGCCGGCGAGCAGCCCATACCAAAGCGCAACAAGTTTTCTCGAGCAGTGAGTAGCGAGTCTCATAGTCGGTAAACTTTTTGCTAAGGTAATAAATGGCATGCTCTTTTTGGCCAGACTTGTCATCTTGGCCCAGTACGCACCTCATTGAGTTATCCAAAATAGTCAGATACATGATTAACGGCCTTCCTTTGACGGGTGGCATCAGAATAGGAGGTTCTAGGAAATACTCCTTGATCTTATCAAAAGCAACGTGACAATCATTGTTCCATTCAACTACCTGATCTTTCTTCAACAATTTGAAAATTGGCTCACAGGTAGATGTCACGTGAGAGATGAACCTCGCAATATAGTTCAAGCGTCCCAAGAATCCTCTAACCTCCTTTTCAGTACGGGGGGCAGGCATTTCTTGTATAGCCTTTACTTTAGCTGGATCGACCTCAATGCCTTTGTTGCTGACAATAAATCCCAAAATTTTACCAGACCTAACCCCAAAAGTGCACTTGCTCGGATTCAGTATGAGCTTATACTCCTTCAACCTGACAAATAGCTTTTGTAGATGATCAAGGTGTTCTTCTTCTGTCTGTGATCGAGCTATCATGTCGTCTACGTAAACTTCGATCTCATGATGTATCATATCATGAAACAAAGCTACCATGGCGCGTTGATATGTTGCCCCTGCATTCTTCAGTCCGAATGGCATCACTTTGTAGCAGAAGGTACCCCATTGTGTGACAAAAGTAGTTTTCTCCATGTCCTCGGGGGCCATTTTGATCTGGTTGTATCCCGAGAATCCATCCATGAAGGAAAATACCTTGTACTGAGCTGTGTTTTCAACCAAGATGTCAATATGTGGCAGCGGAAAATCATCCTTGGGGCTAGCCCTGTTCAAATCCCAATAGTCTACACACATTCTGACTTTGCCGTCCTTTTAGGCACGGGCACAATGTTAGCAACCCATTGTGGATAGGAAGTAACAGCCAGAAAGCCAGCGTTGAATTGCTTCATTACCTCAGCCTTAATCTTCTCAGACATGTCAGGCCTTATTCGGCGGACCTTTTGCTTGATCGGTGGACAATCTTCTTTTGTAGGGAGACGGTGGACCACGATATCTGTGTCTAACCCTGGCATGTCTTCATAAGAACAGGAGAAGATTTCAACATATTCGTTCAACAACTGCACTAAGCGCTCTTTGACACTCGGTTCCAGGTTGGCACCCACTTTTACCTATTTCCTGTCTTCCTCTGTCCCCAAGTTGACGGTTTCTAGAAACTCTTCATGAGGCAGAATAGCCCTCTCTTCTTGTTGCAAAAGTCTGGCTAACTCTCCCGACACTTCACAATCTTCGTCAGCTTCGTACTCAGCATGATTGACCAAATCTTCAGAGTTATCGAAGGCTAAAGTAGAATAGTCACCCATGGAATCCGGAGTGGATGGGTACCTGCATTTGTGAGTGTGGGTGTGTGTAAGGGATAGCCATCCTTAAACAAACAAAATGCAAAAGGAAAGAAAATGAACACAACAGTTTATAGATGAAAAACGTCCAATGATTCATTAAAACATGGCATATGATTATGAAGAAAATTAAGCCCTTAAAAATGGACCTACATGCCTCGGGCAAGGCATGAGGTAAAAATAGTGTGCAAATTGTTTAGTTATTACAGACCATAAAACGGGAAATTGTTCAAAGATAAAATTACTGGTTGATAAAGGTGATGGGAACAAAATTATTTGCTTCCCAATTGTTTAAGCCCCCTTCGACGGTCGGAAAGATCCAATCTTCAAAGTGGCTCTCTTCATCTTCATCTTCTACAACATTGATTCCATGGTGAGTGATCTTGACGGGTGGTCTCCCAACTTTGGAGCGACGCATAGCCTTTTGTCCTGCAGTAGTGAACCATAATCCAAACTTGTCCATTTTATGGGGAAAATCAGGCAATTTCCCCCATACTGTACTCTTCCCTTCTTTAATTACAGCCTCTGCGTCCTTGAGAGATGCCATCCTAGATGCATGCTTGGGAACGATAGGCACCTCAACCATTGTCTTCGCAACTGATACCTCAAGAGAAACTTCCTCAAAATGTTGGAAATGCGTTTTGATGAACTCGCCATCCAACTCCACATAGTGGAAGGAATTGAGATGACTTATCATGTACTCTTCCTCGCCGTGCACTGTTATAATCTTACCCTTAACAGGATATTTCAGCATTTGGTGCAAAGAGGAGGTAACTGCCCCGACATAATGGATCCACGGTCTTCCCAACAAACATGAATATGACGGACGGATGTCCATCACGTAAAAGGTGGAGTTGAAAACTTCTGTGCCTACTTTGATAGGAATATCAACCTCTCCATGAACCATTCTCTTGGATCCATCAAAAGCCCTAACAACGATGTTACTAGGTTTGAGGGTCAATCTTTCGCAATCCAAACGGTCTAAAGCTTTCTTCGGCAGCACATTCAACGAAGAACCAGTATCAACTAAGACATGGGCGAGGGTGGTTCCCCTGCATTCAACTGAGACATGTAGCGCGTCGTTGTGTTTCCTTCCTTTGGGAGTCAAGTCAGCATCGGAAAAGCCCAAGCCATTATCAACAGTAAGACTGGCCACACATTCCTGAAACTGGTCAACCAAAGTCTCTTGGGGTACATGTGTCGCCTTCAAGAATTTGATTAGGGCCTTAGCATGGGCCTCAGAATAGAGTAGAAGAGACAACATTGAAATCTTAGAAGGGGTCTGCCCTAACTGTTCCACAACGTCGTAGTCACTTTTTCTGATTATTTTCAAGATTTCATCCATTTCTTTCTGAGTGGTTTCGGGGATAACCACAACAAGAGCCTTCGTCCTGACAGGCACTTCTAGTATCCCCTTACCCTTATTGGTAGTATCAATAGATGGTATTTCTTCAGGAGTATCCAATTCTTCAATCACTGGACCTTGCACATATGGTCCAACAGGTACAGAAGCTTTCAAGGGTCCGAAAACTGCTCGAGGGGGAGAAATCTCCGGAGAAAAGATCCGGCCACTGCGGGTTATCTTGCTTGTACCTGCAATGTTCCCTATATCAGGGCTTTCTTCTTCAGAATTTTCTTGGACTGCCTCAATTTGTTTGATACCATGGTAGAAAATTTCTCCCCCATAGTTCCATGGTATCGTTTTGCTGGATTGGTATGGAACAGGTCCCGGCATGGTGATCTTTAATGGTACACATTCAGAGTTGGGTGTAATTCTGACAGGCCTTTTGCAAGCCTTGGGAGGATTGTCGGAAATGGTTATGATGGCAATATCGTTGGTTGAAGTAGCAAAATTAGCAGGAGTAACAGGATTGAAGGTATCAACAGGGGTTTTCTGGAAAAGTATCTCTTTGGTATCCATCAAGCGTTGGACACCTGACTTCAACATTGGGCAATCACCTTGTATGTTCAAACAAAAATAACAATCCTTCCCGCAGCCTGGGAATATCCCGGCTATCATCAACTTATCTTTAATCACTAACAATGGAGTCAACAGTTCGACAACATCAGTAACATGGAGGTCTTCTAAAATGGCATGAACATTGTGGTCGTGCTTGGGCATCGGAGCAGATATAACATTGGGCTTCTCAGGAGCGTCAAATTCTACTTCTTTGGCATCAATTAGATCCTGGATTTTGTTCTTAAGCGCCCAGTAATTATTGGTATCGTGTCCAACACTATCAGAATGGTAAGCACATTTGGCGTTGGAGTGGTAGTATGGAGAGGAGGTGTTAGGGTTCTTTGGCGCTTCCTCCAAACTAGTAAGATTCAGCTTCAACAAATGAGGGAGTACCTGAGCGGGCGTTATGTTGATGCGGGTGAATTGCTGTTGTGACCTATCTACCCGATGTTGATTAGGTCTCGACTGATTGTTACGAGGTTGATCATTTGACGAGTTTTGAATCATCACAGCCCCTACAGTCGGCCGGCGCTCGGTTCTTCCCTGACCCTTTTGAGAATACACAGTATATGCTTCATTCTTAGCTGGGAAGGGTTTCTTAACAGCTGTGGATGCGGAAGCATCCTTCTGAATCTTTCCACTCTTAATACCGGCCTCGACCCTTTCGCCGGTCAAAATTAGTTCAGTAAATCCCGCGGAAGAACTCCCGATTAGATGGTTGAAGAAGGGGCCAGAAAGGGTCCCCAGAAACATGTCAATTAACTCCCTATCTGACAACGGTGGCTGCACCCTTCCAGCCAGATCACGCCACTTCTGGGCGTACTCTTTAAACCCTTCATTGGAAGCCATCCCCATACTTTGTAACTGAGTACGAGTGGGCGCTAAATCAGCATTGTATTGATACTGACGGTAAAAAGCAGC
This sequence comes from Vicia faba, assembly GCA_948472305.1. Classification (NCBI taxonomy): domain Eukaryota; kingdom Viridiplantae; phylum Streptophyta; class Magnoliopsida; order Fabales; family Fabaceae; genus Vicia; species Vicia faba. Next base: position 364,781,876 of record OX451736.1, read on the forward strand.
TGCTAAGTATTCCCAATTGTGAACCTCTGATCTCTAGAGTTGATAGAACCAATCTAGTTGTGTGCCAGACAAACTGTCTTGGGAAAGTGTACCCAGAGGTCTTTATCGGATGAGTGGGGCTGGATCTTTCTGACATACGACCTCAGGTGCATCTTTGGGCAAGACAGACCGTCGTACTTGGCAAATGTTGGCACTTTGAACTTGGGAGGGATAACAATCCCAGCTACCAGCCCTAGTTCTTCAAAGTCCAAACCAGGGACCCTCTGCAACTCCATAGCTTCCAGTCTATCTTCAAGATTCTTATATTTATCATCCGCTGGAGGATACTGTTGTTCAGAGTAGTCTTCATCTTCTTCCTCTTCCTCCTCTTCCACCTCAGATTCAGAAGGTACAGCAGCCCATTTCCCTTTACCGGCCCCTTCGTCAGACGTTGAGGGGAACTCAAGAACCTTTCTGGCATTGCTCTCAAACCTTCTTCCAAAAGTGGCTACCCCAAGTCTATTTTTCTCTTTCTCTTTATTTTTCTCCAACAAATCTTTGAGGTCCTCTTGACCCTTTTCCAAGGTCATGAGGAGTTACTGGAATTGTGAATTTTGTGCCTGCAAATCCTTTACCGTCTGCTCCAAATCCATCTTGCTGAAATAAACAGCAGAAAGATAAGGAAACCTGGTGTGAAGACCTGTTTATGCATATGCTGAATGGTATGTTATTCATGTAATGCATTCAAGGATTCAGAAATTCAAATTTATTGTAAACAAAAAGGAACGCACGTCATATTAAGAAGAAATTTTTAGTACATAAGTTCCCCATGGGAAAAATATTACAAAATTCTTAATGTAAAAATACATTGTGCATCCTCTTTGGTGCGATGTAAGTGTTGAGAGTTTCCTCCTCATGAAATCGGCGGGTAAGCTCCAAAACCTTCTTCTCACTGGCATAGAAGTTGGCTTCAAAAGTATTTTGTTCTTCCTTGAGTTGGATCCAACTCTTTTGCATTTCTTCCCACGATGTAGGCATGTCAGGATGTAGGATGGTGTATGGAACCTCTCCTTCCATAACAGGCTCTTTGATCACGGGGAGAATGTGAGGGTATGGCATCATAAGATTCTGGGAGCGGGTTCGTACCCACTTGAGATAAGGCTCAAGGGGGATGGAATTTTTGTGCCCCAGTGTCTTACTATCCACTTTGTTGGGCATCCTCCAAGCTCTGATGAACCTTTGTCGAAGTCCTTGCGTATCATTGTCGAAGTCAAAAACTAAGTCAGGAATCAACATGTCATGAGGGCCATCCCTCTGAGCATATCCAAATTGTCTCAAAGCTAGACATGGGTTGTAGGTAATGCCTCCCTTAATGCCAAGTAGTGGGACATTAGGGAATTCCCCACAACGATCAATGATGATGACATTTTCTATAGACCGAGAACACCAATGAACATCAGAATGTGTGAGGGTCATTAACCGTTGTGACCACCTTAAACCATGATCATTCTTCAAAACTGATTGTGGAAGGTGAGAAATAAACCACCTTGCTAGGAGAGGAGTACAGCACATGAGAACACCTCTTTTCCTCATTGTTCGTGTGTAAAATGAGTGTAGGATGTCCCCAAGCAATGTAGGTATAGGATTCCTGGATATGAAAATCTTGACAGCATTCATATCTATAAGTTGGTCAGGGTTTGGGAACAAGACCAACCCATAGATGAGGAGTGCCACAATCTCTTCAAAGGCTTGTAGATCAAGAGAATTCCAGCAGTCTTGTGCCTTCTCAAACAGAAACTTTGCCAAGAAACCCTTGACACCACTTCTGGTTTCCCAATGCCCCTTGATGTCAGATGGTTGCAAGTGTAATGCTTGAGCAACTTCTTCAGGCTTTGGTTCTTTTTTCGTACCATTGTAGGGTAGTTGATGAAGAATAGGAATTCTCAGGAGTTGAGAAAATTCCTCCAAAGTAGGCACCAATTGGTAATCAGGGAATGTGAAACAGTGGTGTAGGGGGTCAAAGATTTGGAAGAGGACTTTCACCATGTCTTCTTCAATGTTGGTGTTGACCAAGTTGAGGAGTCTACCATGCCTTTCACTGAAAAGAGAATTCTCTGGAATCCTAGAAGTAAGCTCCTTGAGTTGAGGAGGGATTCTCACAAGGTTGACTTGAATTGTTTTCCTGCGAAGAGATTCCATGACCTACAAAACAAGAACAAAGATGAAGATCCAAACCCTTGAAATGGTTAGTGGATGCATATGATGCTTTATGATGTTCATGATGTATGCACAAACATATGTACAAGCAAGTCACACAAAACCCTAGTTTCAGGCTTGCATGAGGTTTCATAGGTAAGTACCCTCTTGAGTTTAGTTTGCTCAAACGTGTCCTATAAATAGTAACCGGGTTCTAAGGAGCTCAATATCACTGGATTGTTTTCTATGTTCATTGTTTTGGTTTAGCCACTTAACTAGCGACCAACATATTCCAAGAAAATAACCCTCAATGAGTGTAGTATCGTGTATCTACCAACTTCGGACTGCACCAAAGCCGGTCATCTCACTACCCCTAATAAAAGGCCAAGATGGTAAAGTAAGGTTCTAAGAGTTCATTAGTGCTTCATGACATCACTCAGCGGCCCCGTATTCTCTTTGATTGACTCAAAGGCTACCGATACTCACAAATATGTCGCACTAATATATCTATTGCTTCAACTGTATCGGTATACCTCACACAATTTCCATAATGTATTGCTATTTACTTAAGAATGTTTCCTAAATCTGGGTGGAGGATTTCAAGCCCAAACAAGAGAACCAAATGTAAAGCAATCAAAGCTAACAATATAATCATGCAAAGGGTGATCTAAGCCCTAAGGTTACTCCACTTTTAAATATTTCCCCAGTAGAGTCGCCAGTTCTGTGATACGGTGGGAGAACTGACTTGGGATTTTGCGGTTGTGTTCACAAATGTTTCAGTTTAGCAAGAGTCGCCACCGACTTTTTATTTATCCTAAGGAAAGGTCAAAAAGCACAGGAAAGACCTTTGAGATGTTTTCTTGGGTTCAGAGAGTAGATTATAGAAAGGGAAGGTATTAGCACCCCTTCTATCCATGGTTATCCATGGGCTCTTAGTTACTTGCTTAGATCACTTGCTTTGCATTTCCATTGTTTGAAATGGTGCTCTTCAATTGTTTGAAATGGTGCTTTGTGTGTGATTTTGAAAGATGTTTTGAAAAGAGGCCATCGTTGTGGAAACCTTTGTAATGATTCTTGTTTGAATGTATACAAAGGTGTTTTTTGTCTTTTTGAAAAGTTTTCAATGTTTGAAAGTAGGGTTTTGAAATTGTGTTGTGAAGTGTGTTTTGAAGATAGCAAGGATGCTTTTTTTGCAAGTTTTAATCAAGTAACTAAGAGTTGTCTACCCTATTTTACTCAAAGATCTTTCTTATGTTTTTAACCCTTTTAACAGTGTTATTTCACCAATGTATTGGTGAACAACCTTGTGTTAGGATGTTAAACGGGACAGGCGTGGGTCATCGTATAAACCAAGATAGCAATAATGTCAAGTATTTTTGGCAATTTTCTTGAGGGACTTGATCATTATCATTTTGTGTAGGCAACTCAGATAGCGTCATCGAGGGACTATGATCTTTTATTTGTTTTTATTTTGCCAAAGTACTTGACATGCATACCATGGCCCATTTTTTAAGGGAACAAGTAGATTGTAACCCTAGGGGGTGCAAGTGTGCATTGTGTTTATTTTCATGCCTTGTTATCTTGGATTAGGTCAAACTAATTGTTGATTTTATTTTGCATACAAACCCTAGGTCTAACCATGGCATAATTGAAAGTTTTTAAAAGTGCGAGAATTTAAATCCTACACTATTACAACATGATATAGGGAGGGGGTACAAATTTGAATTGGGGGTTATTTTGCAAGAAAATAAATTCTAAATTATTACAACTAAATCGAATGTATAGGATACAATATTTAAATGTACAATAATTAAACAAAATACAATAAATAAATGTTAGATAAAATGTGTTATGAAAAAAATATTTTTATGTATGTAAAAAGTATTTTTAAATGTGAAGTGTAAATAAATAAAAAAAGGGTCAATTTCAATTATTTTATTATTTAGGGCAAAAACCCTAATTTCTTAAATAAACGGCATTATTTATTATTTATATACAATAATGTATCAATTTGTACAAAAAATAAAAGTATATTATAAAAAGATATTTTTAGTGTAAAATATTAATAAACATGAAAATGTATTATTTTTGTATTTTTTATCTTAATTATTTAATAAAATAAAGTATATATATATATATATATATATATATATATATATATATATATATATATATATATATATATATATATATATATATATATATATATATATATATATATATATATATATATATATATATATATATATATATATATATATATATATATATATATATATATATATATATATATATATATATATATATATATATATATATATATATATATATATATATATATATATATATATATATATATATATATATATATATATATATATATATATATATATATTAAGAAAATGTTTTCAAGTGTGTATAAAAATAATAAATAAAAATGAACATATTTTTTACATTATTCTTTAAGTTTTAATAAAAAGAATATAAATTATTTATATTTTTATACTAGTAAAATAAAAATAAATATCAAATAAATATGAAAAAATATAAAAATAATTTTTTGGCATTTTTTATATTTGAACATAAAATAATAAAGTCAGAATAAAAAATAAAAATATCAAAATGACAAATATACAAATAAATGGGCCAGGGGGGTGTAAACTGAAAATGTATGTGTGAGAAGCAAAAGCACTCAGGCCCAGCCCAAACAACTTCACCTTCTTCCTCAGTTCAAACAAAACGCGCGTTCTGTACATCAAATTTTATCTCCTGATTCCTTGATTTTTTGACAAAACTCATAACATGAAACTTGTAGAGCATCAAACAACGAATCCAACCATATAAAAAACTTAAGCTAACTCTCAAAGACCAGAGAGAATTTCTCTGGCCCTAATTCTTAACCAAGTTTTTTCAGAAAGTTCATGAACAAAATTCTCCTAGCACGATTAATATAAATGAAAACTAAGCACATGTATGGTTTCAGGGCTATGAGTACAACATCTTTCATTCACAAACCTAAGTCTAACTATTCATAAATAGAGAGATAAAAGTTCATGAAATACCTGTTTCAGTTGACTTCGAGCTGGACAATGCAGCAACTTCCAAAGGTGTTTGAGGTTCGTTTGAGCTTGCCTGAGGTCCAATGAAGCTTTCCCAATGCTTGGCTTGTTTTGAAGTAGCCTGAATCGTGCTACAGAACTCAACCTGCAAAGCTTTGAAACAAAAATGGCAATATGTGTTAATGGTGTTACAGCTAGCAATGGAGGTCTGGAATAGTTCAGGTGGGTTGGTTGGAAGGTGTTTGAAGTATCTTTGGGCAAAACGCACGATGGAATTTGAAGATGGCTTGCAAAATGCAGAACTGGCTCTGTTTTGCAAGAAAATAGGGAATTTGTGCATAAGGAGTTTTGAGAGATCAAGGGCTCGTGTTTCTGGCTTGCTAGGGTGTATGAAAACTGTTTGACAACTTGGCTTGAGTTGGTTTTATCAGATGTGTGTGTTCTCTTGTTTTTGACAAGTTGCTTGGTTATGAAGCAAAATGAGAAGTGACTAAGAGCAGGCCTGTAAAGGCTAGCTCTAACCCTGCATACATTGTGCAAGCTTGGCCCCAAGTTTGTGGATTTGGTTGACAGCATAAGATCTGGTTCAATGCTCTAGGATGTTGTTTTGACATAAAGCAAAATTCAAGCAAAAATGGCATTGTTACTTTTTCCATTTAAGGCTTAATCTAGTGTACAATACCCTAATGACCAAGACAATGCCTTGGCTCAATGGATTTGTATTAAATTATGGAACAAAAACTAGTTTAGAGGCCTGAAATTGTGAACCAAGCTAGCTAGATCAGATTTGGCAAGTGGTATGAACATGTATTGGCCATGGATCAAAATGAGTTTTTACCAATTTCAAGCATTCGATTCTCCCTAACCACAAAGGTGTTTGAGGAGTTCTTGGACAATTTGGAAAGCTTGCAGCATGTACTACAATCCATCTTTGAAATGCAACTTAAGAATCCAAGTGGAACTATGTGAAAAATGGCCAAGAAGATGGGTCAAAATCCTGCCTAAAATAGGGCAAAATTTCTCTAAGTTAAAAGTTTTAGGTACCCTTGTTCCCAAAATCATAACTTGAGATACAAGCTTCTTTTGAGAAAACTTTGTGAATCAAAGTTGTAGACTTTGTTATGGACTGCAAATTTCATGTTTCAAGTTTTGTTTGAATCCATTTGAATCTTGGTGAAAAAATGGGACAAAGTTAGGAAAAAATAAGAAAATTTTATAACTTAGAAAATTTCTAAGTTATGATATTTTTCCAATTTAAACCCTAATTTGCATTTTTGGGTTTCTTGATGAACAAGTTTCAAAATTTTACATGTCTTGATGAAAAATGACCCTTGGCACTTGATTTTGACCAAAAAGTCAAAGTTTGACTTTTTAGTATACAGTCAAATTTGATCAGTTGACTAAAAAATTCATCTGCCAATCCTATGCATTTGAGATCTTTTGAACTTGTTGAATGGGTCAAGACAATTTCATTAAGTCCTTGAGTCAATGGTTTAGCTTGATTTGCCATTGGCTAGGTCAAACAGTCAAAAAAAAATTTGTACAGTCAAAACCCTAAAAATGACCATTTTGCCCTTTTGATGATCTGATCAAATTTCTTGTGGAAATGTGATCCAAACTTGATCAAATGGTTCATATGGGTTCATAATGTTGATGTGGGTCAACATTCATGAGGTTTGACTGTCAATTGGCCACAATTGACTTTTCCCCCAATATAGTTGATTTTTAGGTCAACTGTCCAATTGACTGGGCAAAAATTTGAATCAAGGCTTGAAACTTGGTATGGAAAAACTTGTGAGTCCAACATGAAGTATGAAAGTAAATTTGGGCATTGTAGGTCAAAACATCACTGTGCAAACTCAAACCCTAATTTAGGTCAACAGTGCAAGGAGGTGTCTTTAGCAGAGCAAACCCTAGCTTGATCTTGAGTTCCAAGAATCTTGTGATGAGAAATGTTGATGAAATGAGAGGGAAAATTTTGGGGTACAACAGTTTCCCCTGTTCAATCTTCTTGAACCGGAAGAGTTAGATTGGCAAGTTTGCCTTTCGTGACTTGAAGGTAAAAGAGGATTGAACACTAGATTGCCCGTGAATTTGCACTCGTCGAAACATAGATAAGGGAATGGGCTTAAAGATGCCATTTGGAGATGGTAGAATCTTGCTGGAGATGGGCTTAAAGATGACATCCAAGAATGTTTGTTGAATCGCAAGGTGGTAGGTCAGAAGAATGAACATTAAAATGGTATCCGTATCTGGAATGCATTTGAACTGTATCTGGAGATTGAGTATGTATGAGCGAAAGAATGGCGTCCGTGTTTGGGGCGTATCTGAGCTGTAACTGTATTTGAGTTTTGAATGAATATCAGAATGACTGCCGTGTCTGGAGTGTATTTGTATTGTATCTGAATTCTGAATGGGAGATAGAGAAACATCAGTGTATGGAGCATCTCTGGGCTGGGGATAAATTCTGAATGAGTGACAGAATGGCAACCGTGTCTGGAGCGTATCTGGACTGTATCTGAAGTTGTGATCCGCATGAGTAGCAGAATGACTTCCTTGTCTGGAGTGTATCTGAGACTGTAACTGGAATCTGAATAAACGACAAAATGACTTCCGTGGCGACTGCACTGGGGAGAATCAAGCTGCTGCTGCAAGAGCTAGAATGGCATCCGTGTCCAGAGCGTATCTGAACTTATGGTTGATAGTTGAACCTAAATGAGAGATAGAATGGCTGTCATGTCTGGAGCGTATCTAGTATGTATCGGATTGCTGAAGTTTGAATGAGTAGTAGAATGACCGTCGTGTCTGGGGTGTATCTGTACTGTATTTGACTTGAAATTCTGAATGAGTAATAGAATGACCGCCGTGTCTGGGGTGTATTCATACTGTATCTGAATAATTGTTAACAATAGCCTTTTAATCTTATCCTGAAAAGGGTAAAATGTTAGCTAAAACACAAAGTTATGCTGCATGATATGTATGATGTAATGAATTGTATTTCATCAATGTTTATGATATATGGATATAATGGATGCGCATGTAAGCTGATTAGATGTCTTGCTGAGGAAAATAAATCCTTGATAACTGGAGATAATGAAATCTTTGATTGCTGTCGGGGGAAGTAAATCCTTGACCAATGTTGGGGATTCCAAAAATCTTTGAATACTGAAGATGAGAAATCTTTGCTGACTGCTTGGGGATATAGGGAAAACTCTGAAAATATCTACTGGGGAGTTAAAACCTAGGAGGCTTCTCTTTGGAGAAATGAGACCGAGAATCTTTGATCTTGCTGGGAGATAACTCTGTGGGAAAATGTTCACTATTCTGGCTCCGCTGGGGATAGGATTATCAAAGTTTTCGGGCTCCACCGGGGGTCTTGAAGCTTAACTCTGATGGGAATTTTGAAACTTTAACTCAGCTGGGGAATCAAGTTTGGAATGCACTGGCTCTGCTGAGAATCTTGAAGCTTAACTCCGCTGGGGGAATACTCCAAATTTGAGCTTTGTTGAGGATCTGAATGATGTATCGTAGGGGACTTCTTCTGAAATGGCACAAAGATATCTTCCTACACCTTCAACCTATCAGTAATTATCCTTTTTCAATTTCGTTTTACTTGTAAGCAGTGATTATATTCAAATGCATATGCCTATTTAACAAACATTAGACGTTTTCAAATAAAACATAAGTGTAAAAAGAAAAGAAAGACAAACAAATTTCTGCACTTTGAAGTATATTCGTATTTAATTTTGTGAGTATCTTTGTACAAAGGAGACAGACATCCTAGTCAGAGAATGTTGTCGTAAAAAAATTTATACAAAAGAAAGATGGCTATGTGTAATAATTCCATGGGATTCCCATTCTGCTATAGCCTTCACAACTTTGAATATCTTATCCATTCGCTGCTTCGTCCGCCGATGACTGGATTGATCAGGAGCTTGGAGCTTGTTGGTTAAGAGGTTGTTCTCGGAGTGATCCGACGAGACATAGTCATACGCTTTAATTTCCTAACTTTTGCCTGGACCGCCCTTTAGGGTTTTCGATTCACCGGGAAACCCATTTTTGCCCAAGTCGCCCTTTCGGGTTTTCAACTTGCCGGGTGTACAGATTTTTTTTTGTTTTATCCCTAATTTTTGCCTGAACCTCCCTTTCGGGTTTTCGATTCACCGGGATTCCCATTTTTGCCCAAGTCGCCCTTTCGGGTTTTCAACTTGCCGGGTCATTTTATGCGTAGTATCTTTTGACTATGTCTGCGTTCGCAGGGTGCGACAAGTCGTCACCGTCCATGGTGGTCAGAATCATTGCCCCACCAGAAAAGATGCTCTTGATCACAAATGCTCCTTTGTAAGTAGGAGTCCACTTGCCCCTGGGATCACTTTACGGTAGGATGATCCGCTTGATTACAAGATCTCCGACTTGATATACCCGACGTCTGACTTTCTTGTTGAAAGCCTTGATCATCCGTTTTTGATACGTCTGACCATGACAAACAGCAGTAAGTCGCTTCTCGTCGATCAAATTAAGCTGATCAAGCTGGGTTTGAATTCAGTTGTCTTCACTCAAACCAGCGTCCTTCATAATCCTTAAGGAAGGAATCTGAACTTCCATGGGTAGAACAGCTTCCGTGCCATACACCAAAGAAAATGGGGTTGCTCATGTCGAAGTACGTGCCGTGGTACGATATCCATGCAGAGCAAATGGTAACATCTCATGCCAGTCCTTGTAGGTGACTGTCATCTTTTGAATGATCTTTTTGATATTTTTGTTCGCGGCTTCAACAACACCGTTCATCTTCAGCCGATAGGGAGATGAATTGTGATGATAAATCTTGAACTGTTCACATAGAGCGGTGATCATAGTGTTATTCAAATTCATACCGTTGTCCGTGATGATCCTGTCAGGGATACCATACCGGCATATGAGATTCTGCTTGATGAAGCGGGCAACCACATTCTTTGTAACTGAAGCATAGGAAGCTGCCTCGACCCACTTGGTGAAGTAATCAATAGCGACCAAGATGAAGCGATGTCCATTGGATGTCGTGGGCTTGATCTCTCCAATCATGTCGATGCCCCACATTGCGAATGGCCAAGGAGCTGTCAGAACGTTAAGAGGAACAGGAGGAATATGTACCTTATCGGTGTAGACTTGACTTTTGTGGCAAGTACGGGCGTGTTGATGACAATCAGCTTCCATGGTAGACCAGTAGTAGCCTGCCCTTAGAATTTTCTTAGCCATCGTATGTCCGCTCAAGTGGGTGCCAAATGTGCCACTGTGTATCTCGATCATGATCAACTCTGCTTCAGCTTTGTCCACACAACGAAGTAGAACACAATCATGGTTGCGCTTATAAAGGATGACATTGCTTAGGAAGAACTTGGCAGCAAATCTCCTTAAGAACTTTTTGTCATTGACAGAAGCTCCTTCAGGGTATTCTCTAGTCTGGAGATACCTTTTGATTTCATGAAACCAGGGTTGTTCCACTACTTCTTCGGTATTAACTTTAAAAAGGAAAGTTGTTTTCTGTACTTTAAAAAGGCGTCTTTGTATTAACTTTGAATAAGTATTTTGTACAAAGGAGACAGTCATCCTAGTAAGAGGATGGTGTCGTAAAAACTGAGAAAATTTTTTTACAAAGAAAGATAGCTATGTGTAAAAAATCCCATGGGGTTCCCATTCTGCTATAGCCTTCGTATCTCTGAATATCTTGTCCATTCGTTGCTTCTTCAGAAGATGATTGGATTGATCAGAAATTCCAGGTTTGTCAGTGAAGAGATTGTCCTTAAAGTGATCCTACGAGACATAGTCATACGCTTTAATTCCCTAACTTTTGCCTGGACCGCCCTTTCGAGTTTTCGATCCACCGGGAAACCCTTTTTTTACCAAGTCGCCCTTTCGGGTTTTCAACTTGTCGGGTGTACAGATTTTTTTTATTTATCCCTAATTTTTGCCTGAACCGCCCTTTCGGGTTTTCGATTCATTAGGATGCCCTTGTTTTGCCTAGGTGTGTCAACCTAGCAGGTCATTTATGCGTAGTATCTTTTGACTATGTCTGTGTTCGCAGGGTGCGGCAGGTCGTCACCGTCCATGGTGGTTAAAATCGTTGCCCCACCAGAAAAGATGCTCTTGATTACAAATGGTCCTTCATAGGTAGGAGTCCATTTGCCCCTGGGATCACTTTGTGGCAAGATGATGCGCTTAATTACAAGATCTCCAAGTTGATACACTTGTCGTCTGACTTTCTTGTTGAAAGCTTTAATCATTCGTTTTTGATACTTCTGACTGTGGCAAACAACAGTAAGTCTCTTTTCATCAATTAGGTTCAACTGATCAAGTCGGGTTTGAATCCAATCGTCTTCACTCAAACCTGCATCCTTCATGATTCTCAAAGAGGGGATCTGAACCTCAATAGGTAAAACAGCCTCCATGCCATAAACTAAAGAATAGGGTGTTGCCCCAGTTGATGTGCGTGTCGTGGTACGATACCCATGGAGAGCAAACGGTAGCATCTTATGCCAGTCCTTGTAGGTGACTGTCATTTTTTGTATGATTTTTTTGATTTTTTTGTTCGCAGCTTCGACAACACCATTCATCTTTGGCCGATAGGGAGATGAATTGTGATGTTGAATCTTGAACTTCTCGCACAAGGCGGTGATCATAGTATTGTTAAGGTTTGTACCATTGTCAGTAATGATCCTTTCGGGGATACCGTACCGGCAAATAAGATTCTGTTAGATGAAGCGGGCAACCACATTCTTTGTAATGGATGCAAAGGAAGCTGCTTCGACCCATTTTGTGAAATAATCAATAGCCACCAGAATGAAGTGGTGTCCATTGGAGGTTGTAGGCTTGATCTCTCCAATCACGTCGATTCCCCACATAGCGAATGGCCAAGGAGCTGTTAAGACATTTAGAGGAACCGGGGGCACGTGTACCTTGTCTGCATAGATTTGACATTTATGACAAGTACGGGAGTGTTGATAGCAGTCAGCTTCCATGGTAGACCAGTAATAGCCTGCCCGTAGAATCTTCTTAGCCATCGTATGCCCACTAGAGTGAGTGCCGAAGGTACCCTCATGCAATTCAGCCATAATCCTTTCAGCTTCAATCTTGTCCACACAACGGAGAAGAATAGAATCATGATTGCGTTTGTACAAGATGCCATTACTTAGGAAGAACTTAGCTGAGAATCTCCTTAAGAACTTTTTATCATTGATTGTAGCTCCTTCAGGGTATTCTTGAGCCTCGAGATGCCTTTTGACTTCGTGAAACCATGGCTGGTCCACTACTTCTTCGGTATTAATCTCGTGACAATGTGCAGGTTCGTCCATTTGTTCAATGGTGATTTGGGGAGCCTCCTTATTCCAGTTAAGTTTAAACATGGATGACATTGTAGCTAGAGCATCTGCTAGCTGATTTTCTTCTCACAGGAAGTGCTCTAAGGTAATCTGCTCGACATGTGGTAGCAATGTCAAGACATGTTCTTTGTAAGGGATGAGGTTTGGATGCTTAGTGTCCCACTCTCCTTTGATCTGACTGATGACCAAAGCTGAGTCCCCAAACACAACTAAAGATTTGATTCCCAAGTCTATGGCAGCCTTGAGTCCAAAGATGCAAGCTTCATACTCTGCCATGTTGTTCGTACAGTTGAAGCAAAGTCTGGCTGTAAAAGGAATGTGGCAACCCTCTGGAGATATAAGCACAACACCGATACCGTTACCAAGTGCATTGGAGGCCCCATCAAAGTTAGGGTCCATCGGGATCCTTGTTCAGGTCCGTCATATGGTCTGATCTCTTCAATGTTGTCCAATGTCATGATGTCTTCGTCAGGGAAGTCAAACTTCATGGATTGGTAATCTTCGACAGCTTGATGAGCTAGATGGTCAGCTAGCATACTCCCCTTTATAGCTTTTTGGGCCGTGTACTGTATGTCGTATTCTGTAAGGATCATCTGCCATCTAGCTATCCTTCCAGACAAAGTAGGCTTCTCAAAGATGTACTTTATCGGATCCATCTTAGATATCAGCAAAGTGGTATGAGTCAACGTATACTGCCTTAGCCGACGAGCAGCCCATACCAAAGCGCAACAAGTTTTCTCGAGCAGTGAATATCTGGTTTCACAGTCGGTAAACTTTTTCTAAGGTAATAAATGGCATGCTCTTTTCGGCCAGACTCGTCATGCTGCCCCAGTACGCACCCCATTGAATTATCCAAGACGGTCAGATACATGATTAGAGGTCTTCCTTCGACGGGTGGCATCAAGATAGGAGGTTCTAACAAATACTCCTTGATTTTATTGAAAGGAACTTGACAGACATTGTTCCATTTAACTACCTGATCTTTCTTCAACAACTTGAAGATTGGTTCACAAGTAGATGTTAGGTGAGAAATGAACCTAGCAATGTAGTTTAGGCGTCCCAAGAAACCTCTGACCTCCTTCTCAGTGCGAGGAGCAGGCATTTCTTGTATAGCTTTGACTTTGGCAGGATCAACCTCGATGCCTTTGTTGCTGACAATGAAACCCAAGAGTTTACCGGAACGGACTCCGAAAGTAGACTTGTTAGGGTTTAACCTTAGCTTGTACTCCTTCAACCTGACAAACAGCTTTTGCAAGTGATCAAGGTGTTCTTCTTCAATTTGTGATCGGGCTATCATGTCATCTACGTAGACCTCTATTTCATGATGTATCATATCATGAAACAAAGCTACCATGGCGTGTTGATAGGTTGCCCCGACATTCTTCAGTCTGAATGGCATCACTTTGTAGCAGAACATACCCCACTGCATAACAAAAGTAGTTTTCTCCATGTCCTCAGGTACCATTTTGATCTGGTTATAGCCTGAGAATCCATCCATGAAAGAAAATACTTTGTGCTGAGCTATGTTGTCAACCAGGATGTCGATGTGCAGAAGTGGAAAATCATCTTTAGGGTTGGCCCTGTTTAAATCTTTGTAATCCACGCACATTCTCACTTTGCCGTCCTTTTTGGGCACGGGCACAATGTTAGCAACCCATTATGGATAGGAAGTAACAACAAGAAATCCAACATTGAACTGTTTCATAACTTCTGCTTTGATCTTCTCTGACATGTCAGGTCTCATGCGGCGGACTTTTTGCTTAACTGGTGGACATTCTTCTCTCATGGGTAGACGGTGTACCACAATGTATGTATCGGGTCCCGGCATGTCTTCATATGACTAGGCAAAGATCTCAACATATTCATGCAACATCTGAATTAGGCGCTCCTTGACACTTGGCTCTAGGTTGGACCCCACTCTGATTTCCTTCTTGTCTTCCTCAGTACCCAAGTTGATTGTGTCCAACAACTCCTCATGAGGAAAAATAGCTCTTTCTTCTTGTTGTAAAAGTTTGGCCAATTCCCCTGGCACCTCACAATCTTCCTCACCTTCATATTCGTATTGGTTGATCAGATCTTCAGAGTCACTGAAGGCTATAGCAATATCGTTACGCATGGGTTCCGGAGTGGAAGGGTACCTGCATTTGTGAGTGTGGGCGTGTGTGAGGGCATAACCATCTTAAAACAACAAAATGTAAAAGAAAGACAATGAGCATAAAAGTTTTAAATATGAAAAGCGCCCATGATTCATTAAAATGACATATGAAAATGAAATAAGAACCCTTACAAATGGACCTCTATGCCTCGGGTAAGAGACAAGGTTAAAAAAGTACGAATTGTTTGTGAATTATTACAGATCCAACAGAAATGGAAAAGATAAATTACTGCGGTATGAAAGTAATCAGAACAAAGTCTTTTGCTTCCCAATTGCACAGTCCTCCGCCGACAGTAGGGAAAATCCAGTCTTCCAAGCTGCCCTCTTCATCACTATCCTCTAGTGCATTAACCCCTTGGTGGCGGATATTCACAGGTGGCCCTCCGGCATGGGCGCGGCGCACGGCCTTCTGAGCTGTCAAAGTAAATCCCAGGCCAAACTTGTCTGATTTGAAAGGGAAGTCGGGAAGCTTCTCCCAGATAGTGGATCCGCCTTCTTCCACCACTCCCTTTGCATATTTTAGAGAAGACATCCGCGGTACAGGTCTTGTGATCACAGGAGTTGAGGATACTGCTTTGGTCGCTGCTATTTCCTGAGAAACTTCTTCAAAATGTTAGAAAGGGCTCTCAATGAATTTGCCATCCAATTCTACATATCGAAAAGAATTTAGATGACTAATCATGTATTCCTCTTCACCATGGACAATTATGATTTTCCCTTGGATAGGGTATTTCAGCATCTGATGCAAAGTCGAGGTGACTGCACCGGCATTGTGAATCCAAGGACGTCCCAACAGGAAAGAATATGAAGGACGGATGTCCATCACATAAAATGTTGAATTGAGCGTATGGGTACCCACCTTGATCGGGATGTCCACCTCCCCATGGACCATCCTTTTAGAGCCGTCAAATGCTCTCACAATGATGTTGCTGGGTTTTAGGGTTAGGCCTTCACAATCCAACCTATCCAAGGCTTTCTTTGGCAAGACGTTCAAGGATGATCCAGTATCAACCAAAACGTGAGCTAGGGTAGTCCCCGTACACTCCATCGACACGTGCAGTGCGTCATTATGTTTTCTCCCTTTGGAGGTCAAGTCGGCATCAGAGAAACCCAGGCCATTGTCAGCTGTCAGACTAGCTACACACTCCTGGAATTGATCAGCTGAAGTCTCTTGCGGCATGTGTGTTGTCTTCAAAAACTTTACCAAAGCTCTAGCATGTGCCTCCGAGCACAGCAGCAGGGCTAACATAGAGATTTTGGAGGGGGTCTGCCCCAATTGTTCTACCACATCATAGTCACTTTTCTTAATGATCCTTAGGATTTCTTCTATCTCCTTTTTGGATGTCTCGGGAATAAAAAGTGACTGAGCCTTCATCGAGACAGGCTCCTCTTGAACATTCTTTCCTTTATTCTCAGCATCGGGAGTAAGGATAGGAATTGTATTGTCATTGTTGGCGGATACACTTGCGTGTGTAATCACTGGCACAACTGTAATCTTTGGAACAACAACGGGTCCATAGACTGCCTTTAGTGGCACAATATCTGGAGAGAAAATTCTCCCACTATGAGTAATTTTGCTTGTTCCAGCAATGTTACTGATGTCGGAATTTTCTTCTTCAGAGCTCTCGTCTTCGGCAGTCTGTTCAATCTGTTTGACACCATGGTAGTAGATTTCTCCACCATAGTTCCATGGTACCATTTTATCTGATTTGTAAGGGGATGGCCCGGGCATTATTATCTTCAACGGAGTAGTCATAGGAGCAGATATAATCCTAACGGATTTTTTAGGAACCCTGGAAGGATTGGCGTATATGGTTATTATTAAACTTCTGGAACTAGAATAGGTGAAATAGGAGCTTTCTCAAACAAAATTTCTCGGTTATCAATTAATTGTTGGATTCCTTTCTTCAACCTAGGACAGTCAAATGGGGAGGATAGGCAAGCATGGCAATCTTAGTCACAACCTGGGAACACCCCAGCTTTCAACAAATTCAACTTGATGGTTAGGAGAGGAGTTAACAGTTCATCCACAGTAGAAACAAACAGGTCTTCTTCCACAGCACTGGCATTGTGTCCATGCCTTGGCATTTGAGCAGAGATAACATTAAGCTTTTTAGGAGCTTCAAATTCAACTTCCTTTGCTTAAATCAGATCTTGAATCTTGTTCTTCAAAGCCCAACGGTTGTTGGTGTCGTGCCCTGGAATTTCTGAATGGTAAGCGCACCTGGCATTCAGATGGTAGTGCGGAGATGAAGTATTAGGATTTTTAGGGGCCTCCTTCAACATGGCAAGATTCAACTTCAGGAGATGTGGTAGGACTTGAGCAGGAGTCATGTTTATCTTGGTGAATTGCCTTATAGGCCTTTCCACCCTTTGCTGGTTATTCCTCAACTGCTTGTTTCTTGGCTGGTCTGACGCAGATTTTTGAATCATAAGGACCCCCACAGTTGGTCGTCGTTCGGTTCTTCCCTGATTTCTCTGAGCATAGATAGCAAACACTTCCTTCTTTCCAGTGAAAGGCTTTTTTGCAGCAGCAGAGGTAGACGCGTCTTTCTGAATTTTCCCGCTTCTAATATCAGCTTCAACTCTTTCGCCAGTTAGAATCAACTCAGTGAAACCTGCAGAGGAGCTTCCAATCAGGTGATTAAGGAAAGGACCTGACAGAGTCCCCAGAAACATGTCCACTAGCTCTCTTTCAGATAAAGGTGGTTGCACCCTTCCGGCTAAATCCCTCCACTTTTGGGCATAGTCTTTGAAGCCCTCATTGGACACCATGGCCATACTCTAGAGTTAGGTACGGGTTGGTGCCAAGTCGGCGTTGTATTGATACTGTTTATAGAAGGCGGCTGCCAAGTCTTCCCAATTATGCACATCAGACCTTTCCAACTGGTAGAACCAATCAAGTTGTGTTCCCGACAAACTGTCCTAGAAAAAGTGAACCCACAGGTCTTTGTCAGAAGAATGTGGTTGAATTTTCCTGACATAAGATCGTAGGTGCATCTTGGGACAAGATAAACCATCGTACTAGGAAAAAAATGTACTTTAAACTTAGGAGGGATTACTATGCCAGATATCAACCCTAACTCTTCAAAGTCCGGCCCAGGCACTCTCTGTATCTCCATAGCAGCTAGACGTTCTTCCAGATTTTTGTATTTGTCATCGGCCGAAGGGTACTGTTGTTCTGAGTAGTCCTCATCTTCCTCTTCTTCAGCTTCAGATTCATATGGCACTGCAGTCTCTTTACCCTTTCTTTCTCCTTCCTTAAAGGTTGATGGAAATTCCAAGGTCCGTCTGGCTTGTCCTTCAAACCTTCTTCCCATAAGAACCACACCAGCTTGCTTCTTCTTCTTTTTCTCTTTTTCTTTCTCTAGCAGAGTTTTGAGCTCCTCCTACCCCTTAGCCAAGGTCAGGAGTAGCTGTTGAAATTGTGAATTCTGAGCTTGCAAATCTTTGTCCGTTCAATATCCATCTTGCTGAAATAAACAGCAGAGAGATGAGGAAACTTGGTGTGAAGACTTGTTTATGCATATGATGAATGATATGTATTCATGTAATGCTTTCAAGGATTCAAAAATTCAAATTTGTTTTAAACAAAAAGGAAACACACGTCATATTAATAAGATAGAATTGTTAGTACATTAATGCCCCTTGGGCAAAATAATACAAAATTCTAAGGTAAAAAGACGTTGCGCATCCTTTTTAGTGCAATGTAGGTGTTGAGAGTCTGCTCTTCGTGAAGTAGATGAGTGAGTTCTAAAACCTTCTTCTCGCTTGCGTAGAATTGGGCTTCAAAAGTATCGCGTTCTCCCTTGAGATGTATCCAACTCCTTTGCAGATCTTCGAGTGATGTTGGCATGTCAGGATGTAGGAGGGTGTATGGAACCTCTCCTTCCATAACAGGTTCTATAATCACTGGGAGAATAGAGGGGTAAGGCATCATAAGACTTTGGGCGCGGGTTCGTACCCACTTGAGGTAAGGCTCAAGAGGGATGGAATTCTTGTGTCCCAAGGTCTTACTGTCTACCTTGTTGGGCATCCTCCAAGCTCAGATGAACCTTTGTTGGAGTCCTTGATTGTTGTTGTCGAAGTCAAAAACCAAGTCTGGAATCAGCATGTCATGTGGGTCATCCCTTCGGGAATAACCAAATTGTCTCAGAGCCAAGCAGGGGTTGTAGGTGATGCCTCCCCTAATTCCAAGTATAGGGACATTATGGAATTCTCCACAACGGTCGACGATGATAACATTCTCTTTGGTTCGAGAACACCAATGAACATCTGAATGTGTAAGGGTTATCAACCATTGTGACCACATGAGAACACCTCTTTTCCTCATTGTACGAGTGTGAAAAGAGTGCAAGATATCTCTAAGCAATGTAGGCACCGGGTTGCGAGACATGAAGATTTTGACAACACTCACATCTATGAGTTGATCAGGATTAGGAAACAAGACCATCCCATAGATGAGAAGAGCCACAATCTCCTCAAAATCTTGTAAGTCCAAAGAATTCCAGCAGCTTTCGGCCTTCTCAAACAAGAACTTTGCCAAGAAGCCCTTGACACCACTTCAAGTTTCCCAATGGGTTGTGACATCAGATGGTTGCAAGTGTAGGGCTTGAGCAACATCTTATGGCTTTGGATCTCTTTCCGTACCATTGAAGGGTAGTTGATTGAGAATAGGAATCCTCAAGAGTTGAGAAAATTCCTCCAAAGTGGGCACAAGCTGGTAGTTAGGAAATGTGAAGCAGTGGTGCAAATGGTCAAAGAACTGGAAAAGAACTTTCATCATGTCTTACTTTGTGTTGGAAGTGACTAAGTTGAGAAGACGCCGATGCATCTCGGCGAATGGAGAGTTTTCAGGAATCCTTGAAGCTAGCTCCTTGAGTTGTGCAGGAATTCTTACAAGGTTGACTTGGATGGTTTTCCTGTGAAGTGATTCCATAACCTACAAAACAGGAACATAGATGAATTTCCAAAATCCTTCAAATGGTTAGTGGATGCATATGATGCTCATGATGTTTATGATGTTATGCACAAGTATATATGTACAAGAAAATCACATAAGTTCCTAGTTTAGGCTTGCATGGGGTTTCATAGGTAAATACCCTCTTGAAGTTTAGTTGGCTCAACCTATTCTAGTAAATAGTAACCGGGTTCTAAGGAGCTCAATATCACTGGATTATTTCCTTGTTCATTGTTTCAATTTAGCCTCTTTACTGGCGACCTAAATATTCCAAGGAACCAACCCTTAATGAGGTAGTATCGAGTATCTACCAACTTTGGACTGCACCAAAGCCGGTCATCTCACTACATCCTAAAAGGCCAAGTTGGTCAAGTAAAGGTTATAAAAGTTCGTTAGTGCTTCATGACATCACTCAGCGGCCCCGTATTCTCTTTGATTGACTCAAAGGCTACCGGTACCCACAAATATGTCACACTAACATAGCTATTGCTTAGACCGTGTCGGTATACCCCGCACATTTTCCACAATGTATTGCTATTTACCTATGAATGTTTCCCAAATCCGGGTAGAGGATTCAAACCCAAACAATAGAACCAAGATGTAAAGCAAACAAGGCAAACATTGTAAGCAAATAAAGGTGATCTAAACCCTAAGGTAACCCCATTTTATATATCCCCAGTAGAGTCGCCAGTTCTGTGATACGGTGGGAGAACTGACTTGAGGTTTTGCGTTTCATCGCAAATGTTTCAGTTTAGCAAGAGTCGCATCCGACTTTTATTTTGTCTAAAAGGAAAGGTAAAAAAGCACAGGAAAGACCTTTGAGATGTTTTCTTGAGTTCGGGGGGTAGATTATGAAAAGGGAAGGTGCTAGCACCCTTTTCATCCATGGTTATCTATGGGCTCTTAGTTACTTGTTTAGATCACTTGCTTTGCTTTTCCAATTGCTTGAAATGGTTCTTTGTGTGGTTTTGAAAGTATTTTGAAAAGAGGCCATCGTTTAGGCAATCTTTGTAATGATTCTCATTCGTAAGAATGTATACAAAGATGTTTGTATTTTGAAAAATGTTTCAATGTTTTGAAAGTTATTTGGAAATGTGTTGTGTGTTTTTGAAAATAGCAAGGATTGTTTGCAAATTGATCAAGTAACTAGGAGCATCTACCTACTCAAATGTCTTTCCTACACATTTTTATTCCTTTGACATTGTTGATTTACCATTGATTTGGTAAACAACCTTATCTTTGGATGTTAAACGGGACGGACGCGGGTCATCATATAACCATGATAGCAATGTTTCTAGGTATCTTGGCATTTTTTCCGAGGGACCAAGATCATTTATTTTTAGGCAACCTTGTCTAGCGTCATCGAGGGACTATGATCTTTTGTTTTTGTTTTGTTTTGCCAAGATAACTTGCATGCATACCATGACCATTTTTAGGCAACAAAGTGGGTGAAAACCTAGAGGTGCTTGTGTGCAATGTGTGTCATTTTACATGCATTTTGTTTGTCTTGGATTAGGTCATGCTATTTGTTTGATTTTTGTCTTATCATACAAACCCTAATTTACTAAATATGTATATAATGCGATAAATTGCGTAAAGTAAATCTAAGCTATTACAACAATATTATGGGAGGGGGGATACAAGTTTGAATGGGGGATATTACTCAAAATAAAACCCTAAAAATTATTACGACCCAATTGAATTTATTGTACAATAAATAAATAAGCAATTATTTAAATATGCAATAAAATGTATGGATGCAAAATGTTTTTTTGTATTAATTTTATATATGTAAAAATAAAATTATTTAAGTCCTAAAAATAAGAAAAATAATAATATTATTTTTGAAAAGGGGAAACCCTATTTTTTTTATTTAAAGGAAAATATTGTTTTCTAATATTATTTTTGTCCATTTTCTATACAAGTAAATATTAAATAATATTATTAACAAATATTAAAAATTAACATATGTATGGGAATAATATTTTATGTATATGAATAATAAGAATAAAAAGTATAGTATTTTTTAAAATTACTTACAAGTTTTTATTTAAGAAAATAAAGTATAAAATGCTAACAAACTATTTATTATGCAAAAAATAAAATAAAAAATATAATAAAATGCAAAAAATAAAGAAAATATTTTTTGTGATTTTTTAATGTTCAGAAAAAAAATAAATGCAAGTCAAAATAAAAAATATGCAAGAAAATATAAAAAATAAAAGAAAAAGGTCAGGGGGTGTAAAAGTAAACTGGGCGTGCAAAAAGTAGAAACAAAAAAGGCCAGGAACAAAAAAGCCCAAAACAACATCTTCGTCCTTGTCCTTGGTTCCTTCCCAGCGCGCGTTTTTTCAAACCTGCAACTCTCACATACGTTCACAAAAGCAAAAACCCATAACACAAAACATGTAGCTTATGATCTCACGATTCCAATGATATAAGATTTGAAACCTAACTCTAAAAGATCAAAGAGAATTTTATCACCCCTAATTTCTGACCTAAATTTTTCATGAACTTCAAGCTTCAAATTCTCATTACTCAGTTAATATAAATAACAACTATGCATATGTACAACTTAAGCAAGTTAAGGACTACATTTTTGCTTCACAAATCGTGACTTAAGGATGCCTAAATAAGGAGATAGAGATTTGAAAAATACCTTGTTCCGCTGAGTTTGGATATGGCAATGTGGGGGCTTTGAGTGAGGCCTGAAGATCGTGTGAGCTTCCTTGAAGTTCCCTCAAGCTATCCCAATGCTCAGCTTGCCTTGAGGATGCTTGAAACTTCCTGTAGAAGTCAACCTGCAACCTTCAAAAATGAAAATGGTGAAGCTTAAAACAAGGGTTACAGTTGCAAGACAAGGGCCTGGATAGTTTTGATGTGATGTATGGAAGGTGTTTCAAGTTTTGAATTAAGAAACGCACGAGCCAATATTGTTTTGGCAAGAGTTCTGCAGAAGATACCCTGTTTGGGAAGAAATTTGAGTTTTTTGTGTTTTTCAGTGTTTGGGATGTTAGGCAATCGTGTATATGCTTACAACAAGTTTCTGAAGTTATCTAGAATAATGCCAAGGCCTCTCTTTATCAGATGCACAAGTTATCTTGACTTTTGCCAATTTGCTTGCTTTTGAAGAAAGTTGACATGACTTATGCCAAAGTGTTGTACTTCCTAGCTCTAGGGCTGCAAGGAGTTGGTATACTTTGCCTGATGTTTGTGGATCTTGCTTGCAACAAAAGATCAGGTCCATGGCTCAAGAATTGTAAAGTTGAAAAAAGCATGCTTTATCAAAGTAGTATTGTGAACTTTATGCCATTTATGGATTAATTCATTGTGCAATGCTTCAAAAGTCAAAACAAAGCCATTATCCATTGAGTTTGAATTTAATTATGGAGTGTATAAGGGATTAGGACCTGTAATACAAGGTACAAGCATGCTAGGATCTGATTTGCAACTTGAACCATTGTGAAAATGGCTTGAACAAAAGTGACAAATTGCCATTTTCTCTTCTTCGATTCTCTCTAACCACAAATGATCTTGGAGAGTTCTTGGATATTTTGGAAAGCTTGTAACATTATCTATAATCCATATTCGAAATACAACTTGAGATACCTCTTGGAACTAGGTGAAAAGTTACCATGAAGTTAGGTCAAAAACCTGCCTAAAATAGGGCAAAATTTCACTAAGTTATTTAGTTCATGGACCCCTATTCACAAAATCATAACTTGAGATCCAAGCATCATTTTGGAAAATTTGTGAAGCAAAGTTGTATATTTCATGGAGGACTACAACTTTCATGTTGGAATTTTTCTTTGAATCCAATTGCATCATGGTGAAAAATTTGGGAAAAGTTGGAAAAAAATAAGAAATTTTCAACACTTAGAAAAATTCTAAGTTATGAAAAATTTCAAATTAAAACCCTAATTTTCAAAATTAGGTTTCTTGATGAACAAGTTTCACATTTTGACATGTTTTGATTAATTATTACCTTTGGCACTTGATTTTGACCAAAAAGTCAAAGTTTGACTTTTCAGTGTACAGTTGACTTTTGATCAGTTGACTGCAAAATTCATCTGTCAATCCTATGCATTTGAGATCTTTTGAACCATGTGATTAGGTCAAGATGATGCCATGGGGTCCTTGAAATCATGCTTGAACCCAATTGGTCATTGTTTAGGTAAAAAAATCAGAAATTGCCCTTCTACAGTCAAAACCCTAATTTTGACAATTTTGCCCTTTTGATGATTTGATCCAATTTCTTGAGGAGTTGTGATCAAAACTTGATCAAATGGTACATAGGAGCCTAGAATGTTGTTGTGGATAAAAAATTATGAATTTTTACTGTAAATTGACCATAGTTGACTTTTCCCCCAATACAGCTGATTTTTAAGTCAACTATCCAATTGACTGGGCAAAAATGTGATTCAAGGCTTGAAAATTGGTATGAACAATATTAGGGGTTCAAGATGGTGTATGGAAGTCACATGAAGCATTGAAGGTACAAAAATCCTTTTGAAAACTCAAACCCTAATTTTAGGTCATCAGTGCAAGGAGATGTCTTGAGCTGAGCAGACCTTAATCTGGTGTTTAATCCAAGAAGTCTTGTGAGGAAAATCTTGATAATATAAGAGGGAAAATTTTGGGGTACAACAATCTCACTACATCCTAAAGGCCAAGTTGGTCAAGTAAAGGTTCTAGAAGTTCACTAGTGTTTCATGTCATCACTCAGTGGCCCCATATTCTCTTTGATTAACTCGAAGGCTAACAGTACCCACAAATATGTCGCACTAACGTAGCTATTGCTTAGACCATGTCGGTATACCCCGCACAATTTACACAATGTATTTCTACTTACCTATAATGTATCCCAAATCCGGGTAGAGGATTCAAACCCAAACAAAGAACCATAATGTAAATCATACAAGTCAAACAATGTAAGCAAGTAAATGTGATATAAACCCTAAGGTAACCCCACTTTTAGAATTATTCCCCAGCAGAGTCGCCAGTTCTGTGATGCGGTAGGAGAATTGACTTGATTGTTTTGCATTTTATTGCAAATGTTGCGGTTAGAAAGATTCGCCACCGACTTTTCTTTTATCCAAAAGGAAAGGTGAAAAAGCACAGGAAAGACCTTTGAGATTGTTTCTTGAGTTCGGGGGGTAGATTATGAAAAGGGAAGGTATTAGCACCCTTTTCATCCATGGTTTTCCATGGGCTCTTAGTTACTTGCTAGGTCACTTGCTTTTGTTTGAAATTGTGCTTTGTGTAGTTTTGAAAGTGTTTTGTAAAAGAGGCCATTGTTTAGGAAATATTTGTAATGATTTTCTTTCGTAAGAATGTATACAAAGATGTTTGTCTTTTTGAAAATGTTTTCAATTTTGTAAGATATTTGGAAATGTATGTGTTTGTTTTGAAAATTGCAAGGATATTTGTTTTGAAATGGAGCAATTAACTAAAAGTAATCTACCTACTCAAATGTCTTTCTTGTTCATTTTCTTTTCCTTTGATATTGTTGTCTTACCATTGATTTGGTAAGCAACCCTATCTTTGGATGTTAACGGGACGGGTGTGGGTCATCGTATAGCCATGATTAGCAATTTTGCAAAGTATCTTAGCATATATGAGGGACTAAGGTCATTTTTGTAAGGCAACTTTGAATAGCGTCATCGAGGGACTATGATCTTGTATTTGTTTGTTTTTGCTAAGACACTTTTCATGCGCAATATGTCCATTTTTGTATAACGCAACCAAGTGGAGCAACCCTAGGGGTGCTTGTGTGCAAGTCTATCACAATCATGCTTGATTTTGTCTTGGATTAGGGTTTTCTATTTGGTTGATTTTATCTTGCCATACAAACCCTAATTACTAGCATGTTATATAAAAGCGATAAATTACGAAATTCAAATGTCCTACACTATTACAACATTTGTGGGAGGGAGTGTACAATTTACAAATGGAGATTTGCGATAATATAAACCTAATTAAGCTATTACAACCAAATTGAATATGTACAAATATTGGAATAAATAATATACAAGATAAATTAAATATGCAAAGATGTATGAATGCAAAGAAGATTTTGTTTGGTTTTTTCATGTGAAAAAAGTTTTAACCTAAACCTAATAAATGAATCAAGATTATCTCAAATTAATTAGGAAAAGAAATTATTTTTAGAAATTATTTCTTGTAAACCCTAATTCTATTTGATTAAAAGGGAATAAATTTCTTTGAAAAAAAAGTAAGTATTTTTGCATTTTTTGTCTTGAAAAATAATATGTGGTATTTTGGTCTTTTTGTATTAAAGTAATATGTTTATTAAATATGAAGAAAATAATTATTAAAACTAGTTCTAAATTAATTCACCAAGTTATTTAAGAAAAATAGATAATATATATATATAACTAATGAAAAAAAAATTTTATTGAGAAAAATGAAATAAAATAAGTCAAAATAAAATCTATCATTTTTATATTTTTTGTGATTTTTAATATTAAGAAAAATATATTTGATAAAATAAAAATGAAAATAAAATAAGTAAATAAAATATTTGGGCCAAGGGGTGCTGCAAGCAAATAGGGGTAGGGAGTTAGAAAAAAAAAACAAGCCCAACAGTCAGAAGCCCACGCTGCAAGCTAGCAAAAAAAGTGGAAAAATATGAAAAATTGCAAAAGGCAGCACCAAGGCTCGAACCCACGACCTATGGCATTTTTGCGCGCAGCCTTACCACTGGGGTGGCTGTACATCCGTTCATATAAACAAAGGCATAAATATATATTAGAAAACGCCCCCTGAAGGCAACTTCATCTTCAACCTTGAGCCATGGCCGGACCACCTGTAACTCTCTCATTTATCCATGAAAATGGAAAGTCCAAACATGAAAATGATAGTGTTTCTTCTCACGAGTTCAACCATCTAACTCATGTAAACTAACAATCAAAGATCAGAGCTAATTTTGCTTGCCCTAATTTAAAACCTAATTTTTACAGAAAATTCAAATTCAAAATTCTCTATACACAATGAATATAAATGAAATCTATGAACATGGTTGGCCTTAGTGCAAGGATATCTACATTTTGTTTTCACAAATCAAAACCAAAGGATGCTTGTATGAAGAGATAGAAGTTTGAGTTTTTACCTCTTTCAGTTGAGATCATGAATGGAGCTTGAGCAAGTTTTGAGAAGGCCTGAGGATCTGTTTAGCTTGCCTGGACCTCCCTGAGTGTGTTCCAATCTTTACTTTACCTTGAAAGTTCCTGAATCTCCCTAGTCAAGTCAACCTGGAAGCTTGAAATGTAAAAATGGAAGATGGAGGAGGAGGAGTTACAGTGAGGGGACAGGGGTCTGGAACACTTAGATATGATGTATATTAAGTGTTTTGGTGGTAAAAATTCAAAACACACGAGTAGTTTTTGAGATTGCTATGTAAGGTGCAAAACTTCAAGTTATGGAAGATTTTCAGTGATAGAATTTTTGGGAGAGTTTTTGAGCTTTAGCAATCGTGTGTTAGGTTTTAATACATTTGTGTATTAGTATGGAAAAGGTTAGACATCAAGCTTCCTCAAGATTTCTGAGTTATAGCCTCTTGGCTCTATTGCTTGCTTTTGAAGAAAAGTGAGGAGACAAGTCTCTATGTGGTTGTACAAGCCTGATTTGAGTTGGTAGAGGTTCTAGACACATTTCTTTTGGTTTATAGAGTTTGTGTGTGCAGAAATAATAAGTGCAAAGCTCGAGGAGTTGAAAATTGCAAAAGTTGTGCTTTATCAAAATGGAAATTACAACTTTGTGCGATAAATGGAAATGTAGCTTGGACAAAGGCTCTAATGCTTGGATTAAAGCTATATCAGCTGTGTAAACATTTAACTTTGGAGTGAGAAACAAGTTTGAGGCCTTCAAAGCAAAGATTATGCAGCCTAGGCTTGAATATGAATTTTGGTTCATCATGAAATGGCTTGAAATCAAAGTGAGAAATTGCAAACTTCATCTCTTCGATTCTCCCTACTCAAGAATGATCTCAAGGAGTTATTGGACATTTTGGGAAGCTTGCAATGTTCTCTACAACTCATATTTGAATTTCTTTCAAAGATTACCCTTTTAACTATGTGAAAAATTATCATGAAGTTAGGTCAAAAACCAGCCTAACTAGGGCAAAATTTCACTAAGTTATTTTAGTTTATGAGCATGTATTCACAAAATTATATCTTGAGATACAAGAATCTTTAGGAGAAAATGTGTGAAGCAAAGTTGTATATTTCATGGAGATCTACAACTTTCATGTTGGGAACTTCCTTTGAATCATCTTGTATCATGGTGAAAATTTGGCTTAAAGTTGAGAAAAAATAAGAAATTTTCTATACTTAAAAAATTTTCTAAGTTAAGAAATTTCAAATTTCAAAAACAAAATCTTCAATCCTTGATTACTTGATGAACAAGTTTCACATTTTGACATGTTTTGATGAATTATGATCTTTGGCACTTGATTTTGACCAAAAAGTCAAAGTTTGACTTTTCAGTATACAGTTGACTTTTGATCAGTTGACTGAAAAGTTCATCTGTCAACCCAATGGATTTGCAATGTTTTGAACCATGTAATTAGGTCAAGATGATGCAATTGAACTCTTGAGATCATGCTTTAAACCAATTGACCATTTGCTAGGTCAAAAATCAGAAATTGCCCTTTTCTCAATCAAAACCCTAATTTTGACCATTTTGCCCCTTTTGATGGTTTGATCAAATTTCTTGAGGAATTATGGTCCAAAGTTGATCAAATGATACATATGAGTCTAATATGTTGATTTGGATAAAAAAATTATGCAGTTTGACTGTAAATTGTCCATGATTGACTTTTTCCCCAATACAGCTGATTTTTAGGTCAACTGCCCAATTGACTGATCAAAAGTGTGATTCAAGGCTTGAAACTTGACATGAATAATCTTGGGGGTCCATAATGATCCTTGAAAGTCATATGAAGCATTTATGGTCCAAAAAAACCTTGTTCAAACTCAAACCCTATTTTTTGGTCATCAGTACATGAGGAGGTGTCTTGAGCTGATCAAACCCTAATGCAGTCTTGAGTTCAAGAGATCTTGTGAAGAAATTTTCGATAAGTGAGAGCGAAAATTTTGGGGTACAACATCTTGCATGCGTAATATGGCCATTTTGTATAAGGCAACCAAGTGGATTTTACCCTAAGGGTGCTTGTGTGCAAGTGGCTTGTTTTCATGCTTGATTTTGTCTTTGAATTAGGGTTTTCTACTTGATTGATTTTAATCTTCCCATACAAACTCTAATTACTAGCATATTATGTAAAAGCGATAAATTGAAAAATTTAAAGTTACTACTCTATTACAATATTTGTGGGAGAGGGGTATACAATTTATGAATGGGGATTGCAATAATATAAACCTAATTAATCTATTACAACCAAATTGAATATTTTACAAATAATTGAAGAAATATATAAAGTACAAATACAAATTGAAAGAAATGGTTTTTGTGTTTGGATTTTTGTATGAAGGAGGTTTTAACCTAAACCTAATTAGAGAAAAAAAGTAATTAAATTAAGTTACCTTAAGTTAATTAAGAAAATAAATTAATTAAGAAAAGATTTTAATTAATAAAAGATTTTTGAATAAAACCCTAAATCTATTTTAGTTGATTAAAAGAAAATAAGTTTAAAGAAAAAGTATTTTTTTTATATTTTTGTCTTGAAAACAGTATGTGGTGTTCTGAAATATTTTTGGTCTTTTTTATATTAAAATAAATGTATTTTAAATAAATAAAAATCTAGTTTTAATTTAATTTACAAGGAAATTAGTAAAAGATAAATAAAATATAATGAATAGAAATAATTGTTTTATGTGGAAAAATATTTAAATTATGTCAAAACATAAATCCATCATTTTTATATTTTCTAGGATTTTTTTGGTATTTTAGAAAATATATTTAAAAGAAAATAAATAAATAAATAAAAATGAAATGGGCCAGGGAGGTGTCACAAGTAAACAGGGGAGTATGCTAGCAAAAATAAAAAAAATGCCAGGCCCAAAGGGCCCAGCGCCTGGTAAAAAGATGTTATGAAATCAGAAAAATGAAAAAAAAATGTAAAAGGGGAGTTCACATTGGTTCAAACCCTCTCCCTTTAGGTAACACATGACTTAGTACGCGCGCGCTTGCCACTAGGGTGATTGTTTCATCCGGTCATGTAATCAAAGCATAATATATTAGAAACTTCTTTCTGAAGGCAACTTCATCTTCAACCTTGCGCTTAGCCGGACCACCAGTATCTTCCTCATCTCTCCACAAAAATGGAAAGTTCAAACATGAAAGTTGTGGTGTTTCTTCCCACGAATTCAACCATATAACTTATGTAAGCTAAGTGCCAAAGATAAAATCTAATTTTGCTGGCCCTAAATTGAAACCTAATTTTCTCAGAAATTTCAAATCCAAAATTCTCTATACACATTCAATATAAATGGGAACTATGAACATGGTCAGCTTTAGAGCAAAGATATCAACATTTTGTCTTCACAAATCAGGATCAAATGATGCTTGTATGAAGAGATAGAAGTTTGGGTTTTTACCTCTTGCAGCTGGAGTCGTGAATGGAGTTTGAGCATCTTTTGAGATGGCCTGAGGATCTGTTTAGCTTGCCTGGACCTCCTTGAGTGTATTCCAACTCTTACTTTGCCTTGAAAGTCCCTGAATCTCTCTACTCAAGTCAAACTGCAAGCTTGATATTTGAAAATGGTGGATAGTGATAGAGCAGTTACAGTCTTGAAACAGGGGTCTGGATTACTTTGATATGATATACATAAGGTGTCTGAGTGATTAGTTTTCAAAACGCACGAGTGGAAATGAAGATCATGAGTTTTGGTTCAGAATTGTATGTTAATGATGTTCTTGAACATGTTTATGGCTTTTGAGTGTTTGAGATAGTTTCAGGGCACTAGCATGTGTGTGTCAACTTGCAAATAGTGTGTGTACTTATAAGCAAGAGGTTTTGAGTCTTGTCACAACTCAGAATTTGAAACTCACATGTTATGGCTTGGTTACTTGTTTTTTGAAGCAATGTTGACAAGCATGGTTTCAATGTAAGGTACAAGGCTTGTAGGGTGGATGAAACCTTTAAACATACTTGTTCTAATTGTGTAGAGTGTGTTTGTGCATAAAGAACAAATACAAGTCTTAATGCAAGCTGACTTTGCATAAAGCTTGCTTTTCTAAAATGGCAATGTTGCCTTTCTTCCCAAAATGGAATTATACTTGTACAATGCATTGAATGCTTAGATTAAAGCTTCCAACAGCTGTGAAAACATTTAACTAGGGAGTGAGAGTCAATTTAGAAGCCTGCAAAGTGAGATTTGTACAGCATGCTTGAAGATTGGATCCAATGTTCATCATGAAAATGGCTTGAAAAACAAGAATGGAACCCTAACTTCATATCTTCGATTCTCCCTAATCAAGAATGATATCAAGGAGTTCTTGGACATTTAGGAAAGCTTGCAATGTTCTCTACAACCCATCTTTGAATTTCTCTTGAATATTCCCATTGGAACTATATGAAAAAGTGCCATGAAGTTAGGTCAAAATCCTGGACAAATTAGGGCAAAATTTCACTAAGTGTTTAGTTTCATGACCCTATGTTCTGGAAATTATAACTTGAGATCCAAGCAGTTTTGGAAGAATTTGTGTGACGCAAAGTTCTATATTTCATGGAGATCTACAACTTTCATGTTGGAAGTTTCTCTTGAATCATCTTTCATCATGGTGAAAATTTGGCTCAAAGTTATGAAAAAATATGAAATTTCCAACACTTAGAAAAATTTATAAGTTTAGAAATTTTGACTTTTCAAAATGAAATTTTGACTTTTTTATTTCTTGATGAATAAGTTTCATATTTTGACATGTTTTGATGAATTATGATTTTTGGCAATTGAATTTGACCAAAAAAGTCAAAGTTTGACTTTTCAGTATACAGTTGACTGCAAAATTCACCTGTCAATCTAATGGATTTGTAATATTTTGAATCATGTCATTAGGTAAAAATGATGCAATTGGACTCTTGAGATCATGACTTAAACCAATTGACCATTTTCTAGGTCAAAAATCAGAAATTGCCCTTTCCCAGTCAAAACCCTAATTTTGATCATTTGCCTTTTTGGAGATTTGATCAAATTTCTTGAGAAATTATGGTACAAACTTGATCAAATGATACATATGGGTTTAAAATGTTTATGTGGATAAAAAATTGTGAAGTTTGACTATAAATTGGTCATGGTTGACTTTTTTCCAAATACAACTGATTTTTAGGTCAACTATTCAATTGACTGATCAAAAGTGTGATCCAAGACTTGAAACTTGACATGAGTGATCTTGGGAGTCCATAATGATCCATGAAATCCATATGAAGCATTGATAGTTCAAAAATACTTGTGCAAACTCAAACCCTAATTTTGTTCATCAGTGCATAAGGAGGTGTCTTGAGCTGATCAAACCCTAGTGCAGTCTTGAGCCCAATGAGATCTTGTGAGAAAATTTTTGATAAGTGAGAGGGAAAATTTTGGGGTACAACACTTTGGTTCTCTCCATTGAATGCAAAGGAACCACTCTAGCCCATGTATTGATGGATATTGGATCCTCACTGAATGTCCTTCCCATAGGTGCTCTAGATCGATTGGACTATAAAGGTTTGGTGTTGAAGCCAAGTGACGTAGTGGTAAGGGCTTTCGATGGATCAAAAAGGATGGTACATAGAGAGGTTGACCTCCCCATCAAAGTTGGTTATCAAACTTTCAACTCGACTTTCTATGTAATGGACATCCATTCTGCCTACTCTTGCCTACTTGGACGCCCTTGGATACATGGGGCAGGAGCAGTGACTTCTACACTTCATCAAAAGCTAAAATATCTGGTCAAGGGAAAGCTCATTACCATCTGTGGTGAAGAAGGGTTTATGGTTAGCCACTTGAATTCGTTTAAGTATGTTGAGATGGACGGAGAGTTCATAGAAACTCCTTGTCAAGCCTTTGAAGTGGTCTCTCCCATGGTTGCTGCTGCCAAGGCTATTCCTGATGTCCCAAAAGCTGTTAAAGATGTGCCTAAGATGGCTTCCCTTAAAGATGCTCGTGTTGTGATTGAAGACAAAGGTTGTACCATATGGGGACAACTCCATGACATCCCTTTCAAATCAAACAAAAGTGGTTTTGGTTTCATTTCCAAAGCCCAAAAGGAGGTCAGACGCGCTCGCATAGGAAAACCACCTCTTCACATCAATAATCATGAATTGAATGCTTTTGAAGACTCCGACAACGACTGTGATTTTTATGACTGGATCTACCCGACTGCCGGTGAAGGACTCAACAACTGGCGTGTCAAGGATTTCATTCCCATCTCCTTTAACAAGGAGTAATTACCATTTAGTATTTTATCAATTTAAGAATTTTGTCTGTAATTTTATTGAAACAATGACTTTAAGCCATGTGCCATACCCGGGGTACCATGGTCCATTTGTTAAGGGTTTGTTCATTTTCATATGCCATATGATCATTTAATGAAAAAACATTGTACTCTTTTACATTCAAATTTTACGCTTATTGTCTTTCTTTCACTTTATTGCATTTTCAAAATAGCCATGTATCTTATATGCACACACACACGCATTTGCAGATCCTCATCCACTCTGAATCTCGTTGACAACAATTCCGCTATTGTCATCTATGACTTTGAACATCCAATCTATGAAGCCGAAGAAGATTGTGAAATACCTGGGGAATCAGCCAGACTTCTAATGCAAGAGGAGAAGGTCATTCAACCACATGAAGAGCCAGTTGAAGTGATCAACCTAGGTACTGAGGAAGATAAGAAAGAGGTCAAGATCAGCACCAACTTGGAAGACGGTATCAAAGACAGATTAATCCAGATTTTACATGACTATGTTGAGGTGTTTTCTTGATCATATGAAGATATGTCGGAGCTTGATACTGACATTTTGGGTAATAGAGTTGATGCTGTGATTATTTCTCCTGAAGGTTGCCATACACCTTTCACTTCCAGGATATGCTTTGGCTATACAAACAACATGGTTGAGTATGAGGCATGCATCTTGGGTCTTAGGGCTTCCATTGACCTAAGAATCAAATTATTAAGTGTATATGGAGATTCAAATTTAGTAATCAGTCAAGTTAAAGGAGAGTGAGATACTAAACATCCTAATTTAATCCCCTACAAAGAACTTGTGTTAATCATGATCCCATACTTTGAGGAGGTTACCTTCAAACACTTTCCAAGAGAAGAAAATCAGTTGGTGGATGCCTTAGCAATAATGTCATTCATGTTCAAGGTCAAGTGGGACAATGAAGCTCCTAGAATTACGATTGAAAGATTTGATGAACCTACACACTGTTGTGAGATTGACACTGACGAGGAGAAACCATGATACCATGAAGTGGGGAGATATCTGGAAGCACAAGAATATCCTGAAGGAGCTTCCGTCAACGACAAGAAATTCC
This sequence comes from Vicia faba, assembly GCA_948472305.1. Taxonomy (NCBI): domain Eukaryota; kingdom Viridiplantae; phylum Streptophyta; class Magnoliopsida; order Fabales; family Fabaceae; genus Vicia; species Vicia faba. The sequence goes on from OX451736.1 coordinate 364,816,084, forward strand.
TGCAAAGGTTTTTAGCCAAATTCTTCCTAAGAAATGAGATCCTATATAAGCGCAACCACAATTCGAATTTGCTCTTTTGTGTGGACAATAAGGAGGCACTCTAGTGGGCACACTATGGTGGTATATTTGGAACTCACTCTAGTGGGCACACTATGGCCAAGAATATTTTAAGGGCTGGTTACTATTGGTCGACTATTGAAACTGATTGTCACCATCACTCGAAGACTTGCCACAAGTGTCAAATCTATGCCGACAAGGTTCATGTACCTCCAATTCCTTTGAATGTCATGACTGCTCCATGGCCATTTGCAATGTGGGGAATAGACATGATTGGAGAGATCAAGCCCATAGCTTCTAATGGACATCGTTTTATCCTAGTTGTCGTTGATTACTTCACCAAATGGGTCGAAGCTTCCTCATTTGCCTCAGTTACAAAGAACGTTGTAGACCGATTTATCAAGCATAACTTCATCTTCCATTATAGTATCCCTGAAAGGATCATCACTGAAAATGGAACCAATCTCAATAACGCTATGATTATGAAGCTCTGCACTCAATTCAAAATCAAGCATCACAATTCTTCTCCGTACAGACCTAAGATGAATGGCGCAGTGGAAGCTACCAATAAAAACATAAAGAAAATTGTGCAAAAGATGGTGGTGACCTACAAAGACTGGCATGAGATGCTACCGTTTGCTCTCCATGGCTGCTTGTTGTACCCCAAAAATTTACCCTCTTTATTTCGACCTTTTTGGCTTACATTTCATTATTGCATACATGCATATCATTGTTTTTATGGTTATGTAATCAAGGTATATTTAGCAAGCTTCGTCAGGTTACAAGTGACGTTTATTTCGCCAATGGATGTTCTCAGAGTATTTTCCGTGCTGAAGACCGGTCCGCCGTTTCACAACGATTCGGGGTTCATAGATTCACAAGTCTAACCCGGCCATATTCAGGTGTTCTTTCGCCAAGATATCCCTGATAAAATATTCTCAAATTCAGGTTCGGCTCGAGAGCCAATTCTTTAAAGAAGGTCTCCGAATGTGCGATTTTTCTCGAAGAAATGTGCTAAAAAAGTGTGTTGAAAGTGCAGATTTTACACACTAAAAAATTCATAACTTGAATATTGTGGCTCATTTTGAACCCGTTCCGGTGGCCAAAATTCTATCTTGACGTCATTTGCATTTTCATCTCTCACGGATGGAAGCCAATTTCGACCAGAAGGTCTTCAAAAATGCGGATTTATCAAGTATTTTTGTATAGAAAATTTATGACAAAAGTTTATTTGTGTCATGTTCAGAAAATCATAACTTGGGCGATTTTCATCGTATCGAGCTGGTTCCGGTGCCAAAATTTCACAAATTAAGTTGGCTACGTTTCCACAAGAGATATCGAGTTTGAAGGGTATCCAAAAGGCTTTTTTTTCCCAGAGTGCGCGTGACGCGCCAAAAATCCTGAATGCTGAATATTATTTCATCTGGGTCAAAACTTCGAAAATTCATAACTCGGTCAATTTTTATCGGATCGGGCCCATCTTTTATACAAGGTCACTGACTCAGAGATCTACAACTTTACTTCCAAGTTCGAGACCGGGTTCTACTCCGATCAATACCAATTTTTTATTGAAGAACGTGTCATAGTTGAGACTAGAGCCCAAAATAAATTTATTTGTGCCAAAACTTCAAAAATTCATAACTAGTTCACCGTTAATCCGATTGAGCCCATTTTCAGATAGGAGTTATTTCTCGATGTCGGCTATATTTTGTTTTCACATTTCAACTTCAAAAATTGCACTTAAGTCCCTGCGATTTATTCTGGAACGTACTCAAGTGAATAAAAATTTACACTATTGCTTGTGGTTATTGGAGGCCCAATTGCACATTCAAAGCCCATATCTTTGCTCTAATTTACATTATATAGTCTCATTCTTTTCACACAAACAAGACACGAAAAAAAACCTTTTCCACAACCCTGTCAAAATATCAAATTCTTTCAAGAACCATAAAAATCTTGAAATCCTTGTTACAAACCCCCATCTCACTACAAACAAACCATCCTTGTTACAAACCCCCACCTCACTACTTATCTAGTAAGGGTAAGGCTGGTTTGATCTCCATGATCAAAAGGGTGTAGAAGCATTCATACATACCATATCGGTTTTAAAATTACAAAATTTCATATATTTGCTTTCTTTGTATTTCATGATATAGTAATTTATTTAATGTGTTCATGAGATTCAATGATATAGATTTAGACATGCCCATGCAGGGTTATTACAAAACACTGAGGCCAGTTTATAACAACAACCAATGCATGGCAAGATAGACATCCTGAGGAGGTTAAGGGCGTGAGTTCAAAATCCACCCCTATTGGTTTTGGTTTTTTTTCCTTTCTATTTATCCTTTTACCTATTTTCATTCTTTTTGTTTAAAATATTTTTCATAAAATCTAACATTTTTCACAAACCTTTGATTTTTCATAATAAACTTGAATAATTAATTTTAGGTTTTTTAAATTTAATTTTAGGTTTTAAATTAATTTTTGGTTCAACACCCACCCCTGACATTTGTATTATTTGTATTTTTAACCCTATTTTCCATTGATACTTCTTCCTCTATCTATTTTTTGGCAAACTTAACCCTTTTTTGTTAATCATTAAACATAAGCATTTTTTAAAACTTTTTTTTATTAATTAAAATTAATTAGGTTTTAGGTTTTTTAATTAACCTTTTTTTTTAAATTAACCTTTTTTTATTAATTAAAATTAATTAGGTTTTAGGTATTTTAATTAACTTTTTCAAAATTAACATTTTTTATTAATTAAAACTAATTAGATTTTTTAGGTTTATTTAATTAATTATCATAAATCATTTTTTTCATAAAAAATCACCAAAACATTTTCTTTGCTATTTTTATCTTATTTTTATTTTCCTAGATAAAGTGTATAGTGTGCGTTCAACTGTAATAGCGTAGCTTTATTTTTCATGCTTTTTTTCATCATTATCATGTAATTGGTTACGGGATGTAATAGTTTTAGGATTTCTTTTTTGCACTCTTCACTATTATGTAACTGCCCCAAAGTTCTGTAATAGCCTAGGTTTACATTTCCGCCTTTACCTTCAGCTACTATATTTTATGCAATGCTTAGATTAATAGGATTGTATGGAAAGATAAAAATGAACGATAGAAAACCCTAATTGCAAGATAAATAATCGAACTGAATCATTTGCCCACTCGCACCTCTAGGGTAACCTCACTTGTTGCCTTCGGAAAAACAATGGTCATGTCCCTCGAACGTAGGGATACCCTTAGCAAAGGCCCTCAGTTAAAGTCATCATAAAGATCATAGTCCCTCAATGTCTCTCGAGTTGCCTACGAGAAATGATTTTGTCCCTCGATGTTGCCTACGAATATATGATGGCAGTCCCTTCGAACTGCTAAGGTATCCTTACATGTTGTCTTCGATGACCATAACGTCCCTTTCTATAGTCCCTCAACATTCGACGATAGAGCTACCTACTCACTAATAGTAGGATAGCACTATCTAAATGGTAGGAGGAAAAGAACATCCTTTTTCGAGTAGGTAGATGATTCTTAAGTACTTGCTCAAATTTGACTTTTTACACTTACACACTTTTAAAAACTACTTTCAAAAAACGCTTTATCACACTCTTGAGGACTGATACAAGAATTATCATAAAGCAAACAAAATCTTTCAAAACACACAAACACGAAAACAATTTTCAAAATGAGCAAGTACCTAAGAGCCCGTGGAAAATCACAGATGGAAAGGGTGCTAACACCTTCCCTTTCTATAATATACCCCTTACTTAGAAACTCTCGAAAAAGGTATTTTTCTGTTCTTTTCACTCTTTCCTTTGTCGGATAAAAGAAAAGTCGGTGGTGACTCTTACTTACCGCATATTTGCAAACAAAAAACGCAAACCAGTATTAACAGTCGGTTCTTCCACCGAATCACACTATTGTACTTCATCTCGAACTTCAACTGGCGAAACCCCATTTTCCTTAGTCTATGGTATGGGACCTGTTCACATTCCTTCCTTGAGAAATGAGAAAGTTACAGGATTCAAAAATGGTGAAGAACAAGTCTGGCGCAAGGTTGAAGATGACACAAGCCTAGGACTGATTTTATAATATATATTTATGGTTTTGTTTATAACACCGAATGTATAGCCACCCCAGTGATAGAGAGCGCCCGTGTAAGGTATTATCCTATAAGGTCATGGGTTCGAACCCCAGGGACCTTTTGCTTATTTTCTTAACATTTCCTTGTTTTCTTTTTTACAAACAGCACGCGCCTGGGCCCAAAATCAACGGGCCTTCACCATTTTACTCTCTCTAACCCCTATTTTCTGAAACAACGTGCAACCCATTTCTTCTATTTTATTTCTTTGTTTT